>CM077239.1:16865416-17472916 GCA_039654775.1 Spinibarbus caldwelli | reverse complement strand
CTAGGTTGTTACTAGCATGTTGTTAACATGATTAGCAAGTTGCTAGTATGTTGCTAGCATGTTTCTAACAATTTGCTAGCATGACTAGGAAGTGACTAGCATGTTTTTAGCATGACTAGCATGTTTTTAGCATGACTAGCAAGTGACTAGCATGTTTGCTAGCATGACTAGCAAGTGACTAGCATGTTACTAGCATGATTAGCATGACTAGCAAGTGACTAGCATGTTTGCTAGCATGATTAGCAGGTTACTAGCATGTTTTAGGATGACTAGCAAGTTACTCGCATGTTACTAGCATTTTTCTAGCATGATTAGCATGTTACTATCATGATTAGCAAGTTACTAGCATGTTGCTAGCAGATAGATAGATAGATGTATATAGTCAGATTGTAGATAGATAGATAGATAGATAGATAGATAGATAGATAGATAGATAGATAGATAGATAGATAGATAGATAGAAATAGTCAGATTGTAGATAGATAGATAGATAGAAATAATCAGATAGATAGATAGATAGATAGATAGATAAATAGAAAGAAATAGTCAGATTGTACATAGATAGATAGATAGATAGATAGAGTCAGATGATATAGATAGATAGATAGAGTCAGATGATAGATAGATAGATAGATAGATAGATAGATAGATAGATAGATAGATACATAGATAGATATAGTCAGATTGTAGATAGATAGATAGATAGATAAGAAATATTAGACAGATGAGTTTGAATGAGTTTGAATGGGTTAGAAATAGTACATAGAAGGGCAGTCTGATTGAGTCTAATGGGCTTCAGTGTGTTTAGATTTGAATTTTTGACAGTTGGAGTTTGAATAGTCTTGGCCCATCTGAACATTCCGTCAATGTAAGTCTATGGGATTTTTATGATTTTTAATGTTCATTTTTATGAAAACCGTAAGTCGGATCAGTTAGAAAAGATATAGCAACTAACTTCAGATCAGTCTGAAGATCTGGGCTGAGTTTGGAGTCTGTAGAGTTAAAGCTCTAGGAGGAGTTAGAGTTGATAATTTAGTCTCAGAAGAATAATAATAATAACTAGATAAAAAAGTTTGTCGAGACAAACTTTAAGTTGGCTTGAGAAAGCCGGACCAGAAAGTTTTAAAAAGTTTGAAAAGTTTAAAAATTTCAAAAAGTTTAAGAAGTTAAAAAAAAAAAATTAAGTTTCAGTCTGAAACAGTTTAATGTTTAAAGTAGTTTTAAAAGCTTAAAGTTTAGATGTTTTGAAGGCAATGCAGTCTGTCAGTGATAGATAGATAGATAGATAGATAGATAGATAGATAGATAGATAGATAGATAGAATTAGTCAGATGATAGATAGACAGATAGATAGATAGATAGATAGATAGACAGATAGATAGATAGATAGATAGATAGATAGATAGATAGATAGATAGATAGATAGATCTGCTAAGATATATAGATGCTAAGATAGATAGATCTGAGGCCAACTAAGGACCTCAGAGTGGTTGCTAGGGTATTCTAGGTGGTTGCTAGGATGTTGATATGTGGTAGCTAAGGTGCTCCTGATTGTTGCTAGGGTGTTGCTATGTGGTTGCTAGGGTACTTGGGGTGGTTGCTAGGGTATAGCTATGCGGTTGCTAAGGTGCTCTGGATTGTTGCTAGGGTGTTGCTATGCGGTTGCTAGGGTACTTGGGGTGGTTGCTAGGGTGTAGCTATGCGGTTGCTAAGGTACCCAGATCGGCTGCTAGGGTGTTGCTATGCGGTTGCTAGGGTACTTGGGGTGGTTGCTAGGGTGTAGCTATGCGGTTGCTAAGGTACCCAGATCGGTTGCTAGGGTGTTGCTATGCGGTTGCTAGGGTTCCTGGGGCGGTTGCTAGGGTAATGTTATGCGATTGCTAGGGTATCTAGGACGGTTGCTAGGGTGTTGCTATGCTGTTGCTATGGTACTCAGGGTGGTTGCTAAGGTGTTACTATGCGGTTGCTATGGTATTCAGGGTGTTTGCTAAGGTGTTGCTATGCGGTTGCTAGGGTGTCCAGGGTGGTTGCTAGGGTTTTGCTATGTGGTTTCTAGAGTACTCTGGGAGGTTGCTAGGGTATCTGGTGCGGTTGCTAGGGTACCTAGGACGGTTGCTAGGGTGTTGCTATGCAGTTGCTATGGTACTCAGGGTGGTTGCTAAGATGTTGCTATGTGGTTGCTATGGTACTCAGGGTGGTTGCTAAGATGTTGCTATGCGGTTGCTAGGGTGTCCAAGGTGGTTGCTAGGTTGTTGCTCTGGGGTTGCTAGGGTTCTTGGGATGGTTGCTAGGGAGTTGCTAGGGTACTCTGAGTGCTTGCTAAGCTGTTGCTATGCGGTTGCTAGGGTACCTGGGGTGGTTGCTTAGGTGTTGCTATGCGGTTGCTGCGGTACCCGGGGCGGTTGTTAAGGTGTTGCTAAGCGGTTGGTACGGTACCCCATGTGGTTGCTAGGTTGTTACTAGCATGTTGTTAACATGATTAGCAAGTTACTAGCATGTTACAAGCATGAATAGCATCTTACTAGCATATTGCTAGCACATTTCTAGCATGATTAGCAATCTACTAGCATGTTCCTAGGATGATTAGCATGTTGTTAGCATGTTTCTAGGATGATTAGCATGTAGATAACATGATTAGCAAGTTACTAGCATGTTGCTAGTACATTTCTGGCATGATTAGCATGTTACGAGCATGTTGTTAGCATGATTAGCAAGTTGCTAGTATGTTGCTAGCATGTTTCTAACAATTTGCTAGCATGACTAGCAAGTGACTAGCATTTTTTAGCATGACTAGCATGTTTTTAGCATGACTAGCAAGTGACTAACATGTTTGCTAGCATGACTAGCAAGTGACTAGCATGTTACTAGCATGATTAGCAAGTGACTACCATGTTGTTAGCATGACTAGCAAGTGACTAGCATGTTTGCTAGCATGATTAGCAAGTTACTAGCATGTTGTTAGCATGACTAGCAAGTTACTCGCATGTTACTAGCATTTTTCTAGCATGATTAGCATGTTACTATCATGATCAGCAAGTTACTAGCATGTTGTTAGCATGACTAGCATGTTGTTAGCATGACTAGCAAGTGACTAGCATGTTTGCTAGCATGATTAGCAAGTTACTAGCATGTTGTTAGCATGATTAGCATGTTACTATCATGATCAGCAAGTTACTAGCATGTTGCTAGCAGATAGATTGATAGATAGATAGATAGATAGATAGAAATAATCAGATAGATAGATAGATAGACAGATAGATAGATAGATAGATAGATAGATAGATAGATAGATAGATAGAAATAATCAGATAGATAGATAGATAGATAGGTAGATAGATAGATAGATAAATAGAAAGAAATAGTCAGATTGTACATAGATAGATAGATAGATAGATAGATAAGAAATATTAGATAGATGAGTTTGAATGGGTTTGAATGGGTTAGAAATAGTACATAGAAGGGCAGTCTGATTGAGTCTAATGGGCTTCAGTGTGTTTAGATTTGAATTTTTGACAGTTGGAGTTTGAATTGTCTTGGCCCATCTGAACATTCCGTCAATGTAAGTCTATGGGATTTTTATGATTTTTAATCTTCATTTTTATGAAAACCGTAAGTCCGATCAGTTAGAAAAGATATAGCAACTAACTTCAGATCAGTCTGAAGATCTGGGCTGAGTTTGGAGTCTGTAGAGTTAAAGCTCTAGGAGGAGTTAGAGTTGATAATTTAGTCTCAGAAGAATAATAATAATAATAATAATAATAATAATAATAATAATAATAAGAAGTTTAAATAGCATTTCAGTAAGTTGGCTTTCTCAAGCCAACTTAATAATAATAATAATAATAATAATAAGAAGTTTAAATAGCATTTCAGTAAGTTGGCTTTCTCAAGCCAACTTAATAATAACTAGATAAAAAAGTTTGTCGAGACAAACTTTAAGTTGGCTTGAGAAAGCCGGACCAGAAAGTTTTAAAAAGTTTGAAAAGTTTAAAAAGTTTTAAAAGTTTAAAAAAGTTTAAGAAGTTTAAAAAGTTTAAGTTTGAAAAGTTTGGGAAGTTTCAAGTTTGATGGTTTTCAGTCCGAATTAGTTTGAAGTTTAACGTAGTTTTAAAAGTTTAAAGTTTGATAGATAGATAGATAGATAGATAGATAGATAGATAGATAGATAGTCAGATAATAGATAGATAGATAGATAGATAGATAGATAGATAGATAGATAGATAGATAGAGTAAGATAATAGATAGACAGATAGATAGATAGATAGATAGATAGATAGATAGATAGATAGATCTGCTAAGATATATAAATGCTAAGATAGATAGATCTGAGGCCAACTAAGGACCTCAGAGTGGTTGCTAGGGTATTCTAGGTGGTTGCTAGGATGTTGCTATGTGGTAGCTAAGGTGCTCCTGACTGTTGCTAGGGTGTTGCTATGTGGTTGCTAGGGTACTTGGGGTGGTTGCTAGGGTATAGCTATGCGGTTGCTAAGGTGCTCTGGATTGTTGCTAGGGTGTTGCTATGCGGTTGCTAGGGTACTTGGGGTGGTTGCTAGGGTGTAGCTATGCGGTTACTAAGGTACCCAGGTCAGTTGCTAGGGTGTTGCTATGCGGTTGCTAGGGTACCTGGGGCTGTTGCTAGGGTAATGTTATGCGGTCGCTAGGGTATCTAGGACGGTTGCTAGGGTGTTGCTATGCGGTTGCTATGGTACTCAGGGTGGTTGCTAAGGTGTTACTATGCGGTTGCTATGGTACTCAGGGTGGTTGCTAAGGTGTTGCTATGCGGTTGCTAGGGTGTCCAGGGTGGTTGCTAGGGTTTTGCTATGTGGTTTCTAGAGTACTCTGGGAGGTTGCTAGGGTTTTGCTATACGGTTGCTAGGGTATCTGGTGCGGTTGCTAGGGTACGTAGGACGGTTGCTAGGGTGTTGCTATGCAGTTGCTATGGTACTCAGGGTGGTTGCTAAGGTGTTGCTATGCAGTTGCTAGGGTGTCCAAGGTGGTTGCTAGGTTGTTGCTCTGGGGTTGCTAGGGTTCTTGGAATGGTTGCTAGGGAGTTGCTAGTGTAATCTGAGTGCTTGCTAAGCTTTTGCTATGCGGTTGCTAGGGTACCTGGGGTGGTTGCTAAGGTGTTGCTATGCGGTTGCTACTGTACCCGGGGCGGTTGTTAAGGTGTTGCTAAGTGGTTGGTACGGTACCCCGTGTGGTTGCTAGGTTGTTACTAGCTTGTTGTTAACATGATTAGCAAGTTGCTAGTATGTTGCTAGCATGTTTCTAACAATTTGCTAGCATGACTAGCAAGTGACTAGCATGTTTTTAGCATGACTAGCATGTTTTTAGCATGACTAGCAAGTGACTAGCATGTTTGCTAGCATGACTAGCAAGTGACTAGCATGTTACTAGCATGATTAGCAAGTGACTAGCATGTTGTTAGCATGACTAGCAAGTGACTAGCATGTTTGCTAGCATGATTAGCAGGTTACTAGCATGTTTTAGAATGACTAGCATGTTGTTAGCATGACTAGCAAGTTACTCGCATGTTACTAGCATTTTTCTAGCATGATTAGCATGTTACTATCATGATTAGCAAGTTACTAGCATGTTGCTAGCAGATAGATAGATAGATGTATATAGTCAGATTGTAGATAGATAGATAGATAGATAGAAATAGTCAGATTGTAGATAGATAGATAGATAGATAGATAGATAGATAGATAGAAATAATCAGATAGATAGATAGATAGAAATAATCAGATAGATAGATAGATAGATAGATAGATAGATAGATAGATAGATAGATAGATAAATAGAAAGAAATAGTCAGATTGTACATAGATAGATAGATAGATAGAGTCAGATGATAGATAGATAGATAGATAGATAGATAGATAGATAGATAGATAGATAGATATAGTCAGATTGTAGATAAATAGATAGATAGATAGATAGATAGATAGATAGATAGATATAGTCAGATTGTAGATAGATAGATAGATAGATAAGAAATGTTAGATGAGTTTGAATGAGTTTGAATGGGTTAGAAATAGTACATAGAAGGGCAGTCTGATTGAGTCTCATGGGCTTCAGTGTGTTTAGATTTGAATTTTTGACAGTTGGAGTTTGAATTGTCTTGGCCCATCTGAACATTCCGTCAATGTAAGTCTATGGGATTTTTATGATTTTTAATCTTCATTTTTATGAAAACCGTAAGTCCGATCAGTTAGAAAAGATATAGCAACTAACTTCAGATCAGTCTGAAGATCTGGGCTGAGTTTGGAGTCTGTAGAGTTAAAGCTCTAGGAGGAGTTAGAGTTGATAATTTAGTCTCAGAAGAATAATAATAATAACTAGATAAAAAAGTTTGTCGAGACAAACTTTAAGTTGGCTTGAGAAAGCCGGACCAGAAAGTTTTAAAAAGTTTGAAAAGTTTAAAAAAGTTTGAAAAGTTTAAAAAAGTTTAAGAAGTTTAAAAAGTTTAAGTTTGAAAAGTTTGGGAAGTTTTAAGTTTGACGGTTTTCAGTCTGAATTAGTTTGAAGTTTAGCGTAGTTTTAAAAGTTTAAAGTTTGATAGATAGATAGATAGATAGATAGATAGATAGATAGATAGATAGATAGGCTCAGATTATAGATAGACAGACAGACAGACAGACAGACAGACAGATAGATAGATAGATAGATAGATAGATAGATAGACAGATAGGTAGATAGATAGGTAGATAGATAGATAGATAGATAGATAGATAGATTCTAAGGACCTCAGAGTGGTTGCTAGGGTACTTAGAGTGGTTGCTATGATGGTTGCTAGGCTAGCTCTGGTGGTTGCGAAGGCGGTTGCTAGGGTATTGCTTAGCGGTTGCTAGGGTGTTGCTATGGTACCCAGGGTGGTTTCTAAGGTGTTGCTATGCGGTTGCTTGGGTACCCGGAGTGGTTGCTAAGGTGTTTCTATGTGGTTGCTAGGGTACTCGGGGTGGTTATTAAGTTGTTGCTAGGGTACCCGGGGTGGTTGCTAGGGTGTTGTTATGCGGTTGCTAGGGTACCCAGGGTGGTTGCTAAGGTGTTTCTATGCGGTTGCTAGGGTACTCAGGGTGGTTGCTAAGGTGTTGCTATGCGGTTGCTAGGGTACTCTGGGTGGTTGCTGAGGTGTTGCTATGCGGTTGCTAGGGTACTCTGGGTGGTTGCTATGGTGTTGCTATGCGGTTGCTAGGGTGCCCAGGGTGATTGCTAAGGTGTTGCTATGCGGTTGCTAGGGTACTTGGGCTGGTTGCTAGGGTGTTGCTATGTGGTTGCTAAGGTATCTGGGGTGGTTGCTAGGGTGTTGCTATGTGGTTGCTAGGGTACACTGGGTGGTTGCTATGCGGTTGCTAGGGTACCCGGGTTGGTTGCTAAGGTGTTTCCCTGTGGTTGCTACGGTACCCCGTGTGGTTGCTTGGGTGTTAGTAGCATGTTTTTAACATGATTAGCAAGTTACTAGCATGTTACCAGCATGATTAGCATGTTACTAGCATGTTGCTAGCATATTTCTAGCATGATTAGCGAGTTACTAGCATGTTTCTAGGATGATTAGCTTGTTGTTAGCATGTTTCTAGGATGATTAGCATGTTGTTAACATGATTAGCAAGTTACTAGCATGTTGCTAGCACATTTCTGGCATGATTAGCATGTTACTAGCATGTTGTTAGCATGATTAGCAAGTTACTAGCATGTTTCTAGAATGATTAGCATGTTTTTAGCATGTTTCTAGGATGACTAGCATGTTGTTAGCATGACTAGCAAGTTACTAGCATGTTAATTGCATTTTTCTAGCATGATTAGCAAGTTACTAGCATGTTGCTAGCAGATAGATAGATAGATAGATAGATAGATAGATAGATAGATAGATAGATAGAAATAGATCATAGATAGATAGATAGATAGATAGATAGAGTCAGATGATAGATAGATAGATAGATAGAGTCAGATGATAGATAGATAGATAGATAGATAGATAGATAGAGTCAGATGATAGATAGATAGATAGATAGATAGAGTCAGATAATAGATAGATAGATAGATAGATAGATAGACAGATAGATAGATTAGAAATGTTAGATAGATGAGTTTGAATGAGTTTGAATGGGTTAGAAATAGTACATAGAAGGGCAGTCTGATTGAGTCTAATGGGCTTCAGTGTGTTTAGATTTAAATTTTTGACAGTTGGAGTTTGAATTGTCTTGGCCCATCTGAACATTCCGTCAATGTAAGTCTATGGGATTTTTATGATTTTTAATCTTCATTTTTATGAAAACCGTAAGTCCGATCAGTTAGAAAAGATATAGCAACTAACTTCAGATCAGTCTGAAGATCTGGGCTGAGTTTGGAGTCTGTAGAGTTAAAGCTCTAGGAGGAGTTAGAGTTGATAATTTAGTCTCAGAAGAATAATAATAATAATAATAATAATAATAATAATAATAAGAAGTTTAAATAGGATTTCAGTAAGTTGGCTTTCTCAAGCCAACTTAATAAGAAGTTTAAATAGCATTTCAGTAAGTTGGCTTTCTCAAGCCAACTTAACTAGATAAAAAAGTTTGTCGAGACAAACTTTAAGTTGGCTTGAGAAAGCCGGACCAGAAAGTTTTAAAAAGTTTGAAAAGTTTAAAAAAGTTTAAGAAGTTTAAAAAGTTTAAGTTTGAAAAGTTTGGGAAGTTTTAAGTTTGACGGTTTTCAGTCTGAATTAGTTTGAAGTTTAACGTAGTTTTAAAAGTTGAAAGTTTGATAGATAGATAGATAGATAGATAGATAGATAGATCGATAGATATGCTCAGATTATAGATAGATAGATAGATAGATAGATAGATAGATAGATAGATAGAGTCAGATAATAGATAGATAGATAGATAGATAGATAGATAGATAGATAGATAGATAGATAGATAGATAGATAGATAGATAGATAGACTCAGATGATAGAGATAGATAGATAGATAGATAGATAGATAGATAGATAGATAGATAGATAGATAGATAGAGTCAGATAATAGATAGATAGATAGATAGATAGATAGATAGATAGATAGATAGAGTCAGATAATAGATAGATAGATAGATAGATAGATAGATAGATAGATAGATAGATAGATAGATAGGCTCAGATTATAGATAGATAGATAGATAGATAGATAGATAGATAGATAGATAGATAGATAGATAGATAGATTCAGATGATAGATAGATAGATAGATAGATAGATAGATAGATAGATAGATAGATAGAGTCAGATAATAGATAGATAGATAGATAGATAGATAGATAGATAGATAGATAGATAGATAGAGTCAGATAATAGATAGATAGATAGATAGATAGATAGAGTCAGATAATAGATAGATAGATAGATAGATAGATAGATAGATAGATTCTAAGGACCTCAGAGTGGTTGCTAGGGTACTTAGAGTGGTTGCTATGATGGTTGCTAGGCTAGCTCTGGTGGTTGCTAAGGCGTTTGCTAAGGTGTTGCTATGCGGTTGCTATGTTACTCAGGGTGGTTGCTAAGGTGTTGCTATGTGGTTGCTAGGGTGTCCAGGGTGGTTGCTAGGGTATTGCTTAGCGGTTGCTAGGGTGTTGCTATGGTACCCAGGGTGGTTGCTAAGGTGTTGCTATGCGGTTGCTAGGGTACCCGGAGTGGTTGCTAAGGTGTTTCTATGTGGTTGCTAGGGTACTCAGGGTGGTTACTAAGTTGTTGCTAGGGTACTCTGGGTGGTTGCTAAGGTGTTGCTATGCGGTTGCTAGGGTGCCCAGGGTGATTGCTAAGGTGTTGCTATGCGGTTGCTAGGGTACTCTGGGTGGTTGCTAAGGTGTTGCTATGCGGTTGCTAGGGTGCCCAGGGTGGTTGCTAAGGTGTTGCTATGCGGTTGCTAGGGTACTTGGGCTGGTTGCTAGGGTGTTGCTATGTGGTTGCTAAGGTATCTGGGGTGGTTCCTAGGGTGTTGCTATGTGGTTGCTAGGGTACACTGGGTGGTTGCTATGCGGTTGCTAGGGTACGCGGGTTGGTTGCTAAGGTGTTGCTATGCGGTTGCTACAGAACCCGCGGCGGTTGCTAGGGTGTTGCTATTCGGTTACTAGGATTCTTGGTGTGGTTGCTAAGGTGTTGCCCTGTGGTTGCTACGGTCCCCCGTGTGGTTGCTTGGGTGTTAGTAGCATGTTTTTAACATGATTAGCAAGTTACTAGCATGTTACCATTATGATTAGCATGTTACTAGCATGTTGCTAGCATATTTCTAGCATGATTAGCGAGTTACTAGCATGTTTCTAGGATGATTAGCTTGTTGTTAGCATGTTTCTAGGATGATTAGCATGTTGTTAACATGATTAGGAAGTTACTAGCATGTTGCTAGCACATTTCTGGCATGATTAGCATGTTACTAGCATGTTGTTAGCATGACTAGCAAGTTACTAGCATGTTAATAGCATTTTCTAGCATGATTAGCATGTTACTATCATGATTAGCAAGTTACTAGCATGTTGCTAGCAGATAGATAGATAGATAGATAAATAGATAGATAGATAGATAGATAGATAGATAGATAGATAGAAATAGATCGTATGTAGATAGATACATAGATACATAGATAGATAGATAGATAGATAGATAGATAGATAGATAGAAATAGATCGTAGATAGATAGATAGATAGATAGATAGATAGATAGATAGATAGAGTCAGATGATAGATAGATAGATAGATAGATAGATAGATAGATAGATAGATAGATAGATAGAGTCAGATAATAGATAGATAGATAGATAGATAGAGTCAGATGATAGATAGATAGATAGATAGAGTCAGATAATAGATAGATAGATAGATAGATAGATAGATAGATAGATAGATAGATAGATAGATAGGCTCAGATTATAGACAGACAAACAGACAGACAGATAGATAGATAGACAGATAGATAGATTAGAAATATTAGATAGATGAGTTTGAATGGGTTAGAAATAGTACATAGAAGGGCAGTCTGATTGAGTCTAATGGGCTTCAGTGTGTTTAGATTTGAATTTTTGACAGTTGGAGTTTGAATTGTCTTGGCTCATCTGAACATTCCGTCAATGTAAGTCTATGGGATTTTTATGATTTTTAATCTTCATTTTTATGAAAACCGTAAGTCCGATCAGTTAGAAAAGATATAGCAACTAACTTCAGATCAGTCTGAAGATCTGGGCTGAGTTTGGAGTCTGTAGAGTTAAAGCTCTAGGAGGAGTTAGAGTTGATAATTTAGTCTCAGAAGAATAATAATAATAATAATAATAATAATAATAAGAAGTTTAAATAGGATTTCAGTAAGTTGGCTTTCTCAAGCCAACTTAACTAGATAAAAAAGTTTGTCGAGACAAACTTTAAGTTGGCTTGAGAAAGCCGGACCAGAAAGTTTTAAAAAGTTTGAAAAGTTTAAAAAGTTTTAAAAGTTTAAAAAAGTTTAAGAAGTTTAAAAAGTTTAAGTTTGAAAAGTTTGGGAAGTTTCAAGTTTGATGGTTTTCAGTCCGAATTAGTTTGAAGTTTAACGTAGTTTTAAAAGTTTAAAGTTTGATAGATAGATAGATAGATAGATAGATAGTCAGATAATAGATAGATAGATAGATAGACAGATAGATAGATAGATAGATAGATAGATCTGCTAAGATATATAAATGCTAAGATAGATAGATCTGAGGCCAACTAAGGACCTCAGAGTGGTTGCTAGGGTATTCTAGGTGGTTGCTAGGATGTTGCTATGTGGTAGCTAAGGTGCTCCTGACTGTTGCTAGGGTGTTGCTATGTGGTTGCTAGGGTACTTGGGGTGGTTGCTAGGGTATAGCTATGCGGTTGCTAAGGTGCTCTGTATTGTTGCTAGGGTGTTGCTATGCGGTTGCTAGGGTACTTGGGGTGGTTGCTAGGGTGTAGCTATGCGGTTACTAAGGTACCCAGGTCAGTTGCTAGGGTGTTGCTATGCGGTTGCTAGGGTACCTGGGGCTGTTGCTAGGGTAATGTTATGCGGTCGCTAGGGTATCTAGGACGGTTGCTAGGGTGTTGCTATGCGGTTGCTATGGTACTCAGGGTGGTTGCTAAGGTGTTACTATGCGGTTGCTATGGTACTCAGGGTGGTTGCTAAGGTGTTGCTATGCGGTTGCTAGGGTGTCCAGGGTGGTTGCTAGGGTTTTGCTATGTGGTTTCTAGAGTACTCTGGGAGGTTGCTAGGGTTTTGCTATACGGTTGCTAGGGTATCTGGTGCGGTTGCTAGCGTACGTAGGACGGTTGCTAGGGTGTTGCTATGCAGTTGCTATGGTACTCAGGGTGGTTGCTAAGGTGTTGCTATGCAGTTGCTAGGGTGTCCAAGGTGGTTGCTAGGTTGTTGCTCTGGGGTTGCTAGGGTTCTTGGAATGGTTGCTAGGGAGTTGCTAGTGTAATCTGAGTGCTTGCTAAGCTTTTGCTATGCGGTTGCTAGGGTACCTGGGGTGGTTGCTAAGGTGTTGCTATGCGGTTGCTACTGTACCCGGGGCGGTTGTTAAGGTGTTGCTAAGTGGTTGGTACGGTACCCCGTGTGGTTGCTAGGTTGTTACTAGCATGTTGTTAACATGATTAGCAAGTTGCTAGTATGTTGCTAGCATGTTTCTAACAATTTGCTAGCATGACTAGCAAGTGACTAGCATGTTTTTAGCATGACTAGCATGTTTTTAGCATGACTAGCAAGTGACTAGCATGTTTGCTAGCATGACTAGCAAGTGACTAGCATGTTACTAGCATGATTAGCAAGTGACTAGCATGTTGTTAGCATGACTAGCAAGTGACTAGCATGTTTGCTAGCATGATTAGCAGGTTACTAGCATGTTTTAGAATGACTAGCATGTTGTTAGCATGACTAGCAAGTTACTCGCATGTTACTAGCATTTTTCTAGCATGATTAGCATGTTACTATCATGATTAGCAAGTTACTAGCATGTTGCTAGCAGATAGATAGATAGATGTATATAGTCAGATTGTAGATAGATAGATAGATAGATAGATAGAAATAGTCAGATTGTAGATAGATAGATAGATAGATAGATAGATAGATAGATAGATAGATAGATAGATAGATAGATAGAAATAATCAGATAGATAGATAGATAGAAATAATCAGATAGATAGATAGATAGATAGATAGATAGATAGATAGATAGATAAATAGAAAGAAATAGTCAGATTGTACATAGATAGATAGATAGATAGAGTCAGATGATATAGATAGATAGATAGATAGAGTCAGATGATAGATAGATAGATAGATAGATAGATATAGTCAGATTGTAGATAAATAGATAGATAGATAGATAGATAGATAGATAGATAGATAGATAGATAGATAGATAGATAAGAAATGTTAGATAGATGAGTTTGAATGAGTTTGAATGGGTTAGAAATAGTACATAGAAGGGCAGTCTGATTGAGTCTCATGGGCTTCAGTGTGTTTAGATTTGAATTTTTGACAGTTGGAGTTTGAATTGTCTTGGCCCATCTGAACATTCCGTCAATGTAAGTCTATGGGATTTTTATGATTTTTAATCTTCATTTTTATGAAAACCGTAAGTCGGATCAGTTAGAAAAGATATAGCAACTAACTTCAGATCAGTCTGAAGATCTGGGCTGAGTTTGGAGTCTGTAGAGTTAAAGCTCTAGGAGGAGTTAGAGTTGATAATTTAGTCTCAGAAGAATAATAGTAATAATAATAATAAGAAGTTTAAATAGCATTTCAGTAAGTTGGCTTTCTCAAGCCAACTTAATAATAATAATAATAATAATAAGAAGAAGTTTAAATAGGATTTCAGTAAGTTGGCTTTCTCAAGCCAACTTAATAAGAAGTTTAAATAGCATTTCAGTAAGTTGGCTTTCTCAAGCCAACTTAATAATAATAAGAAGTTTAAATAGGATTTCAGTAAGTTGGCTTTCTCAAGCCAACTTAATAAGAAGAAGAATAATAAGTATGCAAGATAACAATAGTGATGCCTTGCCTTTGGCAAGCACCACTAATAAGAAGAACTAGAATGTACATTTCCTGAAGAAAATGTGAGTGGTGCTTGCCGTGGCAAAACTCGGCACTAGGCCGTCAGTAGAGCCTTCAGCATGATTGTAGAGAGCCAACTCCCATGTCTGTATGATGTTGTGGAGCTGAGATATGGCTTCTTTATGTTGCTATACGGTCACTAGGGTGCTCTATATGGTTGCTAGGGTGTAGCTGCACAGTCGCCATGGTAATTCTTACAGACTGGTTTTTCAGCCGAAACAAAAGATATCTATACCACTTTCTAGTGCTGAGAAATTGCTTATTCATGTGTTTGTTCAGTTGCTAAGGTACTCTAAATTGTTGCTATGGATTGGCTATACAGTTTATGGGATGATATTTAAAGACTATTTGACAGTCTGAATCAACAGAGCCCAACCCCATGTTTCTACAATGTTCTGGTGCTGAATAATTGTTTGTTAATGTCCTTTTACGGTTGCTAGGGTGCTGTAAGTGGTTGCTAGGGCATAGCTATGAAGTTGTCATGTCAGTACTTATTGGCTGATTGATAGGCCGAGTCAAAAGAGTCCACCCCCAAGTCTCTGTGACCTCCTGATCCAAAGATATAATCTCATTAATTTTGTGCCAGTGTTAAGTCTATGGGATTTTTCGCCCAAATTTTTTCATCCACCAGACGAACATCGTACACTCAATTACTTATAAAAGATATAGCACACGTCTCCTCAATATGTCGCATGATTTGACATCTCATTCATGGGTCTACGACAAAAGGTGCAGGAGGAGTAGCGTGCCGAAGTTTTGTCCGGGCGAATAGTAATAACAATACTAGAATGTACATTTCCTGAAGAAAATGTGAGTGGTGCTTGCCGTGGCAAAACTCGGACACTGTAGACATCATGTGAGATAACACACACACACACACACACTTTTTTTTTCCCCAGATGAATGTTAAGCATCCTAAACTCAGCATATGCAGAGGAAGAGTTTGTGGACCGAGCTGCTGAGATGGAGATGCGCTCCAAGCTTGTAAATGATAACAGCGCAACACAAAGCACGTCAGAGTTTATGTGTGTTCTCAAATGAAACCCAAACAAACAGCACACGCAATAAAAGACTGAATAATATAATGCAAGCTCTATCAAAGGTTTTACCACAAACTTTCACCTCAAGAAGTATCGCGAGATCTTATGCGCTCCCAAAAGCCAGGTGAAATGGCTCTGTATTTATTTAACATGCACTGCATTGTTAATTTTGCATGAAAAGATTGTTTTTATCGAAACCAAAAATGAACAATAATTTCATATATACTGCCTTTTAAAATTTCAAGTATTTCTCAAATACTTTTTCATAAATATAGCTGTTTTCAAGGGTTTTCCAGGACTTAAATTTCAAAACGTCAAATTCAAGTACTTCAAGCACTTTAAGCACCTTGTACAAACCCTGAATATTACAGATTTGCCTCATCACAATAGTCTGTGAACAAGGTCCATAGTGAAAGTGTGATTCCATTGGCTGTACAATCATGTACAAACGTTTATCTGTTTATGTACGGAACACAATGTGAAAGTGAAAGGGAAATGATTCCTTAGGCCCTGTGTGTCTGTGTGTGTGTGTGTGTGTGTGTGTCTGTGTGTGTGTGTGTGTGTGTGAGAACTGGTATATATGGTTTATGAGGACACAAATGTGTATAATTACATGGGTACTACAACGTGAAGGTGGTTTATGAGGACACTGCCTATGTCCCCGTAAACCAAAAGGCTTAAAAACATACTAAATAGTGTTTTTTTGAAAATCTAAAAATGCAGAAAGTTTCCTGTAAGGGGTAGGTTTAGGTGTAGGGTTGGTGTAGGACAATAGCACATACAGTTTGTACAGTATAAAAACCATTACACCTATGGAGAGTCCCCGTAAACCACATATGCCAGACTCTGTGTATGTGTATGTGTGTGTGTGTGTGTGTGTTGGAATATTTAGCATGTTTTAGCACTTAGCTAATCATTATTAGCATGTAGCTATTCACTGCTAGCATGTGTAGCATGATGGAAGTCCTGTTTGCTCTGAATCAAAAGAGCAAATAACATTTCTATCCAAAGATATCCCTTTTGATCTGTTTAAATGGAGGTCTATGGGGTGGTTGCTAGGGTGCTGTAAGTGGTTGCTAGGGTGTGGCTATGAAGATCATAGGTCATTACTTATTGGTTACTTAAAAGATGAGTCAAATGAGTGTGTGTGAGTTACAGAGAGAGAGAAAGAGAAGGGGTTCCTAAGGGCCTGTGTGTGTGTGTGTGTGTGTGTGTGTGTGTGTGTGTGTGAGAAAGTGACAGTTGAGATTCAAATTCATGAACATTCCGCCATTGTAAGTCAATGGGACTTTTTTGCCCGCTTTTTCGTCTGCTGTGCGAACATCGTAGGTCCGATCGCTTAGAAAAGATATAGCACACCTCTCCTCAATGAGCCGGTCGATATGACACCTCATTCATGGGTCTGTGACAAACGGTGCAGGAGGAGTAGCGCGCCAAAGTTTTGTCCAGAAGAAGAATAAGAATAAGAAGAATAAGAAGAAGAACTAGATAAAAAAGTTTGTCGAGACAAACTTTAAGTTGGCTTGAGAAAGCCGGACCAGAAAGTTTAAAAAAGTTTGAAAAGTTTAAAAAAGTTTAAGAAGTTTAAAAAGTTTAAGTTTAAAAAGTTTGGGAAGTTTTAAGTTTGACGGTTTTCAGTCTGAATTAGTTTGAAGTTTAACGTAGTTTTAAAAGTTTAAAGTTTGATAGATAGATAGATAGATAGAGAGATAGAGAGATAGACTCAGATGATAGATAGATAGATAGATAGATAGATAGATAGATAGATAGATAGATAGATAGATAGATAGATAGACAGACAGAGAGATATTATCCCTTATTATTATCGTTGATTATCCCTTACATATACATACATACATATATATATATATATATAGATAAAACAACTAAAATGGCTAAATAATAAATAAATAAATAAATAAATAAATAAATAAATACATACATACATACATACATACATACATACATACATAAATAATAAATTGTTAGTTTGGCATGTTTAAACCCTCATCCATCCCTCCCGAACCTATAACAAAAGTGTCCCTCATGGGTCCAAATGACCTGAAGGCATTCAACGTTAATTTTTTTTCAGTCCTGAAATTCTTTTTTTATCTATTTAAAAAAAAAAAAAAAAGTAGGTTTTGTTATTATTTTTGGTGATTTATTTTATTTCATTTTCCTTAAATTCTGATTTTTTTTTATGGAAATTAGCATATTTGCATAATTTCACCAAAAAAACAAACAAACAAACAAACAAAAACAAAGACACAATTTCTACTTTAAACATCATTATCCATCAGGAACTGGGTCACTGAGTGTCTCTGAGGCCATCTGGCTGGAAAAATGACAAAAAATTGCATTTATATTTTCAGCCACTAGATGGGCCTATTGAACCCTATAGAGATTCTCAACAGAGCTCAAACAGTGAAATCTTCAAAACTACACCAACTTCAGGCTTCATTTAGCTTTCAGATATATCTCAAGGCTTTCAGATATATATAAAAACATTTAAAAATATATGTATATATGTAAAAAAATAAATAAAATAAATAAATAAAATTATACTGGATTTTAATCCAAACATATATATAGCCATACATTTTCATAAATATGAAATAAATATAAAAGATAAATTTAAAAATATAAATATGATATCAAATCATTAGTCTTTACCTCTTCCCTCAAATTTATAAATGAATGGCTCTCTATGGGCCTCTGCTGGATATATATGATCATTACACTATTCTTTCAAAAACTGATTTCTACAAGTTTTTCTCTAACCACCTGATGGCAGAATTGTACACCTTACACCTAGATCAATCTCCAGAAACAATTTAAATTAAATTTAGATCATCATTTAAGAGATTTATTCATAAAAATGTAATATTTCACATGCAAGCTAATGGTGTAGTTGAGGATTTTTGTGGTAAACAGGTACAAAAGTACTTCATTTCTCCCAAAACACAGCATTAATGTATAGATGAGAAGTAAACAAAAAAAAAAAGATATATTATTTGTATGATTAAAAATTTATAAATGTTTTACAATTACTCTTTCAATTTTGGGGTCATATTGACCCCAAAGGACACAGGTGTAAACAGGAAAAACAGGTCTTATGAGGGTTAAGAAATAATGCTAATACAAATGCAAATAAATGCAGTGTATATATTATATATTTCACATTTTCTGTCTATTTCTTGTGTGCGTGTGTTTGTGTATGTGTTAAATAGGGAATGTATGTTTGTTTGTTTGTTTGTGTGTGTGTGTGTGTGTGTGTGTGTGATAGATCTCAGATAGATAGATA
Source organism: Spinibarbus caldwelli (assembly GCA_039654775.1). Taxonomy (NCBI): domain Eukaryota; kingdom Metazoa; phylum Chordata; class Actinopteri; order Cypriniformes; family Cyprinidae; genus Spinibarbus; species Spinibarbus caldwelli. Next base: position 17,454,521 of record CM077239.1, on the reverse strand, counting down.
GATAGATAGATAGATGAGTCAGATTATAGATAGATACATAGATAGATAGATAGATAGATAGATAGATAGATAGATAGATAGATAGATAGATAGATAGAGTCAGATGAGATAGATAGATAGATAGATAGAGTCAGATGATAGATAGATAGATAGATAGATAGATAGATAGATAGATAGATAGATAGATAGATAGATAGATAGATAGATAGAGTCAGATGATAGATAGAGTCAGATGATAGATATATAGATAGGAAATATTAGATGAGTATGAATGAGTTTGAATGGGTTAGAAATAGTACATAGAAGGGCAGTCTGATTGAGTCTAATGGGCTTCAGTGTGTTTAGATTTGAATTTTTGACAGTTGGAGTTCACGGAATGTTCAGACTATTCAATGTAAGTCTATGGGATTTTTTATGATTTTTAATCTTAATTTTTATGAAAACCGTAAGTCCGATCAGTTAGAAAAGATATAGCAACTCGAGTCAGACCAGTCTGAAGATCTGGGCTGAGTTTGGAGTCTGTAGAGTTAAAGCTCTAGGAGGAGTAGCAGTCAGAAATTTTAGTCTCAGAAGAAGAATAATAATAACTAGATAAAAAAGTTTGTCGAGACAAACTTTAAGTTGGCTTGAGAAAGCCGGACCAGAGAGTTTTAAAAAGTTTGAAAAGTTTAAAAAAGTTTGAAAAGTTTAAAAAAAGTTTAAGAAGTTTAAAAAGTTTAAATTTGAAAAGTTTGGGAAGTTTTAAGTTTGACGGTTTTCAGTCTGAATTAGTTTGAAGTTTAACGTAGTTTTAAAAGTTTAAAGTTTGATAGATAGACAGACAGACAGATAGATAGATAGATAAATAGATAGACAGACAGAGAGATATTATCCCTTATTATTATCGTTGATTATCCCTTACATATACATACATACATACACACACATATATATATATATATATAGATAGATAGATAAAACAACTAAAATGGCTAAATAAAAAATAATAAATAAATAAATAAATAAATAATAAATTGTTAGTTTGGCATGTTTAAACCCTCATCCATTCCTCCCGAACCTATAACAAAAGTGTCCCTCGTGGGTCCAAATGACCCGAAGGCATTCAACGTTAATTTTTTTTCAGTCCTGAAATTCTTTTTTATCTATTTAAAAAAAAAAAAAAAAAGTAGGTTTTGTTATTATTTTTGGTGATTTATTTTATTTTCCTTAAATTCTGAATTTTTTATGGAAATTAGCATATTTGCATACATAATTTCACCAAAAAAAAAAAAAACAGACAAACAAACAAAAAAAAAAAACAAAGACACAATTTCTACTTTAAACATCATTATTCATCAGGAACTGGGTCACTGAGTGTCTCTGAGGCCATCTGGCTGGAAAAATGACAAAAAATTGCATTTATATTTTCAGCCACTAGATGGGCCTATTGAACCCTATGGAGATTCTCAACAGAGCTCAAACAGTGAAATCTTCAAAACTACACCAACTTCAGGCTTCATTTAGCTTTCAGATATATCTCAAGGCTTTCAGATATATATAAAAACATTTAAATATATATACATATGTAAAAAAAAAAAAAAAAAATAAAATAAATAAATAAATAAAATTATACTGGATTTTAATCCAAACATATGTATAGCCATACATTTTCATAAATATAAAAGATAAATTTAAAAATATAAATATGATATCAAATCATTAGTCTTTACCTCTTCCCTCAAATTTATAAATGAATGGCTCTCTATGGGCCTCTGCTGGATATATATATATGGTCATTACACTATTCTTTCAAAAACTGATTTCTACAAGTTTTTCTCTAACCACCAGATGGCAGAATTGTACACCTAACACCTAGATCAATCTCCAGAAACAATTTAAATTAAATGTAGATCATCATTTAAGAGATTTATTCATAAAAATGTAATATTTCACATGCAAGCTAATGGTGTAGTTGAGGATTTTTGTGGTAAACAGGTACAAAAGTACTTAATTTCTCCCAAAACACAGCATTAATGTATAGATGAGAAGTAAACAAAAAAAAATTATATATTATTTGTATGATTAAAAATTTATAAATGTTTTACAATTACTCTTTCAGTTTTGGGGTCATATTGACCCCAAAGGACACAGGTGTAAACAGGAAAAACAGGTCTCATGAGGGTTAAGAAATAATGCTAATACAAATGTGAATAAATGCGGTGTATATATTAAAGCTTCACATTTTCTGTCTATTTCTTGTGTGCGTGTGTTTGTGTATGTGTTAAATAGGGAAGGTATGTTTGTTTGTTTGTTTGTGTGTGTGTGTGTGTGTGTGTGTGTGTTAGATCTCAGATAGATAGATAGATAGATAGATATAAATAATCAGATTGTAGATAGATAGATAGAAATAGATAGATAGAAATAGATAGATAGATAGATAGATAGATAGATAGAGTCAATGATAGATAGATAGATAGATAGATAGATAGATAGATAGACAGATAGATAGATAGATAGATAGATAGATAGATAGATAGATAGATAGATAGATAGATAGATAGATAAGAAATGTTAGATAGATGAGTTTGAATGAGTTTGAATGGGTTAGAAATAGTACATAGAAGGGCAGTCTGATTGAGTCTAATGGGCTTCAGTGTGTTTAGATTTGAATTTTTGACAGTTGGAGTTTGAATAGTCTTGGCCCATCTGAACATTCCGTCAATGTAAGTCTATGGGATTTTTATGATTTTTAATCTTCATTTTTATGAAAACCGTAAGTCCGATCAGTTAGAAAAGATATAGCAACTAACTTCAGATCAGTCTGAAGATCTGGGCTGAGTTTGGAGTCTGTAGAGTTAAAGCTCTAGGAGGAGTTAGAGTTGATAATTTAGTCTCAGAAGAATAATAATAATAATAATAATAATAATAATAATAATAAGAAGTTTAAATAGCATTTCAGTAAGTTGGCTTTCTCAAGCCAACTTAATAATAATAACTAGATAAAAAAGTTTGTCGAGACAAACTTTAAGTTGGCTTGAGAAAGCCGGACCAGAAAGTTTAAAAAAGTTTGAAAAGTTTAAAAAAGTTTAAGAAGTTTAAAAAGTTTAAGTTTAAAAAGTTTGGGAAGTTTTAAGTTTGACGGTTTTCAGTCTGAATTAGTTTGAAGTTTAACGTAGTTTTAAAAGTTTAAAGTTTGATAGATAGATAGATAGAGAGATAGAGAGATAGACTCAGATGATAGATAGATAGATAGATAGATAGATAGATAGATAGATAGATAGATAGACAGACAGAGAGATATTATCCCTTATTATTATCGTTGATTATCCCTTACATATACATACATACATATATATATATATATATATATAGATAAAACAACTAAAATGGCTAAATAATAAATAAATAAATAAATAAATAAATAAATACATACATACATACATACATACATAAATAATAAATTGTTAGTTTGGCATGTTTAAACCCTCATCCATCCCTCCCGAACCTATAACAAAAGTGTCCCTCATGGGTCCAAATGACCTGAAGGCATTCAACGTTAATTTTTTTTCAGTCCTGAAATTCTTTTTTTATCTATTTAAAAAAAAAAAAAAAAGTAGGTTTTGTTATTATTTTTGGTGATTTATTTTATTTCATTTTCCTTAAATTCTGATTTTTTTTATGGAAATTAGCATATTTGCATACATAATTTCACCAAAAAAACAAACAAACAAACAAACAAAAACAAAGACACAATTTCTACTTTAAACATCATTATCCATCAGGAACTGGGTCACTGAGTGTCTCTGAGGCCATCTGGCTGGGAAAAATGACAAAAAATTGCATTTATATTTTCAGCCACTAGATGGGCCTATTGAACCCTATGGAGATTCTCAACAGAGCTCAAACAGTGAAATCTTCAAAACTACACCAACTTCAGGCTTCATTTAGCTTTCAGATATATCTCAAGGCTTTCAGATATATATAAAAACATTTAAAAATATATGTATATATATAAAAAAATAAATAAAATAAATAAATAAAATTATACTGGATTTTAATCCAAACATATATATAGCCATACATTTTCATAAATATGAAATAAATATAAAAGATAAATTTAAAAATATAAATATGATATCAAATCATTAGTCTTTACCTCTTCCCTCAAATTTATAAATGAATGGCTCTCTATGGGCCTCTGCTGGATATATATGATCATTACACTATTCTTTCAAAAACTGATTTCTACAAGTTTTTCTCTAACCACCAGATGGCAGAATTGTACACCTTACACCTAGATCAATCTCCAGAAACAATTTAAATTAAATTTAGATCATCATTTAAGAGATTTATTCATAAAAATGTAATATTTCACATGCAAGCTAATGGTGTAGTTGAGGATTTTTGTGGTAAACAGGTACAAAAGTACTTCATTTCTCCCAAAACACAGCATTAATGTATAGATGAGAAGTAAACAACAAAAAAAAAATGATATATTATTTGTATGATTAAAAATTTATAAATGTTTTACAATTACTCTTTCAATTTTGGGGTCATATTGACCCCAAAGGACACAGGTGTAAACAGGAAAAACAGGTCTTATGAGGGTTAAGAAATAATGCTAATACAAATGCGAATAAATGCAGTGTATATATTATATATTTCACATTTTCTGTCTATTTCTTGTGTGCGTGTGTTTGTGTATGTGTTAAATAGGGAATGTATGTTTGTTTGTTTGTTTGTGTGTGTGTGTGTGTGTGTGTGTGTGTGTGTGTGTGTGTGTGATAGATCTCAGATAGATAGATAGATAGATAGATAGATAGATAGATGAGTCAGATTATAGATAGATACATAGATAGATAGATAGATAGATAGATAGATAGATAGAGTCAGATGAGATAGATAGATAGATAGATAGATAGAGTCAGATGATAGATAGATAGATAGATAGATAGATAGATAGATAGATAGATAGAGTCAGATGATAGATAGAGTCAGATGATAGATAGATAGATAGATAAGAAATATTAGATGAGTTTGAATGAGTTTGAATGGGTTAGAAATAGTACATAGAAGGGAAGCTTAATTGAGTCTAATGGGCTTCAGTGTGTTTAGATTTGAATTTTTGACAGTTGGAGTTCACGGAATGTTCAGACTATTCAATGTAAGTCTATGGGATTTTTTATGATTTTTAATCTTAATTTTTATGAAAACCGTAAGTCCGATCAGTTAGAAAAGATATAGCAACTCGAGTCAGACCAGTCTGAAGATCTGGGCTGAGTTTGGAGTCTGTAGAGTTAAAGCTCTAGGAGGAGTAGCAGTCAGAAATTTTAGTCTCAGAAGAAGAATAATAATAATAATAATAATAATAATAATAAGTTTAAATAGGATTTCAGTAAGTTGGCTTTCTCAAGCCAACTTAATAATAATAATAAGTTTAAATAGGATTTCAGTAAGTTGGCTTTCTCAAGCCAACTTAATAACTAGATAAAAAAGTTTGTCGAGACAAACTTTAAGTTGGCTTGAGAAAGCCGGACCAGAAAGTTTTAAAAAAGTTTGGAAAGTTTAAAAAAGTTTGAAAAGTTTAAAAAAGTTTAAGAAGTTTAAAAAGTTTAAGTTTGAAAAGTTTGGGAAGTTTTAAGTTTGACGGTTTTCAGTCTGAATTAGTTTGAAGTTTAGCATAGTTTTAAAAGTTTAAAGTTTGATAGATAGATAGATAGATAGATAGATAGGCTCAGATTATAGATAGACAGACTGACAGACAGATAGATAGATAGATAGATAGATAGACAGATAGATAGATAGATAGATAGATAGATAGATAGATAGATAGATAGATTCTAAGGACCTCAGAGTGGTTGCTAGGGTACTTAGAGTGGTTGCTATGATGGTTGCTAGGCTAGCTCTGGTGGTTGCTAAGGTGGTTGCTAAGGTGTTGCTATGCGGTTGCTATGTTACTCAGGGTGGTTGCTAAGGTGTTGCTATGTGTTTGCTAGGGTGTCCAGGGTGGTTGCTAGGGTATTGCTTAGCAGTTGCTAGGGTGTTGCTATGGTACCCAGAGTGGTTGCTAAGGTGTTTCTATGTGGTTGCTAGGGTACTCAGGGTGGTTGCTAAGTTGTTGCTAGGGTACCCGGGGTGGTTGCTAGGGTGTTGCTATGCGGTTGCTAGGGTACCCTGGGTGATTGCTAAGGTGTTTCTGTGCGGTTGCTAGGGTACTCAGGGTGGTTAATAAGGTGTTGCTATGCGGTTGCTAGTGTACTCTGGGTGGTTGCTAAGGTGTTGCTATGCAGTTGCTAAGGTTCCCAGGGTGGTTGCTAAGGTGTTGCTATGCGGTTGCTAGGGTACTCTGGGTGGTTGCTAAGGTGTTGCTATGCGGTTGCTAGGGTGTCCAGGGCGATTGCTAAGGTGCTGCTATGCGGTTGCTAAGATACCCAGATTGGTTGCTAAGGTGTTGCTATGCGGTTGCTAGGGTACTTGGGCTGGTTGCTATGGTGTTGCTATGCGGTTGCTAAGGTATCTGGGGTAGTTGCTAGGGTGTTGCTATGTGGTTGCTAGGGTACACTGGGTGGTTGCTATGCGGTTGCTAGGGTACCCGGGTTGGTTGCTAAGGTGTTGCTATGCGGTTGCTACAGTTCCCGGGGCGGTTGCTAGGGAGTTGCTATTTGGTTACTAGGGTACTTGGGGTGGTTGCTAAGGTGTTGCCCTGTGGTTGCTAGGGTGTTAGTAGCATGTTTTTAACATGATTAGCAAGTTACTAGCATGTTACCAGTATGATTAGCATGTTACTAGCATGTTGCTAGCATATTTCTAGCATGATTAGCAAGTTACTAGCATGTTTCTAGGATGATTAGCATGTTGTTAGCATGTTTCTAGGATGATTAGCATGTTGTTAACATGATTAGCAAGTTACTAGCATGTTGCTAGCACATTTCTGGCATGATTAGCATGTTACTAGCATGTTGTTAGCATGATTAGCAAGTTACTAGCATGTTTCTAGAATGATTAGCATGTTTTTAGCATGTTTCTATGATGACTAGCATGTTGTTAGCATGACTAGCAAGTTACTAGCATGTTACTTGCATTTTTCTAGCATGATTAGCATGTTACTATCATGATTAGCAAGTTACTAGCATGTTGCTAGCAGATAGATAGATAGAAAGACAGATTGTAGATAGATAGATAGATAGATAGATAGATAGATAGATAGATAGATAGAAATAGATCGTAGATAGATAGATAAATAGATAGACAGATAGATAGAAATATAGATAGATAGATAGATAGATAGATAGATAGATAGATAGATAGATAGAGTCAGATGATAGATAGATAGATAGATAGATAGATAGATAGATTAGAAATGTTAGATAGATGAGTTTGAATGAGTTTGAATGGGTTAGAAATAGTACATAGAAGGGCAGTCTGATTGAGTCTAATGGGCTTCAGTGTGTTTAGATTTGAATTTTTGACAGTTGGAGTTTGAATAGTCTTGGCCCATCTGAACATTCCGTCAATGTAAGTCTATGGGATTTTTATGATTTTTAATCTTCATTTTTATGAAAACCGTAAGTCTGATCAGTTAGAAAAGATATAGCACACTCGGTGAGATCAGTCTGAAGATCTGGTCTGAGTTTGGAGTTTGTAGAGTTAAAGCTCTAGGAGGAGTTAGAGTCAGAAATTTTAGTCTCAGAAGAAGAAGAATAATAATAAGAAGTTTAAATAGTAGATCAGTAAGTTGGCTTTTTCAAGCCAACTTAATAATAAGTATGCAAGATAACAATAGTGATGCCTTGCCTTTGGCAAGCACCACTAATAATAAGTATGCAAGATAACAATAGTGATGCCTTGCCTTTGGCAAGCACCACTAATAATAAGTATGCAAGATAACAATAGTGATGCCTTGCCTTTGGCAAGCACCACTAATAATAATAAGAAGAAGTTTAAATAGCATTTCAGTAAGTTGGCTTTCTCAAGCCAACTTAATTAACAATAACTTATGTTGATATGACTAAAATATTACATTCATCTTAAAGCTATGTGGATATTATTTGCCTTTCTGAAAGGAGTTTGCAAGCAGAGGAGCCCAGAATATGAAAGCAATGCGTAAAGTTCCGTGTTAAGCATTTTCCTCCCATAGAAAAGAGTTATAAAGAAAAAAAAAAAAAAAAAACTTAACGTGGCCTAATGCATTAAGAAAGTAATATTGAAAGGCCAACTCAGTATACTGATGATGCAAACTATATGCAGGCAAGCAGCCCAGGATACGAACGCAAAGTGCATGCATGTTAAGTGTTTTCCTCTGATAGAAAACCTTTATAAAGAAAAAAAAAAAACAACGTGGCTTAATGGTTGAAGACAGTAATACTGTACGAAAAGGCCAAATTCGGTAAATTTAATGGGTCTGGCTTCCAGTCTCATCCGCTTCCAGCAATTTTTAACTGTACAAAACAGCTTGTTTTGCTGCTTTCTTGGTATTGCAAACAGGTGTTTCTTACCATATTATTTTAATGTACTGTTTTAATTATAAAGACATATGGTGGATAGCACAAACAATTTTACCGTTTATTGCACTGTTATTTTTCTCATGATTTCCCTACTGTACCTAATGAAGTGGAAGTCTCGCACATTCAGTCTATGAAAAAAGCTTACTTCCACATTGAAAAAGGTGAATAAGTTTGGTGCTGTTGCCACAGTAGTGAATTTCTACCGTTCCTCTCGCTGTAGCCAATAATATCCGCTTGCGCTTGGAGCCGCTGAGTCACGTAATGGCATAACAACAAAACACTAAAGCAGGGGAGGAACAGTAATGTTTGCATACGAGACGCGAAAAGAGTGGTATATAAACACACAGACATGTCTATACTTTGTTGAATGTATTGAGCAATATATTAAGTGTAGAGGAGAGAAAATTAACCTAAAGTATCGATCTAATCAGGCTAATATCGATCCGATACCAACGTTGGTATCGATACTATCAATATTGGGATCGATCCGCCCACCCCTAGTGATTGGTTCTTGCGATAAATCCCGCCTCTTGTTTTTGTGTAAGCTCTCGGTCTGAATGAAGATGATGATGGCGTTACTGACTAATTATAAAGTAAGTAAACAACTCTCCCGCCTATATATCACTGCTTTGTGTCACGTCAAAATGAAGCATGAAATGGCTTGAAAACGTGATGACTGTCAGTTTTTAGTGAGCATTCAGCTTGATAAATGAAAGATGTATCTTCGTGCCTGTGACAGTGTTTGTGACAGGGCTTTTATGACGGTAACCCGAAAATAAGTTGACTATTAAAAAGAACAGCTGAACATCAGTTCACAAATAAAAAACGGAGTGTCAATTTACAAGTGCATATAACCCGCCTTGTAGCAGAGGTTATTTACACTAACTCCACCCACCAACGTGTCATTACAAAGCATTACAGAAGACCATCTTTCAATAACAGTTCCAGTGGTGCAGATGGTGAAGGACGTGTTGAAGTCATTTTTGATGCTAAGGCTGAGAAGGTTTTGATTATATTACCCAGCAGGTACATTGTACTGTCATTGTTAAAAAAGGTAACGCATCACTAATCATCATTTGCCTGCCTGTTTGTTTTTTTTCTTTCAGTATTTCATTGTGAAATATTAGTTAATTTGTTGTTTTCAGATCAGCTGCTGTTGCAATAGAAGACAAATTGAAATCAGATCAGAGAGACGAGCAAAGAAGAGAGTGGTATGTTTTAATCTCATATCAATGAATCTCACAGGTTTAATTCTGACTGACATACTTCCTAATAAAGTGACTATCGGGGCTCTGAGTGTCTTCTATTTTTGGATTCAGCACTTCTGTTGTAGAGACGTTGGGCCTCTTCTATCCTTATGTTCATTGTAACACAGAGTGCTGTGTAGTGACGACAGACAAGAGGATAAAAACAGAAGCTCATGTCAAGCTTGATGAGGATTTAGTAAAAGCTTTGAAAGGTAAACTGAATACAGTCAAAGAAATTCTAATGCATATCTATGCAAAATTATAAGCTCTAAGCAAGCCCTCAGATGCAGAAAATGCCACAAGTCGTACTCAAAGCAGAGTGATCCTCCACTTGAAGATGGTGGCATTTCAAATTTTCTGTTTATTTGTTTGGTTCTGCCATTTGCAGACTTGAAAACACTTTATTCACTTCTGGGCTATTGTTTTTCAATGACTTCTTATGTGTGTGCGCAGAAAATTGCATTATGCATTGTTATTCAGTGATGGAATATTCATAGTGTACTTTCCAGTAATACAGGTATAAATTGATTGAAGTATTTCTGTTATAGAATTGAAAGTGTGTGTGTGTGTGTGTGTGTGTGTGTGTGTCATTGTCACGGTGCACACACATGAGGGAAGCGAAGAGATGAGGATAAACTCAAAATACACAGTCTTTAATAAAATCCATCAGGACAAGACAAGGCTGGGACACACAGGAACACAAGGAACGTGACGAGTAGACCAGACGACATTAACTGAACAGACAGGAACTTATATACACAAGATAATTAAACACACAGCTGAATGAAATCATATTAACTAATCAAGCTAAGTAAGGACAGGAAAATAACCATATATGGACACAAGAGGGCAGGAAACACACAACACAGGACTGACATAACACCCCTCTCCCGGAAGGCGCATCCCGCGCCGTAACAGTACCACCGGGGAGGGGCGGTGGGCGCTCTGGAGGCCCCTCAGGACAGACACGGACAGGCTTACAGGACGTGGCCTCCAGGACGGAACAGACAGTTCGGGGCGCCATGGCGGATCAGGGAGCTCAGGAGGCCATGGCAGGTGGTCTTCATGGCCGTGGGCTCATCCTTCGCCCCGGCCTCTATGACTGGATCTCCTTAGCCCCCTCCCCTCAATGGGCTAAACTTAGGAACAGTAGCCCTCCTTGGGCTAAACTCAGGAGCAGGAGCCCTCCGTAGGCTAAACTCAGGAACAGGTGCCCACTGGGGGCTAAACTCGGGAACAGGACTATCCACAGGAACAGCAGCCCTCCTTGGGCTAGGCTCGGAATCTGAGGCTCTCTCTGGGCATGACATGAGATCCACCGCCCTCCCTGGGCTGAACGTGGTGACAGGGGCCCTCTCAGGGTTGACTCAGGAACCGCTTCCATTTCAGTGACAGGAGAGGCTGCCTGCCCCAGACAAGTTTCCATGGACATGACAAGACTGATAAAACTGTTCCTATGGACACAACAAGACTTTAAAATGACTTCACTCTGGTCAGGGGCTGGAGCCTGCACTGGACTCTGGTCAGGGGCTGGAGCCTGCACTGGACTCTTGGTCAGGGGCTGGAGCCTACACTGGACTCTTGGTCAGGGGCTGGAGCCTGCACTAGACTCTTTGTCAGGGGCTGGAGTGAACTTTGGAGCTGAAGTGAGCTGAAGCCGGCGGGCTTGACGTCGGAGTGGCCGGCGGGCTTGACTTCAGATCGGCCAGTGGGCTTGAGGGAGCCGCGGCCAGTGGGCTTGAGGGAGCCGCAGCCAGCGGCTTGAGCGAGCGGCGGCCCGCGAGCTTGACTTTGGATCGGCCGGCGAACTTGACTGATGAGCGGCCGGCAGGATAGGGTTAGCCGCAGCCAGCAGACTTGACAGATGAACAGCCAGCGAACTTGACTGATGAGCAGCCTGCGGTCTGCGTCCGTGACAGCGGAATTTGTAGTTGTAGAGAATAGCCACACATGTGTATCAGTAAATTTGAAGCCACAGAGAAAAGTTGCAAACTTGTAGATTTTTTTTCTCTCTCCCACAAACACAACACAACAGTTACACCTTCTCGGATCCTTCATTGCAGATACACAAATCCTATACTACGAATCACAAATCAAGAAACTCGTATGCTCACATGTTTTGCTACTATTGCTGTAGTGAATATGGTGCAAAACACATTCACACACCTGCATCAAAAAATGTTAAGTTGTGGACGAATTTTGTACATCCGCAAATCAGTATGTGAATACTTGCAATGAGATTTGCACACTTGTAGAATGTTTTCTTACATATATATTTTTTTTTCTTGGATGCTTTTTCTAGCACAAACACAAGTGCATAACGACAACGGCTTGAATCTGCTGCTATGAGTCTTAAACGCTGTTTTTCACCTGCAAATGACAAGTTTCGCGCACTCTCCCTTTTGCACCACATATCTGTGTGACAAATGGAGTAAAAGTGATCTGTGCATCTGTAGAGGCAGGGGCGGCCACTCTTCAGAGATCAGAGAAGTTTGGCCGATCAGAAGAGCTATACTGTATCCGGTTTTTGTTATTCTTTATAGTTCTTCGGTTTCTTTAGGTTCAAGTTTGTGGATCTTATCGTCTGCAACGTCAAGGGTGTATTTTGGAGCCATCGTTACAGTGATTACATCAGCTGGTAAGTTAAGTTATAACGTCAGTTATCCGAAGTAAATTAATAAGGGAAGCATAATAATTCTACACTGCCTTTTTATCGCAGGTTATGTCAGACATTACATAACAGTGAACTAACATGAAAATAGTAAAGAAAAATGAGTTAAGACACACCGCTGTTATGTACATCTTTTGTATATTATTTTCAGGTTTTAGTCTATTGGTAATGCCACCTGCAACAGAGGTGTATTGGAGTCTGGTGAGCGTGATTTCACCAAGTACAACATGTTCCTGGATCAACATCCTTGTTGATCCTGGAACGTCATTCCAATCAACCAATCAGAATTGAGGGATAACTTTTCAGGAAATATCTGTTTTAAGCTTATGATCAGGGTTAGGTGCTTCTACACCCTTGTTAATCAACTATCATTTCACACTGATTTTAGGAATAAATTATGGGTAGGGTTAGGTTTAGGGGTAGGGATTGGGTTAAGTCTATATTTTTGGACAGTAATGTTGATCCAGGATCAACAAAAGATGTTGATCCAGGAACATGTCTTACTTGGCAAAATCACGGCGACCATTGGAGTCTTGTGATTGCATCGTAGAGGTGGTAACAACAGGTAAGTAAGCTGCCATCATTTTTTTTTTTTTTTAAATCGTTATCCATTCCCTAGGAATTAACCCCATTATTTCAGCAATATAACACTAAGCTCACAATGTCAAATGCAGAAACGTTAATTCATGCGTTTATTACCTCAAGGTTATATTATTGTAATGCTTTATTGTAATGCCATATTCTGCACGTTTATAAACAAACTCCAGATGGTCCAAAATACAGCAGCTAGAGTTCTTACTAGAACCAGGAAGTATGACCACATTAGCCCGGTTCTGTCAACACTGCACTGGCTCCCTATTAAACATCGTATAGATTTTAAAATCATGGTAATTACTTTACTTTACTTTACTTTACTTTACTTTACTTTTAGTCATTTAGCAGACGCTTTTATCCAAAGCGACTTACAAATGAGGACAACAGAAACAATCAATTGTAGTATTAAAACAACTAAAACTGATCCAAAACTAAAAGCTAAAACTTTATAAATAGTGTATATACACACACATTAAAAAAATTAAATAAAAATGAGAAATGCATGACAAAATTTCTAAACTTAACATTTAAATGAAAACAAAATAAAGCTACAAACAATTCAAAATATTAAGAGAACAAAAGGTATGAGTGTAATAATGATTCTAACATAAAACTAAGCCAAACACCAAAAACAACTACGTGTATGTACACACACACACACACATATCCATAAATTTAATGTTATTTCATTTCCATGTAGTTTGTTGAAGTATTAATAACTCAAATTAAATAAAACTAAAACTTAATAAATAACTTATAAGGACATAATAGAAAAAACTAATAAAATGACAAACATAACTACAACTGTAACTAAAATTAAAATAGATAACATATACAAATCAAACTACATTAGTTTAACAGTAATCCTAAAAAAATAACTGTGCCAAACATACAAGTAAGAAATGGTTATAAAAACTGAAAGAGAAGTGAAACAAGTAATAGGAAAGAGAATTAATGAAAAGCGATACTTATCCCTTGCCGGTGTCCCTGTCCGGTGGAGTCGCTTAGTAGAGTCGATGGTCTTTAACCACTTTGGTCTTCACACGACGAGGGCTGCCGCGACCGCTGCCACGGCGGTATAATAACCTTTTTTATACCCGTCTAACAAAACACTAATTGAATTCAGCTGGACGCACTTTCCTGTTAATCACAATAAATGGCCACACAAGCACAGACACTAACAAGGTACGCCATACAGTACGAGACCTAACGCGATTTCAGCACGTCTATACCTATACCCTGAATGGTTTAGCTCCTCAGTACTTGAGCGAGCTCTTATTGCATTATAGTCCTTCACGTCCACTACGTTCTCAAAACTCTGGCCATTTGATAATACCTAGAATATCAAAATCAACTGCGGGCGGCAGATCCATTTCCTATTTAGCGCCTAAACTCTGGAACAATCTACCTAACACTGTTCGGGAGGCAGACACACTCTGTCAGTTTAAATCTAGATTAAAGACCCATCTCTTTAACCTGGCTTACACATAATACACTATCGCACTTCTATAATTCAAATCCGTTAAAGGATTGTTAGGCTGCATTAATTAGGTCAACTGGAACCGGGAACACTTCCCATAACACCCGATGTACTTGTTAAATCATAAGAAGAATGGCATCTATGCTAATATTAGTCTGTTTATTTCTTTTTCAGAGGTCACCGTAGCCACCAGATCCAGTCCGTATCCAGATCAGATGGTCACTGCAGCCACTCGGATCCAGTCCGTATCCAGATCAGATGGTGGATCAGCACCTAGAGATGACCTCTACAGCCCTGAACGTCAGCAGAGACCAGGACACCTAGATGAGCCACAGAGACAGATCCCCAGTGAAGACCTCATCTCCTAGACGGCAATCGGGACAGGACCACGGGAACCAGATGAGTCCTCTACACAATCTGACTCTGCTGCAGCATGGAACAACCTGCTGGTTCATCTGGCCAGAGGAGAACAACACACTATTTCCCTGTTTAATACTGTAAAGCTGCTTTGACACAATCTGCATTTTAAAAAGCGCTATATAAAATAATGGTGACTTGACTTTGATCTACTGTTTGATCTACAGGAATGCGTTATAAGGAACGTAAAGAAAGTGAAAATGATGTGACATGTGGCCAAGTATAGTTACCCATACTCGGAATTAGTGCTCTTCATTTAACCCATCCAAAGTGCACATACACAGCAGTGATCACACACACACACACACACACACCGTGAACACACACCCGGAGCAGTGGGCAGCCATTTATGGTGCGGCGCCCGGGGAGCAGTTGGGGGATCGGTGCCTTGCTCAAGGGCACCTCAGTCGTGGTATTGAGGGTGGAGAGAGCGCTGTACATTCACTCCCCCCACCTACAATTCCTGCCGGATCTGAGACTCGAACTCCAGCTAGTTACGAACTGTAAATTCAAAGAAAGGTTTTTCTATGAATTAAATAGAGAAGAGTCCACTTTTATGGGCATTATGTCTTTCCTAAAGGTAAATGTTGCTCTGCCCGCATCTGTGTCAGGTCACGCAGTTGTTGAATAGGCATTGTGTGGCAGGCCATAATGCCTAGATTGTGACTTACAATGGGGTGGAGGTTTCGGAGGAAAAGGCTCTTAAAGCTGGTGTCCTCTTCCATCCCAGGTTCACTGCGAGCTCTGAAGTAAGCTCGTCGAAGTCTGTGGTAGTAATCACGGGGAGTTTCATGATGGCCCTGTTCGATGGCTAGGCAGTGATCAGTCCGTCTTCAAATTCTGGGTCTGAGAATTCCTTTATGATAGCTTGTTTAAGCTGCTGGTCGTCCAATTGGATGTGTTCTGGCTGTCGAGCCAGGAAGCGTCGTACTTCAGGGCTAGCGGTGATCCATAGCAGATAGAGTCTATCTTGGTGTTTCACACTGGTCCAAGACTGCAGGTGAAAGTCAATCTCTCTTAAGCGTAAACATCATTCTCTCCTGCAAGTTCTGGTGTGAATGCAGGGATGTTTCTGGACATTCGGTTGAGGTCTTTGAGTGTCACTCCATGTCCTGTTTCAGAGCTTGGCTGAACAACTCCCTTTCCTTCTGCAGCTGCAGAGGTTTTCAGGAAGCTGACTTGTGAAGTGTCAAACAGAAGGCTTTGGTTCCCCCCTTCCTATCTGTGTACGGGAGTAAGGGGGCTTGCCGTGTGACGTGCAGCATGGTGCCTTTTACCTGAGTCCATGCACAGTTTGTAAGACTGTTTCAGTTCTCTCTGAACCGTGTCAAGCTCCTCTTTAATGTTGCAGAATTGCTGAGTCAGGGTGTGGACTTCAGCTCTGGCTGCATGCAGATGGCCTTCTAAGGCCTTAGCTCTGGTGTTGCTCTCATTAAGTTCCACATATGCTGTTTTTAACAGTGACTTTGTGTGAAACAGTTCTCTTTCCAAGTCCTGCCTGATGGCTTTTTCCAGCTGCGCTTGGTGTCCAGCAGCTGTTAGAGCCTCCTGAAGACTGGTGATATCCTTCTGTTGTGCCATTCTGTAAGGTTCTTTGCATCTGTTCTGTGCCTTCTCTCGCTGAACGGGTGTCAGTTCCCTGTAGAACTCTGTGACTTGCAGGTTCAGTTCATTTACCTCCTGTCTGAGGCCCTTGAGGGTGTGGGCCAAGGAGATGATGATGCTAGTCAGCTCCTGGTGGTTCAGGCTGGGTGTCAGGTGTCCACTTGTGTCACAGTCTCGCTGTTCCTTTCTCTACCATTGCAGGTCGCTGGCTGCTTTGGGGTGAAGGATGTCCATCACCGTGCTCTGCCGGGTTTTCAGCTGGTCCTGGTGAGGTGGCCGGGCTGGGGTGAAGGATGTCCATCACCGTGCTCTGCCGGGTTTTCAGCTGGTCCTGGTGAGCTGGCCGGGCTGGGGTGAAGGATGTCCATCACCGTGCTCTGCCGGGTTTTCAGCTGGTCCTGGTGAGCTGACCGGGCTAGATATCTGTGGAATGTCTGAGACACACTGGCACACTTGGCAGAACACCAGAGAGAGAGAGGCAGAAGGCAAATGCAAGTATGTACAGAGGTGTTAGGCTATCTGTATGGGGAAAGGCTAGGCCGTGTAGGGTGTGACTAGCTGGTGAGGGGCGGCTAGTGAGGTAGGGTGCTAAGAACACAAGGAGAGGGTTTGAGTAACTCTGTTGACGGGGCTGTAAGCAGTGGTCAGCTAATGACCGGGCTATACGTGTGGTCAAACTATTACTCAAAGCACTGATGGTTCACAGGTTTGGTCACTATGAAGGTTTCAAATAAACAAAACTGAAATAAAATCAAGAAGAGACAGAGGGAGAAGGAAGGGCTTTCCTTATTTAGTTTAAGCTAGGAGATATGACTGAGCAGTTGTCACTTACTAAAAGGAATGCTGCAGCAGGGTCATAAAACCAAGGGGGTCTGTTAACTAAGCTAACATCAAACACCTCAAGGTAAATAAACAGACATGATAGGATGTGTTTCTAGTCTGCTCAGGGGCCAGGAGTAAGGAGGGTAATAGAAGAGACAGGAATTAGGCTACTAATAACCTGTACAGCTCCTTAAGGGGACAACAGTTGCTCTAATCCTATACCGTGAGGGAAGATGGTGATAGTCAAATAACTAAAATAAGGTAAAGGCAAAATGAAAATGTCCTAATAGCTTTAGGAAACTAAAAGGAATAATAAAAAATAAATAAATAAAAATAAAAATTGATCTAATTAAAGCTCAGATTTAATTGAAATCAACTTCTGTTAGCTGAATCTGTTGTTTAGCTGAATCTGTACATTCAAGCTAAAAAGTAAATGAATGAAATGAAATCAAAGAGGGGTAGAATAAAAAAAAAAATAATAACACAAATAGAACCAACGTATGTGAGGAGGGGCCAACCTGAATCTAAACAGGAGGTGAGAGCACAAACAGGAAGTGAAACCGAGAGAGAGAGAGGAGTGGCTACACTTTACACTCACAAGTGTTAGTGTTAGTCGGATGCTAACAGTTACAGTTGAGGTAAAGGGCTTAGCTTAACCTTTTGAGCGGTATAGTCCCACATATGGGATTTTCATTTCCGTGCCACTGGGAGTACGGTCCCACATATGGGATTTAGAACGTTCGGTGACGTCGCATAACTGCCAAATTCAAACTGCGTTTTCGCGCTTTGTCTGATGCTGAGATGCCGCTGCACTTGTCATATAATCGCACCTATGCAGTGTTTTTAACCACATAATGTTTATTTTATGCTTTAGACATTTAAATACACATAAGTACTAGTAAAACAATACATTTAGAGTTCGTAAAATACACTCAGATGTTTATGGAAGCAGCAATAACAATCCATTCAAATATAATTTTCAGATGTGTTTTATTAATATCAAATACACATAGTGTAAGTAACTATAAAGTTCACTCTATTCTTCTCCAATTTCACCTGCCACTCACTTGTATTTCGCAAGAAATTTATGAATTTACGTGATGTAAATCCGACTGACAGGACTCTCTGAACTGCAGCGCGAATAAACATGGCGGCGCCCATCTCACATTACAGATCATGATCAAGATCATTTAGAACTGTTTTTAAATGATAAAACACACTCATTTGCACATATTTGTGAATCGGAATATCAGGTAGTTGATTATATGGTAAACAAGTTTATGAATATTTTGAATAAAAAAGGAAAAACGCAATGTTATTGTGGCCGCGGTGTGTCATGTGACAAGCATGACGCGTCGCCATGGAAACAGTAAGGGGAAACGCTCTAAAATAATGGTCGCCAAAAAAAACTCACTCTGGTGGGACCGCTGAAATATTTTAAACTCACCAATGAAAAGGTTCAATGCCTGTGCAGCAGCTAAGAGAGTTAGCTTAGGCTACACTCAGTTGTTTGTTTACACAAGGGTCTGTGACGTGTGTGCTGTTATCAGATTGAACCAGAAGAGGCTGCTCTCCACTTCCAGGGTCAGACGTTGCTAAGAGACCGATGCGAGCTTACAACACGCGCAAGTGGAGCAGAACTTGCGCTGCTGTAAACATGCATGGGAACTCACGCGGTGCATAACAGTTAGTTATGACGTGTCGCATACAATTTCATTCACAAATCAAAACAGCACATTCACTTCACAGACCATGGCAAATTACTAGTTAGCTAGGCTAGAATTACACCATTAATTCGCTATTCAATTGCATCACTTCAATGACTACAATGATACGCGAAGGTTACAAGAAGGCCTTAACTCGAGGAGATGAGGAACATCGCTCATATCACCAATTAACTAAATATCTTGTAGCGAGTTTTCTTCGTCGCTCAGTTTTGATATCACTGCAAGTGGGGTTTCTTTGCCACGCAGATTAATTTGTGCCACTAATCTGAGATTTCCTCGTCAGAGAAGATTTACACATTTAAAGCTGAAATGGGGATTTCTTCGCCCAAAATCAGATTAATTCATTCTGGTACCATCTATACGGGCTGCTAATCTGGGATTTTTCGTCAGAGAAGGCTTACGTTCTACTAACAACAGAAATTAGGGCTTCTTCACTAATATCAGGTTAGTTCCTTATCGTACGATTTAAACGTATTATAGCATTGATAAACTTCTACTGCTCGTAGTAAGGTGCATTCAAGCTATAGTCTGATTTTATCAGAAACTGCATGTGTAGGACGTTAATAAAATTTATGAGACAAACACATAAGTTTGATTCTGAGTCTGCTTGCAAATAATGTTTAAACTATTGCCACCATTCTCCACCATTATAAATGTAGCAAATTTAGTTCAAAAGGGAATTGTATAAAAATAATTACAATTAATTATGATTAATTACAATTATTTACATCGGCTGACAGTAATAACTGTAGCAGAGTTAAATTACCATCAGCTGATCTGTTCGTCTAGTGAACATTCAGTGTAAATTCATATCAACTCTAAGAAAGGATTTTCCGTGGCCACAGAAAATACCTTCCTATTAATGCATTAGAGCATGTAGCAAGGGTCAAAATCGTAAAGGGACAATTATTTGCAAGGCAGAATCAGCAATGTAATTTGTGCACAAGAGTTTTATTAACTAAACGCTAACACATATAACTAATCTAAACAAACAAACGAATAACATACACTCACGCATACATACAATGTGGAGCTAAAGTGAATGAATGAAGCCATTAGAGAAAACAGAGAATGCAGTTATGGAAAGAGTCAGTTAACCACCTGAGTAAAACCGTCAGCGCAATTTATAACGGGGTCTATAACTTATTCTAAACCTCTGTTTCGTTTAGTTAAATGTACTATACTTGCACTGCCTTAATCATTGACGAGTGTCCAGAATGCAGTCTCAGATGAAAGTCTTGATGGTTTCACAGTTTTGGACTTGCAAACACATTCTTCCTGGTTTGAAGAGTGATGAATTCCAAAGATGTTCTGACTCGAAGAGACATCAACTAAGATCCAAGAATCTTTGTTTGAATGGAAAGGCAAGGTCGCGAGGCCTGGCACAAAAACTTAATGGTCCAGAAGAGTTCTAGCTCACATCTTCCTCATCCTCTTAGGATCTAACAGAACCACAGACTGGCTAGCGTCACTGATGTGAGGGCTTTATCTGGTATAGAGGTCACACCTCTGGAGAGTCAAAGAGCCAATGGTGACTTGAACTTTTGGAGGGAAGGTTTTACGATTCTTTGTCTCTGAGCATGGTAATTTGCATGGGGTTGGATTTAATAGTTGATATACAAACTATTAAAGATTCTTAGAACACTAATATGTTGTATAGGTATCAACATGTAATATACACTGTCATTTAGATCATCCGAAGACGAATTGATAGAGACCAAACATAGAATGAATGGGGTGATATTAACTAGTGATCTATCATAAGCATGTATAAAACAATATACAGTACAAAAGACAATATACAAGAACAGTAACAATATACACAATGACCTGAAGGATATGGGTGTTAATTCGAAGAAAGGTTTTTCTATGAATTAAATAGAGAAGAGTCCACTTTTATGGGCAGTATGTCTTTCCTAAAGGGAAATGTTGCTCTGCCCGCATTCCTTTGACCAATAAAACTTCTGTTATCAGATAGGTTGCCATGGCACCGGGAGCCTGGGGTCATGGACAGACATACCGGCACTCAGTATATGTATTGGGTGGGGGGTCTGTGACCATTTGTTAATCTAATAACTAATTGATTTGTTAAATCACATGCAAAATTGTGTCTGATTGGTCCAAATGCTACAGAACTTTAGGTTACGAGTCCGACTCTCTAACCATTAGGCCATAACTTCCCCATTAAGTCGTGAACATATTAGATCCGGGAGACTGCAGTGACCATCTGATCTGGATACGGACTGGATCTGTTGGCTACGGTGACCTCGGAATAAGAAATAAACAGACTAATATCAGTATTATAAGTCGTGACCATATATATAATACTTATTAAGGATTATAAGTTTAATGATTTGTGATGGGTTATCAACTAATTATGCACCTTCCTTGTAGGTGCATTCAGACAGTATAGTGTTTTTATTAATCTCAAATTGCATACAGCACAAAGTCTGGCAGTTAGGGCAAATACTGTTAACACTTGTTTAATATTTTTTTTTATTTATTTTATTTTTTTTTCTTGTGCTTGCAAATTCATTCCGAGAATCAACCCTGGTGGCATACCATTCAGAGTCACAGATCAGATGGAATTCTGGAAAGAGGGTGCAAAGAAAAAGCATCAGCCTGAATACCCTCATGGTGTTTCTCATCAGAGAGCTTGTCAACTTTGCCAAAATTATTGAAATTTAACACAACAACAAACTAATTTTTACTGTATTTTATTTCTGTGAAGTCTGTTTTGCCATGCTGCAGATACAAAGTCCCCAGGTGACTGTGGTGATGCCCTTTTTCAGCTAGCACATGCTAGAGATGAAGATTTGTAATTTGTATTTTTAAAAAGAATGTTCAACAATTAAAAAGAATATTATAAAGACAAATGCTAACAAGTTATTGTGATCTTTATGGGGTTGGGGTTGTAAAATAATATGGTATACAGTGTTGTACTTCCTCCCTGATGATAGGCGCCCATACTAGCTCTTCTGATTGGCCAAAATTCTCTGATCTCTGAAGAGTGGCCGCCACTGCGTCTACAGATGCACAAATCACTTTTGCTCCATTTGTCACACAGATATGTGGTGCACAAGGGAGAGTGCGCGAAACTTGTCATTTGCAAATGAAAAATAGTGTTTAGGACTCGTAGCAGCAGATTCAAACCGTTGTCGTTATGCACTTGTGTTTGTGCTAGAAAAAGCATCCAAGAAAAAAAATATATATGTAAGAAAACATTCTACAAGTGTCCAAATCTCATTGCAAGTGTAGCAGTACGGTCTACCTGTGACATACCCTGTAATAGGAGGGGGGGAGTGTTTGGTAATTACTTAAACTGAATAGCATATAAAAGTGGCTGTAGGGGCGCTATGTGTGTGCGTCTGTTCTGCATCCACGAGAAAGAGGTAACTCACTTCCAGCGAGGTGTGCGAACATTGGGAGGTAGGAGTTGTTGGCAGTGATCGTATTGTGAATTTTTTTTTTTTTATCTGGCTTCATGGGTTCATTTTGTTAAAGGGTGGACTGAGGAGCTTTATGGGATGTCTGCAGCTATGTCGGTCTTTACAGAGATGTATTTAAATGCAACCGCGGCTAGGTTATGTGAATCGCATTAGAGGTAAGTCTGATCTATTGCGAGTTTTTAGCGTTTGGCTCGTTAAAATGTGTGTTTTATATTATAGGTGTGAGCCAACGTGTGCGGTGTTGCAGTGGGCTGGTGTCTGGCTCGGTGCTCGTTTCAACTGTTGTTGGAAGCTTGATGTTTGGCCGTTCCAGTGGCCGCAAGTTGTTTTCCCATGCTGAGGCCTTGTGCCTCGGCATCGGGATTATCACCTCGTTTGTCCGGGATCGTGCAACGCTGCATTTGAATCGAGCCGGCAGATTGGTTTGAGTAATCGGTCGTTGTATTGTGCCGGTGCACTTCTTTATAACTGAGTACATTGACCGTGTTCAACTTTCGCAGCATCAGCTGTACTGTGGTGTGGCGTTCTTCTCACTCCTTCGATGTGTTGTGAGTAAAGTGAAACAGAGAAACATTGTAGTTAAAGTCTATAGCAGTGTACAACAGACGATCAGCCTTTTCACTGTCACAGTCCTTTTTGAGTTTTTCTGTTTGTTTGGTTGGTTTTTAAATGAAGATTGTGGTTTTTTTTTTTTTTTTTTTTTTGTGCTTTGCCTTTTTGGCTTATTTTGATGTGTTATGGTATGTTTTCTTTTATTGAAATCAGTTTGTTGTCATGGCCTTGTTCTAGCCAGTTTTCAGAGCTGTAGTTGTGGTGGCTGGATGCGGCCCCTTGCCTATTTGAGCAGAACTGAGATGGTGAATACTTTTCATGTTTTAAAATGTGTATTGTAATATGTAATTTGACCATGGTGTTTTAACCTGATTACGTGTTGGAGTTACTGATTCTTTTTTGTTTTTTGTTTTTTTTTGTTTTTTTTCTGTGTTTTCTCGTCAGAATCGGGTGGCCAATTGCGGAGGAGCAGCCTTTCCTTGGGTGTGGTGGTGGGCTTTTTGCCTGAATGCTGTGTTCACTGGAGGTGTGGTGTGCTGTGGTGCGAGTGTGCACTGTTGATTGCTGTTTCCATCCTGTCTAGACGTGCCACCCAAAATTCTGAAGGGTTGATGTTGCGTACTGTTAGCATATTCTTGTCTGATTTTCTTCTGAGCTTATGCCATATATTAATAAAGGTTGGATTTTTACTTTATTTAAAGTTTTCATTAATTGTGACTCCACTCAGCCTGATACCTGACTCACTGTATCGAACCTGTGAGCTTTGCTCTACTGAGAAAGGTGTGTTCCCCAGACACTAAAACGGGGTGGCGTAGTCGGTGTTTGTGTAGCAGCCCCCTTGTGGTGGCCTGATCATTTCAATTATGAAGTGTGTGTGAGGGCTACTAGGTGATAAGGTATTTCAGCCCCTTTGAATGGAGATTGCCATATTTGGCCTAGTCCATAACACATTTTTGAACCCCTCTCGTTTGTACCGCCACACAAGTATTCACATACTGATTTGCGGATGTACAAAATTCATCCGCGACTTCACATTTTTTCATGCAGGTGTGTGAATGTTTTGCACCATTTTCACTGCAGCAATAGTAGCAAAACATGTGAGCGTACGAGTTTCTTGATTTGTGATTTGTTTAATAGGATTTGTGTATCTGCAATGAAGGATCTGAGAAGATGTAACTGTTGTGTTTGTGGGAAAGAGAAAAAAATCTACAAGTCTGCAACTTTTGGCTGTGGCTTCAAATTTACTGATACACATGTGTGGCTATTCTCTACAACTACAAATGCCGCTGTCACAGACGCTCAGTTGTTTTGCACCAAAAATACCTTCATACAAGACAAGGCAAGGCTGGGACACACAGGAACACAAGGGATGTGACGAGTAGACCAGACAACATTAACTGAACATACAGGAACTTATATACAGAAGATAATTAAACACACAGCTGAACGAAGTCATATTAACTAATCAAACTAAACAAGGACAGGAAAATAACCATATATGGACACAAGAGGGCGGGAAACACACGACACAGGACTGACAGTTATGTTAATTTAATGATTTTTGTACTTTTTAATACACCATGTTAAAATGCTGAAAAAATAGCTTTATAACAAACTGTACTGGTAATGCATTTCTAATGAACTGAAATGCTATTGAAAATGTTCTAAAAGCACATTAAAGTGAAGTTTAAAATATAATCTAACTGTACTTCAAGAAATATAAAAGTATATTTTAAATAATGTAAACAGGTACAAATAAATTACACTAAAGATACTTGAAGTTGTTCCATTTTAACAAAACTAAATATATTAAAATATACTGCAGTTAGCTTAAAGTTGAAATTAAGCATGTCTTGAAGAGTACTTAAAGTTGTTCCAAAATAACATTTATTATGCACTTAGATTAATATAATAAAAATATAAGTGCATCCGTATTAGTACAACTTCAGTGTTTTTGTTTTGTTTTTTACCTGGATTGCAACTTTTTTTTTTTTTTTTTTTTTTTTTGCCACAGAATTTTCACTTATTTTATTTTTTCATGGAAATGTTATTTTTATCATTTTTAACTATTGATAAAAGATGATATATACTTTTTATGGCAGACCTTATTGCATATGAATTTTCAGATGCAAGATTTATGGGAGGAGAGTGTTTAAATGAATCGTGATTTATTAAGGTATACGGTAGTCAATTTACTGGTATTTACATCATTATTTAAAACCCAAAAAAGCATATCTTAATCCATTTTGTGCATTGCGTATTTTTGGTAGATCACAATTGTATTTAAATTCTTTTCACTGATTTTATTTACCCTCAGTTTTGTGCATTCAGCCAGTATACAGACAGATAATTACTACATCAAAATGGACAAAATAATGAATAAACTTTGCTACCTTAATATGCTTCCTCACATTTGATAGCAAACAAATTAATGAAAGTTATAACCAAAGCTGAAACAGATGTGCTTGACGCATGAAAACAAACCTCATTAGCGTGCACGTTCGAGCTTCCATGTACCATATTTAATGTAAGATAAAATAAAAATGCCAAAATATAACGAGTACTTTCCAAGTTGAAATAAAACTGTAAGGAGTAAAATACTCTTTTTCCTTCAGAATTGTAATCAAGTACAAGTAGTCACTTTAAATTGTACTTGAATAAAATACAGATACGCCAAAATAACACTTAAGTACAGTAATCAAGTAAAATTACTCAGGTATTTTACACCTTTTTTTTTTTTTTTTGGTTAAAAATGATCCGAAATCAATATTTGAGAAAGTACATAACCAGCCAGTGTTCAAAACTATCGCTTTACTTTAGCCCGATTCACAACGGTTAGCTTATAATAATGGTTTCTAATTTGAGTGGTACGGGTAGGTTACCGCGGGAAATTAAAATACAGATACGCCAAAATAACACTTAAGTACAGTAATCAAGTAAAATTACTCCGGTATTTTACACCCCTGGCGGTCACCAAACTTGGTCCTGGAGGGCCGGTGTCCTGCAGAGTTTAGCTCCAACTTGCCTCAACACACCTGCATCAAGAGTTTAGGCATCAGACTGCCGCACAGGAGAGGCTAATCGCCTCTCGTTAACCATTGTACACCACATGACAAAACATGCACGGAAAACCAGAAATTCGTCTGACACAAACAATGTCTTTGTTTTGTGTCTACTTTTATTTGTTTTATAAGGAATTTAAGAAGAAACATCTGAAACACTGTTGATACTAACATGGTATAGATGACATTTACCCCTAAGTTTTTTTATCAGATGGTTTGTTTATCAAATGTTTGTACAAAGCAGATGTTTTCCAGATGAAGCATTCCTTAAAAGACATCTTGGTGAGATAAGTGTGCTATCTATAGATGATACTGTGGAGCAGCGATGTTTATTGTTTTTGGTTCCATTTCTGAGTATAAATAAGAAACATTTGACATCATTCATGTGAACATCTCAAGCCTCAAGTCTGCCCATTAGTGTCAAAGAAGCTGTATGTGTCTCTTGTGGTTTACAGCACTTTTGCTTGGACATGCCTTCTGTTCATTGCTAAACCATGCACATTTGTCTTAAGTAATTTTAACATTTTTATTTGCCAGTCATATGGCACTTTCCATACCTGGAAGATTAACAGCACAGTGCTAAAATAAGATTGCAATTTCAATAGTGTGATTGTTCTCCCACTCTCCCACACAGTCACTCAGCTGGTATACCCTTATGGTGTAGTAATGTGGGTCCACTTGTTTGCTGATGCTTGAGATGATCAAGATCAAGATCTTAAAGGGGTCATGAACTGCCTTTTTTTTTTATTTTATTTTTTTTTTTACACTATTTTGTACTGTTATAAGGTCCCCTTATAATGTTATAGAGATTTTTACATAAAAAACATCGTAATTTAGAAGTAATAGGCTATTTTATGTCCTGTTTTTAACCCCCCTCATCAGAACGCTCTGTTTGAATAGGAATGGTAGATTGTAGACTTGGAAGTGAACGGCCACTGATATGATTCACTAAAAGTTGTGTATTTTTTCCTTATAGATGGACGCTGCTGTGATTTAGGTCAAAAACTCATAAATACTCAGTACTTAAAGCTGCAGTCCGTAACTTTTTTTTGGTTAAAAATGATCCGAAATCAATATTTGAGAATGTAAATAACCAGCCAGTGTTCAAAACTATCGCTTTACTTTAGCCTGATTAATAACGGTTATCTTATAATAATGGTTTCTAATTTGAGTGGTATGGGTAGGTTACCGCGGGAAATTCGAGCATGGCACTGCGTCATTACGTCACATCTGTAAACATAAAGAAGTTTTCCCGGCTAGGCTATCACATGTGAGGATGCTGCGGGTGGCGGCTCATTTATAGTCTTTTCTCACAGCAGCTCGAATAATTAAACTTATCATTTTGATGGCGGACTGTAATCCAGAAAGGATTGTGTGTTTATGAAACGCGTGAATGAAATTAAATTATATTCTAGTTTTAAATGTGGTTCTGATTACAGATAGCCAACGTGGGATTACACAAGTTTTTGTATTTTAAATAGAACCAGTTTGAAAAAAGATTAATTTGCTTTTTGGATTAAAAGGATTTCTTAATATGAAATTTGAATGGTATGACAATTAGATATAAGACTGTACAAAAATTGAAATCTACACGCTAATACTATACTCATAGTCACGCAATGCTGATGTTGTTAACAATAATAATTTGAGAAAAAAAGTATAACAATGATAATACTTTGAACAGTTAGATGTGATATGAGCTAACTGATCTTTAGATGTAATCACCATTGGTAGCACGATTTATTGTAATGCTTTTTTCCTCAGTTGGGAAGAACAAACGTGGCAGACTTGTTACTTACTTGTTCAGATGGCAATATACCGTGAACATTCTGATTTGGGTCATATATTCCAAGACATAGGCAGTAAATATCCACACCTGCAGTGACTGACAACTACACATTCACCTCAAAACATTAGATTCATCCACGCTGGAGCCGTGCCGGAACACCGGATCACAACCCCGGGCACTGAAGATAATTCCACAAGAAACTGCAATTCCAGGTTTTCAAACATAGAGGGCGACAAAGAGGTAGAAGTTACGGGATGCAGTTTTAACTAACGATCTGTAATAACAGACAAAGCAATAGTGACCACATAATAAAAATAGTTACTCACGCTTGTGTGGTGCAACATTACTGTCGTCTTTTATTTTCAGTCTTTCTGCATATCCTGCGTCGAATTGTTCCTTGTTTTTAACGAGTCCACAGTAAAATGAAGTGAACAAAGGACCAAGTTCTTACTGACGTGGTCTGGATCTTCATTAAAAATAAAGTTCATCTACTCTTTCCTAACGTTGGGATCAAAAGGAAGGCAATGCAAAGACTGTTTTTCCACAACTTGGCACTGCACATCGTCGTCTTGTATTTGGAGCTATCTTTATCATTTGGTTTCTGCATAGACCTGCGTTTGCCTCTCGTTATTTACACTACATGCGTGAATCAGCAGGCATTGATCTTCTGCAGAGGCAGTGTTTAGCCACATCATAGTTTATTACATCATAGAGTGGCACATTCCACAAGCTGTCGTTTTGGCAGATTGGCTTCAATATAAGCTGTTTTTAGACTGAGAATGTTTTGAGTTATGACACTTATAGGATGTTTTTATAGTGCAATGACCTCTTATATGTCAAAATATCAAGGGAGTTTTGGTTTCTCAATTCATGAACCCTTTAATATTCTGCTAAATTCAGATTGTTCAATGACCAATTGTTGACAGAGAACACAGGGAGAACAAACAGGGAAAGCAAATGAGGAGGTCCAGAGGAGGAGCAGGTGGGTTAAATTAACTAATAATGAGATAACTACTGGGCTAGGTCAAGACATAAGGGCTGCATCCGAAAAGTGAAAAACGCTGCCTTCAGATGATGCATTCCAAGGTAGGAAGGCACGTCCGAATCCAAAGTTAGCTTCACTTCCTGTCTCATGAGATACCTTCAGCTGATCGATTTTTGAAGGCAGCGTAGATGTATAATTCGCTGCCTTTGATATCCCACAATCCTGTGCGTTCCATTCCGTGACGGTTGAGCTAAAAAATAAAGCTGGCGTCTGAAAGTTGTGTTTGCGGTTAGTTTGTATGTAAATGTATATTTCTGATTAACTTTTTGCACTTTTGATGTTATTTCTAGCAAGAAATTAGCATTATAGTAATTAGATATTCGTTTAGTTATCACCAAAACTCATTCTATTTTGCTGTAGCCCATTAAACCCTTACGCTGCCGCAGAAGCCTGTCCAAAAATCAGTTTCGTGAGGAGCATTCGTGCAAAAACGCTGCCTGCAAAGTCAGCTGCCTAAGTTTTCGGATGCAGCAAATGGCCTCATTTATCAGTATAACTTAGAAATGAGCGCAGATCCGTGCACACAAATCAACTTACGACAGAGTTCACGTGTGATTCATGAAACATTCGTATGCCGCCAATCTCATCGTACGAATGGTAGTATGTTGATAAATCTGGCGGCTGAAAACAATCGTCATTTGAATAGCACGCCCCTAAATACACCCTGGTTTAGAAGCCTTGCCCCTAGAGTTTACGACAACAAAACCCGGCCAAAAAGAGGAAATCCATGAAAGAGAAATTGAGCTTACGACAAAAACACCCGTTCACCTTGTAAGTGCAAAGAATTTCTTAATTTTTTTTTATGTATATTAAAAATATAAGGAAACCTTTACAAACATAAAAATTATTTAGCCTATTTAGTTCCTTTCAGTCCACAACAAATCATTTACTGACACGTCATTTAAATAAGTTATTTAACGATTTTACAGAACAATGACAAAATAAGCAGCTATAAAATTATATATTAAACTATAATGTGTGTATGTATGTATGTATGTATATGTATGTATATGTGTGTGTATATATATATATATATATATATATATATATATATAAAACACTATACGCTGGCATTTATTATAAACTGCACACAAACGTCAAGCAAAGCTGAAACGGCATGCACTCACGAGCCTAGCTCTCTCGTTCGACAAGAATCCAGATGTTTCCATTTTTGCAATATTTGTATTATTTGGTTGTTAAACTTATTATGTAGCCTAAAGTGGCTTTATACTTCACTCATGTTCCAATATTCGCGTAAAATCCTTCACATGCGTAAAAATGTTTGTTTGGGCACTGCGCGCTGATTTCACAGCGGACCTTTTAAAATAAACAGTGTAACTTTTATATTTCCTTGACTGCATTTTAGTTTGATGATGAATAGCTGAAATGTCAAGCAATGCTAGAACTAATGTTATTAGTGTATGCGTGAGGCGCCAGCGCGATCTGAAGAATAAAATCAAATAAAGATATATAGAAATGAAATAAAATGCATTAAGAGTGTCACAAAAACGAGCGTAGCCTATACTTGTTGCACAGTTTTTTTTCTTCCCCCTTTTGTTTTATAATATACTATTATACTATAGCCTATTATATATTTTGTGTGGTCCTATTTATTTTATTCCTTTTATAGACTTAATTTCTGTTTTTCTCCGTTTCACAGAAGTGCTGCAGGTGCATGATGCGACGATTGAATCCTCATGGTCTGTTGTTTACGCTGCTATTCGCACATATAAAGCTAAAGCCCTGTATAAAACAAACAACAACAACAAAGACATTCTAATCTTACTTGTTAACGATCGACTAATGAGCTTTGATCGGTTGACGGTCAGGAAATAACCTAAATGAACAAAATGCTGTCATTCTACAATTCTCCACCCGATTTACTATGCTGCGTGCAAGTTCAAAATATTGCGTACACGAGCTGAGACCAGACGTGAGATTTGATCGTAGCCACTGATAAATTCCAAGTTTCGCAATGAAACGACCGTACGTTTTCTGTCGTACGTTCGTTTCGTAAATGAGGCCCAAGGAG
The DNA here is from genome assembly GCA_039654775.1 of Spinibarbus caldwelli. Classification (NCBI taxonomy): domain Eukaryota; kingdom Metazoa; phylum Chordata; class Actinopteri; order Cypriniformes; family Cyprinidae; genus Spinibarbus; species Spinibarbus caldwelli. Next base: position 17,423,546 of record CM077239.1, on the reverse strand, counting down.
AGTACATGACACACATTATAGAAGCCATGTGCTTCAAATCAATCAAGCCTGCCCTGTTGAAAACATATGCTGGTTAGGTATGTTTTAAAGCATAGCAGCTGGGTTGAGCAGGTTTAAGCTGGGGCCCTTTTCAATAAGGAGGTTCAACCAACTCTGAGTTTAAACTTGAACTCTGAGTTGACTTACCGTGAGATAGGAAACTCAAGTTTTCGGTTTCAGAATGACTGAATTGTGTTAGTTCATTCAACTCTGAGTAGGTAGACTCAGGTTGAGTTTAGCGCGTGCACCACAACTAGCGGTGGGGTCACAACTAGTCGTGATCAATGGAGCTCCGAAATTACGATTCACCATGGCAACAGCTCCCGCCAAAAAGACGTCTGTCTACTTCCGTCAATGCTAAGTTTAATACTTAATAACTGTTAATAACTTAACTGTTACAATATCAGAGGTGAAAACTGTAAATTATTTAAATAATATTCATTTTAATGGTATCCCATGGCAAAAAAAAGGGATTTAAAAAGAAACAAAAAATGTGGTAGCAGCAAAAAATGAAGTATAAAAACAATTCAATCAAGGTAAAGCTTTAAGCATAAAAGGTTCATGGACGCAGGCTAAATGACTTTACAAACATTTGACATTAAAAATATCATTCAGTGTCTATTTCAATGCACTGCAGCTTTTCCACACTCTTTTCACGTAATTAAATATTCTCTAATACAACCTGTTACATTTCTTAGAGTAATAAAATCAACTACTCAGTCTAAAGCAAGAAGGCAGAGACTCGCAAAACCTTCACCAGCACCACTGACAGATGAAGAGGAGATGGACAAGTATTGGAAGAACTTTAAAATCCAAAAGGAAAAATAATAACTGTTGCTTTTGTATTTGTAGGAAATAAAGATGACCAAAAAATTGTGAATAATTTGTATTTATTTAACAGCTGTGGTGGTGGCTATACAGCATCTCGTAGCTATTAGCCTACCCCTCCATCTGGCATCTGTCCATTCCATACAGTAATCAGTTTCATTTTCAGGAGGTACAATGATGGGAATATGTGTGCCATCACTGCATACAACCACACTAGAAATCCTGAAGGAAATTCTAATTACTTCCAGAGGTCACAGAAAGATGTTATCAAGTGAACGTCATTTATCAAATTAGCCTCATTTAAACAGATTTCTACACCACTGACCTATAGTCCAGTGAAACTCCTCTTTGACGGATTTGTACCCAGGAAAAATTCTCAGAATGAGTGTTAGAGAGACGCACACTTTCCTTATTGGTCTGCATACAGCGGCCTTACTAATGTGCTCTGCATCTCCAATGTTTTAAAGAAACCTACCATTTAAAATGGTACCACTCAAATAAATATGCATGTGAATATGGCAAAAATGAATAAATATATAAAAATTAATTAATTAATTAATTAATAACATAAGGTATTTAGTCTTGTTTCCATGAAGGGAAAAAAAACGAATTTAAGTGCATTTCTTATTTTGCAAATTATCTGCCAATGGGGTAAGAAAATAAAAATATTCTTGTTTACATTAAGATTATTTTTTTTTCTTATCCTATGGTGGACAGTTTTACATGTTTTACGTAAAATGCACCTAAAAGGAAAATCCCCCAGGAAACAAGTAAATATCTTAGACCATTTTTAATCTATAGAAAATGCATCTTAAGAATTTTTAGATATTTGTACTTGAAATAAGACAAAAATACTCAGTAAGAAAAGCATTTTTGCAGCATGAATGAATGAATAAGGTATTTAAACATCACTTACGTTTTAAAATGGGGGAGGAGACCGACCGAAACTCTGGGTTTAGCGAAGAAAACCTGCTCCCGATAACTGACTCTGAGTATAAGTTACCTCTCTTTCAGAAACAGGCTTGACTTAGGCCTACCCTGCTTTCCCAGGTTTGACAAACCTCCCATTTTGAAACGGAAAACCCAGAGTTTCCCTCATTTCAGGGTTAACATACTCAGAGTTTTCACTTAACCTCCTTTCTGAAACAGGCCCCGGGACAGTACAACACACCAGTGTCAGGATCCTGTCACCAAACCAAGAACAAGACTAACGGTGGCAGGATCCTGACAGAAGGTCACTGATGTAATCCTCAACATCCGCTTCGTCGACTGTGAATGCGGATCCTTTCATCTAAAGTGCGAAGTTGATGTAGCTCTTTATAGTCCAGCATGGGTCTCCGTGGGGCATGATGAAACTAATGTCGTCGTCCAGCACGTAACGAAATCCCTCCATCAAGCAGACCTCATCGCAGCGGGCGAGATGGCAGGTGTCCAGGAACTCCTCTATAGTCCTCCAAACGCCAGCCACCCTGAAAGACGAACGCGATGGTCCCTCGCTGTTCTGGGTTGGGCAGTGGCACGTTGATGGCTGCGAGGGTGCCGTAGCATCTTCTGTCCTTCATAGTCAGTTTCAGTTCGGTCTTCTGTCACGGTGTGTGTGGGGAGAGAGGGCACAACACGAAGAGAATCAATCTCAAAACACATTTAATGACTAGTAGCAAACAGGGTATACACAACCATAAGTAGCGACGAGACCGAACACAAACTACAGATACAGCCCAGCAAGCAATAGCCGTCATTTCACCGTCACGGTTAACTATAGACCCGATATACAGGTGCATCTCAATGAATTAGAATGTCATGGAAAAGTTCGTTTATTTCAGTAATTCAACTCAAATTGTGAAACTCGTGTATTAAATAAATTCAATGCACACAGACTGAAGTAATTTAAGTCTTTGGTTCTTTTAATTGTGATGATTTTGGCTCACATTTAACAAAAACCCACCAATTCACTATCTCAACAAATTAGAATACTTCATAAGACCAATAAAAAAAACATTTTAGTAAATTGTTGGCCTTCTGGAAATTATGTTCATTTACTGTATATGTACTCAATACTTGATAGGGGCTCCTTTTGCTTTAATTACTGCCTCAATTCAGCGTGGCATGGAGGTGATCAGTCTGTGGCACTGCTGAGGTGGTATGGAAGCCCAGGTTTCTTTGACAGTGGCCTTCAGCTCATCTGCATTGTTGGGTCTGGTGTCTCTCATCTTCCTCTTGACAATACCCCGTAGATTCTCTATGAGGTTCAGGTCTGGTGAGTTTGCTGGCCAGTCAAGCACATCAACACCATGGTCATTTAACCAACTTTTGGTGTTTTTGGCAGTGTGGGCAGGTGCCAAGTCCTGCTGGAAAATGAAATCAGCATCTCCATAAAGCTTGTCAGCAGAAGGAAGTGTTACGAGCTAGCCCTCTTTTTAGTCTAGAGGTAATGGGCATAGCAGTAACAAATTTTGGAGAGAGAAAGCACAGGGACCTCTTGTCTCCAGCCCCAATAACACTCCTCCAAACAAAAGAACTTGTTATTGTTTTTATTAAATCATAAGAAAAAGATAAAAGGAAACATAAGCTTCAGGAGGGGGCAAAGGCCAACATAACAAACAAAATTTCTAACTCAATTTTACACATAACTTACCTATACATAAACCAAAAACAAATGAATAACAAAATAAACTTCCCTAACTCCTTGACTACCCAGATAACCAGGAGAAAAGCAATTAAAGAAAAAGGCACCCACCTCCCTACAAGTTTCCTTACAAAACTCTTAAAGTCTAAACAAATTTACAATTAAATTCACAGTAGCACCAATGGTTAGCACTCAATAACAACCAAAACAAAGTTATCTGGAGCCAGAGAAAAGAAGTCCATGTGACAGGTTACCAACTGCAACCCTCTCCCCTCGGAAACCGTGTTGGCTTTATATGCTGGCTTCCTTCTGAGTGCAGCCAATCAGTGGAGATGAATTGAATGGGTAGCAAATCAGAAACAGGTGTATCCAATCACCTCCACGACAGTGACAGCAGTAGACATGAAAAAAAAGAAAAGAAAAACAGTAACAAAAGTACCCCACAAAACACATAGAACAATCAAATAAAATATGTCTCAGGACATAACAGAAGCATGAAGTGCTCTAAAATGTCCTGGTAGATGGCTGCGTTGACTGTGGACTTCAGAAAACACAATGGACCAACACCAGCAGATGAAATGGCAGCCCAATTCATCACTGACTGTGGAAACTTCACACTGGGCTTCAAGCAGCTTGGATTCTGTGCCTCTCCAGTCTTCCTCCAGACCTTGATTTCCAAATGAAAAGCAAAATTGACTTTTATCTGAAAAGAGGACTTTGGACCACTGAGCAACAGTCCAGTTTTTTTCTCCTTAGCCCAGGTAAGATGCTTCTGACATTGTTTCTGTTTCAGAAGTGGCTTGGTAGCCCTTTTCCTGAAGACGTCTGAGCGTGGTGACTCTTGATCACTGACTCCAGCTTCAGTCCACTCCTTGTGAAGCTCTCTCAAGTGTTTGAATCAGCTTTGTTTGACAGTATTCTCAAGTTTGTGGTAATCCCTGTTGCTCGTGCACCTTTTCCTACCAAATTTCTTCCTTCCAGTCAACTTTTCACTTAATATGCTTTGATACAGCACTCTGTGAACAGCCAACCATTCAGTAATGACCTTCTGTGACTTACCCTCTTCGTGGAGGGTGTCAATGATTGTCTTCTGGACAACTGTCAGATCAGCAGTCTTCCCCATGATTGTATAGGCTATTGTGTAACCATTTTGAAGGTTCAGGAAACCTTTGCAGGTGTTTTGAGTTGATTAGCTGATTGGCATGTCACCATATTCTAATTTGTTGAGATAGTGAATTGGTGGGTTTTGTTAAATGTGAGCCAAAATCATCACAATTAAAAGAACCAAAGACTTAAACTACTTCAGTCTGTGTGCATTGAATTTATTTATTACACAAGTTTCACAATTTGAGCTGAGTTAGTGAAATAAATGAACTTTTCCACGACATTCTAATTCATTGAGATGCACCTGTAGTGGGAAACCCACTTCTAGCCCAAATAATCTTGAATTTGGTTACATGTCATTTTTTGGCAAACTAACTTGTGAGATGTATGATATTCCATCATGTAAGCAAAGTCCACAGTGTTTGCAAGGTGTTTGGTTTCATTTCTTTGACATGTTTATGCATAGCCTGTACGTAGCCATGATTTAGCTTGTAGTCAGAGCGGCTATTTGTAGCCCACTTATAGTCAAAACTGATCCACTGTAGTTTTTGGCCAGGCAGCGCATGAGATGGTTGATATCCCATCATGTTCGCAGTGTCAATAATATCTACAAAGATATGTGTCATTTCATGACATGGTCTATATGTAGCCAAGTTTTAGCTCTAAATTGGACGGGCTATGTGTAGTCTGCTTTTAGCCCACCCGGCAAAATCGAGGCAATCAGTGGTCTAATTTTAACGGCTTGGCTATAGCCCTATACCAGACCAGCGATGAGCATAGCCAAAATAGCCTTAAAATTGTTTACGTGTAATTTTCGCCCACGCAGCTTCTTATCAAATTCAAGTAAACTTCTGAAACATTTAAAGGGGTCCTATTATGCTCTTTTACAAAGTCTTGATTTTGTTTTGGGGGTGTACTAGAACATGCTCTCATGCTTGGTGGTTCGAAAATCGCATTATTTTTCACATAATTTACATTATTACAATACCTTCCTCCCCAGCCTGGCACAAACGGCTCGATTAGTTCCGGGTTTGATGAAGGCCTGCTTCCGAAAAATGAAATGTGTTGTGATTGGTTAGCTGTCCCAGTGCGTTGTGATTGGCGAACAGCTTAGACGGCGTTTCAGTACTGCCCCGCCCTTTGCCAAAACAGCAAGGTCGTCAATATTGACATTTACATTTAGCAGACACTTTTATCCAAAGCGACTTACATGGCATTTAAGTTACAGTTTTTATGTTTTATCAGCTCTTGCTTTCCCTGGGAATCGAACCCATGATCTTGGCGTTGTTAGCACCATGCTCTACTATTTGAGCTACAGGAAAGCATCTCAACAAATTAGAATATTGCCATATCAGTTTGAGCTGGATTCAGACCCCAAGAATATTGAACAAGATCGCGCAGAACCTTTGCATGCACGGATATTTCAAGACATATTAACGTGGGAATGTTATTGTTGTTTTTTTGTTTTGTTTTGATTTTATTTTTTTTGTTTTTGTTTTTTTTGGGGGGCTAAATCATGTTTTAGATAGGATGTCAACAACAGCTTAAAAACGACTGCATTTACTATGTACAGATAAGTGCAACGGTAATATGTATTATGTTTATTGTTCTTTAATTCTAACATTATAACATGAATTGCAGTGAAACTGTTATACAGTTGAATTTATTTATACCATAGTCCCACAGAGTTATACTATTTGTGGTGGCATATACAGGTGCATCTCAATAAATTAAAATGTCGTGGAAAAGTTCATTTATTTCAGTAATTCAACTCAAATTGTGAAACTCTTGTATTAAATAAATTCGTTGCATACAGACTGAAGTAGTTTAAGTCTTTGGTTCTTTTAGTTGTGATGATTTTAGCTCACATTTAACAAAAACCCATCAATTCACAAAAAATTAGAATACTTCATAAGACCAATAAAAAAAACATTTTTAGTGAATTGTTGGCCTTCTGGAAAGTATGTTCATTTACTGTATATGTACTCAATACTTGGTAGGGGCTCCTTTTGCTTTAATTACTGCCTCAATTCGACGTGGCATGGAGGTGATCAGTTTGTGGCACTGCTGAGGTGGTATGGAAGCCCAGGTTTTTGACAGTGGCCTTCAGCGCATCTGCATTTTTTGGTCTCGTTTCTCATTTTCCTCTTGACAATACCCCATAGATTCTCTATGGGGTTCAGGTCTGGTGAGTTTGCTGGCCAGTCAATCACACCAACACCATGGTCATTTAACCAACTTTTGGTGCTTTTGGCAGTGTGGGCAGGTGCCAAATCCTGCTGGAAAATGAAATCAGCATCTTTAAAAACCTTGTTTTAGCCTAGACCCAAATTCACCGTCTATTAGACATATATATGTAGTCGTTCAATAGCGGTCTAATTGATGGCTAGTCTATTCTTGAGCTATGATTAGACATCTATTAAATTTTCACTGACAGCCCAAATTTAGCCTTGTTTTAGCCTAGACGTCTGGGCTGTGTTTAGACGGCTATTAGACGTCTTTTAAACTGAAAATTGCTTGCTGGGAGAGGGCTAGATATACACAGGGTAATCAACTCAAATGCAAAACAGGTGTGCAGATTAACTACTTAAAGACAGGAAGATTGATAAAAAGGCACAAAGGGAACAAAAACTTTAAAAAAAAAAATCTATAAAAATATACGACCCCATCAAATCCTGCATGGCCAAATCACAGAGATTCCAATTCGCACGGGACTAATATTATCACAAGACCTCAGTATTTGGCAAAATATGGCAGGTCATTTGCGGGGGAATTTTTAATTAACAAATTACAGACATGGCCGTTTCACACAGGATTAAGATCACAGACAACCTCCGCAATTATTACAGATGACTAGAGGTCACCAGATAATACTAATCCCATGCAAACAGGGCTTTTAGTGTCATTTTCTACCTATGCTAATTCATCTTTATTAATGAACAATGTGGTTCCCAAGTAAATTATAAGGAGCTGTTCAATTCAATTCAAGAACAAGCTACAGACCACCCTCAGCATCCACACATGCCATCGTAGCTGTGCCTTATTCTTTCAAATGCTATTCTACACATTATTCTACTTATTTCTGGAATTAGGTTCAATAGTCATCATCATTACTCACATCACATTGATTTCAGTGAACAGTGTTTAAATGACTGTCACTGTCTGGACGGAAATAATTGTTAAGAAAGTAAAGAGGAGACCATGTGATGATCAAGCAATGGACACGGTGCATGTACAGACAGTACAGACTGTACAGCGGTGTTTACATTTCAAAATCTGTCTGAGCTCTATCTGAATAAAGAAAGCTGTTCCACCAGTTTGAGTATGAACAATAAAGGTAATGCAATCTGTTTGACTAAGGTTATATAGTCAAATACATTTAACATGAATAAAATCATATGGGTGTTGGCTGTTCTTGCATTCTTGGGAAATGATTTTTATATCCTATTGAGGATGTGCTGAAAACCAAATGTGAGCATTCCCACCGATGTTATGTTTGATTATTATGCTCTGTATTGTGAAAGCCAACAGATGGTTATCCTCAGGAGGATGGAGAACAGACAAACCTTGTGAAATGTTTCCACAAGCACTCAGAAATGTCCTATATTGCCTTTTTGTGGCACTGCTTAAATTTATTAGAAAACAAACCAAACTTAAATTTATTTTTCTGTTGACCAGTTAGATTGACCTCAGCAAGACCAAGATAAGCAGAAGTATGTTTTCATGAAACACTCTCTTTGTTTTTCTATTTCTGTTAAGATGCTCCAAAGCTGCCTAAAACGGAAATTGACCATGACGTACGTTGGTCATTGAAGGACCACTGAATGTGCCTGCATAGTGTCACAGACCTCAGACTGACCAACTGTATTTCTGTTTATGTGATTAATGAGTACTGGAAAATAAATATGACTTAATGAATAAATCTTTTTACATGGATGCTTAGCATGTTTCTGGATTTCAAAAAAAAGGTTCAGACCAGCTTTCGGTGGGAAGAGCTGATTTAGGTTATTACTTAAAACTTAAGGATGCCTGCTTAGGTATACATAGGTTAAGTTACTAGGTAAATAAACTACAGAGTTTGCTGGTCCTCATGCACATTGTGCACAGATACTTGAGAACTGAACTGAGCTGGATGATGACATCACTGATTTCTCCAGAGCTGCTCTATAGATTAATTAAATTAATTCCATAATTAATGAACTTTACATAGTTACTAAACCAAACTGAATCAACAATGAACTGATTTCAAATAAATACATTACTGTTGTCTTTTTAAAGCTGCTTAAAAGCAGAATTGAATTGTTTGCATCACTGAATCATTATTTTCCTGTTTAACACTGTACAGCCACTTTGAAACAATCTGTATTGTATAAAGCCTTATATAAATCAAGGTGGCTTGTCTAGATGTTTAAGCCATTTAAAGGCATTACAGCTATAGATACAAAAAGCATAGCAAGGCAGTTCATTGGTTTTACGTCATTCAGCCACACTGGTCCTGATATACGTGTCACAAATATGCGGTTTACTGGCTATGTCCAGTTGTAGCAGGAGTGGGATACAGTAGGGTTCCTCAATAGATGTGAAATATGCCGGAAACACAAATGTTTGTGCTTAAAGACAAATATTTGCATATTTACATATTTATTTATGTAAGCATAACGTCACTGTAACCATGTTGTTGGTGCAAAACCACTAAAAATTCTAAAGCAGCGTCATTGGCAACTTGCACCGTGTCTACACCGGACGCAGACGGGCTGGGGTGAGCAGAGTGGAATAAGCATTTTGAATTAATTTTATGGAAGCTGAGCTCCATGCCGTGAATAGTAGGATTGATAGCAGACTGCCAGAGAATTTGTTGAGAGTGGCCAAGAGCATCAAAAAGGTTGAGCTATGTTTGACTTTATGCAAATAGGCTATCATGTGAAAAACTTGGGCAGCAGCCAATACCTGTGAGGTTTAGGAAGTGATGTGACACCTGTCTTAAGCAAAAACATTCAGTAAACATTCAGTCCCAGATTTTCACAAAGGAAATCAACAAATATTTTGAAAAGTACAGACTACTGCATAATTAAACTCCATGTAAGCGCCTAAATATGAGCTACTGATAATGAAAACTGCACAGTTTTATCCAGGCCCGGTTCCAGAATTAAATACTGAGGGTGCTTCAGAAATTAGAGTGTGCTCTACAGTTGCATATCAATAAATTAGAATGCCGTGGAAAAGTTCATTTCAGTAATTCAACTCAAATTGTGAAACTTATGTGTTAAATAAATTCAATGCACACTGACTGAAGTAGTTTAAGTCTTTGGTTCTTTTAATTGTGGTGATTTTGGCTCACATTTAACAAAAACCCACCAATTCACTATCTCAACAAATTAGAATACTTCATAAGACCAATAAAAAAACATTTTTAGTGAATTGTTGGCCTTCTGGAAAGTATGTTCATTTACTGTATATGTACTCAATACTTGGTAGGGGCTCCTTTTGCTTTAATTACTGCCTCAATTCGGCATGGCATGGAGGTGATCAGTTTGTGGCACTGCTGAGGTGGTATGGAAGCCCAGGTTTCTTTGACAGTGGCCTTTAGCTCATCTGCATTTTTTGGTCTCTTGTTTCTCATTTTCCTCTTGACAATACCCCATGGATTCTCTGTGGGGTTCAGGTCTGGTGAGTTTGCTGGCCAGTCAAGCACACCAACACCATGGTCATTTAACCAACTTTTGGTGCTTTTGGCAGTGTGGGCAGGTGCCAAATCCTGCTGGAAAATGAAATCAGCATCTTTAAAAAGCTGGTCAGCAGAAGGACGCATGAAGTGCTCCAACATTTCTTGGTAAATGGGTGCAGTGACTTTGGTTTTCAAAAAACACAGATGACATTGCACCCCAAATCATCACAGACTGTGAAAACTTAACACTGGACTTCAGGCAACTTGGGCTATGAGCTTCACCACCCTTCCTCCAGACTCTAGGACCTTGGTTTCCAAATGAAATACAAAACTTGCTCTCATCTGAAAAGAGGACTTTGGACCACTGGGCAACAGTCCAGTTCTTCTTCTCCTTAGCCCAGGTAAGACGCCTCTGACGTTGTCTGTGGTTCAGGAGTGGCTTAACAAGAGGAATACGACAACTGTAGCCAAATTCCTTGACACGTCTGTGTGTGGTGGCTCTTGATGCCTTGACCCCAGCCTCAGTCCATTCCTTATGAAGTTCACCCAAATTCTTGAATCGATTTTGCTTGACAATCCTCTTAAGGCTGCGGTTCTCTCGGTTGGTTGTGCATCTTTTTCTTCCACACTTTTTCCTTCCACTCAACTTTATGTTAACATGCTTGGATACAGCACTCTGTGAACAGCCAGCTTCTTTGGCAATGAATGTTTGTGGCTTACCCTCCTTGTGAAGGGTGTCAATGATTGTCTTCTGGACAACTGTCAGATCAGCAGTCTTCCCCATGATTGTGTAGCCTAGTGAACCAAACTGAGAGACCATTTTGAAGGCTCAGGAAACTTTTGCAGGTGTTTTGAGTTGATTAGCTGATTGGCATGTCACCATATTCTAATTTGTTGAGATAGTGAATTGGTGGGTTTTTGTTAAATGTGAGCCAAAATCATCACAATTAAAAGAACCAAAGACTGAAACTACTTCAGTCTGTGTGCACTGAATTTATTTAATACACGAGTTTCACAATTTGAGTTGAATTACTGAAACAAATGAACTTTTCCACGACATTCTAATTTATTGAGATGCACCTGTACATATGTAAAAATATTTAAACACATTTAAAAGAAAATAGGAGTGCAAGTGAAATTGAGTAAATAGATATACATGAAACACAAATAAATAAGATAAAACATAAATGAATTATACATAAAAACTAAATAAACAGAACATAAACAAAACAAACATACAAATATGCATAAGTGAGTAGAAATGCAGGCTATTCTGCTTGTTTTTAAGGCCTGATTGATGATCACAAAAAATAAATAAATAAATAAAAAATTGCATTAGACATTGGATGGTGGGTTAAATCAGAAATAGATGTTTAAAAGGTCTAAGGATTTATTATAAAATAAATTGATTAAAAATCTTTGACAGTAATTTCTTAATTTTTGTCAGGAAATCTTATGCATCCACTGAGAGAGAGAAAACAAACATGGAAGTATTATTTTTCCTATTTTAACCCAAAATTAGGTGTTGTGAGCATTAGTGAGTGCAAACATGTAGGCTAATGCAATGTCTGTTCATTCACCTTCGTGCAGTAAATCCATAAGTGGAAAAACTCATAGAAGTCATAAATCATATAGCATTCCAGGAAATTCCTAATATGTACAAAGGCATACACTATTGCGTAGCTGAATAAAATGCAAACATTTTAACCGATGAAACATGAAGAAAATAAACATATACGACTGTAACTAAATGGTTTATCTCTGTTTATAATGCAATGCTAATCAACATAACCTTTATCACTGTATAGAATACTATATAAAATAATGATTTTGCCTCATTCTGTGATATGAAACCACGTCAGATCACAAAAGGAAATTTGGCTTGTTTGAGATGCATTGGCGCTGCACAGACCAATTGACATTAAAGTACCGCGAGAGCAATTCAAAAGAATAAAGTTGTCTGCTCTCCAACCGCTCTTGTGGTATTTTGATTTTGCACAGCACTGATGCATCTCAAACAAGCCTACTATTCAAACACTCAACTCATATTATGAAATGAATTTAAAGCAAAAACATGTCATCAAATGTTTTCTTTGTTGGAAAACAGGTTTGTAAACAGGCTCAAACCCCTGCAAAACCCATGTGTGCTACTATGGTAAATTTATTGATCACACAGATCGATGTTTTTTGTATGCTCGACATATGGCGCACTGTACAGCCCTGGTGCATCATCCATAGATACATAGTCAGAAGAGGCTTGTTCAAGATGATCGGCGCTGCTTGGCTGAGAACATTTTCCAAAGTTGTGATATTCTAGTAATAACAGAACTCCAACAGTTTCACCATTTGTATCACTCTGCTTGCTGTACTTCTCACAGCGAGTGTCATGGCAGATGCCCAAATTTACTAATTTTATAAATAATGCTGTTTTTGTGTCACAGAATGTAGTTTTAAGAGTTATTTTTTTAAGTTATTTAGATTTCAAATATGCAGTTTGTTAATAAGATAATGTCTATTTGAAAATTTGCCTCAATGTTTTAGGAGATGTGAGCTCCAGAGCGACCATTCAGTGCTCATGAACCCGCAGACAGCAGTCTTCTGTCTCGACCTGTTCTTCTGGAATTTGTTGCTGGCACTGATGTGTCTATAGTGCTTAAACATGAGAAATATTTCTAACAGGCAGCCTTTGGTCTCATTAATCTATTATTTATTCCAGAGCAAATAGTTTTGGCTGAGGGAAAATTCTCATCAAATTATATTTTATGTAACTTAAATGCTTTATATCAGAGCGCTGCCTTTGTACTTTTGACCGAATTCCCTAGCAACTTTTATGATGGCTATTGTTGTAGTTTATTAAATGTTATTATTCAATAAATAATATTTTATATAAATATGCTGGGAAATGGTGTGTGCGTTCTGATGGTGATTAGTTAAAATGTTCCCCATTAGATGGCGACAAGAGACTTTTTATGAGTGAGTCAACAGTAAAGACTTTTATAATGAAAGAGACTGAAACAGGGTTGTAAACAAGGAAGTTATTATTTTTTTTTTTTTACTTTCAACAGCACCTTGAAAGACAGCCAACAAATGCACAGAGCAGTGCTGTCACTGAAAATCAAATCAAATGAAAGGATATGACAAATATATCGCTTTCCTCAGCGGACATTCAATATAATGTTTTATGCTGAATATGAGACTGAGTTGAAGAATGAATGTTGTATCAGATGGAGGGACCCAAGTCAATATGCTGTTCAGGGGGCCCAGAAACCATAGCAGCACCCCTGCTTGTGCCATTGAACTGTTGTATAAATGCAATATTAAACTCATAGCTGTGTGATATGGCTGTTTATCAGCACTCTGTGATTTCGGACTGCAGCCTCCTGCCTACGGCCAAATCACAGCCGTGCTGATATACAGCCATATCGCACGGCTACAAGTGTGATATTGCTCATGTAATATCGGTATATCCCTAATTGTCCTGGAACTGGGCCTGAATGGAGGCCAGTATGATGCTTATGTTTAATAGCTTGAAATAACCAATATATTAAAGGGGTCATGAAATGGCAAATCACAATGTTCTTGGTATTTACACATATGAGAACTTGCTCAGCAAAAAAAAAAAAATAAATAAATAAAAAATAAAAGAATACAGCAAGTTTCAAAACTAACCCTAGTTTAAAATATAAATTATTCTTTTCTACTCTTCTGAAAAGCCCCTTAACATGCGCCATAATTTCAGAAGTGAGGGGAACAAAAAATGTCAAATGAAAGAATACGTTTTTTTTTTTTTTTTTTTTGTCGAACATTTGTCAACATTTTAGAATTTATTTTTATTTTTTTTGTTGTCAAATATTTGTCAATTTTATAATTTTTTTTTTTTTCTTCTTGTCTCTTTCATTGGCTATAAGAAATTAAATACACTGCTGGACAATAACCAATAATTTGTATTCCATTTTTTCCACTATATTTTCCTAATGACAACTGTATGATTGGTTTATATAGCCTACTACAAACAATTTTTTTCCCATTTTATCACAGAATAAGGCAGAAAATATATTTTATAGTTTCTGTACTGTAATAAATTAAATGATAATAAATGATATGTAAATTAGCACCGCACTATACTTTCAGTGCAGACAGCGGACACACCCCCAGCATTTGAGAGAATACTGCTTATTTTTTCAAGATTTTCATAACTTGATTCATTTACTTGGCATTTTTTTATCATTCAAATTTGGCTGGGTGGTTAATAAGACAATCTCAAGACAATCTCTGTGGTGTGACAATCTCAGAAAACATTAGGATTGCTTTACATGGACTTTAAAAGTGGGGGGACACGTCCCCTGCGTCCCCTATGTATTCTATGCCCATGGCCTTGTCCGAAATGGCACACTTCATGTGCACTTTCAGTCTTGTAGACTTGCAATAGCCGTTGCGTGCGCGTGTCCACGAGACCGTAGGGTGTCCCATTCGTCTTTTTAACCTTCAGAAGGGTGCTCGCGAGTGCCCCTTTACAGCTGCTATGCGGCTTCGATGCGCACTTCTGAAAGTTAAAAATTGCAATTAATTGCAGTTACAAATTATCTTTCACTGTTTAGATTGTTGTTTTTGACTCTATCATTCCCTTATTTTTTCTTTTCTCTCTTATTGCATGCAATTATACATAAAGCCGTTTAGGCAAACCCAAAATTTTAATTTACATTTAACCATTTTCAGAAGCATTTATCCCAAGGGACAAATAAGGAACATAACAAGCAAAGCCAATTTTTGAGTCAGCAAGAGCACAAGTGATTAAAAACTGAGAATAAGATTTTATTTACTTATTATAGGGCTGTCAAAGTTAACGCGTTATTAACGTGTTAACGCAAATTCATTTTAACGGCACTAATTTTATTAACGTGCGATTCTGTTTGACCCGTGGCCTAGCCCATAGTTGGAGAAATGGAGATGCACAGTGTTGCCAACTTAGTGACCCCTTTAGCGACTTTTTTTTTTCCCTTCTAAAAAGCGCCCAAACCTTTAGTTTCTGACTGTGCGTTCACACCAGACGCGACTTGCATGAAAAAAATCACGCTATTCGCGTGTAGTTGGATGCTTGAACATTTTGAGTTTACTCGCTTCATTCGCGCATGAAATTCGCTTCATTCGCGCTTGAAATTCACTTCACAACAGAATTCGCGAATTCGCGTCCCCCAGGCGGCTCCAGTCTCGTTGCGAAATGGCTGACATGGATTTTGTTGAGAGGGTAGCTGCATTTTATGTGCTATGGAAGGCTGAAAAACAGCGTAGATTCGTTTAGCGCCGTGTCTGGCTCCATCAGATCCTTCAGAGACACATTAATTCAATATGTATATATATATATAGCTCAAATTGAATAAAGAGCGTTTTTTACAACTTACCAGATTGTCCGACCTCCTCACTCACTTTCCTCCAAGCGAGATCCTTTTTATTCCTGTTTCTATAAAAGTACGAAGATGTATCGTACAGCTCCGGGTATCCAAATACAGCGACGATGATTTTGTCCTCCATTGTTGTTTCGGATTTCTGCCTCCGCTCGCTACGTCGTAATCACGTCACTACTAGAGCAAGCTCCTGATTGGTTAACGCGGCGCGAAAATTCGCCAAAATTCAGATTTTTCAACTCGCGTCAAACGCCCGAAACGCTCAATTCGCGCCGCCTCATTCGCGCGAATCGCGCCGCAGGATGTCTATCACGTCTTTGCATTGACTTAACATGTAAATCACTCGCGCTTAACGCTTCATTCGCGTCTGGTGTGAACGCACCTTGACTCGCCGGCACTACCGCGCGAGGTCTCTCTTTCCCCGCGCGCGCGCACACCTCTCTCTCTCTCTCTCTCTCTCTCTCTCTCTCTCTCTCTCTCTCTCTCTCTCTCTCTCTCTCTCTCTCTCTCTCTCTCTCTCTCTCTCTCTGAAAGCAGCGCTTTCAGTTAAACACAGATATTATGTTGCTTCTCTAATTTTACATGCAAGTATAGCCGAAATCACAGCACAGCTATTGTCATTATTTTACGTGTATTTGATTTTCTCAGACGACGGCTCGATTATCAGGATTTTTGTGCAGATTAACATCTTGGAAGGGAGAGCTGGTTATGTAGTCTTAATGGGTCGCGTTTCAATCCCTATTTCATATTCATTCCGTTGTCTGACAACAGAAACAGTAAAATAAATGAAAACTGTTTTATTGAGAATTTAGCTGCATCAAAATACAGTATGTGGGCACAGAGAGGCAAACAAATGTAATAATAAATAATAAATGTACATTTTACATGTTCAGAAGAACTGAGCTGCCCTGTCTTGCAAAAAATGGTTTGTGTAAGTAAATTGCTCAGTGCAAAGAAAGAGAAGTAATGGGAACCTGGTATTTCTTTTTTCATGTATCTAATAGACATTAACAAGTTTTTTGAAAAACATCTATGATCTTTGAAACATGTCTAGTCTTCATCCTCTATGTTTACTATTGTTTCAATAATAATAAACCATACATTTCCATAAAGCATCCATATTTGTCCATGCCCATGTTGATTAGAGTATTAAAAACTTGAAAAGTATTAATTTAAGGTACATTTAGAACAAATAAAAATGTGCAATTAAGTTGCGATTAATCACGAGTTAACTCATAACAATCATGCGATTAATTTGCAAACAGTGCATAAACAGTCATTCAAATGTAGGGCAGGGCTTGTATTGCTTCTCTGTTCTCTTACGCTCTGGTCTCCATATTCCCTCTCCTCCCCTTCCAGTATCTCTTGATTATTTCTACAATATTTACCAGACTGTATAACCACTGCAGGAGAAGAACTGCATACCGCAAGGCATTCTTCCCAAAATCTGAGCCTGCGTTTCTGAAAAATCGAGATTTCATTAAGAAGACACCAGGTTTTATTCAAGTAAGTCTTGCAGAATGCATTTCTTGTTTGAACGTTACACTTTGTCTTTGAAGCCCTTGTGTTGTGTTATTTAGCGACGACGGCTTCATTTTAATTGTTTCCCATTTGGGTGACACCTGATAAAGTCAGATAAATGTGGCATTTAAGATTGCATGCTTTTCTGTAAAAACTCTAAGCTTTCTGAAGCTAAAAAGGAAAACCCCACATATATTGGAGTCCCCCACAAGAAAAAAGATTATAGAAATGCAAGTGTACATTTCAGTTAAATAGTGAGATAATGCAGTAAGCTTGTGTAATACAAAATTTCCACTCTTCCACTCAGCCACCAACACATTCATTTCAGAAAAAAAGGCTCAGTCCTTTGGATGCACTTTGATGTGATTTATCAACTCACTCATTTTACACACCCGTTTCAACACTGTAGATGTCTGCACATCACATTTCCATGACTGACCAACTAAAACCTTAATGAATATTAGAAGCCTGAAAATGTCTAAGAGTCATAAGAAACTGTACATTTGAACCACTATTTCTATTCCAGCTCCTGGTCTCTTATGTTGACGTATGATTCATGACAACATTTACATATGTTGTCTTTGTGATTCTATCTTATAGTTATGCCCAACTACCAAGAAAAGCACCAAAATGTATAGTACCAAAGAAATAGTCACTGAGAGGAGAGGGCAGCACACTGTAAACACTGACACTCTGTGTCTTAACATGTAATTGGGTTTAAAATGTGCTGGATGGCCTTTCATTGTTTCCAGATAAATCCACTGAGCTCTTCTTTAATCTCAGCTGGAAAGCTATAGAAATATCGGTGATGCAGATATGCCATTATGAATGCAAGCAGATTCCCAAACGTATTTATCTAAGTGTTATACATCTGTTTACTGATTTTTCTGTCCTCTTGAATACTGTCTGGGAATTTGGGCATTTTAGGTCTTGTTGTGTGGTGACTCTTTCTATTATTCACATACTTTTGGAATTCTGAGGGTGTGCTATTTTTGTTTGAAATGTCTGCAATAACTGGCCAACTCTGGGAAACAGAGAGGGAAAAAAATTCTCATCATAATTTTTTTGTTTGCTTTCTCACACCTGCAACCAGCATGGCATTTATGTCTCATTTGTTCAGATTGTATCTTAGATGAGAAATATGTAAGATCACATAAATGCAGCAGTTCATGGATTGGGTGTGCCTTAATGCCTCAGGCTAATAGTTCAGATTTTCATTCCATACAGCACAAAACTTCATTCTGTCAAAGTGGAATCATTGTGAAAAGGTAGTGTCTCCTTAATAATGTTCAAAATATTTTCAGATTTTACAGTTCTCATAAAATGTATCACTCCTTTGGAATTTTTCATGTTTTATTGATTTACATTTAATTAATTTTGCTTTTTGACACAAATGAACAGTAGTTTCCATGTGAAAATATATTTCTATGAAGTGGTCAATTTATTAAATGCAAAATAATTGTACCTACATGAAACTATGAAACTAAATATGTCGCATCTGTGCAGACCAAGACAGTTGTGACTGGTCTGCTTACCAGAGGATAATGCAAAATATAGGCTACATGCAGTCCCATTTCTTTATACAATTCTACCACTGATTTAGTATATAGTCACACAGAATCAAAGCAAGCTCACCTCGGCATCTGTTTTCAAATCGATTAATGCTTACAGCTCCCTCAGCAATGAAAATATTTAAAGTCTGGAGGTACTCACGTTTTATTGTGACTGAAATTGTGTAATTTAATGTGTATGATAGACAGAAGGCCTTTCAAATACAGACTGTAGTAAGTAGTAGATGGTTAAGTAATTCAGTGAGTGATAATTCAATTAATTAAACTGTTTCTCAGAAGTTGAATAAATATTTTATTCAAATATTTAAAAAAAAAGGATAAATGTAATCCTAAATTTAATAAGGTGTATACTAAAACAGTACATAATTTTGCCATATATTTCCTTATTCTTAGAATGCATGAACTAAAAACACGAATAGAAATGCATAGTCAAAATTGAAATTTATGTTTTTATTCAAATAATAAGTGTCTTATTGTAATGGTACATTGTATCAAAACAAAAATCAGAGATGAACGATCAGGCAACAAGAGTCTTTAATCAAAATTTAGGGAAACAGTCTACACAAAACACGTAACATAAATGGAGACAGGACAAATGAACTCAAGAAACATAGGACTATAAATACTAAACCAAAGGAGGAATAATGGGCTAATTAATAGACAACAGGTGAACTGAGTAAGACAGACAATGGAAAGCTAGGTCAAATAAGGCACTGAAGACAAAGAGAAAAAAAAAAACTATATATAAAACATACACGTAACACCTATTACTGAAATATTAAAAACAAGTGTAGATACACAAATGTTTTAATATATCAACGTTTTTTGGGAATTCATGGAATAGACAGCTTGCAGAGTCAATTTGACCCCATTGTGCCATCTAGGGTTAAAAGAGAAATCATTTCAGTAAATCCAATGGCTGAATTATGAACAGTTTAATGCCATTGTGTGAATAATATGTTATCCTGATATCTATAAAAAGTAACTGTAATCTGACATGAGCACTTTAAAATGTAATATAATCTAATAACAAATACTTAGTTTTTTTTTTTTTAATCTGATTACACAATTCAGATTACATGTAATCTCAGATTTTGTTCAAAATGCTCAAAATAAAAATAAATAAATAAAAAATCTGATGATTACATAAGGAAACAAATACATAACAATTCCAGTTTTATGGATGTTGTCATACAGTACTTTATATTTAGTCACTGTTACTGCAGTTGCAAGTGATATTCACAACTAGAACAAGACTTGGCTTTGGTTGCTTGTTCATACAGCCCCTATTGTAAGCTTTATGAACTGAACATTTTGAGACTCACATTTGTAAGTAAATGCGGTTGTCAGTCCCAAGCAAGCAAAGTGTGAACTGCACACAGCTGTCTGCATTTAGCTATTTTTAACTTTTTTAAATTAAACAGTCCTTCACTGTTGATCACTGTAATTCAAAACATCAAAAGGGCTGAAGTGAAAAGGCCTTTTTTTATCTTCTTTCACAACACTCACATATTATTGCTCAAATCATCATAGCTGATCTCACAGGGAATTTTGTATTGCACGTAGCATGGGCAATCACATTCCTAGCATGAGGTCATACACTATGTTTGATATAATTGAGGAGTTTCTTGCATTTCCCACACATTTTACAACAGAAGCACACATTGTTTCTTAGAGGAAAGTATAAACATTTTGTCACATACGTATATACACTATGAAATCACTAGGTCATAGATAAAGTTTAAAGTTTAAATCATAAGTTTAAATCATATCAGATTTCATTTTAGCTTCCAGAACTTTGGCTTATGTCCCAATCTGCTCAAGAGTGAGATTGAACCGATAATTCACTCAAAAATGAAAATATGCTGTTCATTTACTCCCCCTCAGGCCATCCAAGATGTAGGTGACTATTTTTCTTCAGTAGAACAATAAAGAAGATTTAGCTCAAACCATGGTCCTTTGTGATTCATAAATGTCCTTTGTGATGTAAAATGTGATTCATAAAATGTCCAGACCTACCATCACTTTGAGATTCAAAAAAGATATACAGGCAACACAATTAATACCTGTGGCTCCTGGCGATATTGAGGTCTCATGGAGTGAAACAATTGGTCTGTGCAAGAACTAAACATTATTTACAACAGTATCCACTGTAATCAATAGCCTCAGGCAAACAATCCGATCACAAGAGAAAATTAGTATTAAAAAAGAAAAGTGAATTTCCTTTTTGATAGAATACTACATTGTTTGTCACAGCAAGGTGGTTGGGAACCAATGGGCTAGACAACTGAGTCAGAGCATCTGCAAAATGGCAAGTCTGATTTACTGGTAATGTTATAACAAATTTACCAGTATTTTGAAAAGGTCCTGTTCACACATTATTTCTCAACGGTAATTTACTATAATTACATATTTAATGTATAATTAAATTTTTTCCAACATTTCCAAAAAGTTTCTAAAATTATGTTATTTGAATTTATTCATACATAAGCGCAAATTGAAATGTCTATGTATCGATTAATAGTCCAGTTACATTTTAATTCGGGGCACCTACTGCAATGCTGTAGCCCAGGGGCCTCTGGTTATCTAAAGGCACCGCTGCTGAGAAGTGACGTATTGTAATCGGTTCGCTGTTGGGTTGGTCTTTGTCTGTTAGTGCAGTGTGAATTGGCCTAAACTTTGCATCATTTCACACTCTACAAGTTTGGAACCACAATCTGGAACTGCTCCAGAACAGGTTTTCATAACATAAGGTAAAAAAAGAGGTGTTAGCTTCTAGAGTACAAGTGTGAGATCTACCTTTACCCAGGATTAAAAGTGAGGTTTAGAGCAATAATAAAACCCTTAAGCTGCAAAACCTGGGTGAATATTGCTCTTTATTGGAAAAAAAAAAAATCATTTCTGAAAATGCTAGATTATGTTTTAAAATGATTCTTAAAAATATTTCTGGCTTTATTGTTAAAAATGTTACTTAAGAGTTTTGATATCTTTTTATAATGAAAAGCAGTTCCAATTATATTATAATAGCTATTTAACATTACCTCTAAACTTTGACTAGCAGCATTTTGCATATTTTCCTAGAAATCTCAACGTAGTGTTTACTACTTGTGTATTTCATGGCAATGAGTCTCCGTAATATTTGGGACCAAAAAATGACTTCAGCCCAGGGGGCCTTAGACCACTAAGTCCTGCCTTGGGTATAGCTCTTAGTGAATACAGAAATCCTGACGTAACGGAAAGGGGTGGTGGACTATTTGCAGTGCAGCTGGAGTGCTGGTGCTGACACAGTTGTTTTGTCTGCTGGACTGCCATAAGGCTGACTTAGTAATACATTAGGTTCAGAGGCAGCTTGACGTCACACACACAAATCAGGAAGTGATGAATCATAGGGTGGAGTGGAGAAAGTGGAGGAAAATGCCCCCATGGGGTAAAACGCTCCCCCTACTATTTTTCACAAAATAACCACAACATAAAATCAAGATAAATTGTTATTGTAACTATGGACTACGTTGGCAAGAGTGATGTAGAAGTTTTCACCATGAAGCTTACACTGGTGATGTACTGGTGAAAAAACGGATTTCACAGTAAATGATCTAATTTTTAACAGTAAGGGAAAAAAAAAAGCATTTAAAGCTTGTCGTTTTGTAAACACCAGTTATATATGATATGAGAACAGTAGGGCCTGTAGATAGGGAGTACATGTTATTTAAGAAAAATATAATTATGTTTTCAGAATGACATAATTTTTTTCTCAAACATAATCAGTGGGGTAAAAGTATTGATTAGAGAATAATAATTTGATTATTTATACTATAAATAATAATAATAATAATAATAATAATAATAATAATGATATCAATCTGCAAAACAAAACATTTTTTTTAATTGTATTCCATTATCACAATTAAATTAAGGGATTTTGTTTCAAGGAATAAAATTTTAAATTTAAAACTTAAATTTAAAACTTTAAAATCAAATATGGGTTTTTAGTTGAATTTCCCTTTGTCTGAGTTGCAAGGTGTCTGATGATGAAAGGGGACTGGATTTTCAAGTGTGTTTATGGAAATGGCAGATGAGGGATGAAATAGGGACGTTCGCAAACTGGCTCAGACGAATGTCGTCCGAATGTCCGCCAGCGAACGTCAAAAATAGGACCAAATTAGCCTTTATCGCACCAGAATTGAACCCTGGAAGAGCTTGTCGAAGCAGTATATCGATTCTTGCGGTTATGTATATTTTTCAATGTGCTGTAACAAAGTCCCTTTAAGACAAGTCATGTCACTCGACGGCCATCTTTGAAATGCTTCTCAGGCATGCAAGTGCAGCTCCTATCACTTGTTTGGGGAATCATCAAATTCTCCCAAACTGTTCACTAAGCTTACGATTAAATTTCATATTTGAAATCACCAATGAAATCAGACAACTGTATCATAAATGTTGTTTCTTTTCCTCAAATGTTATAAAAGCTTATTTTTCAGGCTAGATCAGCCAGTGCGCATGCGCAGTCCTAGGCGCACATCTAAGAACACTGACTGTTTCTATAGCAACCGGGACTTCTAATGGCAGCTGCAGTGACGCGCTGACTTTACCGATTAGTGATTGGCTCTTTTGCTCAGAAGGCGGGGCTTAGTTCGATAGAGCGGCCATGATAAGCGTAGCATTTTTCCCCTTTCAAAACTATAGGAGTGACACTGGGTATTCTATAGTCTTTGGCTGTAATCACCTAGTTGAATAAACGCCTGTTAAAATGAGCATCTGCAGGATGATTTCAAAATCCGGTCATTTTCAGAGACAGGTGAAGAGATATTCTAATGATTACTGTGCACAGAATTTTCCAAACTCAACGGAACTTAGATTTAATCCAAACGTAAGCCGATCAGAGAAAGCCGTGGCTCATTTAAGTGACTGCGATGCTGCAGTGTGTGCCAGACTTGATGAAAAAGAATGAACATTATTAATTTGTATTAAATTTTAGTCATTTTTCACAGTCATTTCACTGTTTGTAATTCACATATTTATGCCAAAATTCTTAATATTCAAAGTCACGCTGTCAACGTGTCATACTGTTTAAGATTATTTAGCCTAAATGTTTAAAGTCCATGTAAAGTCAACTGTGTGTTTTCCTATATTAACTGTGTGTTCTGAGTTTGTCACACCACAGAAAAATGTGTTATTAACCACCCAGCCAAATCTGAATGCTAAAAAAAAAAAACCGCCAAGTAAATAAAATAAGGTATCAAAATCATGAAAAAAATAAGCCTTATTCTCTGCTCTCAAACGCTGTGGGCGTGTCTGCTGACGGCGCTGAAACCACGCCCACTCGCGGCAAAGCTGCCGTCTCTCTCAACTGTCTTCTTCTAGCAGCTTAATTTAAATAAGGGGACCGAGCTCAGTTGTTTTGCAAATTATCGCAACCACGTATTAACGTGACGAAGGCATAGCTAGATAGCAAACTAGGCTGTAGTAACTAACGGTAATAACAGTAACTCGTGATTGAGCGACGAACCACTGATGCTTATGCGTTCTAGTTATTAGGTGTGTTCAACTTGAAGCAGCACTGCGCAGAACGATCAGTGTTTGACATCAAAGTACCGCGAGGAATTATTCGAAAGCATAAGAGCGTCTGCTCTCTATAGCTCTCACTGTACTTTGATGTCACACAACGATCAGTCTGTGCAGTCAGTGCTGCTTCAAGTCGAACACAGCTCTTATAGTGTTGTGCTCGGTGGCTCCATTGCGTCATCGAGTCCTGATTTAGCCCCGCCCAAAAAAATTCTGATCACGAAAATGGTGAAAAACTGTTTAACGGTATAACTCTGCCATTAAGTACTATATAGTTCACAGCCTTCGTAACATGTTTCAGCAATGCATTTCTAACATTTTATAATGTGTTTACAAACAATTCTCAGAATTGACTTTACTTTTTACTTTAATTTAAATTTCTTTAAGACAACTTCGGTGCATTCGTTCATCTATTTTAATACTGCTCTTATGAACACTAACCATGGTTTTGCTAACCATAGTTCAACAATGGTATGTGTAGTAAAACTGTGGTAATACAAATAGAAATCAGTCCACAAAAAAAAAGAAAAGAAAAATAAATGAAAAAATAAATGGTTACTGCATATTTACTATAGTAAAACTAAGGTTAATTTTTGTAAAGGTGTTTATCAGTCAAATTTATTTAAAAATGTAAACAGGTATGATGATCAGTAAGAGAAAACATAATGAGAAGACCAACTTGACTGCAGTTAGTTGGGAAATAAATTTATTTATTCAGAATGCACATTTGGAAGGGAAATATGTTAATAGGAATGATTTGAGATGTAGCTCTAAACATCCTCAGTTTCAAAATGCATTGCAATCTATGCACGAATGTTCTCCCGCTTAATATTTCAGAAGGACCTTCATCCCACCGCATCAGTCTCATCATGCTTTCCTTAATTCGTGTTGTGTCAGGAAATCATGAAAACTGGCAGTGTGTCGTTGTTTAGAATTAAAGCAGCCAGGTACGCTGCAGTAACACCGGCGAAAAGAAAGAAAGAAAGAAAGAAAGATAGAAAGAAAAAGAAAGAAAAGAGAGGATTCGCCCATTATTAGTGTGATACACTTCAATTACCGGATTTAGGAAGTGCAATAAAGGTCTATACTGACATAAGTGGACATCCTCAGAACTTCCGCCAGCGAACGTTACAAAGCGGACCTAAACGGACGTTCGCAAAGGCCGGGGGACGTTGACTGTTTGCTGGAAATCACTCCGAATTAACGCATATCACTTTTCGTGACGTAGGTTCAACTTTGCTTTTTGAACCGGAAGAACGAAATTGCTCCAAAAAATTAAAAATAACCACTTTTCCTTAATACAGGTGCATCTCAATAAATTAGAATATCGTGAAAAGTTCATTTATTTCAGTAATTCAACTCAAATTGTGAAACTTATGTATTAAATAAATTCAGTGCACACAGACTGAAGTAGTTTAAGTCTTTGGTTCTTTTAATTGTGATGATTTTGGCTCACATTTAACAAAAACCCACCAATTCACTATCTCAACAAATTAGAATATGGTGACATGCCAACAGGGCCGGGTTTACCTTTTTGTGACATAGGCAACCGTATGAGTAACGAGTTCTTCAACCGTAACGAGTTCTTCAAATTCTTCATTGTTATTTTCATTGTTATTTTTCCACGATGAAACAAACCACCCCATGGCTTCTCTTTGATTTTTTAAGTCATTTTCTAATATTCTCTTTTTTTTTCCTTTACAAGCTCCCGATGTCGCAGACATGTTTTTCACACATAATAACTGTTACCCGCTAAAGTGGTATTGTGATGATCCGGATATAAAATTATGCTAATAAATAGTTTCCGGTAGCTTAAACAAACTTAAAGTACATATTTTACAATATTCTAATATTTTGTTTTTATATAGTAATTGTCTTACAGTGTTTTAGCATTGAAATAATAATATTAAAAAAAAAAAAAAAAAAAAAAAAAAATCGTTGTAACTGGGCCCCCCCTGAATGTGCAAGCATAGGCACATGCCTAGAATGCCTATGCATAAATCCGGCCCTGCATGCCAATCAGCTAATCAACTCAAAACACCTGCAAAGGTTTCCTGAGCCTTCAAAATGGTCTCTCAGTGTGGTTCACTAGGCTACACAATCATGGGGAAGACTGCTGATCTGACAGTTGTCCAGAAGGCAATCATTGACACCCTTCACAAGGAGGGTAAGCAACAAACATTCATTGCCAAAGAAGCTGACTGTTCACAGAATGCTGTATCCAAGCATGTTAACAGAAAGTTGAGTGGAAGGAAAGAGTGTGGAAGAAAAAGATGCACAACCAACCGAGAGAACCGCAGCCTTATGAGGATTGTCAAGCAAAATCGATTCAAGAATTTGGGTGAACTTCACAAGGAATGGACTGAGGCTGGGGTCAAGGCATCAAGAGCCACCACACACAGATGTGTCAAGGAATTCGTTAAGCCACTCCTGAACCACAGACAACGTCAGAGGCGTCTTACCTGGGCTAAGGAGATGAAGAACTAGACTGTTGCCCAGTGGTCCAAAGTCCTCTTTTCAGATGAGAGCAAGATTTGTATTTCATTTGAAAACCAAGGTCCTAGAGTCTGGAGGAAGGATGGAGAAGCTCATAGCCCAAGTTGCTTGAAGTCCAGTGTTAAGTTTCCACAGTCTGTGATGATTTGGGGTGCAATGTCATCTGCTGATGTTGGTCCATTATGTTTTTTGAAAACCAAAGTCACTGCACCCGTTTACCAAGAAATTTTGGAGCACTTCATGCTTCCTTCTGCTGACCAGCTTTTTAAAGATGCTGATTTCATTTTCCAGCAGGATCTGGCATCTGCCCACACTGCCAAAAGCACCAAAAGTTGTTTAAATGACCATGGTGTTGGTGTGCTTGACTGGCCAGCAAACTCACCAGACCTGAACCCCATAGAGAATCTATAGGGTATTGTCAAGAGGAAAATGAGAAACAAGAGACCAAAAAATGCAAATGAGCTGAAGGCCACTGTCAAAGAAAACTGGGCTTCCATACCACCTCAGCAGTGCCACAAACTGATCACCTCCATGCCACGCCGAATTGAGGCAGTAATTAAAGCAAAAGGAGCCCCTACCAAGTATTGAGTACATATACAGTAAATGAACATACTTTCCAGAAGGCCAACAATTCACAATTTTTTTTTTTTTTTTATTGGTCTTATGAAGTATTCTAATTTGTTGAGATAGTGAATTGGTGGGTTTTTGTTAAATGTGAGCCAAAATCATCACAATTAAAAGAACCAAAGACTTAAACTACTTCAGTCTGTGTGCACTGAATTTATTTAATACACGAGTTTCACAATTTGAGTTGAATTACTGAAATAAATGATCTTTTCCACGACATTCTAATTTACTGAGATGCACCTGTAATAGACATAATGAGTGCCAGGTGCGGACTGGCCATCTGGACGTTCTGGAGAAGTAAAATCCGAGCGTCCACTGCTATTTATCACTCCGCATTGTCTGGCATGAATATTCCATTCATTCATAAAGAGACAGCAGCGATTCTACAACGGGTTACACTTAAGAGATATTGAGTTAGAAAATAGAGTATGAATACTCAAATTGAAGAATAGTTTCAGGTTTCTAGATTTTATGTTTGTTATTATGTCATATACATTTTTGCTTTCTGCTGTTTTTATGTAGATTTCAAGTATTTAAGTTCATATAATAATACATTTATTTCAATCCCTTGCTGAAAAAAAATAGAAACCATCAATAGAATTTTGTAATGGTTTTACTGGTTATAATGGAAATTGTATTGGTTTTAATGGAAATTGTAATGGACCCTATTGGTCTCTACTAGTAATTGGTTGCCTATTATTATTGTTAAATATTATTATTGTTAAAACCACTAAATCCTAATGGAACGTCCCAAAACACACTACAGGAAACCATTATTTAATGGTTTTAATTATTAAAAGTTGATGGTTTGTGTAATGTTTGTAATGACATTTGTTGTGGAAACCATTAGAATTTCTGTGATGGTTTCTATTGTTTTTTTCAGCAGGGTCACCATGGGTTTTGTGATGTTATTTGCCATAAATGCTTTGCCATGATTGCTGTAATATTGTGAGATAGTAGCGGCTGTTTGTAGTTGTGGTGGGAGAAAATCCAGGGTCGTTTTTTGCTCCCAGTGCGTCCCTGATGAGTGCTATTGTTGTTTTCACTTATGTGCAACCTGTTCATATATGTTAACATCTCAAAAAAAAAAAAAAAAAAAAAAATGTGTTTTAGGGTTCCAAGTAACGTTAAGTAACTTTGGGGGCAGTCGTGGCCTAATGGATAGAGAGTCAGACTTGTAACCCGAAGGTCGTGGATTCGAGTCTCGGGTCCGGCAGGGATTGTAGGTGGGGTGAGTGAATAACCAGCACTCTCTCCACCCTCAATACCACGACTGAGGTGAGACCATTGAGCAAGGCACCAAACCCCCAACTGCTCCCCGGGCGCCGCAGCATTGGCTGCCCACTGCTCCAGGTGTATGTTCACTACTGTGTGTGTGCACTTGGATGGGTTAAATGCAGAGCACAAATTCCGAGTATGGGTCACCATACTTGGCCACACACCACTTCCCTTTCCCTTTTTCCCTTTCCCTTAAAGAACAAATTATATACAAAGCAGTATGATGCACATAACATAACAAAATATAAAACATTTGTTTGATTCAAGATGGACTTTGTACTTGTTTTCTCATCAGTTTTACCTCAACAGAAATAAAAAGTGTCACACTTGTACAACACAAGCTATCAGATCAGAAGCCTATTAAAATTGTTTTATTTTACATAGAGAGTGTCCCCCTAGTGGAGAGCAAATGTGTACTAACTAAAGTGTACTAACTTTAACTAAACCTTTGATCAAAGGCAAAAGGTCTGGGCTCCATTGCAACTTTAATTGGTCAAGAATAGACCACTAAGACAGGAAGACATTGTCTGACTGGCATACAAAATTGATCACGAAGTCATGCAAATTAAGGGTAGTCATGGCCTAATGGTTCGAGACTTGTAACCCAAAGTTTGCAGGTTTGAGTCTCAGTGCCGGCAGGGATTGTACATAAGGGGAGTTAATAAATAGCACAGAACACAGATTCCGTGTACTGGGGCACCATCCTTGGCCACACGTCACGTCACTTTCGTTTTGTTCATTGGAGTAGACAAGTGTGAAACTATGTTTCACTTAAGATCAATAAAACTGTAGCACTTTATGCACTGTATTATTCTCTGTAGAGCTGCTTTGTTGCACTTGAACATGAATTTGTACTTGGAAAAATAAATCATTGTACTGTTTGTAAACTGGCATTCCGATACACAGTCAAAAATTTAGATAGTGGCAAAAATTGACATACAATAGCTTGTTGCTGTTGCAGTACCCTTAAAGCAAGGATTAGCCATACAGGTGCAGGGTTGGCCATTCTTTATAAATTATACTTTTTCCGTATCACATTGTTGCAGTCTTGGAACTTGTATGCACTGCTTTGTCTCCTGGTGGTTGTCTAAAGACTTGCAAACACTAGGCTCCTGGTAAACCTGTAGAAATCAGCCAATCTGATTAGGACAGATGATTGATAGATATTGCCTGGCAGCAAGAGAATTCCCCCTGGATCAAGTCCCAGCTGAGCTTGCAGGCCTTGGTGGAGTTTGCATGTTCTCCCAGTGTTGACATGGGTTTCACGCTGGGGTGGGGGTGAGGTTTTTTCCTAGGGGATTTTGCTGGTTGCACTGGCACCACCAGTAGTAACTCTGAAGTGGCAAAAGCCAGCCTACAGTGCCATCATGATTCAACAATCTCAACAACTGGAGAATGGGGGATGGCTTGATCAGAGCTGTGTTTTTGTTGTGTGTCATGGGTAGAGCTGTGAATCTTGCCTCATTATTTGATTTGAGGGTTATTTGGTTCGATTACAAAATCATTTTCAGTGCATCACAATGCATGAGTAATGTGATAAGATCTTTCTCATGGCTTATTGTGCTTGATACTGTTATTTATTTATTTTTTTAAAGCAAGCAAGAAAGAAAAATGAAAAGAAAGAAAAGAAAATCCTAAAAAAACTGAAAGATTACTCCGTTTACAATAAAACAATGCATTTATATGCATAGGCCTATTTAATTACTTTTTTAAAATTGATTATTTTGTTTTCATGCATCGATGCAGATTCATTCACATCAGCATCACAAAACATTGTAAAAAAGATTATATTCTACAGCTCTAGTTGTGGGTTTTGTGATAACGGAGATGGAATGTAGACATATAAGTTATGTGACTGAAAGAGTAAAACGGATGAAACAGCAAAGAGCTAATAAAAAAGAGCTAAAAAATAAACTAAAAATAAAAAAAAAAATAAGAGCTGAACATTTATATGCAAACAACGCAAGACTAAATAAAGTGTATATGTGTATACCTGAGTAGACAGTGCACATCAATTATCTATCTATCTATCTATCTATCTATCTAAAGAACGGTTGAAACACACTCTTAGTGATGATCCCTTAAGAAACCAAGAGTCTCTCTCTCTCTCTCTCTCTCTCTCTCTCTCTCTCTCTCTCTCTCTCTCTCTCTCTCTCTCTCTCTCTCTCTCTCTCTCTCTCTCTCTCTCTCTCTCTCTCTCTCTCTCTCTCTCTCTCTCTCTCTCTCTCTCTCTCTCTCTCTCTCTGTCTCTGTCTTTCAGTGATAGTTTCCAGATGTGGTCTGTTTGATGGAAGCCAAGTGCTGAGTTTTTGGAACTATCAGGGATCATCAGTGGCTGAGTCAAGATAGATATTTTATTGTAACAACAGATGAATTTCCCTACAAAAATAGTTGCAAAGGCAACTGATGCAAGACTCTGCAATGATTTTTGACGTCACAAGTTTAATGACGACCACTTGCAATGATTCAGATATACCAAAACAACAACACACAAAAAAAACTAGCAACAGCAAAAGCCAATTCACTAAGCAGAACAGTCAGTCAGAGTGATCTCTCAGGTGCGTTTACATGGAGTATTGTAATCGGTTTAAAAGTCCAATCCGAATGAAAATGCTCCATATAAACACCTCATTCGGAATAAAAATGCCCAAACCGAGTGGTGTGATAAACCTTTCTATAAACCGAACAAAATTCTGCCATGTAAACGCGTTAAACCTATTACTTTGCGTCTACGTCATCACGTCAAGAGGTCGGGTCGGGTCGCTTGCTGTGTTATGAACTCTTCTCTCATGACCGGAGTGAAAAACGGATCTGAAATGAAGCGCGCTTTTCTGCTTTTCAGCTTAGACACAGCACAATGATGATAGTGAAAGTATAGCTCAATGAAAATAAACAACTTGACCAAAATTTGTCATTTGTATTTATGTTTATTACAGATTCATAATTTCCGATCTGCTTGAATTTATAAGTGCTCACGCCATGAATACTGTACGAAAACACGTTTGGAAATGTTATGTGTGATATATAGCTCATTGCGATCACTCTCTGTGTTCATAAAGCAACACTCCTTTGATTTATTGTTTAGCATCTCTTGGTAAGAAATCGTGTATTTGTTCCATTTAATTAGGCTACAGTAAAACTTTTTAGTATCAGAATACAATTCATTTCAGAGCGGCATTACAGA
Organism: Spinibarbus caldwelli; assembly: GCA_039654775.1. Classification (NCBI taxonomy): domain Eukaryota; kingdom Metazoa; phylum Chordata; class Actinopteri; order Cypriniformes; family Cyprinidae; genus Spinibarbus; species Spinibarbus caldwelli. The sequence continues at coordinate 17,391,643 of CM077239.1, read as the reverse complement.
GGGCCGCACTGTTATTTTATCCTTTAATGCTTTAACATTAAGAAATTAGGGCGTTATGATGATATGCGTTGATCAACTGGGTGAGATGCCGTATGATTTATATGATCGTGTTCTCGCCATATGACTGAGCGCTCAAATGAACGCAAGGGATTCAAATATTAGTCCATTATTCTAAGCAAGTGCAAGCAGCTATTAAAAATATTAACGCATATACGGGCGTTTTTTTCTCTGGTGATTTGTATTTGTTGTTAGGCTACTTATACTTAGTGTGTCCCAAAATTGAAAGCACAGGCACATGTAAACACCATATCGGATTAGATTACGTCTCATGTAAACAGTCCACCAAATCTTTTGATTTTTATCGGAATGACAAAAAAAAGTGTACATGTAATCGTGGCTACAGACAGGCTCCGCATCTGAATCATCACGCTCAGTAGTCTGTCAGCCAAGTTACCACCCTCTGTCCTCATGCAAACCATGCGGAACACAAACACTAGGCTGCATAAGCATTGACTTGACTTGGTATATATATTTAGATTATCAGATTTGATTTTCTATTTATTACATCATCTAATTTACATTATTTCAGTTTACTAACATCTGTTCAATCTACTGCATAATACAGGTTTTCTTTCAGTAAAACCACAAAGTCCTTTGTGAAAACATGATCTGTCTTTATTCAGTAAAGAAATCTAGAAACTGCTGACTCCTGCAGATGATAAATTTCAGTGCTTCTTAAGTGAAAAAGGATCTCCACGGCTCCTGGAACAGGGCTCAGGGTGAATGTTGCATAAGCTAAGGCTGTAGCCTAGGGGCCCACATGATCAGAGGTACTGACAATGCCTCACTACCTGTTGTTGCCTGTAAATTTGACAATGCTCAACACCATTGGGTCAGAGCCGTATCAATGCTTTGACAATCTAAACGTTTTTTTGCCTTGCCAATAAAGCAACATAAAATATAAAGCAACAGAAAAATGTGTAACTCACTGATTGTTTTGCGATACATGTTTTTTTCAAAAAGGAGGAGTGGCACGGACCAGATCTCTGTGGTATGTAAACACTCAATTGTACTTAAATATAGCCCCAGTTACACTATACACTATACACTGTCAATATTTGGATTACTTTTGTGTAACTGCACTCTAAAAAATGCTGGGTTGTTTTAACCCAATTTTGGGTCAAATATGGACTAACCCAACTTTTGGGTTAAAAACTTGATGTAAAAATTTAACCCAACAGCTGGGTTAGTCCATATTTGACCCAAAGTTGGGTTAAAACAACCCAGCATTTTTTAGAGTGTGATCAAGCTATTACATGTAGCTAACAAAATACTTTGTCTGTGTCCAGATTTGACTGTAATAAAATTTTACATTAATGTATAATAATAAAAAAAAAATGTAACCATTTAGCGGTTACACCATGGTATTATTATCATTACCATATTTATTTCATCACTAATATTTATTATGATTATTAGTGATACAATATACAAGTCATGCGCATGTGTTTGTATTTGGTGTGCATGTGGGTGTGCTTGGCTGGGAACCAATGGTGATTAATCATTAACTTACAGTAGCAGTAGCCTACACTAACAGTATAACATTCCAGGAATCATTACGTTGTGTGATGGTATCTCAGAAACTGTGCGGTTCACTAATCAACTCAACATGCAATGATGATGGTAGAAATGACGATGCATACCGATTGATCATGCCTATACTTGTTACTTCCTTTGTGTTTTTGGGCATCACAGTCAGTGGTCCTTCCTTACTTATTATGATGCAGTCTGAGGGGCGGAGCAAAAGTTTTATTTTGGGGTGCATAAATTCTCATCCTTGGGATATTCAAGCTTTACTGAACAAGGATACACAATGGAGATCTACACATCAACTTCATGTATGACAGCACATTTTTTAAATTATGGGTTACCTCTATTGTAGATTTATTTATTAATTCTTAAGTGATATTTTAGACCTTATATTGTATTTTTATTGCAGGTATAGTCACAATCTTGTGCATTTTTGCCACATCCTCTGCAAAAGGTAAGGAAACACTATAATTATATTTTAGACATTTACCATTAGGCTACTAGTTTTATTTAATGTCAGCTAATGTTGTCATTTAAAAGAGTGGTCATTAAAACAAGAAATTTAGTTAGTCTAATAAATATCAGTGGCGTTATTCAAATATTCAAAATATCAATCAAAAATCGTTGTTAACTAATGTTGAGGTACAAATGAGTAGACAAACGAACTCTTGAGTGTGTATGATTTTTTTTTTTTTTTTGGAGGCGGAGACCGAGTTCCCTCTTGAGCAATGCGTGAGAGTGAAAAAGTCGCTGCGTGTGGAGCGCGCTCAGAGTAGCCCAAACAGTGAAGAAGGGTTGCGTTATCTGAAAACTTAACAATTAGAGAAAGCCCCTGAACAAGGAACTATTAGAGCACACATCCAGATTGGATACCACTTTGACTGGGCGGCGAGGGACAGTATTTTGATGACCATGGTAGTGTAGAGATTGATTAGTCTTAATTTGATATTTAGACAGTTGCTATTATATAGTACGTATTAATAATATGCGTCATACTTACGCATCAATTTGTCGCGGGCCGAGGAAAAAAACAAATGGATTTGCAATGGTCGTTTGGTCGCGTCCGGTGTAACGTTAGAGACGGTTGTAGTTCACGGACTTTTGGGTTCCATTTTGTTATAAATTCCGTTGTTTTACTTTCTGTTTTGACATGTATGTTTTTCTGTTCTGTTGAATGTGATGCTGGGCAGAGTTTTGGAGTTAAATATGGCTCACTGGAGGAACAGCATAAAGTGTGGAACAGTTTAACAAAACTGCCTTAACCTCAATAAAAAAGTACAAAAGAGGAGAAATATGAGTGGAAAATTGTATTCATAACATGTGGCAAGGTCTTTTTCGTGCTTTATGTATTAGGCCATTTTTGCAGTGATTGTTGCCAAGGTTGGTGGTTGGCATAGGTTTAGCAAGTGGTTTTTAGTCGAATTCAGATTTTCAGAAACATTATGGAGTCTATAGCATCGGTGTCACCCAATGACATTCTGTGTAGTAACAAACATTTATAAAAGAAGAAAAGACATTACATTTTTGTCTCAACAGGGCATGAGAGAGTATGAATGAACTTGCATGAAAATTCACTTTCCCATGGTTTTAGGTTAAAGGTATAGTTCACCTAAAATTGACAATCCTCACGTCATTTACTCACCGACAAATCATTACAAACTTGCATGACATGCTTCTGTGGAAAACAAACGAAGATATTTTGAAGAACTTTTTAAACTGTTTATCCATTCAATAAAAGTTAGTGGGGTCCAATATTATTTTGGACTCCACTGATTTCCATTGTATGGATAGATTAAAAAAAAAACTGTGACATTTCTCAAAATATCTTCTTATGTGTTCCACAGAAGACAAAAAGTCATGCATGTGTTGAACAACTTGTGGTTTAGTGAATTATGACCCTTAAAAGTCAACATGAAATGTGTTTAACAACCCTCTTTTCTTACTATAAATGTAGAGAGAGGTTTGTTCTTTTGTGTCAGAATTTGTGAAAAGTGGGTGTCACACCAGATGGGAGCCAGATGGAAGGGGTGGGTTTAAAAACTATAAATCATGTGCCCGTTCTCATGCTTTCTTCCAAGACATTATGATGACATGGGCAAAAAGAAAATGATTTCATTAGATCAAGGGCAGATAAATTTACTACATTTTGATTCAAGATTACAAATAGTTTGCACTGATGAACGTTCACAATAAGACTAGAAACTTCCATTAGGTCAATGTCATATTCATGTTGACTTTAATCTTTATAACATTTAGAACTGTCTTACCCACAGTAGACTAGTTACCAGTCATTTTTCATAATCTCTTTGTTCCTCAGAAATTTGCCATCATGACAGAGGGAGCCAGTGAGTGACCTTACACAGAGCCTTATCTCTGAGCTTCTAAACACAGTTGCATAAGAGATTTTTTTTCAATCATTATTACATGTGTTTTATCATTGATCACTTAAATGTAAATTAACAGAATGATTTGTTAAGAGTAAAATAGGAATGATCTGTCTTGTTTATAATGTCAGCAGCAACACAGGTTTCAGTGGACAGATGGAAGGCAGCCATCATCTGCAATGTTGTGGAAATGTGTCTTACAAGATCTCAGAAAGTTCCTGCTGTAATGGTAGGAGAAATTTGGGTTGTGGTTGCTGAGTCACTGAGAGTACAGGATGTGATTCACAGTGAGTTTAGGACATATACAAGCAGATTTAACACTTTTTGTTTGTATTTCAATGTGTTGCAGGTAATATAACTGTGGGATTAAGCCAGCTGGTGTCTGACTGCTGTGATTCTGTGGCTTACAATCCCCTTAATGAGATTTGCTGTAACGACAGGATTCTGACTCGAAGCAGCACTCGCGCGAAATGTTGTGGCACAGGTAGCTGATCTACTTTATACACCTTTACGACCGCATTGTTCAGATTTGACACATTTTTGCATGCTTAAGAAATTTTGATGAGATTGTTTGATCTTCGAGGATGACTATTTATAATGAGTTTTCGCTTACACTCATTTACAGACTTGTACCTAACAACGTCTCAGTTGTGTTGTGGTGGCAACAAGATATTTCAATGGAAGGAAAATCATTCTTGTTGTGGCAAGGAAACATATGACAATACAACCCACTGCTGCTGTAACCCTAAACTAGAAGTAAAGCCCAAAAATCAAACTTGCTGTCCAAAAGCAACAGGTGTGTGTATACAGCTCTTTCAGTGATTATTCGATAAAATAATTAAAGAAATGTGGTGCAAGTGGCTAAACAGTGGAACAAAGACATTATGTACTGTAATTTTTCATGTGTTTTAGTCAAAGTAATAGATCTACCATTTGTTTTAGTAGGTCATAATCTGAATCTTATTCTCACAAATTCTGAAAAAAACACAGAATGCAAGCAAGTCTCTTCTCCTACCCGGTGAGTCACACAGACAGACAAAAATACCTCAGAGATAACATAAGTATATACGTTATATGCATAAGCTATATCTACTCACAACTTTTCTTGAATGCAAAAATATCAGAATACTGATCACTATAAAATGTGTCCCCTCTTTTGTAGTTAAATGAATGATAAGCAACACAAAGTTTACACTGATTTGCAAAAATTGTCCACAGCAGTGGAAAACCTGAAAATATAAGTTTTTTTTTTAAGTAATTAATAAGATATGTAGCATGTTGACTACTGCAGGAAATAATTCTGATTCATTCCTTAACATGAATATATATATATATATATATATATATATATATATACGGTATCTCACAAAAGTGAGTACACCCCTCACATTTCGGCAATTATTTTAGTATATCTTTTCAAGGGACAATTCTGTAGAAATTAAACTTGGATATATTTTAGAGTAGTCAGTGTGCAACTTGTATAGCAGTACAGATTTACTGTCCTCTGTAAATAACTCAGCATATAGCCATTATTGTCAAAAAAGCTGGCAACAAAAGTGAGTACACCCTACGTGAAAACAGCTATACGTCGTTTAACCATGCAAAGCCACATGTCCTATTCTTCATGTACATTCTTTGTGTATCTTGTTTTAGAGCAGTTAAAATTTGGTGCTTTGAGTACAATTCTCTCATACTGACCACTGGATGTTCAACATGGCACCTCATGGCAAAGAACTCTCTGAGGATTTGAGAATTAGAATTGTTGCTCTCCACAAAGATGGCCTAGGCTATAAGAAGTTCGGTAACACCCTGAAACTGAGTTACAGTACAGTGGCCAGTGGCATACCGAGGTTTTCCAAGATGGGTTTCACTCTGAACAGGCCTCCCAAGGGTCGATCAAAGAAGTTGAGTCCTTGTGCTGTGCGTCAGGTGCAGAAGCTGGCTTCAAAAAACATACGCATGAGTGCTGCCAGCATTGCTTTAGAGGTTGCAGATGTGGAAGGTCAGCTTGTCAGTGTTCAGACCATACGCCACACACTGCAACAAGTCAGTTTGCATGGCTGTCGTCCCAGAAGGAAGCCTCTTCTGAAGCTGGCTCACAAAAAAGCCTGCTAACAGTTTGCTGAAGACATCCTCCCTTACCAAAAAGTAGTATACTTCAAGTTTATTTTATTAAGTATACTTAAGTAAAGTTCAGGTATATTTTTAAGTATACTTTATGTAGTAAATATACAAATATCAGTGTACTTGTAGTATACTTGTAAGTGTGCTATTTCAATACTCCTTGGGACTAAATTGGCCCACTTTCTAGTATATAAAAGTATACTTTTAAGTATACTTTAAGTATAACAATAGTAAACTTTGAATACACACCTAGTTTACATCAAAGTTTTTAGCTTGCACTGCAACTATACTAAAAGTGAACTTAAAGTTACACAGTTTTGATGCTGTTTTATGTCTGATTATCATGTTAGAATACATGTGGAAGCATCTGTTGTTTCGGTTTCTTCTTCACTTGTGTTGTTTTTTGGAAATTCTGTACAGAAGATGTGTAATGGCGCCCCCCACCGTATAACAATGAAAACACGGATTCTCGGAGCACAAGTATAGCTCAAATATATTTAGACTTTTTCTAAGTATAAGTCAAGTATAATTAAATGCCATTTTAAGTATATTTCTGAGAAGTACATAAAGCCCATTTCTGAGATGTACATAAAAAGTAGACTGGAAATATACTTTCCTATTTTTAGTTTAAAAGAAGTATACTAATAGCACACTTGAATAAACTTATTTTTCGTAAGGGCTGGCCAAGAGCATGTATTACTGGAACCATGTCCTGTGGTCTGATGAGTCTAATGGCACTTTTCCACTGTGTGGTACGACTCGGCTCGGCACGGTTCAGAACGGCACTGCTCAGTTTGGCTCGGTTTGCATTTCCACTGCAGTTTAGTACCGCTTTAGAGTGGGCGGGATTATTCGCGTGTCGTTATAGTTAAGCCGCCTCTACTGCCGTGACTCCTGAAAAACTTTTTCATTCCACGTCGCTCCATCAAGCTCTTGCTGGATCCGCTTCTCGGCTATGAACGAAAGGAACATCTGTACTTCCTCAACAGACAAAGAACCAGCCATTTTTTGGTTGTTAAAAGAAAGGTGCGCTCATTCAAAACAGTTGGGTTCGATCCTTCGCTGGCTGTGCTGATTTAAATCTAGCGGGTCTGTTGTGTCTGGTGTTGCAAGTTCAGTGACGCAGGCAGTGACGATTTTCTCCGGCCAATCAGTGATCAGCAGAGTTTACACGTCATGTTTTGGTAACGGTACGGTTCGCTTGGAACCGAGGTGGTACTAAAAAAAAGTACCAGGTACTGTACCTAGTGAAAAACCCCCCAAAAGTGAGCCGTACTGAACTGTACTGTGCTGTACCATGCAGTGGAAAAGCGCCATAAGGTAAACTTGTTTGGCTCAGATGGTGTCCAGCATGTGTGGTGACGGCCTGGTGAGGAGTACCAAGAAAGTTGTGCCTTGCCTACAGTCAAGCATCCTATGGTGTTGGTAGCATCATGGTCTGGGGCTGCATGAGTGCAGCTGGTACTGGGGAGCTGCGGTTCATTGAGGGAAACATGGATTCCAACATGTACTGTGACATTCTGAAGCAGAAGACGATGCCCTCCTGGGCCGAACTGGGCCGAACGGCAGTTTTCCAACATAATAACGACCCCAAACACACCGCCAAGATGACAACTGCCTTGCTGATGAAGCTGAAGGTGAAGGTGATGGAGTGGCCAAGTATGTCTCCATATCTGAACCCTACTGAACAGCTGTGGGGCATCCTCAAGCGGAAGGTGGAGAAGCACCATGTGTCTAACATCCAGCATCTCCGTGATGTCATTATGGAGGAGTGGAAGGGGATGCCAGCAACAACCTGTACAGCTCTGGTCAATTCCAAGCCCAGGAGGATTAAAGCAGTGCTAGATAACAATGGTGCCCCTACAAAATATTGACACTTTGGACACAGTTTTGACATGTTCACGTAGGGTGTACTCATTTTTGTTGCCAGTTATTTGGACAATAATGGCTATATGTTGAGTTATATTTAGAGGACAGTAAATTTGTACTTCTATACAAGCTGCACAGTGACTAATCTAAAATGTATCCAAGTTTCATTTGTGTAGTATTGTCACTTGAGAAGATATACTAAAATTTTTGCTGAAATGTGAGGGGTGTACTCACTTTTGTGAGATACTGTGTATATATATATATATATATATATATATATATATATATATATATATATATATATATATATATATATATTCTCTTACAATGGAGGTCTATTTAATGATGATTTGAATATAATATATAATTTTCTGTGTGTGTTTTTGTTTGTTTTTATGTGTGACTGGAAATCTCAAGCACACTCCCCAAAGTATCAGGTAAAGCACTTGCCATCCTCATTGTATACTAAAATTTGTACCTATCTGTCTTTTGATTGACTGGACAGTGATCTAGTTAGTTTCAATATCCTTTGATAGTGTCTTCAGTTTATGCCTAACCTAACATTTTTCATGTGTCCAACTTAAATGTCACGTCATTATTGGAAATTATGGTCATTGTATGTTGTAGTAAAAATCTCACATTCTTACTCATTCTGCTCTAGACTTGAGGTGTGGATCAGAATCCTACACTCCCCCTAAACAAATTTGTTGCTCAGGGAATCTGTATAAGAAGGCATCAACACTGACTAAGGTATTGACTTTTCACTTGAAGCTTAGTTCTGCAGAAATAGAAACTCAAATAAACTGAACACTGTTACTTTCAGTAAAATGTGCTTATTAAGTATTTGGAGAAATGACAGTATACCATATTCAAAAACTCTGCATACATTGTTGTACAGTACTGTGTATATCTGTGTCCTTCAGTGCTGTGGAAAAGATGCTTACACTCTGTCAGATGACAGTGTGCTGTGCTGTAATGGAATCCTTCATCGCAACGTGCCTGAGCAGTCAGAGTGTGTTGGAGGTGTTATATACACTCCGGCAATCACTACTTGCCAGATGTCTGCCCGTCCCCGTCTTGGCGAACACTGCTGTGGAGGACAAACCTTCAATCCTCGCACACATATTTGCTGTAACGGACACAGGTAGGCCCACAGAGTGCAAAGTTTTGATTTAAAAGTGCACTTAGTAATTTTTTGCTCATGTTTTAAGTAATTTCATTGTTATAATTCATTTTGCAATCATCCAAACCTTGACCCTTGATCTTAACAACACATCCACCAAACGGGGGCGACCTGCCTTATGTAGAATAACATATTTGTTAAAAGTATGGATAATTTCTTTAAGAGAATAACTTTTTATAGTGTCTTTCTCTGCATGTTCCTGCTCAAATATGTCAATATGTCAGTACCTGTGTGCATCTCTGAAAATCTAGTAGCTTTAGGTTAAACTGAAAAACTATAGATAGTTATTGTTTGGCCCGTAGCCTGATTTCATGTCTCTACCCACACTGTCTTGACAAAGGAGGCATTGTCTGTAACTGGAAATTCAAATCTAACTGATACATGCAGAGGCAACATAAGAATGCACAGAAGGCACCAGACATCAATAACGTCAGATTGACGATGTATTTTGTTTGAAAATGAAAATCAGATTGATGTCAGTCTCCAACGTTGGACAGACGTAGCATTTTGGTTGAAAACAAGGTTTCTACGGGGTTTGGAAAAGTATGGAAAAGTATGGAATTTGATTGAAGTATTTTCCAGGTCTGGAAAAGTATGGAAAAAAGAAAGCAGAGTGTGGAAAAATGTTTGTGTTTCCAGACTTTTCCAAACTTATTTAGTTTTTTATAATAGAAAATTCAGAATTTAATGAAAATAAATTTATCGCACAAGAAATGAGGTTTCATGGCAGCTGTTGAGTGATTCTTTAGTGATCACCAAATATGACTGAATGAATTCAAGGTGCGCTTTTTCATAATGCAAAGTACAGGTTAGAAGTAGGGCTGGGCGATTTTCCCGATTTTGTCGATTAATTTGAATTTAATGTTTTGCCACGATTTTATTTTTTTAGAAATCGAGGAATCACGATTTTGAATAGAAATATTACCAAATGTTAGAATTAGACACTTTGGCAATATGCCAATGATAACAGTAAAGAGAAAAGAATTATCCAACCGCATGTCGGCGCACATGATTATCGCTCACATGTGACACGCTCTGTGAAGGACCATTCACACAGAATGCACTTTTGTGTTGACAAACATGCTACGCGGGCAGTGGAATAGGTAAATCATGCGAGCAGATGGGAGTGAACTTCTTTTAACTTGAGCGCCGTGTTTTTAGACTGCCGTTTCATGCATAAGACGCTGCAAGAGACGCGAGCGCAACAGTCAAACACGTCCATGTTTACACAGAAAAGACAATGGAAAAGCAGCGCAATCAAAAAAAAAAAAAAAAAAAAAAACCTGTAAAGAACTACTACTGTATGTCTGATATTTCATGTTTGCATCATGGTGACAGGCTGAAAGCTGATATTGTTTTTACAGATCATTTATCATTAATAATAGTCTACTCATGTTGTACCTTCAGTCATTTTGAATTTGAATTACCTTGACTTTTGAGATTTTTTTAAAAGCATTTTCCTCATATTATTTCTGTACACATAATATGTATAAGACAAGTTTGTACAAGATGTAGTTGTAGTTCATGCATCTTTTCTGCAAAGGTATTTAACAAGTGATTTGTTTAACATTTACATCAACTTCATGTGTGGTGCACTTGAAATAGAATTTTCTTTAACTAGAGGGTTAGTAAAGAAAAAGTTACTTGAATCATGTTGTAGTACCATTTTGCGGTGTGGTTTCTTGGTCGCCACATACTATGCATTAAAGAGACCTAAGGCCTTGAAATATGGCATATTGCCCCAATGAAAGCCAAATCTTAAACACTTTTTTTACAGTACTAGTCTTTTTTATAGACCCAGAACTTGGCAAATTTTATGCCATCAGCCCACTTCATGTCATGGTTTCTCCGCCGCCACAGAGGATGAGTTAAATTGGACATTAGGCCTTGATATTAGAGGTACTACCATAAGAAAAGCTAAATTTTGAGCAGATAGATCTCTGTTAATTCATGTGCATTCATGCTCTTGTTTTATTCATAGTAAGATAGCAGTGATACTCAAAGAAAATTGGTTATAACTAGAAATTGTAATGCGTAAGCATGCAAAACATTCCCATGCACATGTGAATAGTTTCTCGAAGGCACAAAAAAAGTTTCTTGTGTGCATGTAAAAGTCTGTATTTTTTTTAATTTATTTATTATTTTTTATATTAGGGACTCTGTATGTTGTCACTTCAAGAAAATCAATAAAAAAAACCCTGAGAAAATAAAAATATTTACAGGTGACTACTATATAACAAATATAAAGCTGAAAATAATGGTCTATGAACCATTTATGATAAATATTATCTGAAAATCTACCGAGAGGTTTGGAAATTTGAGTCTGGAAAAGGATGGAATTTTGAAATGGAAAATGTGTAGGAACCCCGTGAAAATGAAAATCGGATAGACGTCAGAACCCAACGTATAATTGACGTCAATCTCAAACGTTGGACAAATGTTGCATTTTTGTTGAAAATGAAAAATGCAACATCTGTCCAACGTTAGAGGTTGACATCAATCTGACGTTAAATTCCGATGTCAACCCAATTTTTGTCAACCTCCAACGGTGGACAAACACTGCATTTAGGTTGAAAATGAAAATCGGGTTGACTTCAGAACCCAACGTTAGATTTATTTCAACCTCCAACGTTGGACAGATGTTGCATTACATTCCACAATTTTTCAGCCTTATTCCATTTTGTTTTTTTCCACATTTTGTTATATTACAGCCTTATTCCAAAATGGATTAAATTCATTATTTTCCTCCAAAATTCTACAAATAGTACCCCATAATGACGACATGAAAGAAGTTTGTTTGAGATCTTTGCAAATTTATTAAAAATAAAAAATGAAAAAATAATTTACACAAGTATTCACAGCATTTGCCATGATACTCAAAATAGAGCTCAGGTGCATCCTGTTTCCACTGATCATCCATTAGATGTTTCTGCAACTTGATTGGAGTCCACCTGTGGTAAATTCAGTTGACTGGACATGATTTGGAAAGGCACACACCTGTCTATATAAGGTCCCACAGTTAACAGTGCACGTCAGAACACAAACCAAGCTGTGAAGTACAAGGAATTTGAAATAAAACTTCAAAAAAAAAAAAAAAAGACAGAGAAGTCCTTAAAAAGGAGGATTTCATTTATGTATTTGTCATTCACTCCCCCCACCGACAATTCCTGCCGGACATGAGACTTGAACCCTCAACCTTCGAGTTACAAGTCCAACTACCGACATTGAATTTAGTCACCCGACAACGTGACCTAAATCTAACCAAATATCAAAGTCTTATGACGTTGTGTGCCTGCTGAGTGTGCTTACTGGCACTGCATTTCTCGAAGAAGACTTATTCACATGGCCCAGCTCTAGAAGAGTCTCTCAGTCATCCAGGCCACCTGATAAACCCTCAATTTTAAAACCACTTGAATGACTTTTCTTTCAAACATTTTTTGTTTGTTCTATTTAGCCACAACAAGATGAATGGCAATTTCTGTTGTGGTTCAGAAGTCTATGACCACCACAACCACTTCTTGAGATGCTGCTCAGGTCATCTCTACAACCTAACCGATTTAAATGGAAAAACAGAGTGCTGTGGAAACCTGTTGCTGCAATATGATAATCAAACTTGCTGTTCCTCCTCAACCAATTCCATAATTTATGACACCAAACCAATCCACCGTTGCTGTGGGCATTACTACTACAACACATCACTGTGGAGCTGCTGTGCTGAACATCTTAAACCAACACCAAAGCCTAACAGCTCTCCTGAAGAATATAGACTTAAACCACTAACAGACCTGATCCCTGAAGTGTGCAATAAAACAGGTAATGTTCTTGAACATTTATTGTGGTGCAACCTGAAATACTAAACATTTTTTGGAAGCAGACTAAATGATTTCTTATTTTGTGTGTGTGTGTTTCTAGTGTTCTTTGGCAAAGTGGAGAGCTTGGCACTTGAAAATGATCAGCGGCATGTGGTGCTGAAAGTTGTTTGGCAGGTCAGTTTGAAATCGGAAAAGATCATCAAAGACCCTTGGCTTCTTGTGTCCCTGGATCACTGCAGCTCTCCTGCCACAGACAACGGCATGACCTACCTTTGGGAGGAAAACCACAATGGGAAGCACAAGCTTCTCTCTCACCCTGTTTATCTAACTTCTGACATTCACATGTTCTATTCTGTATGTTACCAAAAGAAGGGATAGAAATATGGATTTAGGTCTATTTCCCATCATTTCAAAGCATGCAGGTTGTCATAAGATTTCTGATCATTTTTATCCATCATTAATGCTAAATGACCATATGATACTGTACTCCGCATTATGGCATCACATGTTGTGCATCTGAGCTTTTTACCTCATTGGATATTTTTATTTCATCTCAATAATGGGTTGATCCTGTTTAGAGTGGTGCATTAATCTATTTATTCAGTGAGGTAATTTTAAGCTTTGTTAATGTGAAAATGTGAAAAATAGAACCAGAAAAGAAAGCAGTCTTCTTTTTAAATATTGAGTCATCTTAAAGAGTTCTTTATCTAAATTGCTGGGCAGTGTTAGTTTTATATATTTTAAGTTGCTTTGCATGACTTAAGAAGTATTTTTTTTTTTTTGTAATCATACTGCATTTTTACAGTCTCAGGTCTATTCCAATTCTGTTAATTTTTTTTAACAATTTGATGGGTTCAGGGGCCTTCATGTACCAAGCTTAAAGGTGCTCAGAAGCTATTAATGGCTTTTATCCTAATCCTTGAGAAGACAGAGGTTATTTCATATATATTACATTTTTTAAAAGAACAGCTCAGATATAAGCATTATATAGCTATGTATTTTTTAATTGTTGTTATTTCTTTTAATTAAATGATTAATTTACAGGTTTGTTACTACTTGCCAAACAGTGATTCTCATTCATTAACCGTGCATACATCAAATTGTGTAAAATCTGTGTACACATTTCTATACGGAAATCTTGATTCACCTGTAAATTTGCACTAAAATGTATTTTAAATTTACAACTGAATTTAGAGACCATCAGAAATCTGTGTTAAGAAGAAATTGAATCTGACCATCTAATCTATCTGTCTGTCTAACACAAGTAGTGACTTGGGATTTTTAAACTTCCCCAAACTCTTATATACTGTTCAATTTCTATGTCTCAGCTATATACAACTGTGAATACACCTTTTATGTTAAATGTTGTATGAAGAAAGTTTACTAAGTCTACTTGTATTATGATATTGCAGATATGGAATTTGAATACACATACATATACACATATATATATATATATATATATATATATATTGCCATTTGTGATTGTGTATCGAATAAAAATGTTAAGAAGCACAAGACTATGCATATTTTATCAGGACTTTAAAATAAAGCAAGTCAGAAATTACTGTCAGAATATTTTAATATCACTCACAATATTAAAAGGGGTTAAATGCAAGGAACGTCTGTTATGGAGTAAATGTACCTTTAGATGTTGTTCAGTTGCGATTTGGTTTACGAAAGAAATATGTATTATAGTGTTACTTAGTATGGTCATTATTAATAACATTTACAGTTGATTGGAAATGTATACAATAAACATTTATGTCAGTTAATATGTTCTAGTGGTATGGTGGGTACATCTAACAAACATACTGTCAAAAAAATGTGTAACACAATATTTAGTATATTTGTAGACAGAATATATTTAAATAAGGTTAAAATGAGGTAAAAAGAAAAATACATAAATGATTACGTTTATATATTTTATTTTAATCTCGTTTTTTTGTTTTGTGTTTTGTTTTTTACCTTATTTAAATATTTTCTTTATATATAATGGCTAAATATACATTTATAGATGTACTTACAGATATCTCACCTCAGAAAAAGTGTAGAAAAGAAAAACAAAACATTATTCTTTCTCTTGGATAGTGAATACAGAAAAATCTTTTTTTCACTGAAAAGGGCTGTTCTCTCTCCCTGCTCATTGCGATTTGATTGCAGACTCTGTCAAAATATTCCTTATTCCTTATGCAAATATTTGTGTGCGCCACTTAGGTAGATGTAATGATGGATTTTATTCTATTATTTATATTGCTTTATATGTGTCACTCGATCTCTGCTGCCCTAGAGAATGGCATGACCTTCCAAGAAGTTTTTTTTTTTTTTTAATTTTTGTTTTTTTACTTAATTACATGTGACTTCCAAAAAATATTTTTTCTGTTTTGCTTGGACCTCATTTTCTTTGCTGCTTTCAGTGACTTTATTTACCTCTTAACCTTGCTAACTTGGCTATACCTGTATAAACAGCTGTTAAATAGTCACTGTTTGATTAGTAAAAGGCACTTTTGGCTTTATCTACTGGACTGCAGTTAAAGGAGAGATTCATCTTCATGAAACATTTCTTGGAAAGTCAGTGAGGTCACTCCACACTCCAGGACTGTGGGTGTGATGTCTGAGGCTGAGACTTGTGTCTAACAGTCTGACTTATTGAGGCTTCTGTATCTGGGTTCCTGTGAATCAAACACTAACACAGTTAAATAGAAGAACAGCACCTTGTCAGGAGAGATAGAGACATTTTACACATTCACATTCTGGAAACCCTATATCGCAACAGGATTTACTAACGTTTGTGCTTGTCAAATTACTGGTATTTGCACCATTATTTAACGCCTAAAAAATGTCTTAAAGCAGGTGGTAATTTGTGCTGCTCTTGGTTGATTGTGCTGGTCATTATGGAAATGATCTAGCTGCATCTGTGTTCTTTATTGTCCGCATTGTCAGTAAATCACACGCAGAATTTTCCCCTCCCATCAGCGTTTTTTTATGGAATTGAGCTCTAATGCTAATTTGCCCTGTTTAGTAAATCTGGCCCATAGTTCCTAACTTATTAAAATGTTTCACCTGCAAATCCTAATGGTATGACCAAAATACAGTTCAAATGAAACCTCAATTATTACAAATCTTGGGTTTTATGAGCAGAAATTTGTGTTGGAACTAGGGCTGCAACTAACGATTATTTTGATAATCGATTAGTTGGCCGATTATTTTATTTATTTATTTATATTAATCGATTAAATGGATAAAAAAAGCTAAATTTTCTTCTTCATTTGTTTCATTGACAAAAACACTTCCACATTCTGTCCAATGTCCTTCAAACAAACGTGCCAACTGAATGCTATGAAAACATACAGTGCTTAACAATTTATTAGACCATCTGTCATAATAAATAGAAAACACAAATATTTTAGGAATCTGTCAAAGAATTGTTTAAATCTAAAAATGTTATTGTCATTTATTGGGCAAATAAACTGAAACAACTACATTTTTATTCACATAAAAAAATGGCCTCCTGCCTTTCATAACAGCATGCATTCTTGCTGGCATTGTTTAGCTACTTTTTGACTGTAATTGGGTATCTGAATAAATCTTTCATAGATCTAGATCTTCATTCTTTCATAGATAACAGAAATAATTATATTATAGCATTAGAAATAGCCCACTGTTACTGAAGACCTTATGCTTATTGGAGGACTAACCAATACAGATAGCTAAAAAATGATTTTAGTAAACACCAATACTGCTGTTTAGAGCAGCAGTGGCACAGAGCTTACATTATTTGTTATAAACCTTAAATACATTTGTTTTAATAAATTTGTTAAGCACTGTATATAGGCCTATAGTTTAAATCTCTTCGTCAAAATTAAGATAATAATAAAGATAATAAAGACGAATAAAAACACAAACTCAGTGTTAACCAACTTTTTGATCACAGTCACGTTTACTGTAATTTCTTTATCCTGTAAAAGGCGGCTATGAAGCGTCTGATATTTATATTCACACAACTATACGCGGTTATTCCTTTACAGTTCCTACTCATAAATTACGTGCACTACATGTTGAGATTTAAACCTTAATTTAACGTTCAACAACAGATATTTCAGCACAATGAATGTTTTTGCGCTGAATATTAATCCCTCTCTGATGCGCGTTCACGCGCCCGCCGCGCCGGCGCTCATTCAGTAAAGATTTAAACTTAACGCAGACTATCAGGACAGAACTTTATGCAAAAATGTAAATGCTCGCGTGAATTTGTGACATTTACAGATAAGGATATGACCGTACACTGAACGTTTTTGCGCTGAGGATGCACACGCATCTGTCAAAGCGCCTGACAGGGCAAGCCATTACACTAATGGATTAATTTAAATCTTAAAGCTTAAAATAAAGAATTCTCATGTTTTGTGCAGCTTGGATCACGTACTTCTCCCGCAGCATCTCATTCTGTTTCCTCCACTATTTTAGATGCATTTTGGCCACAGAAATGCGTTATTCAGTGCTGTAACGTTAATTTGACGCAACCGGCTGAAGTTGTACGTGCACTGTGGGCAGACCCGACTAATCGATAATGAGAATCGTTGTCGATGATTTTCATTATCGATAATAATCGATTTTATCGATTAGTTGTTGCAGCCCTAATTGGAACTATTACTGCAAGTGTTTGCAATTCCAGGTCCAGTAGGGTGAGTTTGCTTTTTACTCCTTTCAATCAGAGAACATGCATGACTGCAATTAATATGATTTTAAAATAAAAAGGTCATTCAAAGTAAACAACATCAGTCAGTTTACATGCAAAAATATTTGTTTTTGCCCCCACACTATTTGAACAGGAAAATAACATTATATTCAAGTAAAACAAGTGATTCATTATATATATATATATATATATATATATATATATATATATATATATATATATATATATATATATATATATATAAATAAAAACCTGTGGTGACTTCAAAACATATAGGCACGGATTCACAGACAGGGTTTAGCTTAAGCCAGAACTAGGCCTTAAATTAGGATACTTAAACAGCTTTTATAAAAATGCAATAAATAAATAAACATCTTGAGACAAAACAATGGCAATGACATGAAGATCTGTCAGAGCAAGTTATTTTCAGTTAACACAGCTCAAACATGCATTTTTGTCTGGGACTAGCCTTGTGAAACTGGGAGACAGAGCTTAAAATACAATTTACATACAGAATATGGTCAAATGAATGACAAAGTGACTTAATTACATGGAACAGTTAATTCTGAATTTATAAAGCAAATGCCAGGAGAAGAGCCTGTAAAACTGACAACATATAGGCCTAACAAATGCAAACTGCATCTGCAAAATGGAAGTAAATGCAAATGAAAACACCATCAAAGGCAGAAACACTAAAGTACAACAGACTGAAACATTAACAGTTTGCTGTTTAGGACTTGAAGCTTTTCACGGATTGAAGCAACTTTTCTGATTCAAAAAAGATGTCTTTACTCCTCATTAAACGGATAGTCTGATGAACTCAGGGCTTTCCACCACAAGGCAATGCCCCCAAGCCGTTCAGGACCACAACAGAGCCATTTTTGTACTGTCACAGCAGGCCTCCTTTTTCTCATCTTTCCCTTGTTGTTGTTAGGCATCTAAAGTATAAAAACAAACAGGATGTTAAACCTGCACAATCAATGTTATAAAGCATTTGATTAGTAGTAGTATATAACTGAAAGAAGGTGGGTCCTAAGTATTTGGAAATGTGACAATGTACTACAAAATTAAGTGCAAATTGAAATTTGATAAAAGGTTTACATTCAAGCTAAAATATGGTGAATTCAAATTTAAGACCATTTAATTTTAATATAGAAATTAAGCACCTATAGACATACGTATTATTTTGAAACCCTTAATATAAAGCATTTTTCATGTTTGGAACAAATTGCATTATGCACTTTCCTCACAGCAGCTCACTCTGTGCCCTCTATTTTTAAGATGTGCCTGTAACATCAAACTACTGTAAATTGATATAAATGGCATTGCCTCATTCTATATTGTTTTTAAATATAAAATACAAACTCAAAGAGTACATAGTCAATATTTAAATGTTCCAAATCTGTATGAGTTTCTTTCTTCTGATGAACATAAAATAAGATATTCTGAAGAATGTTAGTAACCAGTTAACGGTAGCCATTAACTTCCATAGGATTTTTTCCCTGTACAATGGAAGTCAATGGTTTCCGTCAGCTGTTGGGTTACCAACATTCTTCAACATATCATCTTTTGTGTAAAAGAAAGAAAAAAAAAAAAAAAAGATAACAGGTTTGGAACAACAGTTTTGAGTGAACTGAAGGCCTGTTCACACCAAGGACAATAACACTAAAGATAATGATAAAGATAGAGTTCTAAAAAGCAGATGAGTGTGCTTAGAATAAACAGATGAACATAGTTATCTTTAAAGTTATCGCTCTTGGTCTGAACGGGCCTTAACCCTTAATAATCATATTAGGCCATTTTGCAATTACAGTTTTTTTCTGTCTCCAAATTTAAGACCTCTTGAAAACATACAGTCAGGTCCATAAATATTGGGACATCGACACAATTCTAACATTTTTGGCTCTATACACCACCACAATGGATTTCAAATGAAACGAACAAGATGTGCTTTAACTGCAGACTGTCAGCTTTAATTTGAGGGTATTTACATCCAAATCAGGTGAACGGTGTAGGAATTACAACAGTTTGCATATGTGCCTCCCACTTGTTAAGGGACCAAAAGTAATGGGACAGAATAATAATCATAAATCAAACTTTCACTTTTTAATACTTGGTTGCAAATCCTTTGCAGTCAATTACAGCCTGAAGTCTGGAATGCATAGACATCACCAGACGCTGGGTTTCGTCCCTGGTGATGCTCTGCCAGGCCTCTACTGCAACCGTCTTCAGTTCCTGCTTGTTCTTGGGGCATTTTCCCTTCAGTTTTGTCTTCAGCAAGTGAAATGCATGCTCAATCGGATTCAGGTCAGGTGATTGACTTGGCCATTGCATAACAATCCACTTCTTTCCCTTCAAAAACTCTTTGGTTGCTTTTGCAGTATGCTTTGGGTCATTGTCCATCTGCACTGTGAAGCGCCGTCCAATGAGTTCTGAAGCATTTGGCTGAATATGAGCAGATAATATTGCCCGAAACACTTCAGAATTCATCCTGCTGCTTTTGTCAGCAGTCACATCATCAATAAATACAAGAGAACCAGTTCCACTGGCAGCCATACATGCCCACCACCACCATGCTTCACTGATGAGGTGGTATGCTTAGGATCATGAGCAGTTCCTTTCCTTCTCCATACTCTTCTCTTCCCATCACTCTGGTACAAGTTGATCTTGGTCTCATCTGTCCATAGGATGTTGTTCCAGAACTGTGAAGTCGTTTGGCAAACTCTAATCTAGCCTTCCTGTTTTTGAGGCTCACCAATGGTTTACATCTTGTGGTGAACCCTCTGTATTCACTCTGGTGAAGTCTTCTCTTGATTGTTGACTTTGACACACATACACCTGCCTCCTGAAGAGTGTTCTTGATCTGGCCAACTGTTGTGAAGAGTGTTTTCTTCACCAGGGAAAGAATTCTTCGGTCATCCACCACAGTTGTTTTCCGTGGTCTTCCGGGTCTTTTGGTGTTGCTGAGCTCAACGGTGCGTTCCTTCTTTTTAAGAATGTTCCAAACAGTTGTTTTGGCCACGCCTAATGTTTTTGCTATCTCTCTGATGGGTTTGTTTTGTTTTTTCAGCCTAATGATGGCTTGCTTCACTGATAGTGACAGCTCTTGGATCTCATCTTGACAGTTGACAGCAACAGATTCCAAATGCAAATAGCACACTTGAAATGAACTCTGGACCTTTTATCTGCTCATTGTAATTGGGATAATGAGGGAATAACACACACCTGGCCATGGAACAGCTGAGAAGCCAATTGTCCCATTACTTTTGGTCCCTTAACAAGTGGGAGGCACATATGCAAACTGTTGTAATTCCTACACCGTTCACCTGATTTGGATGTAAATACCCTCAAATTAAAGCTGACAGTCTGCAGTTAAAGCACATCTTGTTCGTTTCATTTGAAATCCATTGTGGTGGTGTATAGAGCCAAAAATGTTAGAATTGTGTCGATGTCCCAATATTTATGGACCTGACTGTAATTAAGGCTTTTCTCATTCCATTTAAGACACTTAAGACTTTTAATGGATTTAAATTTGATCAAACTGAATTTAAGACCAAAGGACCCATGTGGAGACTAACCATGCACATCTTGGAGCCTGGTGTCTCTAAAGGAGTTTTTTTTTTGTTGTTGATGCTGATCTTTCGGTCTCCTACTGCCCAGTTCATCTGAGAAGCCGGCTCAATGGTTAGAGTACAGCCCAGCATTCTAATATATGCCTCAACTGATGTTCCTCCAACAGCAAAACAGCCAACCTATAAGGGCGTCAGGAACATATTTGCACAAAACATGGATAGGTTACAAATAAATGTCATGGGAATGTAGTTTCAGTGTTGAATGAAAAACATGCTTTTGTCAATAAATAAATAAATAAATAAATAAATAAAACAAAAGTAAATAAATCTTAATGTAAATTACCATCACACATCTGTCATCTTCACTTTGAAGACTCCGCTCTGGTAGCAGCCATCTCATGAAACCCCAGACCTCCAGACACTAGTTCAGCCATTATTCCAGTCATTTCAGAATAAGCAATGGGAAAGCAGTTTGAGGAAAAAAAAAAAAAAAAAACAGTATATCAACAACTTCTATGATACACAGCCTTAATTTTTCATAACCCTTAGTGTAGAGTTTCTCAGCTCCAGTCCTCAGGCCCCCCTCCCAGAATGTTACAACTGAACCAGGTGTTTTAATTAGTGAGACATCTAAAACATTCTGGGAGGGGGGCCTGAGGACTGGAGATGAGACTATGCCTCTTTTACTATTCACTGCTGCAGCTTAAATATATAGCTTAAAAAGCATCTTACGTCCCTTTACAAAATAAAAGATTGTATTAACATTAAGATGCTTTAAGACATGTATTTTATACATTTAATAATGACTTGCCTTTTATTATTAACCTTGATCCAGGAGATTCCATCCTCTGACCTAGATTTAAAAAGGTAAAAGTAAAAACTAAGAGTATGCAACACCTGTCACAGGTAATAATCAACAGAAATTCATTCTTACCTGATGTGAGCAAACCAAGGAAATGTCCCTCTAATGGGCCTACACAAAGAGAAAAATTAAGAATGAAAAACATAGCTATTAGGTTAACCAAATATTGATTGTAATTGGTTTTAAACTTACTTACTTGTGACAGTTGTCACAAAGAGAATATCTTGGTGACTTGATTTAAAAGATCTCAAACTCTTTAAGACTGAAACCGAGTCAGAACAAATTAAAACCTTATCAGGTTTGTGTTCCTCCACCCACTGCAATGCCAAGAGTATTCCTATCATTTCTACAGTATAAACTGACAAATGATTAGAAGTTCGCTTTACTCCACTGATCCACTGATAACCACTGTCTTGGACTAAAAAAGCAGCCCCAGTTGTTTGACGTTCTGGATCTTTTGAGCCATCTGTATACA
Source organism: Spinibarbus caldwelli (assembly GCA_039654775.1). NCBI lineage: Eukaryota > Metazoa > Chordata > Actinopteri > Cypriniformes > Cyprinidae > Spinibarbus > Spinibarbus caldwelli. Next base: position 17,369,076 of record CM077239.1, on the reverse strand, counting down.
CTTGTATATGCTGGGGGTATTGAACTCTGGTATATGTTGAAAATACATATGCCAAGTCAGCTTCTCTTTCAGTTTTTTTAACCTCCAACAGATGCAAATCTGCTTGAGGTGTTAAATACACCCATGGTTCATATTCCTGAATAACAACTGTTGGACTCATCTTGATGTTATTTACTTGGATTTCTTCTGCATATATTTTACTAATCCACCCAAAGCTTGTTCTACACCTTTCATTCTGTTCCCAACAGTTCTGTAACACCATTTTTGTAGGATGTTCATCTTTATGGCCCTGGAGGTTAGCCCAGTAATTGATCGTCAATTGCTTCCTTCTAATTTCTAGTGGCATCCCTCCTACCAAGACCTGTAAAGCTGGTATGGGTGTAGTCTTTACTGCACCACAACATTGTCTCATTGCTTGAGCTTGAATTTTACTAAGTTTCTCCAACAGTTTTTTTGAGGCAGAACCTTATACCACACAACCATAATCAAACACAGACCGGATCAATGCTATATAAATTGTTTTTAATGAAGAAAAACTTGCCCTCATTCCACTCCACTTACACATCTCATGATGTTTAACACCTTCTGACATTTCTCAACTATTTTATTTATATGTTCACTCCAAGTAAGTTTTGTATCAAAATAAATACCTAAAAACTTAAATACCTTCTCTCTTTCCAATGATTTCTCATACATCTTCAAACTCATTTCTGGAACGACCCTCTTTCTAGAGAAAATTACTGTTTTCGTTTTCTCCACTGAGAATTTAAACCCCCAATCATATGCCCATTCTTCTATTTTCATAATTTCCTCTTGCATCTTCCTATTAATATATAAGATATTCCTTCCCCTTTTCCAGAGAGCCCCATCATCTGCAAATAGAGACCTACCTATATCTGGTTCTACTTGAATAAAAACATCATTTATCATTATGGAAAACAATAGTGGACTTATTACACTCCCTTGAGGAGTTCCATTTTCTATCTGTAATGTACTTGACACTTCATTTCCTATTCTTACCTGGATGCTTATGTTCGCTAAAAAATCTTTTAACCAGTTGTATATTTTTCCACCAATATTCATCATTTTTAATTTAATCAAATTCCATCTCTCCACGTCATATCATAAGCCTTCTCGACATCCAAAAATACTGCTATTACTGACTCTTTATTTATCTGTGCTTTTCTAATTTCATTTTCTAAACATACAATAGGATCCATGGTTCCTCTTCCTTTTCTAAAACCACTTTGATATTTTGATATTAATCCTCTTTTTTCCAATAAATATGTCAACCTTTCTCGAAATAATCCTTTCCATAATTTTACAAATATTTGACGTAAGAGCTATCGGTCTATAATTAGAGGGTTCTGAAGGATCTTTTCCTGGCTTTCTTATAGGTATTATTATTGCTTCTTTCCAAACTTTTGGAAGTCTTCCTTCCTCCCATACTCTATTATATAACTCTAAAATTTTCCCCACAGCCCTGTCCTTAAGATGTCTCATCATTATATATCCGACCTGATCCTTTCCTGGAGATGAACGTTTTTTATTTGCATTACAAATAGCTCTCTTTAGTTCATCTCTATTGAATGGGAAGTTAATTGGCTGGCCTTCCATTCCCCCCCTCCTTACCAATGATTCTATATTTCGTCTCTTTGTTATTTCTCTCCTCCTCTTACCTTCCTCACTTAAATTCCCTGACCCATATATTTGTGCAAATGTTTTGACTAGCATTTCTGCTTTGTCCTTATCCATTACAGCTATTTCCCCTTCTGCCTCTAATACTGGATAATCCCACTCTTTCTTATTACCTTCCATTCTCTTGATCATACTCCACACATCACCTACTGGAGTTGTTCTTCCAATTCCACTACAAAAGCCACGCCAACTTTCTTTTTTAGCTTGCCTGATAGTTTTCCTCACTACTGCTTGAGCCTTCTTGAATAAAATTAGATGGTTATAATTATGTGTTCTCTTAAGAAGTTTAAAAGCCTTATTTCTATCTCTCACAGCTTTACTACACTTGTCTGTCCACCAAGGAACAGCTTTTCTTGTCATTTTTTCCTTTACTTTTTGGAATTGATTCTGACGCTGCTTCTAATATTACTGCACACACCTTTTCATTAAAAATGTCTAAATCTTGATTTGAATCAATTGCCGCCATTTTTTCTTCACATATTTCCTCAAATTTATCCCAATTTGCTTTTTCAAATACCCATTTTCCTCCTCTTTGAGTTACTGTTCTCTCTGTCTCAATATCCAATGTTACAACTATTGGGTAATGATCACTCCCAATACTAGATTCTCCCCAAACTTCCCAATTACACTTACTAGCCAAATTATTTGAAACTAGCGTCAAGTCCAATACAGACTCCATTCCTGTACAAACGTCTATCCTTGTTCCCCTCCCATCATTTAAACACACTAGCTCCCTCTCCTCTATTAATTCCTCAACTACTTGACCATTGGCATTAATGTACCTTCCTCCCCATAGTGTATTATGTGCATTTAAATCCCCACACCATATCACTCTTTGTCTATCTTGACCATGTACTTCCTTTAACTTCTCTATTTCCAATTTTTTACATGGATTATAATAATTTATTATAACTATCTCCTGACCTCTACCCCAAATCCCCACAGCAATATATTCTTGATCTCTACCTATTCCCAGTATTCTATATGATATTTCTCATTTAATAAATGTTGCACACCCACCACCATTCCCTTCTTCTCTATCGTGCCGTACTATACTATACCCTTGTAAAACAAAATCTAAACAACGTTTCATCCAAGTTTCCTGAACACATACTACATCAGGTTTTATACTCAATTCTTCAATAAAATGCTTGAACTCCTGACCATTTGCTATCAGAGATCTTGCATTCCACTGAATTATTGTTATCATCTATAAATATTATCAAGTTTCTTGACTTGATCTTATCTGAAGTTCATCTCTGACTTCTTCCCAAGTCAAGCCTGTCATTCCAAGATGACGTATTGCTGCTATAACAACTAACTGTGTCTTGTGTTTTTGATTCAATCCCAGCTGTACTATTTATAACTCCTGCAATAAATGTTACTAATTTTTTCTTTTCAATCATCATAATTTCTTCTGGAACTCTATTGTTTCCTTCAAATGAAACCCCAGATTGACCTCTTTGATCTCTAGTTTGTCCTTTAACTTGTTCTGCTGCCTCCGCATATGTTCTTCTTCTCCACCCTCCTTTTCTGAATCTCCATTCCCATTTTCATTACTTCAAATCCTCTGAATGCTGCACTAAGTGCCTCTCCACAGTTGCAACACTTTGGTTGTACTCCTTCCTCACACTTGCCATCCATATTCATGATTTCCACAACGAGCACATCTACTCTGTTCCATACATCTTGTAGCAACATGTCCAAACCTTTGGCAATTAAAACATCTCACTGGTCCTGGTATATACTCTCTTACAATATAGCTCATCACACCCAACATTACTCTTTTTGGAATTTCATTCCCTTGAAATTCTATTACTACTGTTTCAGTGTCTCTTCTGTTTCCATCTGCACCTGATTTTATCCTTTGCGCGTGTACTATTTTCCCTCCCTTTAAGTTACCCTTAAACTCTTCCATACCTATATTGAGAGGAACACCAAAAATGATCCCTTTTCGGCCCCTACTTTTACTTTTAGCTCCAACTCTGTTTGTGCTGACAACTTTAATCCCTCCTATCTCCTTCATTTTGAGAGCTTTACTTGCTTGTTCTTCTTTATTACATCCAACTAGTAAATTTCCATCTGAGAGAACTTTAGCGAACTCAATATTTCCTGTATCCCTATTTATGATCTTGGTCAGTTTTAATGGATTAATTTTGCTTACCCCAATCTGATCTCCAAACCTAATGATGCATTTTATGCTCTCTCTACTCTTTTCATTAGACTATTCTACATCACTCCTCTTCTTCCATTTTTCTCCCCGATTACTCCTTACTTCTTTCCAGCAATTTCCTAAAGATTTTTCACTTTCCTCTTCGCTTCCTACATCCATACTCCCTTCACTATCCCCCCACTCAAACCTCTCTGATCCATTCACGGAGCAGTTGTGCCTCCCCGCCGTTCCTTTCCGACTTCTCGCTGAAGCTTCCGCCATCCCGCCGTCACCAGACCGTTCCTCTCTATTCTCCTTAGGTAATTCATTAAATGTATGTAAATTCCACATGATTTAATTCTAATAATTATAATGAATATATAAATTATAAATAATATACATTATAATTATAATTTAAATGTTTAATTATAATTTAAAAATATTTTGATTTAAAAAATAAAAATGTTTATTTTAAGTTAATGAACTGGATGACCACAATAATTATAAGGACATTCATTGGAGCATTTAGTCATTGTCAGTCTCTGGCTGAATGTACTCCTCTAGCTAGCCAAAAACGGGTAATGAACACATTAATTACTAATGTAAAAACATTACTACTACTGCTGCTGCTAATAATAATAATAATAATAATAATAATATCCAGCTGGTTTATCTGAGCTCTATCTAATGGTCACAGTTCTTTGTTAATCCACACACTCAGCAGACAATTTTTATTTAATTTATTTAACGGTGCTGCTAGTGGTGACGAGTTAACAAAATTTACAGAATTTGTTTGATGAGCATGTGCTCACTACATTTCAGGAATATGTACCTTATTTAAGTGTTGAATGAGGGATTGACAGTCTAAAGTTTCACCAGTGAAATGCTGACCAAAAATCAACATTGATTCAATATTTGTCTTTTCAACACTGAAAAGCATTGAATTATCAACATTGATCCAATATTATTTAGCATTGAATTTTCAACCTCAACCAAAATGATGATTCTGATAGAATTTAAACATTGAATCAATGTCACCTTGCTATCTGGGAATTCTGAGGCAAAGTGTTGTAAGTTTGTAAGGTAGTGTTTATATCAGTGAGAACATCATAAAAAAGTATGTGGTTGATACATGTTTTTCTAAATGGCAAGAAAGTACTCTTATTTTTGTTGTTGAAATGGCAGCAAACTTAAAACCAGAGAGCAGCATTAATGTCTCATTTAACCCATATCTAGGCTAGATCCTGTTATTCTGTCTCATGATGGTTTTAATGCTAGTCAAATGATATTAAATAAGTATGAATGATTATTATAATTCAACTATATAATTGACAGATTTTTTTGTAAACAAAACAAACATTTAAAAATGTCTGGAATAAAACCTTATATACACTTTGTGGTATTGTATAGAATAACTCCAAAATAAGAAATTATAAACATTTAAAAGATGTGAATAAGCAGTTTAAAAAGTAGCATTTCCTGCTAATAAGACTGGAATACATTACACAACGTTCAAAATCTGAACTGAATTTACCTTTGATTAAAAAAAAAAAAAAAAAAAAAACTTTCCAACTCATTTTGCAACACAACCACAAACTGGGTGTGCATCGTTTACTTAGGGATGTTGTAGAAAAGCTACCAACTGAAGAAAAACATTCATGTGGACCACTTGCTAAACATGAGAGTGGAGCTTTGAGATCTGAGATGTGTGAAAACACAAGGCTGTGCATTATGTCAGATGAAGCAGCGTAGTGTGATCCAACATTTGAGTGAAAACTATATTGATTGAAAATTGATTGAAAATTATATCTTCATTTCAGCTGTATCTCCTGGCTTTTAAAATGAATATTAGTTATATTACTACTGGTTACATACAGTAATTTCATGATCTTGCACTATATAGTTACATTTGTTGAAACAATGCCCAGTGATCACATGCTTACTGCATGTATATCAAGAACCTTAAATTTTTCTAAAAGCAGAACTTTTCTGTCTGAAGAGTCTTGCTGAAGTACACAATGGAAGACATGTAACTGGAAGTTATTAACAAAGTTCTAATAACATTCGTAATTGTTGATAGGAAGCTTTTGTTTAGGAAGGCTTTAATTCTTTTTTTTCTGCATTTTCCTGGACTTCTCTCCTTGTTCCATTTTTGGAAAACCAAATTCACATTTCCTGTTTCACTGGAGAGGTGGGGTTTAACTAATATAAATTCTCATCACTTTGCATCTGGATGTCTGTTTCTTGTTTCATTGAACAGGAATGCACAATGGAAATCTACACATCAAATGCATGTAATGTATGGCAGTCTACCTTTTAAAGTTGGTTGTCAGTGGGTTATTTGTTTGTTTGTTTGTTTGTTTTTTGTAAATTTCTACAATATTAATTTGATAACCTTTCTGCATAATTTGCCATTTTAGTGGCAATCTTGTGTGTGTTTGCTGCACTCTCAGGACAATGTAAGTATGGAAACACTATGAGTATATTTTAGATATAGAGGCATATTTTAGAGGCATATTACACTGCAGCAAAATGTATCAGTAAATTAAATGATTGAATGATTAATATGAGTAGTTTTGTTTAGAAATCATTCATCTGTGGTCACTACTTATTTAGATTATTTTTTACTAGAGTTGTTTACTTTAGAGTTGTCTCTAAATTTAACATTAAGAGGATGCATCTTTTAATGTTGAGATATAATTTGTATGTTTTGAATAGGAAAATGTGTGAACTGAACATAAACAAACATCAAAAGTTCCCTTGTGAAAAAGTGTAGTGTACTTTTTTAAACTGTACTTCCAGATAAAATATTACTTAAATAAAAAGCCCCTTACTGTAAGCGTACTTAAGAGAGAACTTTCATGGCTGTTTCTTAACTCTTTTAAAAAGTACATTTCTAATAATGTCATGTTTTTTAAATATTAAATAATTATGTTTTAATAATCTTTTGTCATGTTTTTAAAAAGTACACTTATTTTAATGTGTTGATTAACATACTAAAGTATGTGATTATGATTTTAACTGTTCTGCAGTGTGGTATTTGATAATATTTAAAGTTAATCTACTTCAATTTTATCATTACAAATTACACATATATTTAAATACATGACATAAAAGTTTCAAATGCATATCATGATACAATTTAGTTTACCATAAATGCTTGTCAGTACATTCTGCAGGACACTTAAGACAAAAGAAGTAATTATGAAACTTCATAGAAATGTTTATTTAAATCCTACTTCTGTCAGGACCACTATCATCAAAGATGACAATTAGCATACAGTTTGGACTGGCAGTATGGTTCTGTTCTGGGCTGCGTTTCCCAAAAGCATCGTAAGCTTAAGTACATCGCAGACCCATTGAAACCAATGGAGCTACGATCAGCTTAGGTTTACGATGCTTTTGGGAAACGCAGCCCTGGGCAATAACTCCCCTGTGCATCCATGCAGTTTAGCTAGATCAGGGAGAGCAGCAATAATCCCCCAGGGTAAACAGAACAGAACAACATAAATGTATTGCGGATATCATTAGGTTCAATAATTTAATGTACGTTTTAGAAATTAGTCTGATTCAAAGGAGAATCAGAAGGCTGAATCCTGACGGACAAGAGGAGGAGTCGGGGATGGAGGTGGGTAGGGTAATTAGCTATTGAGCGAAGCTGGTGATAATAGTGAAGGACCTTATATATGAGAGCTGTGATAGGTGTCGCATCCCTATATGTAGACGTGGATCAGCTGATAGTCAGCTGATGCGAGCTTCACTAACGTGACCTGCCAGAACTAACGCTGACTCTAGATTTATTTGGGTGAAAAAATATAGCACTCTTAAGTTCAAGTAATTGCATTTAATAATATTTAAACTATAATATTTTCATTTAATTGTAAATAGCATGTGCTTAAGTGTCAAAACATCATATTCAATTAGCATTTAAGTATATCCTTTTAAAGTATATTATTTCCATAATAAGTACTCTTTTTAAAAATGTCCTGTACTTTTTTTCACAGGGGTCAGTTTTGTCTTTTTCTCTATTCAAACTTTGTTGTTCCCATTTTTCATTAGTTTTAATATCTTCTAGGTCATGTAACTAAAGGATTAAGCCAACTTGAGACTGACTACTGTAATTCTAGTGCCTATAATCCTGTAAATCAGATTTGCTGTAATGGAAGCATTCAGAATCGAAGCAACGCTCACACAAAATGCTGTGGCCAAGGTAGACAATGCACTTGATGTGTCTTAAAAAAAAAAGTCAGTTTTTGCACTTTTTTACATCTTTTCATGTTGCCTATTGTGAGTGCTGTTTGTAGTTTTGATTAAAATAAATGCTAATTAGCTAAATTATAAAAAAAAAATAAATAAATAAAAAAACATTTTGAAATGGTTAAGAAATTTAGATGAGACTGTTTGATCAAGAATTTTCTATAATGGCTTTGTTCTCTCTCGCATTTATTTACAGTCATGTACCTACCGACAACTCATATTTGTTGTGGTAACAACAAAATGTTTGAGCTCAAGGAAAATATTTCTTGTTGTGGCAGTAAATCATATAACAAGACAATCCAGTATTGCTGTTATACAAACAACACTCTTGAAGTGAGGTTCAAAAATGAATCTTGCCATGCTCCACCTCCAAAAGGTTTGTCTTTACAGCTCTTACATGGATTGTTTGTCTTATCATAATTTTTCTGTTTATTTGTTTGCTTTGACTGAACTCTATGTTTAAGTACAGGTAATTTATTTGCTATCCTCATTAGCCACTTAATCATTAAATTACAGTAAAATAAAAAAAAAAATTCTTTTTTTTTTGTCACAAATGCAATTCTTTTCTGTCTTGTATTGGTACCATTCACACATCTGCACCAAATATTGAACTCTTTTGGAAAGAGAACAGATTTTCTGTTTAGGCATCTTTCTAATTTGGATGCTTGCAAAACAGGGCTCCCATGCATCCTGGAAAACATGGGAAAATACTTTAATGTGAAGTGATATGGAACTGAAATGCTCAAAACTGAAACTACTTCATAGCCTTGCAGTTTTTGAAATTTAATCAAGCAATCTGTGGTATAAGAAGTAATACTTATTATTTATAATAATTATTTAGGTGACTCCACCATACCAGGTGATCCAATCAGTTCATACTTTGGTTAAGATATAGTAACTTTCCATTCCAAAGTATCTTTAAAATGTCACAGGCAGTGGATCCTAGTGCCCTATTTTTAGTTTTGATAAAACGCTTATAGCCAAGACAAGCATAATCACTTGATTAACTACAAATCTCACTTGCACATGCAGCTTTTCTAATGTGTATTAGAATTAGATCCATAAACTAGATCCATTTCAGTTATAAATGTTTTGAAGCAGATAAAGCAATTGTGCATAAAAACTAAACATTGAGAAGACTTTGATTAAGAATGCTTGATTCGTATGTATTTCTTGTATAATCTCTTTATGAATTTTTTGAAGCTTCAATGTTTTGGTGGTATGGACTTTTAATGGAGAGACAGTAATCTCTCAGGTTTCAATAAAAATATCTTCATTTATGTTCTGAAGAAAAACAAATGCCTTATGGGTATGAAATTACATGAGGCTGAATAAGTGATGACAGAATTTTCATTTTGGGGTTAATTATACATTTAAGGCAATACCCAATTATTTTTATGTCTTTATCTCACTCTATCATTATCTTTTCTTGTCTAGAAGCTGGACCCTCAAAGTATGTCAACTGCTCAGAGACACTGTACAAGAGGGAATCAGGGTTTACTCAGGTCAGAATTCTTCTAATAGACTGAACTTGTTTTGATTATGGCAGAGGCTATTTACACAGTGGAAATGGCTATAGATCCCATTCATTCCATCCAATCCAAACAATGATTAAGTTCAAGGCACAGGATCAAGGAATGACAAGCGGAAGATCAAAAACACCGACACACACCCTTGACCCTCTATCAATTACATATTTATTCTCTAACTGCTACTTTAAAAAAAAAAAAAAAAAAAAAACTTGCTATGTGTACTGCGTTAGGCTAACAGAGACTTGTCATATCGCTTGCATGTTGTTGCTCTTTTGTTGATTTTGATTGCTTCTATTGTCCTCTTTTGTAAGTCGCTTTGGATAAAAGCGTCTGCTAAATAATTAAATGTAAATGTAAGCTCGCTAGGTTGATGCGACACAGCTGAAAACAATCATGGATGATGAGATTGTGCAGTGAGTTATAGTAAATGAGGTCCTTGATAGAGTGGTCAGGGGTAGAGTGCCCTCTGGTGGTTATCAAGGGCACTCCAGATGGAGATTGTGACATATCCTTGGCCATGACAGGACAGGTATAATGTTCAGAGGCGGCATCCGTAGATGTGACAGGACAGGCAGAAGGTTCACGAGTGACTTCTGTGGTTGACAGGCAAGGAGGACAGGCAAGGAGCTCACAGATTAGTACCAATACAGGACTGAGCTCTGAGGTTTGAGCGGCTCTGCAGCGGGACTCATGAACTGGAGCGGCTCTGGAGCAGGACTCATGAACTGGAGTGGCTCTGGAGCGGAACTCATGAACTGGAGCGGGCTGTGGAGTGAACTCATGAACTGGAGAGGCTCTGGAGAGAACTCATGAACTGGAGCGGGCTCTGGAGAGGACTCATGAACTGGAGCGGCTATGAAACGGACTCATGAACTGGAGCGGCTCTGGAGAGGACTCATGAACTGGAGTGACTATGAAGCGGACTCATGATCTGGAGCAGGCTCTGGAGAGGACTCATGAACTAGAGCGGCTATGAAGCGGACTCATGAACTGGAGTGGCTCTGGAGAGGACTCATGAACTGGAGTGGGCTCTGGAGAGGACTCATGAACTGGTGCAGCTATGGAGTGGACTCATGAACTGGAGCGGCTATGAAGAGGACTCATGAACTGGAGAGGACTCATGAACTGGAGCAGGCTCTGGAGAGGACTCATGAACTGGAGCGGCTCTGGAGAGGACTCATGAACTGGAGCGGCAATGAAGCAGACTCATGATCTGGAGAAGGCTCTGGAGCGGACTCATGAACTGAAGCAGCTATGGAACAGACTCATGAACTGGAGCAGGCTTTGGAGAGGACTCATGAACTGGAGCAGGCTTTGGAGAGGACTCATGAACTGGAGCGGGACTCATGAACTGGAGCAGGATTCATGAACTGGAGCGGCTCTGGAGAGGACTCATGAACTGGAGCGGCAATGAAGCGGACTCATGATCTGGAGCAGGCTCTGGAGCGGACTCATGAACTGAAGCAGCTATGGAACAGACTCATGAACTGGAGCAGGCTTTGGAGAGGACTCATGAACTGGAGCAGGCTTTGGAGAGGACTCATGAACTGGAGCATCCTTTGGAGAGGACTTATAAACTGGAGCAGGCTTTGGAGCGGACTCATGAACTGGAGTGGCTCTGGAGCGGAACTCATGAACTGGAGCGGGCTGTGGAGTGAACTCACGAACTGGAGAGGCTCTGGAGAGGACTCACGAACTGGAGCGGGCTCTGGAGAGGACTCATGAACTGGAGCGGGCTCTGGAGAGGACTCATGAACTGGACCGGCTATGAAATGGACTCATAAACTGGAGCGACTCTGGAGAGGACTCATGAACTGGAGTGACTATGAAGCGGACTCATGATCTGGAGCAGGCTCTGGAGAGGACTCATGAACAAGAGCGGCTATGAAGCGGACTCATGAACTGGAGTGGCTCTGGAGAGGACTCATGAACTGGAGTGGGCTCTGGAGAGGACTCATGAACTGGTGCAGCTATGGAGTGGACTCATGAACTGGAGCGGCTATGAAGAGGACTCATGAACTGGAGAGGACTCATGAACTGGAGCAGGCTCTGGAGAGGACTCATGAACTGGAGCGGGACTCATGAACTGGAGCAGGATTCATGAACTGGAGTGGGCTCTGGAGAGGACTCATGAACTGGAACAGCTAAGGAGCGGACTCATGAACTGGAGCGGCTCTGGAGAGGACTCATGAACTGGAGCGGCTATGAAGAGGACTCATGAACTGGAGCGGGCTCTGGAGAGGACTCATGAACTGGAGCGGGACTCATGAACTGGAGCAGGATTCATGAACTGGAGCGGCTCTGGAGAGGATTCATGAACTGGAGCGGCTCTGGAGAGGACTCATGAACTGGAGGGGCTATGAAGAGGACTCATGAACTGGAGCAGGCTCTGGAGAGGACTCATGAACTGGAGCGGGCTCTGGAGAGGACTCATGAACTGGAGCGGGACTCATGAACTGGAGGAGGATTCATGAACTGGAGCGGCTCTGGAGAGGACTCATGAACTGGAGCGGCAATGAAGCGGACTCATGATCTCGAGCAGAATCTGGAGCGGACTCATGAACTGAAGCGGCTATGGAGCAGACTCATGAACTGGAGCAGGCTTTGGAGAGGACTCATGAACTGGAGCAGGCTTTGGAGAGGACTCATGAACTGGAGCGGCTATGGACCGGACTCATGGACTGGAGCAGGCTTTGGAGAGGACTCATGAACTGGAGCGGCTCTGGAGTGGGACTCATGAACTGGAGAGGCTCTGGAGAGGACTCATGAACTGGAGCGGCTATGAAGCGGACTCATGAACTGGAGCGGCTTTGGAGAGGGCTCATGAACTGGAGTGGTTATCAAGCGGACTCATGATCTGAAGCAGGCTCTGGAGAGGACTCATGAACTGGAGCGGCTATGAAGCGGACTCATGAACTGGAGCGGCTATGGAGAGGACTCATGAACTGGAGTGGGTTCTGGAGAGGACTCATGAACTGGAGCAGCTATGGAGCGGACTCATGAACTGGAGCGGCTCTGGAGAGGACTCATGAACTGAAGCGGCTATGAAGAGGACTCATGAACTGGAGCAGGCTCTGGAGAGGACTCATGAACTGGAGTGGCTATGGAGCGGACTCATGAACTGGAGCAGCTATGGAGCGGACTCATGACCTGGAGCGGCTATGGAGTGGACTCATGAACTGGAGCAGGCTTTGGAGAGGACTTATAAACTGGAGCAGGCTTTGGAGTGGACTCATGAACTGGAGTGGCTCTGGAGAGGACTCATGAACTGGAGCGGCTATGGAGAGGACTCATGAACTGGAGCAGGCTTTGGAGAGGACTCATGAACTGGAGCAGGCTCTGGAGAGGACTCATGAACTGGAGCGGGCTCTGGAGAGAACTCACGAACTGAAGCGGCTATGGAGCAGCTTCATGGACTGGAGCACGCATTGGAGAGGACTCATGAACTGGAGCGGCTATGGAGCGGACTCATGAACTGGAGCGGCTATGGAGCGGACTCATGAACTGGAGCGGCTCTGGAGAGGACTCATGAACTGGAGTGACTATGAAGCGGACTCATGATCTGGAGCAGGCTCTGGAGAGGACTCATGAACTAGAGCGGCTATGAAGCGGACTCATGAACTGGAGTGGCTCTGGAGAGGACTCATGAACTGGAGTGGGCTCTGGAGAGGACTCATGAACTGGAGCGGGACTCATGAACTGGAGCAGGATTCATGAACTGGAGCGGCAATGAAGCGGACTCATGATATGGAGCAGGCTCTGGAGCGGACTCATGAACTGAAGCGGCTATGGAGCAGACTCATGAACTGGAGCAGGCTTTGGAGAGGACTCATGAACTGGAGCAGGCTTTGGAGAGGACTCATGAACTGGAGCGGCTATGGACCGGACTCATGGACTGGAGCAGGCTTTGGAGAGGACTCATGAACTGGAGCGGCTCTGGTGCGGGACTCATGAACTGGAGAGGCTCTGGAGAGGACTCACGAACTGGAGCGGCTATGAAGCGGACTCATGAACTGGAGCGGCTTTGGAGAGGGCTCATGAACTGGAGTGGCTATGAAGCGGACTCATGATCTGAAGCAGGCTCTGGAGAGGACTCATGAACTGGAGCGGCTATGAAGCGGACTCATGAACTGGAGCGGCTCTGGAGAGGACTCATGAACTGGAGTGGGCTCTGGAGAGGACTCATGAACTGGAGCAGCTATGGAGTGGACTCATGAACTGGAGCGGCTCTGGAGAGGACTCATGAACTGAAGCGGCTATGAAGAGGACTCATGACCTGGAGCGGGCTCAGGAGCGGACTCATGAACTGGAGCGGCTATGAAGCGTACTCATGACCTGGAGCGGCAATGAAGTGGACTCATGAACTGGAGCAGGCTTTGGAGAGGACTTATAAACTGGAGCAGGCTTTGGAGCGGACTCATGAACTGGAGTGGCTGTGGAGAGGACTCATGAACTGGAGCAGCTATGAAGCGAACTCATGAACTGGAGCGGCTCTGGAGAGGACTCATGATCTGGAGTGGGCTCTGGAGAGGACTCATGAACTGGAGCAGCTATGGAGCGGACTCATGAACTGGAGCGGCTCTGGAGAGGACTCATGAACTGGAGCGGCTATGAAGAGGACTCATGAACTGGAGCAGGCTCTGGAGAGGACTCATGAACTGGAGCGGGCTCTGGAGCGGACTCATGAACTGGAGCGGCTATGAAGCGGACTCATGAACTGGAGTGGCTATGGAACGGACTCATGAACTGGAGCAGCTATGGAGCGGACTCATGACCTGGAGCAGGCTTTGGAGAGGACTTATAAACTGGAGCAGGCTTTGGAGCGGACTCATGAACTGGAGTGGCTCTGGAGAGGACTCATGAACTGGAGCGGCTATGGAGAGGACTCATGAACTGGAGCAGGCTTTGGAGAGGACTCATGAACTGGAGCAGGCTCTGGAGAGGACTCATGAACTGGAGCGGGCTCTGGAGAGGACTCACGAACTGAAGCGGCTATGGAGCGGCTTCATGGACTGGAGCACGCTTTGGAGAGGACTCATGAACTGGAGCGGCTATGGAGCGGACACATGAACTGGAGCAGGCTTTGGAGCGGACTCATGAACTGGAGTGGCTCTGGAGTGGACTCATGAAGTGGAGTGGCTATGGAGCGGACTCATGAACTGGAGCAGCTATGGAGCAGACTCATGACCTGGAGCAGCTATGGAGTGGACTCATGAACTGGAGCAGGCTTTGGAGAGGACTCATAAACTGGAGCAGACTTTGGAGCAGACTCATGAAATGGAGTGGCTCTGGAGAGGACTCATGAACTAGAGCGGCTATGGAGCAGACTCATGAACTGGAGCGGCTATGGAGCGGACTCATGAACTGGAGCGGCTATGGAGTGGACTCATGAACTGGAGCAGCTATGGAGCGGACTCATGAACTGGACTCATGAACTGGAGCAGGCTTTGGAGTGGACTCATGAACTGGAGCGGCTATGGAGCGGACTCATGAACTGGAGCAGGCTTTGGAGCGGACTCATGAACTGGAGTGGCTCTGGAGCGGACTCATGAACTGGTGCGGCTATGAACCGGACTCATGAAGTGGAGTGGCTATGGAGCGGACTCATGACCTGGAGCAGCCATGGAGTGGACTCATGAACTGGAGCAGGCTTTGAAGAGGACTCATAAACTGGAGCAGGCTTTGGAGCAGACTCATGAACTGCAGTGGCTCTGGAGAGGACTCGTGAACTGGAGCGGCTATGGAGCGGACTCGTGAACTGGAGCAGCTATGGAGCGGACTCATGAACTGGAGCGGCTATGGAGTGGACTCATGAACTGGAGCAGCTATGGAGCGGACTCATGAACTGGACTCATGAACTGGAGCAGGCTTTGGAGCGGACTCATGAACTGGAGTGGCTCTGGAGAGGACTCGTGAACTGGAGCGGCTATGAAGCGGACTCATGAACTGGAGCGGCTATGGAGCGGACTCATGAACTGGAGTGGCTATGGAGCGGACTCATGAACTGGTGCGGCTATGGAGCGGACACATGGACTGGAGCGGCTCTGGAGACGACTCATGAACTGGAGTGGCTATGAATCGGACTCATGAACTGGAGCGGCTATGGAGCGGACTCATGAAGTGGTGCAGCTATGGAGCGGACACATGAACTGGATCGGCTCTGGAGAGGACTCATGAACTGGAGCGACTATGGAGTGGACTCATGAACTGGAGCGACTATGGAGCGGACTCATGAACTGGTGCGGCTAGGAGCGGACACATGAATTGGAGCGGCTATGAAGCGGACTCATAAACTGGTGCGGCTATGGAGCGGACACATGAACTGGAGCGGCTATGAAGCGTAGTCATGAACTGGAGCGGCTATGAAGCGGACTCATGAACTGGTGTGGCTATGGAGCGGACTCATGAACTGGAGCAGGCTTTGGAGAGGACTCATGAACTGGAGCGGACTCATGAACTGGAGCATGCTCTGGAGCAGACTCGTGGGCTGGAGAGTCTAGAGAATAAATATGCAACTGATAGAGGGTCAAGTGTGTGTTTTTTTTGTTTTTTTTTTTTGTTTTGTTTTTTAATAAAAAGACATAGATAGATCAAATAGAATTAGAATAGAGAGTGCTAGAGTTAGAGGGTCAAATAAAGATGGAAGAGATGTGTTTTAAGCCGTTTCTTGAAGATGGCTAAGGATTCAGCTGCTCAGATTGAGTTGGGCAGGTCATTCCACCAGGAGGGAACAGTTAATGAAAAAGTCAGTGAAAGTGATTTTGTGCCTCTTTGGGATGGCACAATAATGTGTCGTTCACTTGGAGAAAGCAAGCTTCTAGAGGGCACATAGGTCTGAAGTACTGAATATAGGTAAAGGGCTGCAGAGCCAGAGGTGGTTTTGTAGGCAAACATTAATGCATAGAATTTTATGCGAGCAGCTATTGGTAGCCAGTGCAAATTGATGAACAGAGGTGTGACGTGTGTTCTTTTCGGCTCATTAAAGATTAATCTTGCATCAGCATTTTGGATTAATTGTAGAGGTTTGATGGAATTGGCTGGAAGACCTGCCAAGAGAACATTGCAATAGTCTGGACAGAACAAGAGCTTGAACAAGGAGCTGTGTTGCATGTTCCGAAAGAAAGGGCCTGATCTTCCTAATATTGTATAAAGCAAATCTGCAGGACTGGGAAGTTTTAGCAATGGGATCTGAGAAATTCAGCTTCTGTTTTTGAAGGAGTTATGGTTGATGAGCCTAACTGGAAGGTGAAATTGTGATAAAGTGATGGGTTTGCTGAAACTACAAGCAGTTCTGTCTTAGGTAGGTTGAGTTGAAGGTGATGGTCCTTCATCCAGCAAGAAATGTCTGTTAGACATGCCGAGAGGCAAGTAGCTATCGTCGGATCATCAGGATGGAATGAGAGGTAGAGTTGAGTGTCGTCAGCAAAGCAATGATATGAAAAGCCATATTTCTGAATGACAGAACCTAGTGATGCCATGTAGACAGAGAAGAGAAGTGATCCAGAGAACTGAGCCCTGAGGCACCCCATTAGCTAGATGTTGCGACTTGGATACCTCACCTCTCCAAGTTACTTTGAAGGACCTATCTGAGAAGTAAGACTCAAACCACTGGAGTGTGGTTCCTGAGATGCCCTTTCTTAATAGGGTTGACAGGAGGATCTGGTGGTTGACCGTATCAAAAGCAGCGGACAGATCCAGCAAGATAAGTAATGAAGACTTGGAAGCCACTCTTGCAAGTCTTAGGGCTTCAACAACTGAGAGCAAGGCAGTTTCGGTCGAATGTCCACTTCTGAAGCTAGATTGGTTGCTATCCAGGAGGTTGTTCTGTGTGAGAAAGGCAGAGACTTGGTTGAACACAACTCGTTCAAGTGTTTTTGCAATGAAAGGTAGAAGGGAAACCGGTCTATGGTTCCCTAAAAGAGCTGGGTTAAGAGTGGGTTTCTTAAGAAGTGGGGTTATACGAGCCTGTTTAAATGCTGAGGAAAAAACTCCAGTGTGAAGGGATGTGTTAACGATGTGAGTGAGTGCAGGTACAACTGCAGGAGAAATGGCTTGAAAGAGATGAGATGGAATAGGATCAAGCGGACAAGTAGTAGAATGACTGGAAAGGATGAGTTTAGAGACTTCTGCCTCAGAGAGTGGAGAGAAGGATGTGAACGAGTGTGTTTGCTGGTAAGATGTGTTTGACAGTTTGTGGTGTGGAGAATCGTGCAGTGAGGTTTGTCATTTTATTAATAAAGAATGTGGCAAAGTCGTCAGCTGTCTGAGTTGATGAAGGAGGGGGAGGAGGAGGACAAAGGAGGGAGGAAAATGTTTTAAAGCATGCGAGAGTTAGGCGAATTGTTAATTTTGTTGTGATAGTTTGTCCTTTTAGCAGTGGAGACATTAGCAGAGAAGTCAGAGAGGAGTGATCGATATAAATTAAGGTCAGTAGGATTTTGTGATTTGCACCTTACCCTTTCTGCAGCCCTGAGCTTAGAACGATGTTCGCAGAGAACGTCAGATAGCCAAGGGGCAGAAGGGGTGGTACAAGCTGGCCTGGAAGATAAGGGGCAGAAAGTATCTAAACAAGATGTCAGAGTGGAACAGAAAGTATCAGTAGCACTGTTAGCATCAAGAGATGATAACTGTTTAGGGGAAGGAAGCGAAGATGAAACCATAGCAGATAGCCGGGAGGGTGAGGGTGAGAGTGAGCATAAGTTACGTCGAAAAGTGACATGTGGAGGGGTATGTGTTGACACAGGAATCATGTTGAGGTTAAGAGTGAGGAGGAAGTGATCCGAGGTGTGCAGAGGAGTAACCAGCACATGATCAGTGGAGCAGTCGTGTGTAAATAAGGTCCAGTTGGTTGCCTGATTTGTAAGTAGCAGTAGTTAACACTGTTGAGACTAAAAGAGGCAAGTAGAGTGTGGAAGTCTGCAGCCTGAGGTTTATCTAGGTGAATGTTGAAGTCTCCAAGTATTAGGGATGGGCGGATCGATCCTTAAGTATCAATACTTTCGATACTGATGTTGTATCGAAAGGATCGATCCTCACATAAATATATCGATTCTAAAGTGCATTTTTTAACCATTAATTTTATTTATTTATAGAGAAATTCGGTGCATAAAATAAGCTTCTAAGTGTAAAAATAGACTATATTAGTGAATAACTGTGTTGGATAGAACCATTTCTCCTGCTCATCAGAACACATGCAAATGCTGAAAGACAGAACCAATCAATCACAGACAATGTTCGCTGCTGACGCATGGCTCACAGTGCTTGTTCAAATAGGGCTGCATTTCCCAAAAGCATCAGAAGCATAAGTAGATCTTAAGAAACCATTGCCACATTATTACATTACATTACATAACATTGTTACTATGTATAAAATCAATTCTGAAAAATGCATCACGGTTTCCACACAAATATGAAGCAGCAATAATAATCAGAAATGTTTCTTGAGCAGAAAATGATATTAGAATTATTTCTGAAGGATCATGTGACATTTAAGACTGGAGTAATGTTGCTGAAAATTCAGCTTTGATCACAGATGCATTTTAAATTACATTTTAAAATATATTAAAATAGAAAATAGTAATTTTTAATTGTTATATTTCACAATATTGCAGTTTTTATTGTATTTTTGTTCAAATAAATGCAGCTTTAGTGAGCATGAGACTTATTTTTAAAAAAAAATAAATACAAAATCTTACTGACCCCAAACTTTTGTGTACATTTAATATTTATTTTAAGTTTGTGCAAGTAAATTTATTTAAACTGGTTGTTAAAAGTTCAAATGGATTGTGTTATGTTCTGTAATTGCTGTTAGTAAATCTGTCAGAAAAAAAAAAAATGCTAAAGTTTCACCTTTAGGGGTACAACAGCCTGGCAGCCTTTTACAAAAATTAACCATGGTTTTATTAAAGTAACCACAGTTTACCACAGTATTTGTAGTAAAACTGCAGTAACCACAAATTTACCAGGGTAATAATAATACATTTTAGTATCATGTTTAATTTTCATTAGGTACCCTCAAAGGTGCACCTTTGTAACTTATCTACCCCTAGTGGTCCTGGAGGTCGATAAACAACTACAAAATGGATTTTTAGAGGGTTGATACTCTGTTGATACTCAGAGATGGTAAAGGAGTAAATTTCCAATTATTAGAGATGAGCAGACATTACTATGTAATATAATATAATAATATAATTATAATAATATGTAATATAATATTACTATATTATTATAATGAACTGTCCTTACTCAACATGCCACTATTCCTGTTACCATTTGGGTTTCGTTCTCAATTTTCAGTCAATTGTGTAAATAGCTTTTGCAAACAAGATGGGCTATTTGACATTCCATTTGATCATAGTCCACCTGTGGCAAATACAGTGCCTTATTGGATATGAATTGATTTAGAATTAAAGAATGATATCATAAGTGCGAGACTGCTGTTATTTTGAATGTTGTTTAACCAAAACTGTAGACTGTATACAAATGGTTTGCTTATATATGTGTACTATATTTACCTGTATGTGTTTCAGTGCTGTGGTAAGGATGTCTACAGTCTAACAGATGACAATGTGCTGTGCTGTAATGGAATTCTTTATCGCAATGTGCCTGAACAGTCAGAGTGTGTTGGAGGTGTTATATATACTCAAAACCAGATCAAGATGTTGAGTTGTGGCTCGGAAGTCTATGACCACAAAAAACAGCTGTGCTGCTCAGGTCATCTCTACAACAACATTAAAGCAGTATGCTGTGGAAACCTCTTGCTGGAATATAATAACAATCAAACTTGCTGTTCCTCCTCAACCCATGCCATGATTTATGACACCAGACAAGAGCATTTCTGCTGCGGACATTACTACTACAACACGTCCCTTTGGAGCTGCTGTGCTGAACATCTCAAACCAACACCAAAGAATGACAGTTCTCCACCAGAATACAGACTTAAACCACTAACGGACCTGATCGCTGACATATGCAATAAAACAGGTCTGAAAAAAATATCTCTGTCCATGATTTGATGTTGTGCAACATGAATTACCAAATACTATTTTTTTAATGAAATGAAACAAAAATGATCTTATTTGTGTATGTGTTTGATTCTAGTGCTCTTTGGCAAAGTGGAAAGTGTGGTACTCCGCCAAAAATGGCGTCACATTGTGTTAAGAGTCATTGTGACGGTCAGTAAGATATCACAAGGACCTTTGCTCAATGTGTCCCTGGATCACTGCAGTTCTCCTGCATTAGAGAATGGCATGACCTACCTTTGGGAGGAAAACAACGGAAAGTACAAGCCTCTTTCCATCCCTGTTGACCTAACATCTGACATTCACATGTTCTTTACAGCATGTGACCTAAATCTCATGCAGGCCTTAAATCAGAGTGTCAACATGTGTTTGCACATGCTTCATGCTTCCCAGGGTGTATGTTCAATGCAAGGAAACTTTTGAAGAGAAACAATTGCATCCTTTTTTGGTCCCATTTACATTTGACGTTTTATACACATAACATTTTACATACCTATTTCATTTCATTTGTTAAGATTTATTAAGAATGTTTGTAATCAATGACCAAACATCTGTTGGGTTATTATTGATCAGTCAGGTAACTTTAAAAAATGTTAAGCTACAATGAAAATGTGACCACATGTTTTACTTATAATAAATTACTTATTATTTTTTTAATATCACATACGTATTTTGACATTTAATCAACTTCAGGTCTGTTGTAATTTAGTGACAGGATTTACATTCAGAGTGAAAAGATTTGCTGGTGTTTAATCGTTTTCGTCATTTAAAGGAAGGAAATGTTTATTAAAAGGCAAAATAATTTCTTAAATCCTAATTCATCATTTAAAATACAAGTACATTACAAATTTTGCATATTAGCGCAACCATACATTTGTTGTAGTAATACATTTGTTATACCATTACTTGAATGATTATGCTTAATATTGTATCTTATGAGAATACATATACAATATATTTACTTCATCTGTTATAATCGTGCAGCATACTGTATATACAATATGCAAACAAGCTGTATGTGAAAGCTAATACAAAATGACATATAATTACATATAATTAAAACGTAATATACAATTACAGACGCAAATCACACAGCTTTAATATTTCTTGTTTTGATTCAGTATACGTGTGTTGCAGTTAGATATGGAACATGCAGCAGGTATATTGTCATGTGTAAATGTACATCAAACCAGTTATTTCAAAATAAATATTTGTGAGCATGGTTTGTTGTTGTAGTTGTTTTTCTAAACTGCTCATAAATGCTAATATTCAACTTTACATAAGGTGTATAAAACCTGTATATATGCTGCAGTACACAGCTATGTGCTTGATGGATAAATATTAATATCCTAGACTATACACATTAACCCTAATATTATGTCAAAATTGACAGAGTTAGCAAACAACGTTATGACTGCCAAAGTAGTAGAATTTTTATTAATCTAATAAGGAGAAGAAAGATTAGGAAATCATGGATTCATGATTAATCTTCCTATTGCTTGCAGTCATTTGGATCTGACCTCTGCTCTTCCTTGCACTGACGCATGACAGAATGACTGACCTACATTACATAGATCCAAATGCAAGCAGTAGGAAGATTTATATAAAAAAAAAGTAATCCATGAAACGGTGAACAAAAGAAACAACACGCCACGACTTCGCAAAGACGACTGACAAAGACTAACTTAAACACAGAGAAGCTAACATGATGACAAGGTAACAAGAAACACCTGTGAAAGCAATCTAGACGACCAATGAAACAATAGAGCTGTGTCCGAAACCACTCCCTATCCACTATATAGTGCACTATATCGGGTGTCAGCCATTTTGTAGTGCTGTCTGAATTCTGAGTGAACGACTTCATTCCCTACATTCATTCACTACTTTTTACCCACAATGCATTCTGATTTCGAGTGTACAACCGATGTACACTCGCTGAAGCACTATTTCCCACAATCCAATGCGGAGAAGCGTCGAGCTGGAAGAGAGAGCAGAAGCGAGAGAGTTTGAATGAGAGATGCCGTTTAATTTACATAAATAATGATAATTTGGTGTATATTTAAAAATGTTCGTTGGTGGCGTATTCCTTCTGATGTCAAATTAACGGTCGCCTGGGGCGCTCTACGGCCTGTCATCTTATCTGTGAGCAAAAACGATGCTCGGGAGAGTTTCAAGATACTACAAACAAATACATAAAATTATGAACGTGTTAATGTGAGTTTATTGTTGTTGACAGTATTTTAGTAGTATTTAATGATTATGCACATATAAGCATTACAAAACAAATTAATATTATACCATCAATGAAACCACAAAGCTGATTACAACATAAAGTCATTTTAAGTGTTATTGCTATTAATATTATTTTCTAAAATATAAAAAGTACATATGTGACGAAGATGTTTTTGCAACAAGTCTCACGCGCAGTGTAAACGTCACCGTCCGAATCCGTTCACTGCATTTCGTTCACTCCTTCTGATATAGTCCACTCAACTGCCACATACTATATAGGGATTAGTGAATGAGTGAACGAGTGAGCGATTTCGGACACAGTTTAGGACTACAAGTTAACTACAAATGGCACTCTAGACAGGAAGTAACACAAAAGTCCAAACACAAGACAAGGGAACATGGGCAAGATCATGACAGAAAGAAAGAAAGGAATGCTTTGGCAGGATGGGCTGTATTTTTCTAGCCAGGACCATTTCTGACAAGAAATGTATGTTGCTATCAGATTTGAAAAAACATGTTTCCATGTAGAACATATTGTGGTTTTAATAGTCAAGTTAAGTTTATATAAGCCTGGTAATTTATAAAATACAGATTGCTTCTTGCAGCTTTACAGTAAACATTTAAAGGGGTCATATGATGTTGCTAAAAAGAACATTATTTGGTGTTTACATTTACATTTACATGTACATTTAGTCATTTTGCAGACGCTTTTATCCAAAGTGACTTACAACTGGGGAATACATAAAGCGATTCATCTTAAAGATGCAAACAGACAGAGGAAGTGTTCGTAATACCAAGTCTCAGTCATCGTTCAAATAAGTACAAGCTAGAAAGGGAAGGAATAAATAAAGAGAAAGACAAATGTTTTTTTATTATTTTTATTATTTATTTATTTATTTTTATAATTTAGGATGAAGTCAAGTAGTGTCGAAAGAGATGAGTTTTCAGCTGTTGCTTGAAAATTGTCAGGGAATCAGCATTCCGGATAAGGGTGGGAAGATCATTCCACCAGCCAGGAGCGGTGAACGAGAATGTTCTGAAGAGTGATTTTGAGCCTCCCTGTGACGGTACCACGAGGCGTCGCTCACTAGCAGATCTCAGACTTCTGGAGGGGGTGTAGATTCGTAATAGTGAGTGGAAGTAGGAGGGTGCTGAGCCTGTGGCTGTTATACTGTATATGCAAGCATCAATGTCTTGAACTTGATGCGAGCTGCAACCGGTAGCCAGTGTAAGGAGATAAAGAGAGGTGTAACATGGGCTCTTTTGGGCTTAATGAAGACCAGTCGTGCTGCTGCATTCTGAATCATTTGTATAGGTTTGATTGTGCTTGATGGAAGGCCAGCTAGAAGAGCATTGCAATAGTCCAGGCCTAGAAATGACAAGGGCCTGGACAAGAAGATGCCCAGTGAAGAGAGGGTAGACAGCAGGATCTGGTGACTGACAGTGTCAAAAGCAGCAGATAGATCCAGCAGCAGATAAATCTGCAAGGCTTCCGTGACTGACAGTAGCGCAGTCTCAGTTGAATGGCCACGTCTGAAACTTGATTGGTTAGCGTCCAGTTTGTTGTTCTGTGAAAGAAACGATACCTGGTTGAAAACAACTCGTTCAAGTGTTTTCGCTATGAATGGAAGGAGAGAGACAGGTCTGTAGCTTTCAATAAGAGAAGTGTTTACACGGTTCGAGATTCAAAACACATTATTTTCCACATACTGTACTGTACATTATTGTTGCTCCTCTATGCCCCGCCTTTCTGAAACGCACCGATTTTTACAAAGCTCATCGTTCTGAGAAGCGAGACGTGCTCTGGCCAGCTATCCAGTGCGTTGTGATTGGCTGAATACCTCAAGCGTGAGACAGAAATGTTACGCCCCTCACCGTATTGTGATGCTGTGTCTCGGCCTTTTTACAGTCTATGGTCCCAGCGTGACGAGACTAAAACAATAAAACCCGCTATAAACTAGGCATTTGTTGCATTCAGTGAGGACATAATGACTTACAGTCTTTTTACGCGTTGCGCCGTGTAAACATAACACCATGTCTGCATTTGTGATCGTAGAAACGCCAAACAAGCACTACTCTACACTGCACAAAGCTCGCATTTGAATAGTCAGTAGCAAATTCTTTAAATATCGAAACTTACAGGCTGTGAGTCAGAAGCACCAGACTGTCCTTGCGACGTTGGAATTGCCCCACTTTATAGTGTTCACAGTCATTCATAGTGTTCACATTGTAGGCTACCCTCCCGGGATCAGGAAATAGTCCTCCATAAAATGCGCTGCACACACTTGAATATTTGCATTGAACTGTTCTGAAACAATGTTGTAAATATAACTTAACCACTGATTTCTAGTTGTGTCCTCTTTTGGAAGGCCAAACAAAGTACTTTCTCTTTCACAATGAAATACGCAGCGTCTCCATGACATGGTGGCAGCAGCAACAATAGGCCTTTATCACACTTCCGCGTTCGAAAAGCGGAAGTTTCAAATAGTAGCGTAAAAACTTCTGCAGTTGTGGCCTAATGGTTAGAGAGTTAGACTTGTAACCCCAAGGTCGTGGGTTCGCGTCTAATTGTAGGTGGGGGGAATGAATGTACAGCGCTCTCTCCACCTACAATACCATGACTGAGGTGCCCTTCACACTTGAGCAAGGCACCGAACCCCCAACTGCTCCCCAGGCGTCGCAGCATAAATGGGCGCCGCAGCTGCCCACTGCTCCGGGGGTGTGTTCACGGTGTGTGTTCACTGCTGTGTGTGTGCACTTTGGATGTGATAAATGCAGAGCACAAATTCTGAGAATGGATTACCATCCTTGGCCACATGTCACGTCACTAAAAGAACTTCTGCTGCAGCCTCTATCAATGGCTGTGCTCATAGCATGGGATTGTTGCGATTCATTTATGTAAAATTCCACACAGATACGTCTTCGAAACACACCAAACTCAGTTTACAATCAGTAATTGAGTATTTTGAAACCAAGTAAGAAGGTTTCATGATATTCCGATGAATATTTCGTGCGCAAGCCATACTGTATGTGTATGCGCAATACACGTACTAGCCACGGGCTAGTACGGAACTGCACGGGGAGCGGAACTCGGACATCTTTAGGTTTCAGCGCCATAGAGAAACATTGGAAGATCCAAAGATCACATCGGTTTTATGGGGTTTATGCTTGAAAAATGGAAAAACGATGTGCCTGGGGTACTTGTAACACTGATTCCAGGTATCCTGCGAGGATAGGCAATATAATTTATTTTATTCCATTTCCTGAATCCAAACAAAACAAAATGTCCCTAAGTATTTAACCCCAATACAAATGAAGACAAAAACGTTCATTTTCTGGTTGTCATACACTCATTAAGTTACAATTTTCATCTGCTCAAGCAGAACGTTAATGTTATCTTGTGCTTTAGCAAGGTATCTCTGGCTAAAACTAGCTAACATAGTCCATGCTAACGTAGAAACCTAAATAGCGGACTGTTCTCGCGTCTTGTACAGTGTAGGTCAAAAACACATAAACGAAGGTTTACATTTCAGTGCCTCTCCATATTAAACTGGTTAAATGTACATTAATTTAATCGTACCCTGCGATACATGAACAGTGTTGATCCTGCATGTTGTCATCCGTGATCATGATTACTGACTGTAATATGAGACTTCTCCCGCTTGCATTGTAATTGCATTGATCTGTAAATCCTTGCTTTGAGTCACCCACCGTATTTATTTTTAAATATTTTATAAATCTCTCCATGGAATATTTAATTCCCATTTGGTGGCCTTCTGTGTCCAAAATTGTGAAAAAACATCGTGGGACAAGGTTTTCACACTGCAGCTGTCATTTGCTGCGTCCCAATTCGCATACTATCCGTCCTAAATAATATTCGAAAATAGAATTAGTATGTCCCAAATCACAGTATGTGTAAAACAGTATGCCAAAGATTCCTGGATGGTCTACTACTTCCGGCTAGAATTCGAAGAGCAGATCGATGCACACTCTAACGGCTAATATTGCCCACAACACATTGCGCGGTGGAGGAGGATTCGATTAGAACTACAAACACGCATAAAAAAAACGTATTAAAAACTAAAAACATGGCGGATATGCACGACCGACGGACAAGTAGAGAAAGTGATTTGAGTGATAAATAATCAATGTCTAACCTGATTAAAAATATAAATTTAATGTTATCCACATTATATTTCATCTGCAGCAACTCTGTTAGTGATACGTTTGGTCGTTAACTTTTATAGTGATATGTTTGGTCACAACTTTTGGTGACACAACTTTTATAGTGATACGTTTGGTCATTAACTTTTAAATGCATCATTATGCTAACACATGAGCAGAGTTCTCGGCATGAAAGACCCGCGATGTGCCTCTTCATTTCTCTCCAATACGGTAGGAAATCAAATTAAACGAAATGTGGATGATGTTAACTGTGACAAGATGATTGACAGGGCAGTTTACACAGTTACAGGATGCATGTAACTAAGCAACAGAGCGTCCGTTAAAGACTATGACAAAGTAGTATGTCCCAAAGCGTGCCTACTATTCTGCTACATACTCAAAAGTATGTACTTTTTTCTTCACAAAAAGAGTAATTTTAGGGCATAGTATAAGTAGGTGAATTGGGACGCCCCACCTAACAAATTTACGTGACTGTTACGTAACTACAACGTAATCTGGTGACCAAAGTTTTGTCGTGGCGATGGTGGCAACCGGAAAAGTGAAATTCCCAGTTTCGTCACCACAATGTAACTTTGTGACGTTGCCAGTTCGTAACTGCGACGTCGTGGCAATGTCGCGGATCAATAGTTGTGTGTTGGTCATCAGTTGGTAATTTTTTAAAATTATTTATTTTCTATGGGCGGACATGCAGTAGTTTATCCTAATTTATGTCCTCATATGCCCAAACTAATGTAAAGGCTGTTCCAACAGCTGTGAATGATGAATACAGACTCGAAATCAAAGTCTCGATCGTGAAGCAAAGTCACGATACGATACGTATCACGATACAGAGGACACGATACGATATGTATCACGATACAGGACTGCACTGAATTTCACCTCAGATGAATTTAATAAAACAGCTGTTTATGAAACACGACTTATGGGGAAATCGTGGCCTAATGGTTAGAGAGTTGGGCTAGTAACCTGAAGGTTGCCGGTTCGATTCTCACACCGGCAGGAATCGAAGGTGGGGATTGTGAATGAACATCACTCTCTCTGCCTTCGATACCATGACTGAGGTGCCCTTGAGCACCCCCAATTGCTCCCCGGGCGCTGGAGCAATGGCTGCCCACTGCTCTGGGTGTGTGTTCACGGTGTGTGTGTGCGTTTGTTCACTATTCACTGCTGTGTGTGTGCACTTGGATGGGTTAAATGGAGAGCACCAATTTCGAGTATGGGTCACCATACTTGACAATACATCACGACTTTCACTATATGGCCATTGCTAACTGAACAGTTGACCTCTGCATTATGAAGGGCCTCCATAACTGTACCACAATACAATATAGGTAATGGCATATGTTTCATGTTTACATTGGGCACTCTCCACCAGGTACAATATTCTGATTGTTTGCGTCTTGTTTTTAAGCCCATAAATAAGAATGTAGGCCTACTCGTTCCAATAAATTTATATTGTAATGTACTCATTCTAATATATTAAAATCATCTTAAAATTGCTGGTAGGTTATCATTGCACAAATCAACACACTCTCTTCGTTAAAAATAAAAAATAAAAACTAGAAGAGTTCTAAACTAATGCCCTGTCGTCACTGTATCTCACTCACACACAGATCATGTTGTGCGACCACACAGACATTCTTTTAGGCTGCCCCGCAATTTTATCAATAAAATTTATGGCTTTATTTTAATGACAAATGTCGCGAGCGCATTATTACAAGGCGAGAGCGCATTCATGTAATACGAGCGCGCGAATTAAATATACAGCTTCACTGTTAATAGAGAAACACGGCAAAACCGTGGTAATTCTTGCATACACCGCCTCTCTCTCTCTCTCTCATAAATAAACACTTGATAAATTACACTTTTCTGATAATAGAATATTGAAGTGGAGATCGCTAAACTGCAAACTATGTTTTCAGAAAGCAAGCGCGTTTATCCACAGTGGCGTGAGAGCGCGTGCACATGGTTGCCAGATTGACAAACACAAGTAACACACCAAGCAGATATTTCCATATTGCGCAAATGTGAAGCTCTGTTTCGGGGATTACGTCTCTTTATATCAGGCAACCCCCGTTGTGTTCCTCTGCGGCCAGATTAAACCTTGTATTATGCTCTATGCATTATTTTTTAGAAACCTTGCACTTTTCTTCTCCATTTTAAAAGGTGTTCTTGTATTCAAATTAAGCGCGGTCCACTGCTGAACACGTGCCACAATATCGATACAGGGCCAGCTGTATAGATACTCGTATCGTCAAATCTCTGTGACGATACATCGTCCTATCGATATTTCGAACACAGCACTAATTCTGGTAATCAGAGAGCATATAAAGAACGTACAAAAATTATGGTAATGAAATTACGTGCTTACGACGTTGCAGTTATGTTGCCAGTAAGTCGTGCAATTACCAATATATCACGAATAGAGTACATATCTGGGACGTTCTTGGTTATCTTGTTACGTTAGGAGGACGTACTGACAACGTTGTAACTTGGTAATGGGATGGTAATGAAATTACGTGCATACGACGTCGTGGTTACGTTGCCTATTGGTAAATCATGAAATTACCAAAAAGAACGAATACATTACGTAACTGTTATGGCGTGTGTTAGCTGGGGCAGCAATTGTAAGACAGTATGAGCAACTCCGTTTGTTTGTCCGAAGGAGCAACAGTAACTAAGAGGGGCAGTGATTACCGATAGGTCAATTAGCCAAAGCTTAAAATAATAATTACGACTAAAGGCTGTTTTAGATTATTAAATTAAAGGTTATGGGGAAACTTATTGTATTAAACAATGATGCTCACGATGCAATCCTTAATAATTACATCAGATTAAAGTTGTTCATATAAACGAATATTTCCAGCCCATAGACGATTATTCTACTAGATTGATCATCTTAATAACGAGTCATATCCTGCGTGATTGAGTGCAATGATTGAACAGCATTATACTGTACAAAAACGGGAGGTTAATCATAGTAAATATTATGCAAGAATAAACAAAATAATATTAAAAATAAATGTAAATGAGTTTGATTATTCCTCTGGGAGTAATTTAAGCAGCATGTGCTATAATCGACTGGTGACAGCGCTGACAAACGCGTCGATCAGATAATGTTACACATTAAAATGAAGGATGGTATATATGGTAGAGCATCAAATAAACAGCTTTAAATATTGACGTTTATTGCGAAGTCCAACTAAATTAATTTAATTTTCTTTACAAAACTGGCGTCTGTCCATAGACCCTTTTCACAAGACTGTGATGATGTGTTTAACGGTCATCAGCATCTTAAATACTCAAAAGTTTTTCATATTTGTATTTAAAAAAAAAAAGTATGTAGATTTATAACACTATTCTTTGTATTATATTACCTTTGCATGAAATTACAAAAAAAAAAAAAAAATAGTTTACGCTAATGCGAGGGCGTTTCTAATGCAGAGTCTATGGGAGGGACGATAAATTTGAAATCGTTCGCTCTTCTGACTGCTGTTATCAGTCTCTCTCAATTTTTTCCTTTTATTCAAAGTCATGAAAATAGTGATGTGACGTTCGACACCGAGTCTTCGAAGCCTGTATCAAAAAAACGAAGCATCTCGCAGTGAAGCACTGTATCGGAGCTTGACTCATTTTGCCAAAACCACGTGATCTGTGACGTCCGAAGCTTCGTTTTCGCACACAACCACGTGACTGCTACGTATTCTGTTTCAAATAAGGCGAACCACTATTGCAGTTTGAAGTGTCACTCACTTCTTTGATAAGAATAAATCATAATACAAATAAATATTTGTACGTGTAGTTTTGTGCATGTTCATTTTGTATTAATTCCCGTTTCACAATCACTTCAGCTGAATATTCCTAATTGTTGTCAAATTATGTTTGTGATCTATTCAAGCAACAAAATATGTATTAAAGTGTTGAAAATGTGTTTTACATTTTTTTCTTTCAAACATTTTTTGTTGTCCCACATTATCAAATATGACTGAGAATGTGGGACAGCATGCTTTGGGCAATCTGAGATCAGGCAGATTTTCTCTTTTTTTTTTTTGGCCACAAAAACACTAATAGGTGTGGCATTGTCTCCTCTGGGTATAATATAGACATCCTTTCTTCTGGTGTGGTTAGAAAGCATTTTAGGGATTTCAGAAAAGTCTAATGTGTTGATCTAAATGTAATGTGTTTTCAAATTAGCAAAAATGTCCCAAATTACCCGAATTCACCCTATTTTCAAAACCACTTTGTACTTTTACTTAAGTAGTATTTTTATTCGACAGCTTATTTTACTTAAGAAATATACTGTGGTGTGGTATGGAATGTGTACTTGTCCACCACTGCTTGAATACTACCAAAGACTATAGAATACCCTTGATACTACACACCTTAACACTATTCACTGGCTATAACCCCAGTAACCACATTTCCATGGAAACATTCACTACAAAACACTGCACTAGTGTGTCGGGGTTTTATTGCAAGTTGCTGTGGTTAACACTGATGTTTCTTTTTATAGGGCTTTTAAAACACATTTTAAATTAGAAATACGCGCGTGCCAATAAGTTTTAATTTTGATGCGGCTCTGTTTGTATCCCTGTCATAACGTCTGTCAGCTCTTTTTTTCCCTAAGGCTCAAACAAAATGGTAAGTGCTTTTTAAAACGAAACACTAAATTATGGTCAGAAACAATGAGCTATTCGTTTTGCAATTTACGTTAGGGTTCAGGGTTCAAAACGGGCTACATTTTTGAAATTACGTTAAAGTTTCCTGCACTCATGGACCCATGTTATCATCGTAATAAAATGTTCTGACGCCGTTAACTTATTTACTGAATTGACTGAATATATATATATTCATATATATATATATATATATATATTATGGTTATTTTTAGTGAATCAAAAATTAACCAGTTAACTGTTGCAACTAACTGTTATATGTGTCTGTGTATTCCCAACGTTAGTCCCCGATACTAGTGTAGTAATAGGCTACCATTTTTGACATTGTGGGGACTTATACCAAAGACTATAGAAATACAAAGACGGTTCACTCCTATACTTATGAATGGGAGAAACTGCAACGCGCAATATGGCGGGATAGTCCCGCCTTCTAAATGAAAGAGCCAATCGCTGACTGGTAAATTCATTGCATCACTGCAGCAGTCGTTAGAAGCTCCGGTTCCCATAGAAACCTGAGGCTAGAGCAGCCGATGCGCATGCGCACATTGCGCAGTCATAAGCGCGTTGGAACAAAGCATGCGCATTGGCTGGCGTAGCCTGAAAAATGAGTTTTTAAAACGCTATTTGAGCATAAGAAACAATATTTATCGGGCAGTTCATTTCAAATTTTGTTGCTGATTTGAAATATGTAATTTAATCACGAGTTCAGGGAGCAATTTTTGAGATCTCAGGATTCCCCCATTCATTTAGATAGGACTTGGTCTTGTTTGAGCTGCCCGGAGGTGTTGCAAATATGGCGGCCGAGTGAACGGGCTTTCCTTAAAAGGGACTTTGCTTATACTAAATTAAGTTTTTTGAAAATCTAATGCAGAAAGTTTTCTGTGAGGGGCAGGGTTAGGGTTAGGGGATAGTAAACACAGTTTGTACAGTAAAAATCATTACATCTATGGAATGTCCCCATAACACATGGAAACAATGTGTGTGTGTGTGCACTGGTTTGGGTGGTTTATGGGGACACAAATTTGTATAATGACAGAGGTGTCACAATGTGAAGGTAGTTTATGAGGACACTGCCTATATCCATGTAATTCAAAAGGTTTAAAAAACATACTAAATGGTGTTTTTTTGAAAATCTAAAAATGCACAAAGTTTTCTGTAAGGGGTAGGTTTAGGTGTAGGGCGATAGAATATACAGTTTGTACAGTCGTTGCCTAATGGTGAGAGAGTCGGACTTGTAACCTAAAGGTTGCGGGTTCAAGTCTCAGGTCCGGCAGGAATTGTTGATGGGGGGAGTGAATGACCAGTGCTCTCTTCCACCCTCAATACCAAGACTGAGGTGAAACCCTTGAGCAATGCACCGAATCCCCGGGTGCTGCAGCAATATGGCTGCCCACTGCTCCGGGTGTGTGTTCACGGTGTGTGTGTGTTCACTACTGTGTGTGTCCACTTGAATGGGTTAAATGCAGAGCACAAATTCCGAGTATGGGTCACCATACTTGGCCACACGTCACTTCACTTCAGTATAAAAACCATTACGCCTATGCAGAGCCCCCGTAAACCACCAATACCAACATGTGTTTGTGTGCTAAAGATTTATAATGCTTAAATCATATAGCTATAGTTGTTTATGACATTTGTTCCTCAAAGATAATAAAGGAATCATTAAATTTCTTAAGATTCACATGCCTCATACTTTTCAGCCTCAGAGCGCCACATCCTCATATGGAAAGCAGTCAGGCAGCAGCGCTTTCACTCGCCGCTATCGCACACGAGCCCTCACCTCTAATGTGGACGAGACCCTCTTTGGGACACCAAAAAAGGTAGAAAAAACCTACTGCACAGTCTTCGACATTGAATGAAAATAAAACTCAACTGTCTTTTGTTTCAGCATTCTGCTGGTGATATGAAAGATGATCCTGAAGGCGGAAGCATGAGCTCGAGGACACGTACTGCTCCTGCACCCAAAAAAACAAAATCAGAGACAGTACGCATCATCACTAAAGACCTCATCAGGGACCTCAGGCAAGTAGAAGCAAAGGGTTTTTTGCACTGTGGTTACATGTAGTTATCCTTATTGAGGTATTTGCATTACTTGATGAAAATTAGTAATGGGGAGTCAACTCTTGACTCCTTGACTCTGAGCAGCTGTAGTAGTGTCGGGGCACAGGAACTGACTCTTATTGTTGACTCTGTTACTATGATGAAATCGCTTACTGATTCAGTTGACTGCACAGTCGGTGAAGAGTTGAGCCAAATGAAGTCAATTCGGACACTGACTTAAACCAGGTGTCAGAGAGTTTCCACATAAACAACTTGGTCACAGACTTTTTTCCTACATGCAGCTTAGAAAAAAATATATAATAGTCATAATAACTTGACATTGTAATTATAAGCTACATACCTCTGTGTATTGTTGTTTCATTAATGTTATATTAGTGCATAATCATAAACTAGTCATGATTAAAAAATAAGTATTAAAAAACCTGCCAAAGAGAATAAACAAATTAGTAAGTACATCATTGTATGTGTTTTTTAGTTTATTTTTAGTATCGTTATATACCTTGATGAAGTCTAGTTATACTCTCATCAAAATACACAGCAGTTGATCATTTTTACCAAAGGTAAACACTCTTTACTTCTATTAGGAAGAATAAAATTCATAACACAGAGATAGGTATAAGTATAGGAGCGGGGTAAAAAGATAAGGGACAACGCGCAACACCCCACAATCAATTCATGTGCACAAAGTGAGATTTTAGATTCAATACATCAATAGTGCTAAATAATGCTTGTTACCACCTTCACTAACCTGACTACCCTCTCACACCAATCGCTGGCTCCAACCTTGATCAAACTCACCTGCCTGTAACTTTGTAGTGATCCTAAAGACCTTGATAAGCTTGTTCAGTTGTGTTTGATTAGGCTTAGAGCTAAACTCTGCAGGAAAGTGGACCTCGAGGGCCAGAGTTGAGAACCCCAGCTCTACAGTATCTTGAATTATCCTGTCCAAGCAGTTTTTGTGCTAAGACAAGAGAGTGGTAGGAGTGGGGAATCAGAGTCAGCTCAAAAACCCAGAATCAAACCCACCTAATCGAAATTACTTACATTGGTGTTACCTGATTCAGTCATATTAAATAATATTAAATAAATAAATAAATAATATAATTGGGTGAAAATAGGTTAAATTAATCCCACACTGAACTTGGTTTAATGTTTATGTAGGCCAATATGTTTGATGTTCAGTTCACATCAAATCAATGTCATGTCAAGTTTTTGAAGTCAGTTTGATTTGCATATTTCACCTGTTTTTTTTTTTTTATGTTAAATTTGATGTCAATTTGATGTTTTTTTCAACATCAATTACCCACTGGGAGGTAAGTGCATGTTTTTACCCCAGTACGTCATGGTTTGTGTTTTCACTGCTTGCATTATTTTTAAGCTCATTCTTTGCTCTTTTGTTGAGCTAGAATCCCAAATGAGGATCCATCTGGGCAGTCTGTCATCCTGTCCTCGGCTGAGTTCAGGCAAATCATGGTGGAGTCTCATGTTCCTAGTGAAGAGGAGAAGGCAGCTGTGCTGGAGGCCCAACGCCAAGCCCGTGAGGAAGCCATGGTGAGCCATCTCAAAATCTCTTTTTTTTTTTTTCTAATTATATGTTTGAACCCTAAATGAATGCATGATTACTTATGCATTTATGCATCAGTGGCCACTGCAACATCTAGTGCAGTGCAGTATTTAAAAATTAAGTGCAAAATTAAATCTTGAGGAAGTTTCCCACTACAGGTCAAAGCAGTATTGATATGATCCACCTTCACACTAAATGTATTTAAAGCTTCTGAAACTCATTACTAAAATGCTATTTTTTTGAAGGAAAATGCCACAGTTTTTCCATATTCCAATTTGTTTTTCCCTCAAGTTACTCATATAACCGTCTTTAAATAGGGAAAACATGGAAGTGTTTAGTAGCTTCTAAATTCATCTCTGTTTGGATCCTAAGGAATGAATGGTGCTAAGCTAAACGCTAGCATAGTGGTGATTAAGTGCACGCACTGAGATGGGAGAGGTACGTATCAACTCGTCTAAGTTGAGGGAAAAACATATTGGAATATGGAAAAACGGTGGCGTTTTACTTTAAAAATACTACAATGTTCTGTGTACAGAAAAAAATTATTCAAACTTCATATCTCTATTATATTTTGTTATTATTATTTTATCAGTGCTACTGGTCTTCCTTATGTCTGTTTGAGGGTTTTTACAAATATTTAACCAATGAAAAGCATTCAAAAGAGCTTGTCACTAAACCTCTTAACGCCATTGGATCCTCAAACTGTCAGCAAAATCTCATAACTTCACCCTGCCTCCATTCAGAATGAAGCACTGCACACAGCCTGGAGACAGATATCAGCTTGTTCGCAGTGCAAGGGTAAATAAATAACTGATGTTTGAATAAGTACAGCGTTTCCTTTACTCAAACACTATGTCTGTAAAGGCTAATGTTTTTTGTGTGTTTGAAGAGTGGAGAAGAGTCTTAGCATTTGCCGTCTGCACTTTTATAGGTTTTAAATATCCATAGCACTTAATCGTTTATATCATGAGATTTTGGCCAAGTATATTAAACAACAAGAAAAACTAAGCGCCCATATAGCTACAATAAATGTTATAACTTGTAAGTTGATGAAAGCATATAATGCAGTGCACCCCCCTCCCCCACTGCCATACCCTATGGTTTTGTGAAATGCTACCACTGTTTGTGTACTATAGTGTTTTTTTTACACATAACTTTTAGCATATAACATTGATTATATTGTATTGTTACAATGGAATCTGTCAAGGGGTGAGATATATTAGACAGCAAATCAACAGTCAGTTCTTGAATTTTATGTGATAGAAATGGAAAAAATTAGCAAGCGAAATGATTTGAGCGACTTTGCCAAGGGCCAAATATGGATGGCCCTTTTAGGAAGTCAGAACATCTCCAAAACGGCAAGTCTTGTGGGTTGTTCCCAGTATGCAGTGGTTAGTACCACCAGGGCAGAGCTGAAGACCACCAGGGCTTAATTTAAGGGTTGGCACAATTAAAGTATTTATTTATTTATTTATTACACTGTATAGAATTATTTGTTGATTCATATTTATATTATTAGGAAGATACAAAAAAATTGCAAGTGCACAACCTGGTAGGGGGTAATTTTGACAAGGAAGCTTGATTTCAAACTTTCAACTTATTTGAACTAAAAACGACAAGTAAACAGACAGTAATTAGATACTAACGGAACAAATAAACAAATTACAAATATTACAAGAATATGTAAGTGAAAAATAAATCAAATAATGCTTTTTAGTTTTTTTATCTAAAGTTTTTTAGCAGTATTCAGGTACAGAAATTAAATAACATAATCAAATGTAAAATAACACTGGATAGTCTTCATTCTATAAACAAATATAGATTAATCCTTGTAAAATTACAAAAGTTACTCAGTCAAAAGCAGTGAGTGATTTGTCCTATGTTGTTGGATTAACATGGACAACAGCGCATATATAAGCTGCTGTCACTACTTTCTGTGCTGTGTTGACTTCTATGCTTACTTTAATCACTTTTATTACTGACTTGTTCACTAAACTGAACATCTAATTCTCTCTCACCAATGGCGCCAAAGGATACCAATTCAATATGCTCAATTGGCCAAAAAGCCACTGATGTGTTCCAGCGGTTCTGACTAGTGCCAACGATGTGGTGTTCAACAATGATCTAACATCGGTTGGTGGCTAACTGTCAGCTTAGTGTGTTAGTGCCTTTAGAGTGTAAAGAGAATAAAAAATAAATAATAAAATAAAAATAAATAAATAAAAACTTAATGCATGTGACACAAAACAAACCAGCAAAAATGTAATGAAAATGAACACAAGAGGAACAGGTGTGTCAGGGTTGTCTTGTGTGTCTTGTGTTTCCCTTCCTCTTGTTTGCCCATATTTGGTTAGCTCCTGTGATTATTAGTTAATTATTGTCCAGCTGTGTGTGTTTAATTATCTCATTACGTTGTGTATTTATAGTGTGTTCTGGCCTGTGTTTTCTGTCCAGTATTATACGTCATTTCTGTCTGTCGTGTCAGTGTTTCCAGCCTGTGTTGTACTTACCTGTTGGGATGTCATTAAAGACTTTTGATTTGGATTATTCCCTCGTCTCCCCGAGTGATATTGTGACAAGGTGAAAACAATTAACAGAATAAGTACTAGATAGTGGCTCAACAATGGGGCGTGTCCAAAGAAATCAAGGAGGTGGGACAGGGGAGCACATCACATTTCAAAGGATGCTTTTTTCAGAGGTTGCATTCATCAGCCGCATACGTCATCAAGGTTGTCTCATTTCAGAAAAGTAACCATTATAAAACCATTTTTAAAACACCAGCAGTTTGACGAGGCACTGAGCATCTTTTTCATGCCGAGCGCTTGAGCGTTTTTTTTTTTTTTTTTGGCGCATGTTCAAATTTGGGTAAAAGGCAGCGCTCATAACTGTCAATTTTTAGTCAGCCATCCAATTACAATGGAAAAGAACATTTTGAAGGATGTACCATTTGTGGACCGTTGTCATTGAGGTTACATCATTTCAGAGAAGACAATAGAAACATGGAACACAGACAACACGGACAGGGCCGGTGCAGAACCCTGAAATTAATGATAGACAAATGTATTAAGCTGAATGGGAAGAGATGCGTATGAAAACTTTGATTGTAGTAGCATTATGAAAGGCAGTTACTGTGAATTAAAAGTTTATATAGATGAATCACTATTACGTGTTATGAAAAGGATACTTTGTCATCTTTTGCTTAAAAGTTTTTTTTTGTTTGTTTTTTTTGTTTCTTTTTTGATGATCTGTTGTGAGATTAGTACTAAAAGTTTTAAATGTTGTTAAAATTGTACAAAAGCAATTAAAAACAGCTGTAACTTAATGCTTTTTAAAAAATAAAAAAATAACAAGCTACCAATTGATTTGTTGATTCTTGTGTGCAGCTTGTAGACTTGTTTTTGTTTTCCACTGCACTGCTTTTCCATAGTTTTTTTATGTAAACATGTCTTGCTTCTTTTGCAATGTCTCACGCATGACGCAGCATTCTAAAAAGATGTTGCAAGGTGAAAAAAGTTAACTTTTTACAAAACACATCTCAAGTCAAGACCTTGTTCTTGTTCTTGTTTTTTTTTTTTTTTAATCCTTCCACTACCCGTGTCAACGCAAAATTGTGTTGACTCCAACATTGTTCTTTGGCTGTCTTCCAAGCACGACTATTTTCTTCAAGATATGTAAATCTAGTTGTTGTCATTGTGTCAGGATGCTGCAGAGCAGAGAAAAGCACAGATGCGTCAGGCGGACCTGTCTCGGCAGAAGAACCAGAATCTCAGTGAGCTCGAGGCAGAGGCAAGGGACCGGGCTCAGTACCTGTTGGAACGGGCCAACGCTTTGAGAATGGAACAAGAGGATGAAGTCAAGAAGCTCAATGAGGTAGACAGGACCGCAATGAAAAGTCAAAACATAGCTGTCAGGGTTCCCACGCGTCCTGGAAAACCTGGAAATCCTGGAAAATTAATGACCAATTTTCCAGTCCTGGAAAACACATGGAAAATGAGAGAAAACATAAATTGTCCTGGAAAAAATCTTGTTGTCCTGGAAAATTATTATCATTATTATTTTAATGTCCTTGGTCATTGCAGAACAGTTTACAAATGGTCTAAGACAATTAACGTTAACGTTAGTAACAGAAAGCGCTCTGTTCAGGGACGCAGAGTTTTGACACGTGAGTAATCTAGCTGTGACGTAGTGACGCTGTCTTGTGTTGGCGGCTGCAGGTGCTTGCTAGAAATTAAGTGCTCGAATGTTTTCAGCAAATGTTGTCTGGTAAGCACGTAGCTAATCTTGTTAATAGGGGTTAAATGGATCGTAGTTGTTCCGTGATCCATTAATCAGTTGCTCGTTTACACGCTCAAGTAATTTCAAACGATTCCATCGTGAAAAGTGGTGAAATAATTCGGTAACATTATTTGCTCAATGTTTTCTGTGGACACACACACACACACACACACACACACACACACACAGAGAGAGAGGCGTTTCAGACAGCGCGCGAAGAACAGACTCATTCCTCTTTCACGTCGTTTATTTATTTCTTATGTGAATGAAAACAGCTTACTTAGTGTTTCGTTGCCGAACGAATCATTTGAGAAAGCGATTCAATGACCCATTCATAAAGACCGTGATTTGCTTCATTCTTAAATGAATAAGCATTTTGAATTAATCGTTTAATAAGAATTACTCTGGTGACTCACTCATTAAGACTTATTTGCTGCCACCTACTGGTGATTTTAGTGTAATCTTTAAAGTATCTTTTTCCTCTTACTATTCAAAATTGTATTTATTTTAAAACATTAAATTCATGATCAATACGGATCACGGATCAACTACGATCCATTTAACCCCTAAT
This sequence comes from Spinibarbus caldwelli, assembly GCA_039654775.1. NCBI lineage: Eukaryota > Metazoa > Chordata > Actinopteri > Cypriniformes > Cyprinidae > Spinibarbus > Spinibarbus caldwelli. Next base: position 17,328,852 of record CM077239.1, on the reverse strand, counting down.
GACTGAATACTGTCAATAATATATACAGTAAATTAAGACAAAATAAGAACAAGGAGGGATGTAAAAAGAGATGGTAATAAAAATAAAGATACTAGAGCATGTAATGTCTATTCATTGCATCTGTAACATTTCTGATCTTGAATTACAGAAATAAGCAACACAAATGTCAGGGAGACAGTGCAAGTTTAAGAAGGAATGGAAAGAAGATCCCCAGTTCAGGGACTGGCTAGGAGAAGTATCAGGGGATGTGCAAAGGGCATATTGCAAGTTTTGCAGGAAATCCTTTGATGTCGGTAACATGGGTCTGTCAGCACTAAAGAGTCATGAATGAGGGCAAGGCCATATAAAAGTTGCTGCACAAATGAAAAAAAGAGACAAAAATGACAAATTTTCTCAGGGAAGGGGCTTCTGAAAACAAAGGACAGGACATTTGCAGACAAACTAACAAAGACCTACAAGCAGCCACTGTAGATGTGGAAAGTGGCAGTCAGTCAGCTTTTCAAGTGTCAAATACAAATGAAGAGGCAATGTGCTCAGGCACACAAGGCAGCTCAACACTCTCAAAGTTCTTTTCAAGCCAAGCTGTGCTCGAAGCTGAGATTCGTTGGGTAATCAAAATGGTCAGGTCACACTACTCATTCAACTCCAGCTCTGATGTATCAGTCATTTTTAGTCAAATGTTCCCAGACAGTGATATTGCCAGACGGTTTTCCTGTGGTGCAACCAAATCTGCTTACCTCTTATCCTTTGGCTTGTTCCCATATTTCAGAGAGGAGTTGAACAAAATGTTAGAAAGGCACAATGCTATGTAGTGTCATTTGATGAATGCTTGAATAAAGTGACACAGATGGAACAGATGGATATTATTGTCCGTTACTGGAGTGATCATGAAGAGAAAGTAGCTGTGCGCTATTTTGATTCAGAGTTTATGGGACATACTCAGGCAGAGAAGATTTTGGAGAAAATTAAAAAAGCCCTCTCACCACTTGATCCCAAGAAGCTCCTGCAGATATCAATGGATGGCCCAGTGGTCAACTGGAAATTCCTGAAAATGTTCCAAGAAGACAAGAGTCAGTCAGACCCTGATGCACCAAAGTTGCTGAATTTGGGAAGCTGTGTTTTGCATGTTGTGCATGGAAGCTTTCAAAGTGGAGAGAAAGAAACTGGTTGGAAGGTGGGAGATGTACTGAGTGCTCTTTGGCAGTTGTTCCATGACTCACCAGCCAGACGTGAGGATTTCATAGAGATGACCAAAACATCAACATTTCCTTTGAAATTCTGTGCTCATCGTTGGGTAGAAGACTTGGCAGTTGCTGAGAGAGCAATCGAAATTTGGCCCGCAGTGCAGACATACATCAACAGCCACAGGAAACTTCCAAAAAGTAAAGTTCCATCATCTGCATCATACTGCACAGTAAAAGAGGCTACTGCAGACCCTCTTTTTGTGGCCAAGCTCCATTTTTTTTGCATTTGTCGCTAGACAGCTGAAGCCATTTTTGGAAAAATTCCAGACAGATGCTCCAATGGTTCCTTTTTTAACAAAGGAGCTTCAGTTAACCATGAGAGGCTTGCTATCATGCTATATCAAAAGGGAAGAACTGGAAAAATTAAAGACACCTGTCCAACTGCTGAAACTAGATCCACAAGACAAAGCAAACCATGTGCCACTCAAACAGCTTGACATAGGATTCGGTACGAAGCGAGCTTTAGAAAGGGCATCGGAAGAACTCCAAGAACATCCTGTAAAAATTCAGCTGTTCAAGAAAGAATGTGTCTCCTTCCTTTCTATGACTTGCAAAAAATGATGGAGAGAAGTCCCCTTATGTATCCAGCTGTGCGGCACATGTGCTCCCTTGACCCTGTGACCATGGTTGCAGATGGAGAAAGTTCAAGAGAGATGTTTCAGAAACTCTTATAAGTTTTGCTCAATGCTGGATGGTACAATGCACGTCAGTATGATGAGATTTTTGCACAGTACAAAACGTTTTCAACACACATCTACACAAACCATAAAGCAGAGTTTCAAAATGTCGCATGCACTTCCAGGCTGGACAAATTTCTTGGAAATTTTTCAGTGGCAAAACAGAATTTACAGCCTTGTGTGACTTGATTAAAAATCTGCTCACACTGTCTCATGGACAAGGGGCAGTGGAACAAGGATACTCTATCATATATGCTTGTTGAAAACCTTAAAGAGAGGTCTCTGGTAGCACTGCGCATAGTCCAGGATGCAATGGCTGAACACCCACTGGACGAAGTCCTGCCAAGAGGTCTCATACTACACTGTAAAGGAGCAAGGATGAGATATATGCAGTACTTGGAGGATGAAAAGAAAAATAAGATCCAAACGGCAAATGAAAGGAAAAGAAAAGACCTGCACCAAGAAATTGCAAAAGTCAATGCAAAACAACAAAAAGTAATGCACAGCATTGAAATCATGCAAAAAGAGGCTGATGAAATGGCAGTCAGGGCAGAAAGAAAGCATGACTTCACCTTGCTGTCAAAGTCAAATGCCTATCGAAAAAGTGTCACTGAGAAAAGGGAGGAGCTAGCAGCTCTAGAACAAAGCCTGGAATACATGCAAGAGAGTCTGAAGCAACTGCACTAAGAAGTTCAAAAGGACACTGTTCACTGGAGCTTAATAAGTTTAGTCTGTTTGGGAAAGATGCCTTTTGCAGATAATTTCTTTAGAATGCCTTATTTTATTTTATTATTTTTTTATTGAGTTAAGTTGAGTTGAGTTAAGGCTGCAGTTGGGGAAAGACTGAAGGGGAAACTTAATGAGAACAGCCTAGGCAGTCATTGTAATGTGTTCATCATAATAAAGTGAAGAGTTTAACATCAGAAGCTCAGTGTGTGTGCGTATTCAGTGCATTTCTGATTTTATAGTTAAGTCATAGCCATAATGTGTATGTTTTTTAAGACTTCTGGAGGGAAGAATATATTACTTTAGGCCATGAATATGTGATCCATGTCTTTTATTCCCATCGTAATGAAATTTGAAATGTCCTGGAAATGTCCTGGAAAACGAACTCTGAAAAAGAGTGGGAACCCTGGCTGTGTTTCATTTCGGAGACTGTGTCCTCCGGAGGTCGCATTTGTTGACCACAGACATTGAGGCTGTCTCATTTAAGTCATGTTTAAGAAAAGTACAGCCATGAGACCTCCACTATAACATATACGGCCAACAAATGCGACCTACGGAGGACGCAGCATCGGAAATGAGATGCAGTGTATGACCCACTTACTGTAATGTTGCCTACATGCAAATGTTGCCTTTGTACTCCTGCAGTTAATTCAGCAAGTGCAGTGCCATGTTGTCCGGGATGCACAAACTCAGGAGAAGAAACAGAACCGTGCAGAGTGGAATGAGGAAGAGAAGAGACTGGATGCCATGATGGAGGTGGAGCGTCGCCGGGCCTTAGAAACCCAGGAACAAATTGAACAGCTGCGAAAGCAGCAAAGGATTGAGTAAGGATGTTTACGATCTGTATTATGTATACTCTAAATACAGTGCTCTGTTCTCTATGGTTGATGGGTGGGTGTTCTTAAAGTGGGAAGATGTGCATCCTGGACCAGATTCAGATGCGTCTGGAGGAGGAAATGCTACAGGAAGAGTTGAAGGAGCAGGAGGGTCAGCAGTTGTTGGAAAACATGGAAAGAATGCACATGGAGGAGCTCAAGGTGCATGCAATGAATCTCTAGATCAGGTCAAATTATCAATAGTTTTCTTACTCACATAGATAAGTATGTGAGAGTTCATCTCTGTGTGCGATATTATCACAGGCCATTGAAAGAAAGAAGGAGGAGCAGAGGAATTTGCTTCAAGAGATTCAGAAGATAAATGAAGAGAATTTGATTGCTAAAGAGCAGAAAAGGGAAGAAGAAAGATTAGCAGATCTGCAAGCTCTAGAGTATGCACGTAAGAAATTGGTAAGAAAAGTCTTCAATGGCTTTCTCGCTATCTTGCTTCTTTCATCACCCAACACTGTAATCTTAAACTAGGCCTTTAAAATCAGAGGCAAACTCTTCATGCAATTTTTGCATTTTACTTTTTAAATCAATATCTTTATAAAACACACAACATAGTAGGAAAAAATATGAAAAATAACATACATAAAAGACAAGCACAAAAAGTTTTACATGTGACTATGTGTAGTTTGTGTGTGAGGATGTTATGTGTGCATATCTGGATATAATTATATATGTAAAGAAAGGTGAGAGAAAAAAAAAAAAGAGCGAAAAAGTGATTTTGTCCCATCCACCCAAGCTGTCCAACTGCAAGAGCCCCCGGTTCCCACACCTAACAAACATCTAAATAAATAACATGAAAAGAGAGAGAAGATATATTATCTTCTGAAAAGAAGAACACATGTGAACTAATATGGACACATGGACATAAGTTGTAAATGTTCCAAAACCTTCGAGGCTGGATGAATGGTTTCTCGGTGGGGGTCGCGCCCGCCGGTGCCATTCTTCCCAGAAGTGCATGAGGAGCTCACAAGATTGTGGAAGGCACCTTTTACTGCCCGAAACAAATCTTGTAGCTCCTCCGCCCTCACCACCCTCGATGGTGGGGCCGCTTTGGGGTACACGGGCATCCCCTCGATGGAGCGGTCTGTGGCCATGCAACTGTGTCCAACAGCCGCTACCACTCTGCGGGGTGACCCGTGTCTCCCCTCACGGGCCTGTAGGTATTTATCAGGTCTAACTGGCAGTGCTTATAGAGCTTGTGGGGAGGCGGCTTCCGTCCTCCATGCCATGGCGTTACTGCAGGTCCACCAGGCCAAGGCCCTGAAAGACCTGCACGAGGGTGGTCACGACCTGGCGGTTCAACATGAACTGCGTGCTGCAACGGACATCGCGCTTTGAGCGACGAAGGTGACCCCACAGTTTCTGGGTCATGCAATGTCCACGCTAGTGATCCAGGAGCGCCATCTCTGGCTGTGTCTAGCTGACATGAAGGAACATGAGAAGGTACAGTTCCTGAATACTCCCGTGTCTTCACACCCAGACCCCACCCCCTGCCTTCACAGGCCAGGCCGTCACAGGCCTTGGGCTGGGTCCCTGTGTTCCACCAAGTTGCTCCACCGCGAGTACGTCGGTGGCCCCGTTGGTCCTGCTGGCACGGTCTCTTGGAGCCTGGCTAGCGCTCCCCAGTCCGTCCCGGTGGCTCCTGCGGACCATCAGACTCGGCTACGCAATTCAGTTCACCCGGTGTCCCCCCAAGTTCAGGGCATCCGGTTCACTTCAGTCAAGGCCGTCGATGCCCCTGTCTTACATGCGGTAAGTCGCAGACCTGCTGGTGAAGGATGCGATAGAACCGGTCCTTCCAGCCGATATGAGGTCAGGGTTTTACAGTCCTTACTTCATTGTGCCCAAGAAAAGCGGTGGGTTACGACAGATCTTGGATCTGTGAGTTTTGAACTGTTCACTTCACAAGCTGCCATTCAAGATGTTGACGAAGAAACGCATTTTCGGGTGCATCCGTCCCCAAGACTGGTTTGCAGCGATCGACTTGAAGGGCGCGTACTTTCATGTCTCGATCCTCCCGTGACACAGGCCATTCCTGTGATTCGCGTTCGAGGGTTGGGTATATCAGTACAAGGTCCTGCCCTTCGGGCTGTCCCTGTCGCCTCATGTCTTCACCAAAGTAGTAGAGGCAGCCCTTGTTCCCTTGAGAGAACGAGGGGTGCGCATCCTCAACTATCTCGACGACTGGCTCATACTCGCACAGTCTCGCGATCAGTTGTGCGCATACAGGGACCTGGTGCTCAGACACCTCAGCCAGTTGGATCTTCGGGTCAACTGGGAAAAGAGCAAAATCGTGCCAACACAGAGGATCTTTTTTCTCGGCATGGAGTTGGATTCGGTCAGCCAGACAGCATGCCTCACCTAGGAACGTGCTCAGTCAGTGCTGAACTGCCTCAAGACTTTATCAGGCAGGACAGCGGTCCCACTGAAATTTTTTGGGGCATATGGCGGCAGCTGCGGCGGTAGTTCCGCTCGGCCTGCTCCACATGAGACCGCTTCAGCACTGGCTCCATGGCAACGCGGTACTCACCAGGTTCAGATTACACCAGCCTGCAGCAGAACCTTCAGCCCATGGACAGATCCCTCGTTCCTTCAGGCAGGAGTGCCCCTGGAGCAGGTATCCAGGCATGCTGTGGTATTCATGGATGCCTCTGCCACCGGCTGGAGCAGGTATCCAGGCATGCTGTGGTATTCATGGATGCCTCTGCCACCAGGCGGTTCAGCTGATTTGGAGGCGGTTCAGAGTTGCTCAGGTAGACCTGTTTGCATCTCCAGAAACCACCCACTGCAAGTAGTTCTACTCCCTAGCCGAGGCAACGCTCGGCACGAATGCACTGGCACACAGCTGGCCCCGGGGCCTGCGCAAATATGCGTTTCCCCCAGTGAGCCTACTAGCACAGACACTGTGTAAGATCAGGGAGAACGAGGAGCAGGTCGTGTTAGTGGCTCCATATTGGTCCAACAAGACCTGGTTACTAGAACTCATGCTCCTCGTGACAGCCCCTCCCTGGCCGATTCCTCTGAGGAAGGATCTGCTTTCTCAGAGACGGGGCACCCTCTGGTACCCGCGGAGGTTCTAAGTGACCTACCCCAGGAGGTAGCGCTCACTATCGCTTCAGCACGAGCACCGTCCACTAGACGGGCCTATGCTCTGAAGTGGAACCTGTTCGTTGAATGGTGTTCTTCTCACCATGAGGACCCCCGGAGATGTTCGATCAGAGCAGTGCTTTCTTTCCTGCAGCAAGGGTTGGAGCGTAGGCTGTCCCCCTCCACCCTTAAGGTTTAAGTTGCTGCTATTTCCGCCCACCATGACCCCGTAGAGGGGAGGTCGATGGGGAAGCATGATCTGGTCGTCAGGTTCCTTAGGGGGGCCAGGAGGTTAAATCCTCCTAGGCCTCCCTCCCTACCCTCTTGGGATTTGGCATTGGTGCTAAGAGCCCTTCAAACTGCCCACTTCGAGCCTTTGCAGTCAGTCGAGTTGAAGTTTCTTTCTATGAAAACCCTACTCCTGACTGCATTGGCCTCTCGATCAAGAGGGTGGGGGACCTGCAGGCATTTTCGGTCGACGAATCGTGCCTTGAGTTCGGGCCGGCTGACTCCAGTGCAACACTGAGACCCCGGCCCGGCTACGTGCCCAAGGTTCCTACCACTCCTTTCAGGGACCAGGTGGTGAACCTGCAAGCGCTGCCCCTGGAGGAGGCAGACCCAGCCCTAGCTTTGCTCTGTCCTGTACGTGCACTGCGACAGTACGTGGATAGAACCCAGAGATTTAGGACCTCAGAACAGCTCTTTGTCTGTTATGGAGGACAGCACAAGGGGAAGGCTGTCTCCAAGAAGAGGATGGCCCACTGGATAGTGGATGCCATCACCCTGGCCTGTGAAGCACAAGGTGTGCCCTGCCCGCTCAGGCTGCGTGCTCACTCCACTAGGGGTGTTGCATCGTCCTGGGTGCTGGCTCGCGGTGCCTCGCTAGCAGACATCTGTAGAGCTGCGGGCTGGGAGACTCCTAACACGTTTGCTAGGTTCTATAGACTGCGTGTCGAACCGGTTTCCTCCAGCGTTCTCACCTCAAATGGGTAGTGGCACTGAGAGGCCCGGTTCAGAGTCAGCTTGCGGCGTCCTTAACGCCTAAATTCTCCAGAGAGTTCCCTGACCGGGCAAACCCTGTCGAGTTCTCCAGCACTCCGGCGGCCAGACGTGGTGCAGCGTCCGGTGCCAGCCCTTCAGCCAGTGAATTCTTGAAAACTGGTGTGAGGCTAGTGCCCATGTGAGTGACCCTGTTGGGATCCCATATGTGTATTTCCACGGTACACTTATTAGAGCAGTTGTGTCCCTGGCAGACCACGTTCTGCCGTCTCTAAATGATGCAGCCTGAGCCATCTCAGAGACTTCCATGTGCAAAAGGGCCCTGCAGGGTTACTTCACATGAGTAAATGTCACTTAATCCCCTCTGGGAGGAGGTGACTCCGCAGTGTGCCTCTTCCATGTGGAAGGGCATGCTTTCGCAGTGTTATCCAAGTCCTACTGTTTGGGTTGCTCGAGGAACAGCAGTAGTCGACCTTCTCTGTGTAGAGCCCGGTCCTATCGTCTGCCTTATAGGAAGGACCAGGAGGCCTACACAGGGCACTGTAGGGGGCAGCTCCTGTGGCGCTTTGGTAGGGATCCCATTCGTCGGTCACCGACGTGACTCGGAGTGACCGACTGAAGGGGAATGTCTCGGTTACGTATGTAACCCTCGTTCCCTGAAGGAGGGAACGGAGACGTCACGTTCCGTCTCCACAGTCGCTGTACCACAGCTGAGCTGCTGGGTCACCGGCTCGACTCCTCATCGAAAACTTGAATTAATGCGGTGCACCTGCTGCCTCTTATACCTGCACTGCGGGGTGTGGCAGCCATGCGAAATACCACATGCCAATGTCAATTGGCTCGTTTAGTTACACTCGAAGTGGATTGGTCTCTCTGGCGAGATCCCATTCGTCGGTCACCCACGTGACGTCTCCATTCCCTTCTTCAGGGAACGAGGGTTACATACTTAACCAAGATGTTTCCAGGCACTAAAAAGTACTTAAAACAGGAGTAGATTCTATGGTCAGATAAAACAAAAATATATATATATTTGGTAGGAAACACTCAAGATGGGTTTAGAGCACACAGGGATAAAAAAAAAAAAGTACACCATGTGTACAATTAAATATACTGTTGTATCTTTAATGTTGTGGGCCTGTTTTTCCGCTGGAGGTCTTGGACATCTTCAGATACAGTCCTGATCAGAATTATTGGCACCCTTGGTAAATAAGAACAAAGAAGCCTGTGAAAATAAATCTGCATTGTTAATCATTTTGATCTTTTTATTTAAAAATTCCCATTTGAAGTACCAGTTTTGTCTGTCCATTAAATATGCTGGAGTTTGTTTTTGGATGACAGCATCCTCCCAGACAGTATATGGTGATGTAGGTGCTGTTTGATTTTTAGTATTTTATTTTTCTTTCTGACCCCAAGACGCAACTATTTTCTGCAGTTCTCCAGCTGTGCTCATTAGAGAGTCTTTGGCCACTCAAACTATTCTCCTCACCTTGAAATAAGACAACACAGACACATGTTCGCTTTCAGGTAGATTAATAAGAGGTCCTGTTGATTGGAACATAATTTCCTTGATGGTGGAAATGTGAATTTTCAGTAGTATTTCAGTAATTTTCATTTACTTAAAGTCACTTTGTATTTTGTGAGGTGCAGCAATCTTTTGCTGCACATCAGAACTATTCTTTGGTTTAAAACATTGTTATGGATGATTAAGGGAATTTGGCTTTTGCGTTAGCTCATATTTATAGTCCTGTGAAACAGGAAGCCATGGCTAGACAATTTCATGTTCGCAGTCACACTGGTGTGCTATTGTAAATATGAATGTACTTCAGAGATATTTTACTCATAATTTGTAGGGGTAACAATAATTGTGGCCTGCATGTATTAGATAAAAAATACAGCTCTGAAAAAATTAAGAGATCTCTACATGTATGGCAACCATTCCATTCCAGTGTCTGTTGAATTCCAACGCAGGCACACCTCGTTCTACTTAATTAGGTAATCACCTCAAACAAATCTTATTTAACATGGAACAGTATAAAAACCACTGCTGTGGTCATCACTATTGCAAGAGGACCAGCTAGATGGCAAAAACAGTGCTAGTACCTCAAAAGTAACTGGAATCACGTAATAACTATTGACTATGGCAAAAGAGTTGAAAAGTTTTGAGTGAGGTAAAGAAGGGTTAAATTCAGTGAGCGTCAGGTTGCTTCCATCCTTAAAATTTCAAAGACAGTGGTTCATAAGAACAAGGTCAAGCTGCAGACATTGGGGACAACAAAGCTATAGACCGGCAAAGGGCGAAAACGTCTCTCCTCTGACAGGGATGACCGCCAACTCTAATGTCACTCAACAGCCATAGGATGACATCAAGTGACCTACAAAAAGAATGGCAAATGGTATCTGGCGAGAAGTGCATGGCGAGGATGTACAAAACAGGCTGCTAGAGGCATGGCTAAAGTTGTGCAAAGCTAGAAAAAAAGCCCTTCATCAATGAGAAGCAAAGAAGAGCCACGCTGAGGTTTGCAAAAGACCAGAAGAATTGGACCGTCTCTGATCTTTTTTTTTCTTCTTCTTCTTTTTTTTTTTTTTTTTGACCAGTTGTCATTTTCTGCAAATAAATGCTGTAAATGACAATATGTTTATGTGGAATTTTGGAGAAATTTTGTCAGTAGATTATAGAGTAAAACAAAAATGTTCATTTTACTCCAACACATACAGTACCTATAAATAGTAAAATCAGAGAAACCGATAATTTTGCAGTTAATTTTTTCCACAGCTGTATTTCATCATGTGAAATTTACCCAGGGCGATATTAATTCTGACCACAATTGTATATACAGGTGTTTTGTTTGAACGTGATCAAAGACAATGAACTCTGTGAAAGGTAATTTGGTCCAGTGGAATATACGCTGGATTCATTTCTTAAACTGTGTCAAAGGTCGACAGTGGCAAGGGGCTGTCTGTGGCAAGTTAAGTGATTTTTAAAAATTTCTGATGAAACTGATGTTGTGAGGTGTTTTAACCTGAGCTTGAGTTGTCACAGTGTGTAAGAGTGTTTGTCACAAATGAATCATGAGTGACTATAGCTCCCCGTGTTTTTTGGTGTTTGTCTATTTAACACGGAGCACTACAGAGTTAAAGATATTTAATTTTGGTTAAGCTTGTGATGGTGTTATTTCCTTCTGCCAGACCATTGTCAGACCTGTGTGCCTCTTGTGTTTCCCTCCCTCTCATGTCCATATTTGGTTTTCCTGTTCCTGTCCCTGATTGTCTTTGATTTAGTTCCAGGTGTGTCTGTTTAGTCCCATCGTTATGTCGTGTATTTAAAGGGTGTACTGTTTAACTTCCAACGTCTGGTATTGTTTGTCTTACCCCTGCGCTCCATGTTTCCTTGTCATTAAAGGTCTGTATTTTGAAGAATCTCTGTGGCTCCTTGTTCCGTGCTCCAGCGAACGTGACAAAATACGGACCAGAAACTAAAGTAAGCGGCGCCCCTTTCCCCCATGTTTTTTTGTTTCATTTTTGAAAAGTTTTTAGTTTTCCTGGTTTTCCCCCTCTGCGGCATAGAAGCTGTCGCTCGCTTCCTGGCCCTAACTCAGAAGGATCTCCCCTTCTACGAGTACGCCGGAGAGTTCTGCGGGCTTGCCACGGCAACAGCGCTGGACGCCGCCGCGATTTACCATCTGTTCTAGCTCGGGGCCAATTACCATCGCCCCGTGGACCTCCCCGACACAACAGGACTTAGTTGGAAGGCAGGAGTTTTCCGGTGTCTGGGGAGTGTCCGGGCCCTAGCCAGAACCAGCTCACCATCCAGTCCGTCTGCCGTTTCCCCCCTCAAGCCCGCTGCCGTCCGCGGGGAAAGCTACACCACCGTCGGCGGCTTCCTCAAGCCCGCAGCCGTCCGCTGGGAAAACTATGCCGCTATGCCTGTTCCCGAGTTAAGCCCGGGGAGGGCTCCTGATCTCCAGTTCAGCCCAGAGAGGGCTCCTGATCTCCAGTTCAGCCCAGAGAGGGCTCCTGTTCTCCAGTTCAGCCCTGGAAGGGCTCCTGATCTCCAGTTCAGCCCCGGAAGGGCTCCTGATCTCCAGGCGGGGGCAGCAGCCTCGGAGGCAGATCCGCCATGGCGTCCCGAGTCCCCTCATCCGCCATGGCCTCCCGAGTCCCCTGATCCACCATTAGTTCCAGGTGTTTGATTTTGTTCCAGGTGCGTCCGTTTAGTCCCATCGTTATGTCGTGTATTTAAAGTGTTTAGTTTCTGACGTCCGGTATTGTTTCTTACCCCCTGTGCTCCATGTTTCCTTGTCATTAAAAGTCTGTATTTTGAAGAATCTCCGTGTCTCCTTGTTCCGTGCTCCAGCGAACATGACAACCATACTGGCTTAAAGAATTAAAGGTGGTGGCAGCAAACCCTTGCGAAGACAAGTCCTTATATTCTTAAGGACCAGGTTTCAGAACCCCTGGAAACCTATACTAGGACAGGATGTTTGGAGAATGGATGGATTGTGTGGTATAAGTTTAGCCAAAAACATGTTTTCTGTAGGGAGAGTTCACGAAGGCCATGTGAATCTACAAATTACGGTGTGTGTGTGGTGGGTTTTTTTTTTTTTTTCTTTTTTTGTGTGTACTGTTCTCTGAGTTCCACGTATGTTATCAAGATTTTTACATCAAAAACAGTAATTTAGAAGCAATTAGGCTATTTTCTGTCCTGTTTTGATCAACCCCCCCCCCCCCCCCCCCCCCCCATCAGAATGCTCTGTTTGAATGGCAGATTGTAGACTGGGAAGTACATTCTTCATAGATGGACACAGCTGTGATTTAGGTTAAAAACGCACAACAAGTACTCGGCGTATATACCAAACAATCGTAATAAAGCAAAAAATACACTGGCTATGCAGTTACATACTGTGTAGACACAAAAGTTACAATCAGATCTGAACATATAGTCAAAACTCTGCTCCCATGCTCTTGATTGGAAATGAACTGAAGGACTTTCAGTCTGTCATTTGTCAGTGATAATATATAATATATGTCAGTGATAGTGAAAATGCAACTCTTGAAAAAGTGGATCTGTTACAGAAATAAAATAATTACTTTTTATGTATTTGTTACAATTCACTATACTAATTATAAATATACAAAACAGATTGGTTATTTTGCAGTTTCATTTAATTTCCAAATCACTAGTATTCTGGTAACCTTAATTTGGTGGGCCAGTGGACCACAAGGAGGGAAAAGGTCAGTATCCTTTGCTGTGAATAAAAGAGGGTCAATGTTGGATTAATCAGATGAAGATGTGGACAAGCAAAATTAATTTAAAAGCTTTAAGGGCCTGGCAACATCAGCAGAAGCAGCTGGCTTTCCCATCAAAGTTGAAAAGCCACATTAATCCCAGATGTGTTTGATGAACTCTAGGAACGAGAGGCAGAGTATGAAGCTGAGCAGATACAAATCAAGAAAGACAAAGAGAAGGAAGTGGCGCGACTGAGAGCTCTTCAAGAAAGGGACAGAGACCATAAAGCTGAGCAGGTAAAATCTTACATCCTCATAAATTTTCTAATGCACATAATGAGAAGTATCCTCTTGTATACCCATGATGGCGTAATACATTTACAGTACCAATTTAAAAAAGCATAAAGCTTATTTGTTTCAACTTAGCAATTGTTACATGGGCAGCTGATTCTGGATTCAAATAAATGAGTTTTTCTCTGAACTGTCAGGATGAGATCAAGGCTCGGAGGAACCAAGAAGCAGCTGCAAGGGAATGGAGAAGAAAAGAGAAAGAGCAGACTTTGAGAAAGCTGGAAGTGGAAGAGAAGCTGAAGGCTGCTCGTTTGGAGCAGGTCACTCACAAGGAGCACTTGCTGTCCATTGAAGCTGGACGAGAGAGAGCAGAGTTTGAGAGGGTCCTGAGGTATAAACACCATCACATATATCACATACTATTAGCATGGCCATACACAGGGTTTTAGAAACACCGAAGTCGAAAAATGTGGATAAGCAGGGGCATTGAAATTTTTGATTCATCTGATCTACATATGTGCTTTTCATTTTTGTCTGTGTCAGTAAAAAACAGTAAACACATGGTCATAAAAAATGAATGAAATATAGCATTTGGGGTTGGAAAAAAAAATGAATAGGTAAATGATAACAGAATGCAAACAGCATTTTTAGGTGATCCCTTCAAATTTTGGATAAGGATAAACAATGCAGATTTATTTTCACAGCCACCTTTGCTCGTATTTACCAAGGGTGTCAATATTAGTGGAGGGAACTGTATGTAATGTTAGATCATGGCTCCACACCAGATACAAAAGATCTAGACGCCAGATCCTGTCAGATTTTTTTCATTAGATCTTTCAGTAAATAATAAAAGTTTAACTTGCTTACATGTCACTCTTTAACAAACTGAAATTATGCAATTTTAGAATGTTACGGCTAGATGCTTAGCAAGACACCCAATCGTGTTTTTTAATGTAAAATGTTTATTATTGTGCTATATAATAAGCATTACAAAACTCAATGAATCAACCTTAAGATTAAACAATTACCTCTATAATCCACAAACATCAATAAATTTACTTTAATTGCTGACAGAACAATTTAAACTTAACTGAAAGAGTAGAGAATAAACAAAGATAGCATTGAAGATTGTATGCTGTATGCTGTATGTTTTTCCAGGGCACAGCAGAAACTCATTGAGAAACAACGAGAAAAAGAGGAGAAACAGCATCGAAAAATCCAAAGGCATGCTGAGGCTGTGAGGCAGCAGGTATGGGAGAGAGAGATGCAGGCTGTCACCCAGCGCAGAGAGCTGTTCCAAGAGGGCGAGCGGCTGGAAGAGGAGGCACGCAATCGCAGAGCCCGATTGGACGAGATTAAAGAAAAGAAGCTGAGGGAACTCAAGTATGTCCTTACAGTAAACTAGACAGAAAAAAAAAACTATGTAGAAAACTACATAAAAGACAGTATGAGAATAACTTATAAATAATTAATGAAAGAAAGAATTATTAATTACATACAGGAGAGAAGACACAGTGGCCTAAGAAGTGTTTAGACACTTGTGACATATTAAAAAAAAAAAAAAAAAGAATTTTATTGCATTCAGGGATGTTAGTAATGGGCCTGCAAGTGAGAACAATTCTAATGGCCAAAATATCTTCTTCCTTTTTTACGTCAAAATGTGTCGTAATATTTGAACCACAGCTGCTTTGTGTGAAGCAATTACTTTTAGTATTTCAATCTGTGGTTGCCCACATGCTCTCCGGATGGGAAAACCGCTTACTATACAAAAACAGGAAGGGAAGTGTGTTTGCACTATATTTTTCTGCCATTAGAGGTTTTTTTTTATGTAATTGCAAAGTCATACACTGCAGACTCATATCCTTAGTTTCCGGAGGTATTTTCTTGAGGTTATGCAATAGTCACATAAATCTTATAATAATTAACACAATCACTTTTCCACTTTTGACTGCAGGGCAGCTGGGCTCTCAGACAGGTACTACAACGAAGTGGAGCGTAAGGTTCGAGCCCTTCCAGCTCTTTTAAACTGAAGAACGGAAGAAATGGAAGAGATCCACCAAATAAACAAAGAAATACATTTGTTGTTTGGCTTGACATATGAACTCCCCAGAGCAGTGGATTTGTGGAAAAGATTACATCACTTATGGAAAGGTTACACAAAGTACACATCAAGGCATGTGAAGTTTTCTCTATCTGTGGCTGACACAATATAACTCCAAGTACTTACTGTATACAGTCGGGTGGAGAGAAACAGTGTTGCCAGATTGGATAGACAATTTCCAGCCCAAAAGCTCACAAAAACCCACCTAAAAACCACCCAAAACTTTAACTGTCAAAATAATGTGATAGAATGTAAATAAAGGTTGATAAGAGCCATTTTAACTCCTTATAACGAAATAATGATGACAAAATAATATAAATATAATGCTAGTTAAATTTCCCATGGATCAAATCGGGGCAAATACATTAAAGAGAACTACCACATATGATTATAGGTATTTCACACTCGTTCATGCACACACCATGACAGTCAAAACTGTGTCATTCTGTATGATAATCCTACAATAAAAAAATAACAACAGTAATGCTCTTACCTTCGTGTCGCTCTATAATTTCACACAGAACTAAGTCTTTTGAGAAGTTCATATTAAACATAATGTAGAACTATGAACAGTCAAAACTAACAAGTCCAGCAGCTTTAAAGGATATACCAATCTGGACCGTTTAAAAGATAAAAGACCCCTGATAGTACACGTACATCTCGGATGCGTCTATTTGATGTCTGCATTTACATCTGCAAGACGTTTTTTTTAGAGTGTTTGCTCATCTGCAATACGTCTATATGATGTTTCCTTTTAGATGTCAAATAGACGTCTATTAGATGTCTTTAAGATGTTTATGATTTAGAATGTAAGCAAAACTGACATCTGAGAGACGTCTGTCAGACGTTTGTAGACAGCAGATGCTTTCCAGATCAAGAGATCTTTAACAGACATCTTGCAGACGTACGTGTGCTGTCTGGGACAGGATCATATAGATATAAATAGATTTTGATTAAATAATTTAACTGTGCTCTGATTTCGGAGTTGCAGTGATATAGCCTTCGTGTCATCTCCCTCAACAGGTGTAATTCACGTTTTGAGAGTTAAAACACTCTCCACTCATTACTATGCAACTTATATTTAGGCATTATGATCACTTATACAGTTATACATTCAAAATCAGATTGTTATTGCGCTAAAAACCCGTCACTCATGAATCATCACGTCTGTCTGCTGATCCCTAGCCATTGGCTAAAAGTGCGGCCGCGACGTCAAATTCAAAACCGCCCAATTGGGCAACATTGGAGAGAAATTGCAAATTGCTCATAGCTGACGCAATCATCTTCGCGTCTTTTGACCAATCAGAATCAAGATAAGGCCATTCTCTTCTTTTCCATGGACAACATTTTGCGGTATTTTTAAATTACCTTAACCTTAGGTAACTAGTTGCTAAAGTTTAGTCTGTTAGTAAGTCAAGTAAGTTTGTCATGATAAAATTTTCCGTACGTTAGCTCAACGAACTTTTACCATCCTGTTGTTAAGCTTGTTAGCACAGAAGTCAGGGATGGGCAACTGGTAGCCCACGGGCCTCATACGGACCACAGTGTCTTTAAATACAGCCCACTGGACCACATTATACTATGATTATTCATTTTAAAACATTTCAAAAGTCAGTCACGAAAGATAGCTTTCAGAGTATGATGTTAATACTAACTCCAACTAGGAGAGGTCGGTAGTTCCCAGCCGATCTCCATATTACAGCATAGTATGCGCATGATAATGTGACCATTAAAATTAGCAAAAATAAACAACGTCAGAGTGCACCAGAACACTTCATTTACATGTTAAATTCTCAAAATTTTGCTATAATAGTTACAAGAGATTATATTCGGAACCATGTCACCTTTTTCAACTCTTGTGAGTTTGCAGGTATGACATTCAAACTGTAGGAATGTATGATAGGGGTCATGTGAAAGAGAAACAAAGAGAGAAGTTTCTTGTATAGTTGAATCATACACTGCAGACTCATAGCCTTAGTTCCCAGAGAGATATTTTGTTGAGGTCACGCAATGGTCACATAAATAATTATCAGCACAATCACTTTTCCACTTTTGACCTAAGGGCAGCTGGGGTATAAGGAAGTGGAGTGTAAGGTTCGAGCCCTTCCAGCTCTTTTAAAATGAAGAACAGAAGAAATGAAAGTTGTGAACTCCCCAGTGTTAAAATGTTTTGGCAGTGGATTTGGGAGAAAGATTACATCAACACTTATGGAAAGGTTAAACAAATTACATGTCAAGGCATGTGTGGTTTCTCTATTCGTGGCCAGACCCGTAGCCAGCTATGAGGTCACCGAGGTCCGGACCTCGTAAATTTTTTATGTTCAGAAATAAAATTTGTTCTCTGAATGACTACTTTGTTAAACTCCTCTTATGAATGTCTACACGGCGTGTATAATTCAGTTTAGACAGTTTGCAAGAATGTTTAGCGTCCCTGGTATGAAAATGATCGCTGTGAGACGCTGGCGGAGTGAACTAGCCTATTGAGAGAGTTGTGAATGAGTGTTTGAATGAGAATTTAGTTTGTTTTAGTAGCAATATCTGGCAACACATCGCCGGCACTTAAACTGACCACAATCAAAACAGCCCATGGACAGGTTTTTGCTGACAGGATACAACATTCGGGTAGGGAAACGCAAAAATTATCATGATATTATCTTTCAGAAACGTTATCAACGCTGTCAAAAACAGTAGCATTTAGTACACATAGATCTACGCAAAATACGCAAAAACTAGCCATGAAGAAGTATATGCTATGTCATTCAGTATAGTTAAATTTTCACAAAACATGCTATAAACATTCATAAGAGCACTAGACAAAGTAATTGTAGTTATGTATTTTTGCGTGAATAATAAACAACTGATAAAATTATCCACCCTTAAATACAGTGAAGTATTAACAAATTTTGATGCAATAAATAGGGTATAATTTAAAAATGATCATCCCTCCTAAACAGAAATCTTTTACAAACATCTACATGACTGTCTCCTTTAAAGTGTGTATAGTGTATAATGAGTTGTATTTGTACAGGTTATTATAAAACAATTCTTTAATTGTTTGTGAATGATACCAGCTATTCAAAGTGTGCAAAAAAAAAGAAAAAAAAAGTTTTTTTACTTTAACCAAATAGGTTTGCCAAAGACTGTATTTTATGCTGCAGGTCTTTCTGCCCCATGGAAAGTAGAACACATTGAAAACATCAAGGATCATGCTGCGATCATCGGACATCTAGAGAACATGAATAAACGTCAACAAATTAAAATTAATTCACTTGCATCCAAACTCACATACATTTCAAAAGGTGCAATATAAAGGGATATTTCACCCAAAAATGAAAATTTGCTGTTAATTTACTCACCCTCAAGCCATTCAAATGTAGGTGACTTTTCTTCTTCAGTTCAACACTAAAGAAGATTTTTAGCTGAAACTGTGGTCTTTGATGATTCATTTAATGCAAGTCAATGGCTACCGGCACTATGAGAGTCAAAAAAAAAACATACACAGGAAAAACTAATTTAATATTGTGGCTGCTGACGATACATTGAGGTCTTATGAAGCGAAGTGAGTAAATTAACAGCAAATTTTCATTTTTAGGTAAACTATCCCTTTAACCTACCAGCATACTTCAATGAGTCTTTATCACAAGGCTCTCTTCCCGCCTGCTTCAGGATGACCGCCTGTCTGCTAGTCCTGCTGTCGGAGGAAAACAGGAAATTGAACAACACTCCAATGTTCTTAAAGGAAGTTATAGTATCACAAACGTGTTTTTACCTTGGAAATAGGGCTGGGCGATATAGCCCAAAAAAAAAAAAAAAAAACACTATAGAATTTTCATATCAGTCTATATTGGTAATTGCCATGATAAATGTCAAATCTTTATTTCTTTCAAGTGTAGTGGCAGATTTTTTGCTCCTGGGTGAAAGTTGTGAAAAGTAGAAACCAGACAGTTAATTATGTTTTTATTATAGACTAACGTTACTCTATACAAATGCAATACAAATAACACAAATACACAAAAAACTGATATAGCTTAATAACTGTAATACTGTAATTATATTCCATTACTCCTTTAATACATTTAATGCCTACACATTCAGAATTTATTAAAAGTAAATATGAACATCCTACATTTCTGCCACAATAGCATGGTTACAGACAGTGTTACAGTAAATCCATGGTAAATGCTGGCGATTTCTATATTTGAAAGCCTTCTAACTTGAAAGCCTTCTCCTGTTTTCCGTGACAGTGTTGTTGATAATGTAAGCGTAGTCTGATCAGATATTAAACTAGTTTAAATAACAGAGACATGTATTTTTTAAATTGGAGAACTCGTGCGCTTCTCACTGGATCTCGCAGCGCTGTTTAGTGATTGTGTGACCGCGACCGGTCAGTGAATAAATGTCACGAATCCTGTCCATGCACTTCCGGTCGCTCACCACCAGAGGTCACCCGCTCACTACATGAACTCTTGCACTACACTAACTGTTGCACGTCACCCCCAGACTACATTTCCCAGCAGCCATTTCACTAATCACATGCTCACACCTGAGACTGATCACACAGCTGATTCCCATTACACCCCTTACTTAAGCCATGGACTTCCTCTCCCTCACTGCCGAGTATTGTATGCACTTATCTCTCTCCTAGCGATAGCTACTCTACGGAGCCCACTTAGTTATCATAGTCTTGCCTTGCCTGTTTCCTCGTGTTTTGATTCCTGCCCGTGTTTCCTGGATTAACCCTTTGCCTTGTCGTTTCGGACTCTATTCGGGCCTTGCCTGGATTATTGCTCACGTTTTCGGATTACCTCTTTTGTCAAGCCCCTTTGGATATTGTTCGCTGTCGACTAACTCATGCCCGTTTTGGATGACTCTTTACCTTGCCTGTGATATACCTGTTTGCCATTGTTTGAACTATGCCTGTCATGACCATGTCTTTAAATAAAAGCTCGCACATGGATCCGCACGTCTCTCATCTCGTCGGCTCCATAACAATAAACGCATTCGCTCCGAGCTCTCCGTGGCGCTCTTTTCTTTTGGATCGAGTTGATAAAACGGTCCGTGCGGCACACGATTCAGATGAGTAGCGTTGCTTCGATCCGAATTTGGCACGTTTACCATTTAATATTGTTTGCGTAGTTCATAAACATTATAGAACATTTCAAGCATTAATTATCGAACATTTTATGTGATAATCATTATTATCATTTCATCGTCCAGCCCTACTTGCAAATCACACTAAAATGAAAACATTTTGAAGACAACTAAGCAAAATGTGCACATGTATTTTACCATTAACCTAACAGCGTACTTCAATGAGTCTTCATGAGGGCTCTCTTTCCGCCTGTCTGCTAGTGCCGCTGCGGGAGAAAAACTGGAAATTTGCAATTATACCTTTCAAATAACATTACAATTAAACTTGTAAGGTAATTAAGAAAAGTGTTTATATATGCGTTTTAATCTCTTACCAATTTAACGTTTGATTTTCATCTTTTAGATGGCTCTCTCTGCCAGTGCCTCTGGACTGCTGCTTCAAGACCAAAGACTTACCGCCTTTGTGTTATATTGACCAATCTGAGTGTTTGTCAAGGCAAAATTTCAAACACGACCAATCATATTAAACAGAGACATAGAGCATAATTTAAGTAAATTGAAATTTTGAGTTCATTACACTTAAAATCTTAATTCAAAAGACTTTTGCTCCCAAATGAGTTAATTAAACATACATGTTTAAGTTTTGACACCAAAACTTGGCATTTTAAGTAATGTTAAAAGTTATGATAACTTGATTTCTTCATTAATGAAAACATTGGAGTTTACACATACAGTGGGTACGGAAAGTATTCAGACCCCCTTAAATTTTTCACTCTTTGTTATATTGCAGCCATTTGCTAAAATCATTTAAGTTCATTTTTTTTCCTCATTAATGTACACACAGCACCCCATATTGACAGAAAAACACAGAATTGTTGACATTTTTGCAGATTTATTAAAAAAGAAAAACTGAAATATCACATGGTACTGCGTATTCAGACCCTTTGCTGTGACACTCATATATTTAACTCAGGTGCTGTCCATTTCTTCTGATCATCCTTGAGATGGTTCTACACCTTCATTTGAATCCAGCTGTGTTTGATTATACTGATTGGACTTGATTAGGAAAGCCACACACCTGTCTATATAAGACCTTACAGCTCACAGTGCATGTCAGAGCAAATGAGAATCATGAGGTCAAAGGAACTGCCTGAAGAGCTCAGAGACAGAATTGTGGCAAGGCACAGATCTGGCCAAGTTTACAAAAAAATTTCTGCTGCACTTAAGGTTCCTAAGAGCACAGTGGCCTCCATAATCCTTAAATGGAAGACGTTTGGGACGACCAGAACCCTTCCTAGAGCTGGCCGTCCGGCCAAACTGAGCTATCGGGGGAGAAGAGCCTTGGTGAGAGAAGTAAAGAAGAACCCAAAGATCACTGTGGCTGAACTCCAGAGATGCAGTCGGGAGATGGGAGAAAGTTGTAGAAAGTCAGCCATCACTGCAGCCCTCCACCAGTCAGGGCTTTATGGCAGAGTGGCCCGACGGAAGCCTCTCCTCAGTGCAAGACACATGAAAGCCCGCATGAAGGACTCCAAGATGGTGAGAAATAAGATTCTCTGGTCTGATGAGACCAAGATAGAACTTTTTGGCCTTAATTCTAAGCGGTACGTGTGGAGAAAACCAGGCACTGCTCATCACCTGTCCAATACAGTCCCAACAGTGAAGCATGGTGGTGGCAGCATCATGCTGTGGGGGGTGTTTTTCAGCTGCAGGGACAGGACGACTGGTTGCAATCGAGGGAAAGATGAATGCGGCCAAGTACAGGGATATCCTGGACGAAAACCTTCTCCAGAGTGCTCAGGACCTCAGACTGGGCCGAAGGTTTACCTTCCAACAAGACAATGACCCTAAGCACACAGCTAAAATAACGAAGGAGTGGCTTCACAACAACTCCGTGACTGTTCTTGAATGGCCCAGCCAGAGCCCTGACTTAAACCCAATTGAGCATCTCTGGAGAGACCTAAAAATGGCTGTCCACCAACGTTTACCATCCAACCTGACAGAACTGGAGAGGATCTGCAAGGAGAAATGGCAGAGGATCCCCAAATCCAGGTGTGAAAAACTTGTTGCATCTTTCCCAAAAAGTCTCATGGCTGTATTAGATCAAAAGGGTGCTTCTACTAAATACTGAGCAAAGGGTCTGAATACTTAGGACCATGTGATATTTCAGTTTTTCTTTTTTAATAAATCTGCAAAAATGTCAACAATTCTGTGTTTTTCTGTCAATATGGGGTGCTGTGTGAACAATGAGGAAAAAAAATGAACTTAAATGATTTTAGCAAATGGCTGCAATATAACAAAGAGTGAAAAATTTAAGGGGGTCTGAATACTTTCCGTTCCCACTGTATATGTGATGTACTGTAATTTTTTTTGAAACCTGTATGGCATGAATTTAAATTAATCTGTAATTACATATTTGTTCCCTCACATATTAAAAAAAAATATATAAGTAGTGAACATTATTTTTCATTAAAATATGCAATCACTGTTTTTTTTTTTTTTTGTTTTTTTTTTTTTTAACATTTAAGATTTCAAGTACACTACAAATGCACATTTAATACAATTAAGCACACTTCTTTTTTTTTTTTTTTTTTTCACAGTGGATGTTAGTTCTTACAAGTCTTCCTATTGTACTTTCTATTTGCACTCCCACAGACAAGGTTTATGAAAGCCTTAGCTCACAATTGTAACCTTTAGTTAAATTTAGATAAAACTGTTTAATTTAAGTGATGTGGGTATAGACAGCATGACATAATACATAGGGCATTACATATGAGCAACAACACGATACTATGATACGATCCATCCCTTACACCTTAACCCACCCTTAAACCTACCCATACCACCAAACCTGTCCCTAACCTTACCCGTATCCCACCTCAGTAGCAGCAAACGTGTTTTGCAATGCAACGTGAACACAATTGGTACATTATAATTATTTTTATGTAAGTACATAGTTAAGCCCACTTAATATGAAGTGGGACCATTGCGATTGTGTATTTGTGTGTGTGCGTTACCTGCAGATAGTCACATCTACCTACTTTTAAACATTTTATACCTATGCAACTTATTTAAACTTAATATGAAATGCATGACAAAAAATGTGTATAAAATATCACAACAAAACAATGTGAACTATTCTTTTTATATGTTAACTTGAGCTCTTCCTTCTTATCTAGCTTTAAATTAAATTGAAAAGACTCGCCACCCTGGGTCACATTACCATAAATGATAAAATTACTTGAAGTAACCATTCGCATGTACCCTTCATTAACAGACTTGTGGAAGGGTCCTTCGTGGAAAGATTCAGGTGTTCATTTTCATTTGTAACGCTCCTACAGATGATGTTCCCTTCCCAAAGTGCCCTTCAAGGGTGCAAAGATGGCGGTGACACTCTGCAGCTGGCTGCAACAAAGTTTTTTTTACTTAAGGGGTTTGGTAGTCACAACAATACACCAACCTGCAGGGCCATTGCTACGAATTCTGGGCCCTGTGCACTGAATTTTAAAAGTTGCCAAATTTTAAAAGTTGCTTAATTTGTTGCTAGGTGCTTTTGGGAGAAAAAGTTGCTAGGGTAGTCTGAAAAGTTGCTAAATTTAGCAAGAGAATTGCTAAGTTGGCAACACTGGTTTAAAACGTCACGGACCATTAGAGTTATACCGCCACTCAACAGACATTTCAAGTCAGGACTGCGGTGAGACTTATAAAACATACCATATGTACGTTCATCTGTTCCAGGGGAAAAAACGAACACTCTTTTAGCACCACTCAGTGGACATTTCACATCGGTGACTTTAAGTTAAAACCCTTTGTTCACTCTGGTAAACTCTGGATAGAGGTAAAATCTGCTCATCAGCAAAGACTTCGGTCTCTTTTATCTTTTAGCCAATTTATGAAATTCTACTACTGACAACATTATGACTAGGCGCTTGACTGTCTGGTTTGGCAGCTGCAACCCCACGGCTTTGTAAGAACTGCCAAACCCAATATTGGCAGTAAACTTGAAGCCTTGAAGTCTTGTGAGATCATTTCTGACTTGATCTCCTGACTGTTTACCAGACTGCCGTCAAGCACATCGTACCTCAGCATTCAATCTGGAACTAGCAGGCTGAAAAACTGCTTCTAACTGCTTCTACACACTGGTCACCGTAATGACAGCATTAGGACACTGACTGTATAATGGATTACTTTTCACATCTAATGCTGCTAACCCTGGACTAACCCTGTCTTGTCCTGTCTCCTAATGGAACAGTTCACCCAAAAATGAAAATGTGCTGAAAACAGAAAAATAGTAGATGAGTTTGTTTCTTCATCAGAACAGATTTTTGGGAAATTTAGGATTAAAAGTGAAAGTGAATTTGACGTGATGTGTGGCCAAGGATGGCGTGTGTTCAGTACTCACAGCAGTGGGTAGTGAACACACATACCTGGAGCAGTTGGGGGTTTGGTGCCTTGCTCAAGGGTCTCACCTCAGTCGTGGTATTGAGGGTGGAAATGAGCGCTGTACACTCACTCCCCCCACCTACAATCCCTGCTGGTACTGACACTCGAACCCATGACCTCTGGGTTACAACACTCTAACAATTAGGCCACGACTACCACTTGTTCTCCAATAGATCCTCTCCAGTGATTGGGTGCTGTCAGAATGAGAGTTCATACAGCTGATAAGAACAAATCACAATAATCCACAAGTAATCAACATGACTCCAGTCCATCAATTAATGTCTTTTGAGGTGAAAAGCTTGTAAACAAATCCATCATGAAGGCATTTTACTTTAAACTGTCACTTCTGACAAAAACACCAGTCCATAATCTATAGTAACTCTTCCTCCAGTGAAAAAGTCTAGCCCCTGTTATCACCAACACATTTTTTAGATCTGTTTTGGATTGTTTTTGCTTGTAAACAATGTGCATATTTCTCTTCTGATACAGACGAGATGACTTTTTCACTGGACTTTTTTACAGCAACAATTTGAAGTTATAAATGTCTTGAATTTGTTTATTAAATACACACTGTTTTTCACTTTACTAGATGTTAATTGATAGACTGGAGTCATGTGGATTATTGTGATATTTTTATCACCTGTTGGACACTCATTCTGACGGCACCCATTCACTGCACAGGACTGGTGAGTAAGTGATGTAATACTAATTTCCAAATCTGTTCCGATTAAGAAGCAATTCAGACTTTTTTTTTATTAATATCTCCTAGTTCGGACTTTATAACTCGATTTAACTCAACAGTAGTGAGTTTGTCAATTTTGAGGAAAATAAGCCAGAAGTGTGGGATATAAACTCATGATTCTGAGCCAAGGGGAAAAGAGAGAATGATGAGTTGTTTTTCCTTGTCGGAATTATGAAACATAATCTCGGAGTTGCAAAAATAAAGTCAGAATTTTGAAATATGAACTAAAGTTGAACTTTTTAATCTTTTATTCCATGGCTTCCATTGACTGCTACTTGAAAACTGTAATTTTCTGCCACCAGATAGGATCTGCCCACAAAAAAACAAAACAAACAAAACAAAACAAAACAAAACAAAAACATGTAATCACTGTTTGCAAACACCGAAGGGCAGAATTTTTCCAGAAACTTTCCATGGGAACTTCACCTGGGGAATTTTGGAAATATCCCAAGTTGGAAACTTAACAGGAATTTATGAATTCACAGGAATTTATAGGAATTAACTGGGAATTTGGGGAAGTTTATAGAAACTGTATCATATACAAACATAAATATAAACATTTTGTTTGACCATAAGCTGACATGCACGCAAACTAATACAATTTATTTATTTATTTTGAATCTTTGATGGAATCCGTTAGTTTGCTAGAGAGATGAAGTCTAGAGAAGAGCATTTTGTGAAATATTAGACTATATTCTCATGTTTTACTTTACCTGTTAGTGATGTCTTTATTATTTAATGTATGTTTGAAAAAATCTGTTATGGAACAAGTTATGACAGCCACTGTGTGAATGATTATATTTCAACAACAAATATAATTTTTTTCATTTAGAATTTAATTTTAAAAGTGCATTGTGCAATTTACATGTGTGCAATTTTATATATATATATATATATATATATATATATATATACATACGCTATATAAAAGGAGTGTTCATTCTCTGTTCGTGAGGTAGTTTCTTGCCCTATAATGCTGTCTTTTATTGGAACAGACATGTAGGTAACATTAACTGGGAAAGAGTGTAGACTTTACCTCAGAAATTCTTTATGTACAATAAAATCAAAGAAGTGTCTTATAAAATGGTACATCGATGCTATCCTACAAAGTGTGTTTTTTACAAAGGTTTATTTCTGATGACTTTGATGTAAATTGCTCCTTCTGTGATTACCAAACTGAAGATTTGCCTCATCATTTATGGTATTGTGAGTATACTAAGAATCTCTGGGAAAAAAAACAAACAAAAAAAAAAACATATTGAGTGTTTTTTTGTGGCATAATTCCTGATGTCTCTGTTTTTTTTTATTTATTATTTATTTATTCAACCTTATTTTGTTCATTTAGCCTAATTTATACATAAACGTAAATTCTGTAAGCATAAGAATTTTTCTTGAAGATTTAAATGCGTGTATGATTTCTGACTCTTCTAATAAGAAAGCTGTAAAAAGTGTGAATCTGTTCAAAAGTGGCATGTGATATATTTATATTGTTAGATTTGTTTATAATATATTTACAAAATATTATACTTTATATATATATATATATATATATATTTTTTATTATTATTATTATTTTTTTTTTTTGTTTTGTTTTTTTGTATTTAGCCTATATATAAAAACAAACATTCAGTCAGTGACAAAATATTTTATGTGAATATCCAATAGATGGTGCTGAAGCTCCCAAAAATGTGTGCTCCGTAAATGTGTCCCCCGAAACATAAACGATTCAGTTAATCGATCAGTGGTTCCCATGATCTCTGAGAAGAAATGCTAAACATGTCAGCAAATTGAAGATTGTACTGAAGATGCGTTTTTCTTTTCTGCACAGTATGAGTGCACACACGGCGGAAGATATTGTGTGAAATCACAGGTGAACTTATGTGGCTCTGTATGCTGCATGTTGGATCGTGTGTCGTCCTGTTTTTAACTTAGCACAGTTAATGTTGTGTGTTATTTTTTTCCCCGACATAGCTTTAAACCACTGATCAGACAGTGATGGATTCCCTGAACTTTGAGTCCGAGATGGAGGCGGATGGACAGGGCAGTTATTCTCTGTTTCCAGCGCTGGACAGCATGAGCAGCCTGACTGGAGCCGCAGAGAGTCTAGACGCGTGAGTTTGTTGGGCAGAGAATGAAAGCCTTTTTATGAAACAACCCCTTTATTTAGACAGGCGCCAGAAAAGCTGTTTTATATTACTGCACGGAAATAAACCACTTTTTTTAGGACATGCCACCGTGAAATGGATTGAAGTCCCATAAAAAGTACTGTGGCGAAATGATGGTATCAAAATAAAAATAAAAAATACGTATGCAGCGGTATGGTTTTACTATGGTATCATTCCCAAAACACAGTGGTAGTACTTTTTTGTAAAGTGGTTCAGGCTGCCGTGTAAATACTGTGTCACATAAAAGTAAAAATCTTGCCACAATTATATCACCGTACAATTGCATCTGAGTGAATATAATATTGCTCATTAATAATTGCTGTGGTTTTATGAGTGTCTCAACAAAAATAGTTAGCTTCCCCCCCCATACATCATATACAGGGTAATGCTGTCACCCTTGTGAAAAAGATTTACTCTTTAGCATACTTTTAAGAATAATACTTATTACAGAAGTAATATACTTAAGTGCAAACTGAAATTATTGTTTTTAAATACTTTGATTGTTTTTGCATTTTTGTTTCAAATCACGTTATTTGCAATTAAATGAAACTATGTAGTCTAATATACTTCTGTCATTTCTATTGAAACTTGTCATGTATTTAAATATTTTGTATTTACATATTTGTAATGAAGTTGAAATTTAGTACATGTAATACTACAACTAAAATAAGAATAAATAAATTATAATTAGTGTAGTATGTAGGCCTAAGTCAGCACATCAGAATCAGTGTAATTCTTTAAAGCATGAAAAACAGTTATTTAATGTGATAATTCACACAAAAATAAATTCTGTCATCATGAATGAGTTTCTTTCTTCTGTTGTACATAAGATATTTTGAAGTTTTTTTTTTAGTATACCTTCATGATTTGAAGTGCACTAATTTACAAGTGCACATTCAATATAATTAAGTGCAAGTGTTATGCATCTCACTGAGTTTATTTAGTGTGAATTAATAATATTTTATTGCTATTGAAGTACTATAAATAATAGTTAAACTAATAACTGAGATTACTCAGTAATGCAGTAGTAATATTAGAACTATGGTGGATGTATGTGAATATATATATATGATACAGTATCGGATATATGTTGTCATAAGCTGCTGCTCTTTTTTTCAGTGAAACCCCCAGTGAGGTGGCAGATAAACCGAATCTCACTTGGCTCGATGCTGCTCAGGTGAACATCTCCCTTAAATAATGCTGTTGTTATTTCACATACATTTCTTGTGATCAACTCAATGACTTTTCTGATTGTTTAAGATTGTTCTTGAAGAAGCTGGGCGGCCCATGCACATCAAGGAGATCAAGCAGCGGATCATTGATCGTGGACTGGTGCAGTCAAAGTAAAGAAAATTTAAATTTCCTTCGGTTTATATTTTCAAATTGAAAACACCATGCACAAATGTCCAGATAATCGCTGTTTCTGTGATTATTTCACAGTGCAAAGTCAAGCCTCGAGGCAGTCATGTATCGAGAGGTGAGACTCGCAGTCTGGCCCAGTTTTATTTATGATACTGTCATGCTGTTACCTGTCAGTCATGTACCATATTTACTTTATACATGTTTTCCATTCAGTACCAGCAGTGTGTTTAATTTAGTATATGATTTCATTTGTATTTGTCTTTCATATTTACATTTGTTAAAGTTTTAGAATGACTAATATAGGAGAAAAGGGTGAAGTCAGAGCAGTCTGTTTCTAAGAGAGTCTACATGAGAAGTAGCCTGCAGCATTTGCTTTAGTTTTACGGTGTGTTACAGACACAGAAAGGGAGCAGACGCTTCAAGAGGATTGAAAGCAGAAATGGAGTTTTTGCCCTGTTGGTAAGTCTATAAGCACATGTCAGTTAGCTGTCAGTGCTTAGAAATAGTTTGTATTAGGAAAAGCGCCACATTGTTTTGTTGTTGTTGTTTTTTGCTGTTTTTATAAAACTGTCCATTTTCTTTTTTTTATGTATATATATGTTGTTTGCAGTCTGCATCAAAACATCAAACAATGACAAACATGATGATTTCAATTTATATTTTATGTGGTTAACTAAAAGTGAAGTGAGTGGTTTGCCAGTTGTTAAATATTTATTTTCATAACTATCGGCCCACACTCCTATGTTTATACTCTCCATGAAGTCAATTTGTAATGGCCTTACTTTGAAGATCATACTCAAAAGACACACTTCACTTTTAAATAGATTCCAGCAATTTAATGGAATAACACCCATGTGAAGCTGTAATAAACATTTCTTCTGAAAGCATTTTTTTTCTGACAAAAAAGCTCTGTTGTATTGATGTGTGTAAAACTCTGATTATTTGTAACTCGCATGTGCAGACTGATGAAGAGAGACAGCATGCGTTGCAGGCCTTCTCTGCCCAGTCGACCTTCTCAAGTTCAGGCTCCGGTTCGTCCATGGGACCCCTGCCTTCCCCTACGAGCCACGCTGAGTCCAGGCCTAAGGTCAGGAAGGGCCCTCGCAAGAACCAAAATGAGAAGTACCGGCTGAAGTACATGCGTCTGCGCAAGGCTGCCCGTGCCATGATATTTGTAAGTAAAATTTATTTTAATTTTTATACCAAAAACACGGTTTAAATATGTAATTCCCTACTTTTGACATTATCATGATAACCATCCCTGAATTGGTGCCCTTTAATTCACAGGAAAATGCAGCACTGTATGATGAGATTGCTCACATGGAAGAGAAGTTTGTTCGGGCAAAAGAAGAAAGGAGGTACATCCACACTTAGTTATCTTTATTACAAAATATACTTGATAAAAAATTAAAATTCTAATTACTTAATCATGTTATTATGAAAAGATGCTTTACTGAAAATCAGAGGAGCTGTTCAGTCCGGTTTTGTATTTAATATATATATATTTTCCAAACTCTTCATATTTTCATACTTTTCAAAAGTTCTTGTTTTTTTCCGAAAGAAACTAATACTTTTATTCTGCAAGGATGCATTAAAGTGAAAAAAGTGACAGTGAAGATGTTTGCAGTGTTACAAAAGATTTCTATTTAAAATAAATGCTGTTATTTTGAACTTTCTCCTGAAAAAAAATCACAACCCACAAAAATATTAAACTACACAACTGTTTCCAACATAGATAGTAATAGGACATGTTTCTTGAGCACCAAATCAGCATATTAGAATGGTTTCATGTGACATTGAAGTCTGGAGTTATGGCTGCTAAAAATTCAGCTTTGTCATCACAGGAATAAATTACATTTTAAAAATATTAAAATTTAAAACAGTTATTTTAAATTGTAACAGTATTTGACTTTTTTTCTGTATTTTTTGTCAAATAAATGCAGCCTTGTTAAGCAGAGGAGACTTCTTTTAAAAACTATAACCAAAAAAGCTTGTAATTAATTAAGTAATTAAAAATAATAAAGGTTTAAATGGAACCATTTTAGCATGATTTGTCAACTAGATGAAATATGTAAGGGATAATTGACAACGGGCTGTTGAATTATTAGAAAGTAATTCTGTTTATACTAAGTTTACCACACTTTTGTGTGCACGTTTATAAGGGAGAGAGTGGGAGAAATAGAGTACGTGCTCTCCATACATACGTTTTTTTGGCAAAAACATGGAAATAAATTTTCGTTTTTATCCTGTTGTTTACCATTTATTTGCTTGGTCAGTGTAGTTGTGGGTTTTGGTTAGTTTGCTGTTTTAGGCTGTAAGGACGCTATGACGTAATGTGGTCAAGACCTGTCTGGAACTACTTTAGGTGTGTGTTTACTCTAGGATTTTTTTCCAGTTGTGATGGCAGGACTATTTCCTGTGGACCATGCCCCCTTCCCCCTTCCCCCTTCTCTCTAGCCAAGCATCACATGCACTCAAACTCAAAATTTTATTTATTTGAACTAAAAAATGACAAGTAAGTCATAAGGAATTTTAGGCTGA
Source organism: Spinibarbus caldwelli (assembly GCA_039654775.1). NCBI lineage: Eukaryota > Metazoa > Chordata > Actinopteri > Cypriniformes > Cyprinidae > Spinibarbus > Spinibarbus caldwelli. The sequence goes on along the minus strand of CM077239.1, from coordinate 17,297,270 downwards.
TTTGGCTATTGCTAATGATGGTGGTGGCTAATGGTGAGTCCATTAAAACTCATTCAGTCATCAAACTCATTTTTCCAATTTATTTTCTCAACATGTAGGAGTAGACATTTCTATGGAAGCCCTTTTCCGCCACTGAATAAAAAATAAAACAAGGTAATTGCGACTTTTTATCTCACAATTCTGACTTTTTTTCTCGCAATTCTGACTTTTTTTTCTCGCAATTGCGAGTTTATATCTCGCAATTCTGACTTTCTCGCACCATAGGAAACAACTCTCCTTGTAAGGCTTTGCAGTGGTTTGTTCAATTTGCACTATCAAAATGAACTAGATGAATGTTGCGTCCGAATATGATTTTTAAACAAACATAAAAATTAATTATTCTCCATTTCTGTTTTGCGCTCGCGGTTGGACAGTACCATTACCGCCGGGCAGGGTGCGGGAGGGGGGACAGCGCGCACAGCTTTCAGACACAACATTCTTCATTTCTTTATAGTTCTGAGTTTGAAGCAGCTTCTATCGTGTTATTTTAATAACAGCTGTCAAGTAAAGAGTGTATTATTGTAACACGAGAGTGGATATATGAATGCATGCAGGTGGATTTCCTTCACTCTCGCATAAAGTGCGCTTTCATCTCTATGTTCTTGCTCTAGAATTATCTTATCTCCTGTATTTAATGTTGTAAGATATCGACCAAGCAAGACATCCCCAATGAAAATTGTAAATAAATTAAGGATTCATTATTTATTAGTTATTATTTTAAGTATTTTTTAAATTATTTAGTCAATTATATATGAAGAGTTCAGATGCAAAAGCCTCTAAGTGCCATCTGAAATTTTCTTCTAAAATGAGCATTTTTCTCAGGCTCCTATGTTTATGTTCAGTTATTTCACTTTAATGACAATGAAAAGAACCTGTACCTGAGAAAAATGCTCATTTTAGAAGAAAATTTCAGATGGCACTTAGAGGCTTTTGCATCTGAACTCTTCATATATAGGCCTATATACATACATTCATACACACACGTGTGTGTGTATGTGTGTGTGTATATATGTGTATATGTATGTGTGTGTGTATATATGTGTATATGTATGTGTGTGTGTATATATGTGTATATATATGTATGTGTGTGTGTGTATATATATATATATATATATATATATATATATATATATATATATATATATATACACACACACACACATATACATATATAGTATACTTCTATGATTAAATTATCATTGCTATACACAATAATAATGTAATGTTGTATGTATCTATAAGTTGGTCTCGTTCTGGTTGCAGTTCTGGCTGTAAACTAGGTAGTGTAAAATCTAAGAAGCATATTCAGGAAAACGTTTATGAAAATGTACAAACACAGGAAGCCTATATTCCAGATAAATGCCATCTAATTCAGGGGTGCAAAATTCAGTTCCTTGAGGACCACAGCCCTGCAGAGTTTAGTTCCAACCCTGCTCAAAAACACAGTTGTTTAAAAAAAAAAAAAAAAATTCTGATTTATAGCTGAACCATGTGTATTTGGGTTGATGCTAAACTTTTCAGTATAAAATGAATTAGGCTACTATTATAGTATTATAGGATTATTATGGCTAGCATGACGTACAGAGTAGGGCTAGTGATGTTCTGGTTTGGCATCATCAGTAACAACATCTACTCGTAAGTCACTCAGAAAAGTTCTGATGAATGAAGTATTATGCTCTTGAAGGACAGTCGGATTCTGCTGTACCAGCACATAAAGGGATTTCTGGAAATAAAGCTGCCGATGAGCTAGCAATAATAGTGTTACAATAATACGTTTTTGACTTATTAAAATAACACAATAGAAGCTGTCTCAAACTCAGAATTATAAAGAAATGAAGAATGTTGTGTCTGAAAGCTGTGCGCGCCGTCCCCCCTCCCGCACCCTGCCCGGCGGTAATGCTACTGTCCAACCGCGAACGCAAAACACAGAAATGGAGAATAATGACTTTTTATGTTTGTTCAAAAATCATATTCGGACGCAACATTCATCTAGTTCATTTTGATTTTTAGTATATACAATCACATTAGCACAAATCATAAAATGAAGTAATTAACAGTACTTAAGTTTTCCAGGTAGGTCTAACAGTAATATTTAGGTACAGAATTACTACAGAAATTGAACTGTAAAATAACACTGGATAGTCTTATTTGTATGAATACACACAAACAGCAGCAGTCACTTTATGACCTCATGCACGAATCTAATATATTGTTACACGTAGGGCTGGACGATATGGCCAAAATTTATATCACGGTATATTTCTTCATTTCGGTCGATACGATATAATTCTGATAACAATATGAATACTATTAAAAAAAAAGCCTCATAAAAACTGCCAAGAATGCCCACAACAGATGTCTGTACCTAAACTAATGAAAAAATGAATTTGCCAAGTCTACAAAACCTCTTCCTATAAAACTATATAATATTTTAGAAAAAAAAAAAAAAACAGACACAAATAAATTAAATGTTCACCTTTTATTTATATTTAGCCTTCATACAAACAAGAAATGTGAAATTACTGTCAAATATACGTCTCAGACTCACCTCATTAATATTAATATCTTTAACTTCAAACTATAGGCTGACATACACTACCGGTCAAAAGTTTTTAAACAGTAAGATTTTTAATGTTTTTTAAAGAAGTTTCTTCTGCTCACCAAGCCTGCATTTATTTGATCTTAAATACAGCAAAAACAGTAACATTTTAAATAGTTTTACTATTTAAAATAACTGTTTTCTATTTTAAAATATTTTAAAATTAAATTTATTCCTGTGATTTTAAAGCTGAATTTTTAGCATCATTAACTCCAGTCACATGATCCTTCAGAAATCATTCTAATATTCTGATTTTCTGCTCAAAAAACCTTTATTATTATGTTGAAAACAGCTGATAAGAATTTTTCAGGTTTCTTTGATGAACAGAAAGTTCAGAAGAACAGCATTTATCTGAAAGAGAAATCATTTGTAACATTATAAATGTCTTTATCATCACTTTTGATAAATTTAAAATGTAAATTAAAGGATTAATTTCTATAATCCCCCCAATACTACTTTTGAATGGAATAGTGTATAATGTTACAAAAGCTTTCTATTTCAGATAAATGCTGATCTTTGGATCTTTCTATTCATCAAAAAATCATGAAAAAAAAAAAAAACTCAACTGTTTTAAATATTGGTAATCAACAAATCAGCATATTATAATGATTTCTGAAGGATCGTGTGACACTGAAGACTGGAGCAATGATGCTGAAAATTCAGCTTTGATCACAGGAATAAAATACATTTTAAAATATATTCAAATAGAAAGCAGTTATTTTAAATAGTAAAAATATTTCAGAATTGTACTGTTTTTGCTGTACTTTGGATCAAATAAATGCAGGCTTGGTGAGCAGAAGAGAATTCTTTTTATTTATTTGTTTTTAAATCTTATTGGTCAAAATATTTTGACTGGTAGTGTAGGCTGATTATTATTATAGACTGAAACAAATGTGCTTCAGTTAGGATAAAGAAGATGAAAAGTGCTACGAGTTGCTGCAGAAAAAAAAAAAGAGCAACAACAAAAGCATGTTGCTGGAGACAGGCTTATTGAAAATGCAAACTGATTGTCTGCCAGCAGGAGGCGCTGTGAGAGTGATAAAACTAGCAGTTTCTCCAGTAATGACTGTAATCAAAGCAGCTCCGCTCATGAAGGCTACTTTATCAGATAAAATGAAACTTTTCTGAAGACAGTCGGTTCCCTTCAGAGATACATTCATATAAAACACCCACGCTGCGTTTTGATTTTAAAACGTGCAATGCTCATGTTTTTTTCAACAAAGTCAAACGCCACAAATAAATCAATGTATGGCAAACACTGGTAATGTACATCGAAATATCGGAAATGTTTAAAACTCATATCACCGTTATTGAAAAAAATTATATTGCGATACATATTGATATCGAATTATTGTCCAGCCCTAGTTACATGTGCATTTTGCTTCTCAACGTTTTACATTCACTTAATAACCTATATACCGACTGTGTTTATGTGAATACTCGCCAAGACAGTAGGGCTGCAACTAACGATTATTTTGATAATCGATTAGTTGGCCGATTATTTTTTCGATTAATCGATTGATTGGATTTAAAAAAAGCTAAATGTTTTTCTTCATTTGTTTTATTGTCAAAAACACTTCCACATTCTGTCCAATGTCCTTCAAACAAACGTGCCAACTGAATGCTATGAAAACATACAGTGCTTAACAATTTATTAGACCATCTGTCATAATAAATAGAAAACACAAATATTTTAGGAATCTGTCAAAGAATTGTTTAAATCTAAAAATGTTATTGTCATTTATTGGGCAAATAAACTGAAACAACTAAATTTTTATTCACATAAAAAAATGGCCTCCTGCCTTTCATAACAGCATGCATTCTTGCTGGCATTGTTTAGCTACTTTTTGACTGTAATTGGGTATCTGAATAAATCTTTCATAGATCTAGATCTTCATTCTTTCATAGATAACAGAAATATTTATATCTTAGCATTAGAAATAGCCCACTGTTACTAAAGAGCTTACGCATATTGGAGGACTAACAAATACAGATTTTTAAAAAAAATGATTTTAGTAAACACCAATACTGCTGTTTAGAGCAGCAGTGGCACAAAGCTTACATTATTTGTTATAAACCTTAAATACATTTGTTTTAATAAATTTGTTAAGCACTGTATATTGGCCTATAGTTTAAATCTCTTCGTCAAAAATTAAGATAATAATAAAGATATTAAAGACGAATAAAAACACAAATTCAGTGTTAACCAACTCTTTGATCACGGTCACGTTTACTGTAATTTCTTTATCCTGTAAAAGGCGGCTATGAAGCGTCTGATATTTATATTCAGACAACTATACGCGGTTATCCCTTTACAGTTCCTACTCATAAAATACGTGCACTACATGTTGACTTTTAAACCTTAATTTAACGTTCAACAACAGATATTTCAGCACAATGAATGTTTTTGCGCTGAATATTAATCCCTCTCTGATGCGCGTTCACGCGCCCGCCGCGCCGGCGCTCATTCAGTAAAGATTTAAACTTAACACAGACTATCAGGACGGAACTTTATGCAAAATTGTAAATGCTCGCGTGAATTTGTGACATTTACAGATAAGGATATGACCGTACACTGAACGTTTTTGCGCTGAGGATGCACACGCATCTGTCAAAGTGCCTGACAGGGCAAGCCATTACACTAATGCATTAACTTAAAGCTTAAAGCTTAAAATAAAGAATTCTCATGTTTTGAGCAGCTTGGATCACGTACTTCTCCCGCAGCATCTCATTCTGTTTCCTCCACTATTTTAGATGCATTTTAGCCGCAGAAATGCGTTATTCAGTGCTGTAACGTTAATTTGACCCAATCGGCTGAAGTTGTACGTGCACTGTGGGCAGACCCGACTAATCGATAATGAGAATCGTTGTCGATGATTTGCATTATCGATAATAATCGATTTTATCGATTAGTTGTTGCAGCCCTACAAGACAGGCATTTTGACATAATTTTGTATGTATTTGGACGTCTATGTGCAGTAAGGCGCAAAACAATTTTGTAACAAATACATACAAAATTGTGTCAAAATGCCCGTCTTAAAGTGCCCATATTTTGGTTTTGGGAGTCCCCACCAACAGGTTGACATGCATGCAAGGTCAAAAAACACTTTCATTTTCTTATAATATGCATTTATTTTTACCTTATTTGCTCAACGACTCCCAAACGATTCGTTCAACGATTCATTTTTCCAAACCCCTCCTTTGCGTGACGCTAATCTGCGGTGATTGATTTCATTTAAAGCAGTGTTTGTGAGCTTTTAACGCTCCAAAAGCGGCACCTAGTGGCAAAGAATGAATTTGCATTTTCATTCAGACCAACACAAAAATCAAGTTTTCCCAGGTCAATGTGCTAATGTTTCACTTTGACGTCAACATGAAACTTAGAGCTGTGTTACACACTGCAATGAAAGGTAATTTTCAAAAATCCAAAATAGGGGCACTTTAATGTCTTTTTGTGCTTGAATGGCTTAAAGTGGCTTGAATGTTTAAATTGGCAAGACTTGAAAGCATGTGCAGATGATGCATTCCATCATCTGTCATCGCGTTATAAGGGCGGAACCTGCGGGAATGAGTAGACGTATGCGCAATACCCACAATCCCACGCCAAATGTCTTTCTCTGTCTCCTCTGCTAATTCCTCAACTGTGAATAATGTGAATGGGCGTCACTATGATGTCACTGAGAAGCTGCAGCTGTGGCGGGGGTGATTTTTGATGAAGAAATGAATGTAACGGAAACACTGTTTCCCTGAAATTGCACACCTTAGAACATTCGTCAGCCAGACAGATTCAAGCATTCCCAAATCCTAAGATACAGTCCACCTACTCTCTCACCCTGTTTCTTCAGATTCCTGCTGAAGTCTTTGTTGCAGTATCAGTCTCTGGCTGAAGGAGAATCTGTCCCGACTCCCAGCTGCAGCACACACACACCTGTCACGTTGAGCTCCAGCACACCAGGGGACGCTGCTCTACCAGGGAGTCACAGCCAGGCCACTGGACTCTCAGGATCTGAAGACAGCCTTTTGAAGAAACCCAAAAAAGAAAGAAAGGAGAGAGGAAGAGAGAACGGCAGGGAAGAACGTGAGTGTTTTCTACAATATATGTGTCTGTATTTTGAGAATGCAGATTCAGTTACTTAGTGTTTATTTGCTCAACTCTTAGTCATGAAGAAGATTTGTAAGAAAAGGAAGGCTGCAGAAGGTGGAGTGCGCAAGCTCGTGCAGCCCATCTCACTGGACTCTTCGGGGAGGCCGGTCTTTCCCATAGTGCTTGGTGGACTCACTGTGTACAGCCTAGGGGAGGTCAGAAACTCACCCAGCTCTAATGTGATATTGTAAAGGTCATAACTGTTTTTTTTCTTCACAGTGAGGCAGTAGTCTTTAGTAAATATTTAAATAAGCCGTTTTAAAAGTGAAATTGTGGTTGCTGAAGAAGAGCTCATAAGTTTGTGTTTTTATTGTAGATCATCACAGACAGGGCTCTGTTTCATGACGAAACTGCTATCTATCCTGTGGGGTTCTGCAGCACGAGGGTTTTCGCCAGCATGAAGAACCCTGATCAGAAGTGTCTCTACACCTGCCAAATCAAAGATGGTGGTCAAGGACCACAGGTGCACTCTTATGCATGTATACTTATGGATAGTTGACCTGATGTTGACACATCCTGTGGTTTGACAAAAACATCAGTGCTTGTACTTCTTTAATTATGGCAGTAAAAGCAGTAAAGTAACCCTGGTTATGAAGTTGTCTGTATCCTTTACTGCAGAAATTGACTATATGAACTAAACATGAACTTACATCTTTTTGTTCTTGTAATATTTAGTTTGAGATTGCTCCAGAGGATGACCCACAGAATGCAATAGTGGCCTCATCAGCCCTCACCTGCCATGCAAACCTGCTTAAAGCCATTGGTGCCCGGAGGTAAAGTTCTGTAGAATTTCTCTGTACACTAAAAAACTATTTCCCCCACAGTCATTTAAAAATTATATATAGTCGTATATAATATTATAAAAAAAAATGGATGTATAATCTCAGTAAGGTATTTTTAATTTATTACTTTTTAAGAAATAAATATTAATTTAAAAATGTTAAAAAATCACTCTGCATGATTTCTCTTATTCTAGGGGCAAAACCTTGACCAACATTGTCCCATCTGGAGCAGACTTTTTTGGTTTTTCTCACCCCACTATTCAGAACCTGATCCAGAGCTGTCCTGGGGCTCGCAAATGCAGCAGGTGAGTAGCATTAGTTCATTTTATTCTACACACCACAATAATGTGATCATCTTTTATTTTTGAAATAAATAAAATGTTATATATATATATATATAGGTGCATCTCAATAAATTAGAATGTCATGGAAAAGTTCATTTATTTCAGTAATTCAACTCAAATTGTGAAACTCATGTATTAAATAAATTCAATGCACACAGATTGAAGTAGTTTAAGTCTTTGGTTCTTTTAATTGTGATGATTTTGGCTCACATTTAACAAAAACCCACCAATTCACTATCTCAACAAATTAGAATACTTCATAAGACCAATAAAAAAAACATTTTAGTGAATTGGTAGGGGCTCCTTTTACTTTAATTACTGCCTTAATTCGGCGTGGCATGGAGGTGATCAGTTTGTGGCACTGCTGAGGTGGTATGGAAGCCCAGGTTTCTTTGACAGCGGCCTTCAGCTCATCTGCATTTTTTGGTCTCTTGTTTCTCATTTTCCTCTTGACAATACCCCATAGATTCTCTATGGGGTTCAGGTCTGGTGAGTTTGCTGGTTAGTCAAGCACACCAACACCATGGTCATTTAACCAACTTTTGGTGCTTTTGGCAGTGTGGGCAGGTGCCAAATCCTGCTGGAAAATGAAATCAGCATCTTTAAAAAGCTGGTCAACAGAAGGAAGCATGAAGTGCTACAAAATTTCTTGGTAAACGGGTGCAGTGACTTTGGTTTTCAAAAAACACAATGGACCAACACCAGCAGATGACATTGCACCCCAAACCATCACAGACTGTGGAAACTTAACACTGGACTTCAAGCAACTTGGGCTATGAGCTTCTCCACCCTTCCTCCAGACTCTAGGACCTTGGTTTCCAAATGAAATACAAAACTTGCTCTCATCTGAAAAGAGGACTTTGGACCACTGGGCAACAGTCCAGTTCTTCTTCTCCTTAGCCCAGGTAAGACGCCTCTGACATTGTCTGTGGATCAGGAGTGGCTTAACAAGAGGAATACGACAACTGTAGCCAAATTCAAATGGCTCTTGATGCCTTGACCCCAGCCTCAGTCCATTCCTTGTGAAGTTCATCCAAATTCTTGAATCGATTTTGCTTGACAATCCTCATAAGGCTGCGGTTCTCTCGGTTGGTTGTGCATCTTTTTCTTCCACACTTTTTCCTTCCACTCAACTTTCTGTTAACATGCTTGGATACAGCACTCTGTGAACAGCCAGCTTCTTTGGCAATGAATGTTTGTGGCTTACCCTCCTTGTGAAGGGTGTCAATGATTGTCTTCTGGACAACTGTCAGATCAGCAGTCTTCCCCATGATTGTGTAGCCTAGTGAACCAAACTGAGAGACCATTTTGAAAGCTCAGGAAACCTTTTTAGGTGATTTGAGTTGATTAGCTGATTGGCATGTCACCATATTCTAATTTGCTGAGATAGTGAATTGGTGGGTTTTTGTTAAATGTGAGCCAAAATCATCACAATTAAAAGAACCAAAGACTTAAACTACTTCAGTCTGTGTGCACTGAATTTATTTAATACACGAGTTTCACAATTTGAGTTGAATTACTGAAATAAATGAACTTTTCCACGACATTCTAATTTGAGATGCACCTGTGTATATATATGTATGTGTGTGTGTGTGTATATATATATATATATATATATATATATATATATATATATAGATATATAGATATATTGATGACAGGGGTTAAGGGCTCCTGCTTAAAGCACTGTGGCTTCCCCACTCAAATGCAGATGTAGAGAGAGTGTTCTCCATGGTGGGTTTGAACAAAACCAAAACCAATATTACCGTAAAAAAACTGCTGCTAAAGAGTGAATATATAAGGGATAATGCACAGCTAGCTGTACACTGAACGATTTTAATGCACAACGTGAAAGCAAGAACCACCTGACGCGAAGCTACAGGTCATTAGCTTAGCATTCTGCCCGCTTCAGATCAGAAAGAGATGAAATAGTGCGGTAAGATCACATTTATTTGAATTAATTAATTATAACATTTAGCTACTTGAATTAATTATTCGATCGAGAGAGAGAGAGGGGTGACAGTTGCCTGTGTGAATTAGCCTACCTGCATCTGTGCGTCTCTCCAGTAGGCTATTTAATGTATTGTATTAATAAAAGTCACAGCGATCTCAAGAAGTTTGTGTCATGAATGTTTGTATATGTGCGCAGCCCGATCTCACAAACCAAAATAATAGACATGATTTTCTCAGGCCACATGTAAAATCATATGAATTATTATAGAGATTATTAAAATGAATATGTATGGATGACAGTTGATTACAATAATATTTCAGTTTAATTCCATCATTTGTAACAATTTCCCCTGTGGGATAAATAAAGTTAATATTAGTCGTATATTAATAATACCTCATTAACTTTATTTACTATCCCTGTTATAGTATTATTCATAAGTAAAAACCAACAAGATTTTTTTTTTCAGCATGTTTCCAAATTCTCTACCCCAGGTCCAAAAGAAATGTAAAGAATGTACAAACTGAAAACATTAAATACTTTTGTGATCTATTTCCATTTGTTATTTTCAAAAGAGAAATACTGTCATGGATGTTTACAGAACAGAGGTCACCTTTTTTAATTCCAATGGAAGAGATGGACTTTTGTTTGTCTTTTGTTTATTATTATTTTGTGCTGTATTGTTGGTTACTGTGTTATTTCTGTTTCAAAAGCCAGCAATAATAACACTTTAATATCTAAAGAGTGTTCATGTGATTTTATATATTAGTAATGTTGTGAAATGAATAAATGCATAATAATCGTCATAATTGTAAAACCGTGATTATTCTTCAGACAATAATTGTACCAACAAAATCTATAATCGTTGCATCCCTAGTCAGCGGTGAGGCGACTACCGCTTCAACACATTCTCACTCCCAACTCGCCATGTATTGATGCTTGTTCAGGACTCTTGGTCAGGTGTCACTTTTTTACGCACAGGGTCCCCCTTTAGTGTCAGTTTTTTGATGTGCAGGGTGCAAGTTTCGGCGTCAATATGCGGATGCAAAGGGCTCGAGTATTTTATTGTCATGATTAAATTATATATTGAGTAATAATTTTGGCCCTATTACATATATGTTGGGATGTGATTTTCAATTCAAACAGTCACAACAATTTTATTTACATTATTTATACGTTTTTGAGCACATAACCCAACCCCTACCGCTAAACCTAACCATTTGTCAATATAAAAACATACAGTCAGATATTAAAAGGCGTATATAACTAGTCACAATTTATTCAAAAAGTATTAATATTCTAAGTCTTCTGAGGCAAAATGATTGATTTGTGAGATGAACCGACTCAGATCCTGTGTGCAGTCTGTTCACAAATTCAAAAATTGCTTCCAAAAGAAGCCTTTTGTTATTAAAATTACGTTTGCTGGTTCCCACCTCCTTGTTCCCAGAGTCTTGAGTCTTGGTTGTGACCCAGGGTTTGAAAACCTTTGTTTTAGATCATAACAATGTCCATAACAATTTAGATCATAATTTATTAATCACATAAGAGGGGCCACTGTGGAAAATGTCAATTAAGTGTCTTTTTGCCTCCCTACTTCAGTTATCAGTGGGTGCGCTTTGAGGTTTGTCGGCCTGGTGACGGACAGGTGGCACATGGACTTTCGGAAGATGATGCATCTGTGAACTTTGAGTCCTTTCAGAGAGTGCAAAGCTGTGAAGAGAGCCTGACCAGTCAGAACCTTACAACAGAACACAGCAGCACAGGTCAGATCATTACCACAAACCACAACAATACAGTTTTGCATAATTATATTATTCTCAAGTCACATTTATTTATATAGTGCTTGATACAGTACAGATTGTTTCAAAGCAACTTTACATTAATAAACAGAAAAATAGTATTAATGTTGTAAAATTCATCAATTACGAAACTAATTCATTTTCAGTTGTAAAGCAGAAGACAATAGTGTCATTATTCAGATCAAGTTAGTTCAGTGTTGTTTAAATTAAGTTCAGTAACTCTGTCATTGTTGCAAAGTTCTTCAATTATGAAATAAGTTACTCAATTCAGCTATAAGCAGCTCTACAGAAGACAGTGGTGTCATTATCCAGCTCAATTCACTTCAAATGTGCTCATCCAATAATGCTGTTAAAACTAAAATATTAAATGGGTCATTGCTTGTCAACTCAACCAGAGGTCTCCGGCTCAAATGTTTGATTTTGCTAATATTTTTCCTGAAGAAAGATGAAAATGTATAGTGATGAAAGCCAAAATATTAAATGTCATGGATGAATATTTACTGAGTAATCCACTATTTTTTAGAGGGGGTCAAAATGGCAATTTTCACCTGAGATTCAGAGCCAAATTGGCTTCAGAATCTTAATGTTATATTTTCACAGATTGGTAGGTCTGTTAGTAAAATCTGTTGACTTTAGAAATCTTTGTTGCGTTATATGCCAATGGTGACCATTCAAAAATGGGAAATATTATATATTATGTAATGTTCAACAATCTGAAAATGGAGCCTCATTGAGATCCCAATATCTCTGGGTCTGAACAAAGTAGGGCCTTGAAAATGAAGATTGACAAAGAAAAGTTTATTAAGATCTAGAACCTAAAATCATATTGCGATATCTTTAATACTTCTAGAGTTATAGGCACGCAAACTTTGGAAAAAGAATATTTATGGTTTTTAGTATGGTAGACAGGTATGTTCAATGCAGTTGTTTTGACAGAAGGAAATGAGATACATCTCTAGTTTCAACATTATTTGTTCTTCAGACATTCCTCTTTAAAAGAAAAGAAGTATCATATTTTTGCAAAGTGACCCACATTTGGTTTTTGACCACTGAATGTAAACAGTTTACTCCTGGAGCCATATTGAAATTGTAATATCTCTGGAACTGAACCATGTAGGGCCTTAAAAATTAAGATGTCTAAAGGAAAGTTTGTTAAGACCCAATATCTAAAAGGGCATTACGATATCTTTAATACTTCTTGATTTATAGACATGCAAACTTTGGAGAAAAAACTTGAAAAGTGCTGTTTACCCATTTTTGAATGGTCACCAATGAAACAAAGATCACTAAAGACAACAGATTTTACTAACAGATCTACCAATCTCTGTGTAAAAAATACATTATTATGCTGCCATCTTTCTGAAGTCATTTTTACCTCCTTGTAATTTGGCTCTGAATTTCAGGTGAAAATTGCCATTACTCAATGAAATATTCATCCATGACGTTTAATATTTTGGCTTTCATCACTATACATGGCTATCTTTCTTCAGAAAAAAATATTAGCAAAATCAAAAATTTGAGCCGGGGAAGTTATTGAAATTTGGTTGATTTCACAAGGAATGACCCAATTGTCTTTTAAACCCCAGGTTAAAATGCAGGTTGTAACCATAATAATTAAATTGATTGGCTTTCAAGAAAGAAAGAAAGAAATGAAGTTTGTTTGTTTTACAGTGCGACCACAACAGCCTAACATCTCATCTCACCTTCTGAGCTCAGCAGCGCTGCAGACCACTGTAACTTCTCTCTCCAACACTTGAGCTTATTCAAACACCTTTGTCTGACAGTGAGCTCAAACTAAGGTTAGGTTTCAAACTGATTCATATCCAGATGGGTCTTGCTTATAGAAGTGCAACTAAAGATCTCAGATCTGCATTATGAAACATAACGCTAGTTAAACTGGATGCATGCCGCAGTATGGAGTAATTTTAGACTATTTTTTACATGATAAAAAAGCAAAATCCTTGTCGTGTCTGTTGTTATTCTTTGTACTGTTAATGTGTTATTAAAGTGTGATCATAGTCTGAAATACTTCAGATAAAACAGACATAAAAATGATGGATTACATCAACCCTTAAGCTTTTAGTATTATAGTTTAAGATTTCAACTTGTTTTGCCAGTTCTGTAGAGCTCAAAGGCTCCTTCTGAAGCTACACAATACAATAAGCAAAACCCTTATGGCTTTCATCTGTCATTATGTAGGTCATTCAATGTATGTGATGAGAAGGCTTTGTACCTTGAGAACAGTTCTCCTCAAATAACAGATTTCATAATGAAATCTTTTGGTATTTGTAATGCAGTGTCATTCTGTGGCAAATGTATGAGTAATATTTCAGAATATATTAAACTATTAAAGTTTCACACCCTGACAGAGATGCTTTTCTGTTGTGGGAATGAGAAGGAAATGTATTATAATCTATCAAGGTTGAAATACCTCAGACAGCCACTAAATGTCACTGTGAAGCTGTGAAATACAGATGCCTTCGCATCGTACACCTCACTGACAGTAACTACAGCACAAACGCTCACACATCAAATGCTTATTAAATAGAAGATTAACGTGTCTTATAAATCCATTTCTCAAGGTGTTCATATATTGTGTTTTGTCTATGTATCAATTGTACTTGGCAGTTTTTGCCAGTTTCTTCACATCTTGCTGTTGTTTTCACAGCACTGAGTGCTACATTTCTGTCACTCTTAATGTTTTTAATGCTTTTTCCTGGTCTTATTGTCAATTATTCAACAGTACACATTATCCCAAAGACAAAAAAATATGCCATTCCTCTGTGGACACTTTCCTTTTTGGCTGACATCATCCAGCCCTCTTATTTTTCTCAAATAACGTAACGTTTCACAATCCAGTCAGCCACTGATGCATGAGATCAAGCTGCACCCTGCCTTATTTTAAATTGAATATACTATTTTACTCAGAAAGTGTCACATTGTGGGTCAATTAGTTGCAAATACTGCATTAACATTAGCAAAGGAAGAAACAAAGCTCTTTGAAAATCTGCATCAATTGAACAAATTGGTTTGTAAAATGATTCACTGTTACGTAGCGCTCAAAACACTGCATGCTGGCTGGACAAAATGTGAACACAGCCCAAACGTGCATAAGACACCTTTTAGCATTTACAAACCTATAATAAATGTTTTTATGAAAGTGTAATCTACTAAATTTAAATACTATTAAATATGTGGTGCCTGTATGATTTGTGTTCTTTTACTGATTTGTAGTGCTTGTGTTATTATGCAGGGTTTGCGTTTTTAGGCCAATTAGAAACAATTATCACTCTCCTCTGTCATTCTCCTTGTTTGTTTATTGAAATTCATAAAAACTGAGCCTAGATTATAAAAGTGACCAGAGATCAGTTAAAATCATATATTAATTGGACACTTATTCATGCCAGATCAACACCCTCTAGTGACAAACCAAGCTTAAAAAACAATAGAGTGCTGCAGGTATGACTTGATTGTATTTGTATTGTATTTAGGCTTCAAAACCGATAGAAAAAAAATTTCATTTGTAAAAATGATCATGAACAAAACAGCAGATGCAGGGTTTCTCATGTAAGATGTAGCATTTCTCATCCAGTGTGTGATCCTCTTTATGCTGTATGCTGATGTTGGAAGACATAATTAAGTTGCCATATATGGTTGATTTTCACCTGCATTTGTTTATTTCAAATTCTGGGTACCATCCTGTCACTCAGATGAAGCTTGTGCCACATGGTTGTCTATTTAAGGGCACCTAACCGAACACCTCATGTCAATGAGACCTCACCCTGTTAAAGATAATTGACAGCTAAGACAGGAAAAAGACTAATTCAGATGCTGACCTGCTGGTCTTGAGTACAATGCAGTCAATGAGGGGAGGGCTGGGTATCCTGAGACACAGCAGGTGTGGAGGGAGGGGGTCCCAGCTTCATCACTGTCAGTGTGTGGATGACAGTGTGCTCATTAATGTGTTTTAAGAGGACTGAACTTCCTACATTTCCTCACGGACGGGTGGGAACAGGAAGGCAAGAGTTATATCCGCCCATTCCCTGTCTGTATGAGGTCAAAGTTCACATTTGTCATACCCACGAGTCTGGCACTCTCACTCTCTGTTGACCTCTGACTCAATTTCAATATACGCTAATATAATGCACATCAGTACACACTTTATGTCTGTATCCTTCTCACCTAAGAGAGTAGTGAGGTTAGTGAATCGCTATTTTGGACCAGTTTGCAAAAACAAATGCATAAAAACCGTTTCGCAAAGTGTTAGACCATTTTACTGTTAACTTCGTTTTGTGATAAAATCGAGTACAATAATTAAAAAGAGATGAGCATGAAAATGAAACGATCACTGGTTTAAAGTATTTAAGTGATAGTAATCTATACGTAAGTATTATTTTGGAGTTAAAAACAAATACTTGTGTTTTTATTCATTTACATTTGCAAGGAAATATAAGTACTTTTTTACTACAGTTTCATGTAGACTTAAAAATAAAAAGTACAGAAGTCATGATATAAATCCTTCTGTGATTTCAAAATTTTCTTTGATAAAAAAATAACTAGCCTCAAACTACTAATTTGCTGCTTATTAATAGTTAGTAAGGTAGTTGTTAAGTTTAGGTATTGGACAGGATTAGGGATGTAGAATATGGTCCTGCAGAATATGAACTTTATAAGTACTACTAAACAGCCAGTATTTTAATAATTGTTCCCTATACTAAAGTGTTACCATTTATTTATTTATTTAGATACATAGGTAGATTGTAAAATATTTATTGACTTAGATACTAAGTATCTAAGTCAAAATGTTTAAAATATTTGAAATTTAATACAATTTCTCACTTTTTTTTTATTTTTTATTTTTTTAAGGAGCAAATTTGAGTGATCAATCCGTAAACAGTTCATTGAATTTAACCATCCAAACAAAAACAATTTTGTTAAATCAGACTTACTAATTCTAAGTAGCAGACTGAAACAATGGGGAAAAAATTTGCACACAAAATAACACAATTTACATGCACAACATAATATTGGAGGTAGTGAACATGAAAGTGAACACTGACTCGCCGACACAGTAAACTGCTGTTAGGAGCAGGACGCTCTGTGACCAAATTTCCTTTTATTGACTTCACACAGCTTACCAAATGGCAATTAGACAATAAGGAAGCATCAGTAATACAGAACAAGATTGCCAAACACACACACCCTCATATACCAAATGCTGTACAATACCGTTAATGCATACACGCACAGAAACACATGCTTTGGTTGATAAATGCACTTTAATTACAATTCGATCTTGCGGCAAATACCGTCTGAGTGGAAAGAGAGAAACCAGGAAATTAAAATGGCGATATTTTGCAAGGAGTCAGCATACAAAAATGGCAAAAATTTGTATGTACAAAATATGTACAATGGCGCTATATACATCCAAGTATTATAAAAATCATACATCTTGTACATCTCCAACATGACAGGCAATAATTAACGAGATTTTTAAAGATGTCACTTGGCACCTTTTCAGTCGGTGCTGCTATCTTTCTCCATAATTCCTTCAAATGTCAATCACAGACACTAATATACTGATTTTACATAAGTATCAAAAAGTCAGGGAGTTCCAATAATGCGCATGGCTTTGTGGAAATTTATGGCAAACCGTTCACAAACACAGTCATACATGTAGACTTACACGCTCACAAACACACGCACACTTACAATCAAACAAATGTGTACAGATATATAGGGCACAAGTGTAAACACAATAAAAAATACACTTAAATATCCAGGATTCAAAGAAGTTGAATTGCTGGCCTTGAAAACACTTGCTGTTCTTTCAAACACATTTTTCAAGAGACCAGACGGGGTCCAAAATTTACACTCGCCAAGGGCAAAATGTGCGTAAAATGAAATAAAGTGGATGTTAAAATTAATGTTTTAAATCAAATTATACAAATGATAATCTCATCCACTCTGATGTAAATTAGCAAATCTGTCTACTAACGAAGTCGCAATACGCATGCCCTCGAACAACTTGGGGCCAGATTTACTAAACAGGGCAAATTAGCGTTCCATAAAAGCGCCGATGGGAGGGGAAAATTCTGTGTGAGATTTACTAACAATGCACACATTAAATAAAGACGCAGCCAGATCATTTCCATAATGACCAACGCAATCTACCAAGAGCAGCACAAATTACCGCGTGCTTTAAGTCATGCTTTTTTGGATGTTAAATAATCGTGCAAATACCAGTAATTTGACGAGTGCAAATGTTAGTAAATCGCGTTGTGTCATTTATTTTAATACTCTCCTTCCATAAATTTTGCATCTGAAAAGAAAACTCCAACAAATGCATATTCAGTAAGGTCAGCCGCAAAAATTACTTTGTCCGCGCTTTTTCAGCACTGATTCTTCACTGCGCGTCTTTAGTAAATCCTGACAGTACTATTTTAACGCCAAAAGTCGGTTTGCGCTGGTGCAAATTGTTAGTGGCCCTTAGTATCTACAATGTATGAGAATGACCAGAATTTTGTGATGCTATATTTTATAATATTCCTCACATTTTTGTAACATTGCAGTTTCATCTCATGAAAAAAATGTAATAATTAAAATGGGAAAACAAATTTCTAAAAGCATTCTATAAAAAATGGAATTCTATGAAATATAGACCCTGACAGACAGGGTCTATATTTGGACCCTGTCTGTCAGTACAGTTTCTTCAGCCCGTGACTGTGCCAAAATTCCCTTCCCAGTTTCAACCCTCTTAGATCTCTATAACACAGAGCTCAGAGGTCAAGGTTCACCAGCAGAGATTGATTAAGGTACATCAACCACAACAGACCCTCTGAACCAAGAATTCAGGTTCCTTCCCAGCGGTCAAAGTGCAATCACACCTCCAGTTCCTGGTTCTCTGCATAGTGGAAACGGTTTAGTTTTTCCCGTTCACGGTTGCAAATGTCCAGCTTTGGCCCGTGGGCTGGTTTTAGAGCTGGAGAGGGTGCAGGTGAGGGAGGAAGAGTAAGTTCAATCTCTTCATTGCAGAGCACTGGCACTGGCACAGTGGGCACTGAGGTGGGCACTGTTTGGGCAGGAGGCAGCAGGGCCACGCTGTGGTCGAGGTTACGGATGAGAGTGCAGAACTGCCGCTGGTTGTTAATGGCGTTGTCTTCAGGCGCTGAAGTACGTAGCTGTGCTTTGGTCCGGTGCAGGCGGGACAGCAGTAGTGCGCACACAGAGCAGCTGCCTGCCACAAGCAGGGCAAATACACCCACCAACACCATATAAATACTGAACCAACCTCCACCTGAGTCTGACACTGCACCTGAAAAGAAAGAGAGACAGAGAAAGATCATTCCAACACCATTTTGCTTGCTAAAGAAGTTCTTTTCACCTTTTTATGTGCCACTATGTTTCAAAATTTTGCTCCTAACCTTGGCAGTGGGGTTCATGACATGGAGCCTTCAGGCTCAGGCACTCATTTCCAAAGTAATCCTCAGGACAAGTGCACTTGTAGCCTCCTTCTGTACTATGGCATGGCACCCCCTTGGGGCAGGGGTTGGGATTACAAAGGTCCAGTTCCACCTAAAATAGAAGAACTGTATTTAATTTTACTGGGTATTAAAGAATTGACACAATAAACTGACATGAGTCTTAATACTGATAAATTCATAAATACCCATTAACATTCAGTATGCAAATATATGCAAGAAAGAAGAAAAATCACAATTGAGCATGCAAATATACAGTGCTGTCATTGCTGTTGGTTAGATTTTGAATGATTAATTTCTAAACAATGTAAAGGCTGGAATACACTACATGACTTTTGCCCAGTTTTTCCCCTGATTTGCAATCTAGATTGTCTGATGCTACAGTAGCTGCAGAAAGTCAGAGCCAGTCTGCAGATTATAGGCAGTTGACAGAATTCTCAAAAAATTGTGTTGTGTATGATGGGCACAGGCAGGTTTTTTTTAGATTCCATCCAGACAGAATATATTTGATATTTTGAGCCAATTTTAGAACACATTTTGTTTTCATTTGTCACACATCTCCTAGAAAGTGTATGATCCTCAGTCATTAAGTGTATGATGCCCAGTTTTTTTTATCTGTAACCATTTTGAAAGTCACGAAGTGATGCCAAGTGTTTGAAAATATATTCCGATTTTTATTTTACAGTATTCCAGTCAACAGTACCATAAAAGTCATATAAGACCGCAGATCTGTGGGTCAAATCAGTATTTTGTTGTTCTAAATCTGTATGACTTTTTTCTGTGGCCACAAAAAGAGAATTTTACATACAAAATTTAGTTGCTCTTTTCCAAGCAATTACAATGAATCTCTCTCTCTTTTTAAGATATATTTTTGGCATTTTTGCCTTTATTGTGACAGGACAGAATTTTAGACAGGAAGCGAAGTGTGAGATAGAGGGGGGTGAGTGGGATCGGCAAAGGTCCGCGAGCCGGGACTCGAACTCGGGACGCCCGAAGTGCAATGGCTAGGGGCATAGAATTAGGGGGGGATGCTAGGGACATGTCCCTACCAATATCCAGCAACTACCTAATTGTCCCTACCAATAATTTTGAGCAAATAATTAAATATATGTATATATTTTTGTAATTTCGGACACATCTGAAATATGTCATACCATTGATATTACCTAAGAAGTTAAAATAAATACGTTAGAAAACTGTGCACTTTCAAGGACACACATTTAATACATGGGTGGAGTAAGAACGGAAGGTAGTCGCACACTGGATGAGAAGCGCAGTGCCGCGCCGTGTTTAGAACAACTCAAAGGTAGCCCAGTTCAAGACAGCAGTTCCAAAACAGCCAAAAATAAAAGTTAACTTCAGGAATTAACAAAGTTGCATCAATGAGTCTGAAATACGGTATTTTACAAAACAGAGCAAACGGAAAAAGAAAGTGCAATCTATGGCTATTATTAGCTCTCTATATAAAGTATATGGACAGAAAGACAAACATTGTGCTGAAAGATGCACAACACACAATCTTCCAGCCTAGGATGAAGTCATTATGTACATTAACAATAATTTGAGATAAACATAATGTGATTTTATGGTAAACTATGTGAGTAGCGCTCTGTGATGCGGCAGGATTTGAAACGGCGTCCTGGATTGCCGTCTTTAACTTCATGTTGTTAAACTAAATGTACAAAGCAAACTGTTAGCTGAAATATCATCAAAATAAAATCAACACCAAATAAGAGTGTGCAGTTTATGTGTCAATCAGATGCGCATGAAAAATTCGTTACTACAGCAACATTAGAGTTTTCTTTCAGAATCATTCTGGGTGCAATTCAATTATTATTAAAATAAAGTGCTGTGTGATTAAGACACCCAGCGCTCTGATGCTGCTGTAATGTTGGTTCACAAAATCAAAATTGTGTAATTATTATCTGTAAAACATAGCCTACAAACATAAAAAACCCATGTTTATGAATTACGAAATTATGAATATTATGTTGGCTACTATAAGCTATAAATAAAGAGTTTAGTTGCTCTTATGTCCCCAGCAATGTCAAAAGCAAACCTACGCCCTTGGCTATATGTTGGCGCACTGCCTACAAGGCTATTGGCGCCAACAATTACAATGAATCTCAATCTTCAAAACCACAGGATGAGGAAACGATGGCAGAATTGTCTTTTTTTTTTAGGTGGACTATCCCTATATAGCAAGAAATGACCCTATTTACTTGGCACACATTATTAGTTTTGTGATGAACACAAAATCTTCATAATCTTTAGTCAAAATCTGAAATTTTGCTTCCCCCCCTGCATCCTTAACCACTCCCATCCAACCTCCAATCTGCAAGCCAGAGATTTCGAGGATGTGCGCTAAAATCAAGCTTTTTCATTCCATATTCCATTTCACTCTGAAATGTGCCACATTACTGAAGTCAGTCGCAGCTTCAAGTTCATGCAGATGTTAAGCATTTTGAGCTGAAAGAACTGCATAAACTGTGGTGAAGAAAAAGCAGCAAGCTCTCACCTCACAGTAGGTGCCAGTGTATCCCAGCAGGCAGCTGCAGAACATGCCTCTGCCGCCCTGACGCTCCACACACTGCCCTCCATTTACACAAGGGTTGCTGTCACAGGCGTTTACTGCTGTCTGGCACAGTTTACCAGAGAAACCCGGCAAACACACACACTGAGAGTCCTGCAATGGCACACACAGGTTAGCTGTACTGAAGGAGAACTGCTTAAATGTCAAAGAAACTTCACATCCTGGAGGTGCAAGTAAGCTTATCGAGGTGAATCACTTCTTACCTTACAGTGTCCTCCATTCAGACACAAGCCCTGGCAGCTACTGTTCCCTGTTGAATAGATGAGATTTAAAAAAGATCAATAGCCAACCAAGTGGAAACCCACAAGTTTCACTGAAGAAAGAGACTAGCTAACTACATTCACCAATAAACTATGAATCTACAATGACCGCGGTCGGAACAAACTCACAACGAGTTCACCCTGAAGTCATTTCCCACCAGCACCGAAACTGTTAAGTTTGATTTAAAACTAAATCATGCTTTTTTTTCTCCGTTAAAACCCATGTAATACTCACGAATGTCACAGTTTGGTCCCGACCAACCGGGAAGGCAGTCACACAAATATCCTCCAATCAGATTCCGGCAGGAACGGGCATTGACACACACGCCAGTCTCACATTCATTAGTGTCTAAGGAAGACGAAAGAAACAGTGATAAAGTGAGGCTATATTTAGCACACCACCATACTACTATATCTGCAGTACATAAGTATAATTGGCATAGTATGCAAATTTCATGAAATGCAATACCCTGATGACCTTCTATTTGCCAAAATGTGCAGTATACAACAGAACATAATGAGCTGGGTAGTGTATCCCACACTGCCATGCACTCGACTTGACCACTATTTTCCAGTATAACTAATGAAATAAAAGTAATATCCACAGATTTTAACATCTTTTTCTGAACTGACAAGTTATTTTACACATTTTATGTAAGATTGGATGCAAAATAACTTTTTATTTCCTCAAATAATTAAATATGCATAAAATGAGGTTTCACATACTATTTAAAACGAAAGAAATTAAAATAGGTAGCTGAGAGTCACTTTACCATGGTTAAAGGATGCTGTTTGGTACAAAGTGAAGTAGAGTTCAATAAATAATTGCATGATAATTATAATTAATGAACACAAATAACAGTTAAATTAGCCAAACGTGGGGCTACAATAAAATCAAAAATCATTCATGCCAAATCAACAAAAATTTCAGTTAATGTGAAGTAACAGCTATCAACACGGCTCATCCAGTCAGATTTTAAACTAAAAATAGTTTTTGTTGAAAGGTTTGGGGTCGTTAACCCAGCAGGCACAGGACGTCAATATAACGTAAGGTTGACGTTGGACTTGACGTCGGACAGACGTTGCATTTTGGTTGTGAATGAAAATTGGGTTGACGTCAGTATTTGACGACAAATTTGACGTTGACTTAACGTTGGATTTTGTTTACACAACCTAAAAACAACAAATGTCAATGTCAGCTGACGTCGATATTGGACATCAAATTAACATTGAATTTTGTTCACCCAACATCACAACCGAAATTTAACCAAATATCAAACTCTTATGTTGTGTGTCTGCTGGGAAGATTTTAAATGTTTTTGAAAGAAGTCTCTTGTGCTCACCAAGGCTGCATTGATTTCATCAAAAATACAATAATATTTTGAAATATTATTACATTTTAAAATAACTGTCTAAATTTCTAAATTCTAAATTTCTTTAAAAAAAATCTATATTTCTATTTTAACATATTTTAAAATGTAATTATTTCCTGTGATGGCAAAGCTGAATTTTCACCAGTTATGATTCCAGGCTTTACATTTGTATATGCTGACTTGCTGCTCAAGAAACATTTGTTATTATCAATGCTGAAAACATTTGTGGAAACATTTTTTTTTTTCCAGGATTCTTTGATGAATTGAAAGTTCAAAGACAAGTATACAATTCTTTCAGAAAAATATTACTGACCTTAAACTTTTGAGTGTGAGTGTATATTTTTGAGTACACTTTTAAAAATAAAGGTTCTTTATTGGCATCAATACTTCCACAAAGAATCTTTACCATCCATGGAACCTTTTCATTCCAAAAAAAAAGTTCTTTACAGTGGAAAAAGGTTCTTTAGATTATTAAAATGTTCTTCACACTAAGAAAAAATGGTTCTTTCAAGAACTGTTCACTGAAAGGTTCTTTGGGGAACCAAAACTAGTTCTATGGCATCGCTGTGAAAACCCCCTTTAGGAACCTTTATTTTTAAAAGTGTAATTAGGACAATCATTAGATTTTCACTTAAATTGTAATAAAATGCTCCAGAAAATTTCCATCTCAGTACGGCTCTGTTAAAACACACATCTCACCCTCAAAGACAGATCTCTTTGTGCTGATGCTAAGGGCTGTTTTTTGAGATGTCACTGTGACACATGACTGCATTTCACAGAGCGTCAACAGTTCAGAGAGACTGATACACTCCAGAGAGCCACAGCTGATTTGGGCCTCGGGGCAATGGAGTGTGAGAGAGAGTTTCCCAGCAGTCAACAATTAAATCCACTGCACACTGTAGCATGAAATTGTCTGATGTGGTTTAACGGATAATGGTCGGTGGAGCACTGATGCTGCTGAATAATTTCAATGTGGCTTGTGCTGATATGGAATTTATAAACACAAGATGTGTTTACTTTCCCCAGAAAGCTGAGTTTCCCATCTCTGGATACGACTGTTATGATTTGGTTGTTTCAAATGGCAAACATGGTGGTGGTCTCGTGGTTTCTATAATATTTTTACATGGTTTCTTAGATTTAATTCCTTTCTTGTCCATGTACCCTGAGAATGAGGTGAGGAACCCGAGCATAAACAAGAAAAAACAGGTGTTCACATTTCAGACAGGTAAAAACAGACTATGACAAGTTTAGGCAGGTAGAGGCAGGTTTCGTCAGGTGAGGCTGTGGATGGGTACGAGCGGAAGGCCAGGTTAGGCATGTGTGGACATGTATGAACGGCTCAGGACAGGTGAAGCTAGAGTGTTGCTTTTAATACTTACCGAGCTGGCAGGTCCTGCCGGTCCAGAACAGAGGACACAGACACTGGAAACCCTGCGGCGTCTCTTGACACGTGGCCCCACGCCCACAAGGATTGGAGTCGCACTGCAACACTGCTGCAGATGAAAAGAACATGTTCTCTGTCTCATCACTGCTGTTAAATCTACATATCTCTCCATCCATCCATCTACCTGACCGTCCATCTACTGTATCTACCATCCACCTGTCTGTCTGTCTATCTATCTATCTATCTATCTATCTATCTATCTACCAATCTATCTATCTATCTATCTATCTATCTATCTATCTATCTATCTATCTATCCTGTCCTTCCATCAGTTCATCCATCTATCTATCTATCTATCTATCTATCTATCTATCTATCTATCTATCTATCTATCTATCTATCCTGTCCTTCCATCAGTTCATCCATCTATCTATCTATCTATCTATCTATCTATCTATCTATCTATCTATCTATCTATCTATCTATCTATCTATCTATCTATCTATCCTGTCCTTCCATCAGTTCATCTATCTATCTATCTATCTATCTATCTATCTATCTATCTATCTATCTATCTATCTATCCTGTCCTTCCATCAGTTCATCTATCTATCTATCTATCTATCTATCTATCTATCTGTCTATCCTGTCCTACCATCAGTTCATCTATCTATCTATCTATCTATCTATCTATCTATGGTTAGATTAGATCGTAATTTAAACCCAGGTCTCTTTGCATGCTAAACAAAAACACTACAATAGAGAGTCTTAAAAATATATGGTTCCATCAGTTTAAAAACAAACAATTTTATGGGGCATTAGTGTCTGTCCTGATTTGCCTTAGTGTAAAAATAGAAGCATGTTTCCCTTGCCTAAACTGACAAGAACATGTAAAAACACTACACTGGTCTTAAAACAGTCAACCAACGTCCTCAAACCTGAGGAGCTCCTATAACCTGATCTCTGAGACACATTATCATCCGTGCATCCAAGATGTACATGTTTGTGATTGCCGATTGTTTGTGCTCCAGTTAAGGAGCGTTATTTTGGTGTAGATCTGACTAAAATTGCCTGCAGCAATACAGGAAATAGCAGCTGCCTTTGATTGGTGCTGATTGCAGTCTGCACAGGTGTTTGTGTGTTTATATGTTTAAATACCGGAGGCACAGGAGGGTCCCGTCCAGCCTGGCGCGCACACGCAGCTGAAGCCTGTTGGGTCTTCCACACATGTTCCACCGTTCTCACATGGAGAGGAGAGACAGGCATTCTCCACTGTTAAGGGAATGAGAGAAGTGATACACACTTATAATCTGCATCACATCTGTGTCTTATATCCTGTGCTATCACCACCTGTATCAAAAATGCTTACTGTAGAGCTCTGTTCTGTTTGGAGCAGAAATGACTCCACCTTTAACATGAACATAAGAGTGCGTATTTTAAGCTGTTGTTACCTGTATTTGTCATACAGTGATTCTTGGTTTGAGGCTTCAAAATCCAGAGCAGTGTTGTTGTAAATTTATCTCTTATCAACACCTCACAGAGCTACAACAGAGATCTTAACACAGACTAAATTTATCATTACCGAGGAGATAATTGGTCAGACTCATGCAGGGTGGCACAGTGAAAAATAAGAGCTGATAACATGCCGTGCTTCATCTAGGAGTGAGCTTTGACTACAATATGCTGCAGATTTTACTCTCGCACAGCACATCTTTGAGGTGTGCTTGTAATAGTCTATCAGGGTTGACAGATTTTATGGTTGTGTTTTATAGAGTCATCTCACCGATGTCACAATTGCGGCCACGGAAACCCTCCTGGCACACACACAGGTACTCGTTGGGTTCAGTATTGGTACATGTACCTCCGTTCTTGCATGGCTGATGGTTACCACAATAATTCAGATCTGTATGCGAGAGAGAAAGAGATGGGTTTTTTTTTTTTTTGTGGTTAGGAAAATCTGACAATTTATTATCCTGAAATTGAAGTGTTCTAAAAAAGCAAAATCAATTCTGAACCTTTGAAGAGTGCATTCAATTGTGTTGGTGCTAATTTAAAAACGTTTTATGCATTAAGAAATAAATCGTGCTGTTGTAAAGAGTCATCTGAATGATGCACATTAACATGAGTTGAACAATGCACTGTATAGTTTTCAGTAGTATTAGTAATAGTATTTCGCCATGTTGAAATGATGTAACTGGCAATGTTTCACTAAATGTCATGAGAATCCTAGTAGTGTAGTGTTGTTTTTTGATACGAAGAGCAAAAATTAGACAATGGAACACACTTATTATTGTGCTTTACCAGGGGAGCTACTTCAGTTTCAACCAATACAGTGGGTTTGTAGTGATGACTGCAAAATTTAGTATCAAACGTCCATTTTCCATCAAGTCCCGTCACATTTTTTTCTTGTTAAATATCCAGTTTCACCAAATGTCACATTATAGTAATACACTTAGTTGTTTCATGTTGACTTAAGAAATAAAAAAAACTTGTGGTAAGGACAAAACCAATGCAGATTTATCATCATTTAATTTTTCCTTGCAGCAAAAAAGAAAAATAAACAGCCCTCCAACAAACTTTGTCCAAATTAAAGCCACATGATTCAAAGGGCTGTTTTCTTACTCAAATTATATAAAAAAAACACTTATATACGCAAACACACAAATAATTATTAAATGATTTGTCAGAAAAATCATTACTAAATTTAAGACTGACTCAAAAAGTACTGTTAACTACGTGAAAACAGATTGGATCCAATCCTGATCCACATGCCACCACTTCCAGCAACACAATATCCCAACATCTGTAATAAGAACACATGTGACCTGCACTCTCACCCCTCTTTCCATCCATATGTGAATACATGTGTATAAGAGCTCTCTAAAATTTACATTTACCACTGGGAACTGTTGCTTGTAGGAAAGGGATTTTCTAAACAATAATTTCAAGCTCAGACTCATGGCGTTACACAAAATGCCAGTTTGGTCTAGACACAAATTGAGTTTGACAGCTCAGACTTTGTTTAAATGTAGTTTACTTCATAAATCATACAAAATCCAACCAAGAATTCCTACAAGGTCATGCTTGAAGGGATGAGTTAAACTCAAATGGATTGTTTCCTGAAGATTTACCCACAACACACAAGCATGCTTAACTGGAAGAATTATAACCACAACATACAAATAGACACACAAATTAGAACCAGTGCTATGATGGAAAATGATGCAGACTGGCTCCTGAGATCTGAGTTTAGGGGGAATGTGTGTGTGTATGAGAAAGCCATTGAGATCAAGCTAGTATGACCTCGATTCATCTGTCTGCATAGGTTTAGTCCTGTGTGTGTGTGTGTATATATTTATGTGTGTGTGAGGGTGTGACAGTACCATTCACATAACCACTGAATGGCAAGAGCCAGTTTTAGCCTCCACCTCACGGCTCACGTTCTGTTTACCCAAGACTATCGGCTTACACCTCTACAAAGCCCTGACAAAACCCCACGCGTGGGTCCAAATCAGATAATCTGGATTTATTTACATAAACGTTGCCTATAAAATAAGCAGCAGTTAGCATGTCTTGGAATCAATGAATTTAATGACTGAGAATTTTTTGGGATAATGTGATAAAATATGTTTGCCGCTGTTCATTTTATTACCGCCATTAAAGAGTTTATTTAATATGACATAACCATTTTTAATTTTCAACCTCTTTCCAAAACCCTGCCCTGCAAAGACATGACAGATGTTGACAACAATCCTGCACAAGATGATTGACAGGCAGACAGCATTTCAGATAAAATAAAGTGTTTTCCTATTTTATTGACATCTGTCAGGTAGTATTTCTGATGAGCTGCAGAGCTACTCCAGACATTTTTTTACTCCAGCCACCTGTCTCAAATACATTATTTTCTTTTATTTTATTTTTTTTAAAGAAATGTATATTTTTATTCAGCAAGGATGCATCAAAAGTGACAGTAAAGACATTTAAAATGTTACAAAAGATTTCTATTTCAAATGAACTGTGTTCTTTTGAACTTTCTATTCATCAAAGAACCATGGTATATCACAGTTTCCACAAAAATATTAAGCAGTACAACTGTGTCCAATATTGATCATAATAAGAAATCTTTCTTGAAAATTAGTATTAGAATGATATCTGAGGGATGACTGAAGACTGGAGTAATGGCTGCTGGAAATTCAGATTTGCCATCACAGGAATAATTTACATTCTAAAATGTGTTAAAATAGAAAACATATTGTGCTAACATATTATTTTGAATTGTAATAATATTTCACAATATTACTGTTTTTATTGTATTTTTGATCAAACAAATGCAGCCTTGGTGAGCATAAGAGATTTCTTTAAAAACATAAAAAAAACTTAAGAGCCCAAAACTTTTGAAAGGTAGTGTATTGTACATATAAATGATTTCTGACTGTCAAATTAAACCAGGTTGTGATATTTTGGGTATTTGGGGCCAGACTTACTAACAGCTTGCGCCAGCGCAAACCATCTTTTGGTGTTAAAATAGTACTGTCAGGATTTACTAAAGACGCGCAGTGAAGAATTCAACCTGGTCTCATGACGAAACCATACCTTTGGGAACTTTTTCGCAAAACATTTCGGACGTTTGTGACACATTCGATGTGAAACGTCCACTGGGTGGCACTAAAAAAAAATGTTTTATGTGACGTTTTTTTTGTACATGTCACCGCAGTTCTGACTTGAAATATCCATTGAGTGGTGCAATAAATGTAATGCTCCGTGACGTTTTAAAATAACACCATCTGCACTACACCTAAACCTACCCGATAGTATAAACAAAAGCGAATGAGACATAAAAACGCAATCACAAGCATGCCATTTTTGCTTGTTTTTCGATCTCTTATCTTTCAGCTCTTTCATTGTAAGTCATGTTTTTGACGGGATTCATACCCAAGGATTCCGCATCCGAAGTCCAATTCCGTGCCAGCTGAGCTACCGAGCAAGCTTGTTATGTCTGGAAAGTGAAACATTTGGAGCTGTAATAATAATTGCATGAAAACGATTACAAGTGCTCGATATTTTACCGCCTCTAGTGTTCATTTCTGTTGGAACCTGCAGTGATATGTACTTATTGGTATGTATTTCGCGTCTTGCGAAAAAGTTCCCAGAGGTACGTTTTCGTCAGGTAGACCAGGTAGGAAAAATTAGTGCTGAAAAGGCATGGACAAAGATTTTTTTGCTCCTGATCTTATTGATTACGCATTTGTAGGAGTTTCCGTTTCAAATGCAAAATTTATGGGTGGAGAGTATTAAAATGAATCACACAACACAAGTCAAATTACTGGTATTTTGCGCCATTATTTAACAGCCAAAAAAGCATGTCTTAAAGCAAGCGATAATTTGCACTGCTCTTGGTAGATTGCACTGGTCATTATGGAAATGATCTGGCTGCGTCTGTGTTTTTTAATATGCGCATTGTCAGTAAGTCACACACAAAATTTTCCCCTCCCATCTGCTCTTTTATGGAATTGCGCTCTAACGCTAATTTGCCCTGTTTAGTAAATAAATAAGGCGTCATTTGTTAACGTTAGTTAATGAATTAACTAACATGAAAGAACAATGAATAAAACATTTATTACACTATTTATTAATCTTTGTTAATATTAGTTAATAAAAATAAAATCGTTCATTGTTTGTTCATGTTAGTTCACAGTGCATTAACTAATGTTTACAAACAAAATTGTGATTTTAATAATGCATTAGTAAATGCTGAAATTAACATGAACTAATATTAATAAATGCTGTAAAAGTATTGTTCATTCTTAGTTCATGTTAACTAATGTAGTTAACTAATGTTAACTAATGAACCTTATTGTAAAGTGTTACCAAATAATCTTTTGTTGGTAATCAGTCGCAGTTGTACAAACATTTTAATAGTAACTACATGAGTTAATTTCTATACCAACGAGTTTCTTTTAAAAATACACTGCTGTCATCAAGCTTACATCTGTTGGTCTGTGTTAAGTGAACGCTGTGTGAAGCATCGTCTCTTCCAGTGTGAACAGGGTGTGAGACAAGTGCAGAAATCTGCCTCTGTCTGCTGTCTTTAAATATGCGCATATATTACAGCTACAGCTAAGGACAACTAAGTGTCATCCACATATTTTTTTCCTTAAAAAGCAATTAATTAGATAGAAAATGAAATGATGAGATTGATTACAAGTAAATAATAAAAGCTGACTGATATAATAATAAAAACTGATTGACCCGCCAGCACATTTCCTTGTGTTGCAGGTGTCATCTCACCTTTGTCACAGAGCAGGCCGCCCCAATTTGTGTCACACACACACTTCCAGGGTTCAGTGCAAGTGCCATGATCACACCCAGGAAACGTCTCACACTCATCGCACAGATCACCCTTCCAGCCATAATGACATCTACAGAGAGAGAGAGGTTACAGCAGACAGGAAGTGAGAAAAAGACATAAACAAAAGCAAGTAGGTGCTGAATATGGCATGCATCAGCGCTCGGTGGAGCTTGTAGAGAAGGTGTGATATTTCTGAAACCTGGACAGACTCACTTGCATTCTCCAGGCAGATTGCAGGAGCCGTGTTCCATGTGACATCCCTGCTTACACACCGCTACAAGAATAACCACACACGCATAAAGATGGTTGATTCAGATTAGTAATATGATGATCAAAATGATTTACTAAAGACATCTTACAAGTGCAGAGGAACATTTTCATAACATGCATAACTGAATTAGATAAATATTAAAAAAATATATTAAAATGAACACATAATCCATTGCCAAATACAACAGGTCATGATGTGACGCTCCTCTTACTCAATTATTGTGAACAGTGTGTTAGCTGAATGTTTTGACTTAGGATATGGTAGTAATATGGACTCTTCCTTGTTCATCTCAGGGGAGACATTTCTCTCTCCCTTAAGTCATTCTCTGCTGGAAAACGGATTTGGCCTCAGTGGAATGTTGGAAAAGCATGTGAATAAATAATCCTGAAGTCTAATTGTCATATAAGGACAGAGTAAGTGCCGAACATGTTTTTGCTTTGAAAACTGCAAAACATAAGAACACCTACTATACATTTGCATTATAGTGTAATATAATATAATATAATATAATATAATAATGAATTTGTATCATTGAATTTGTAATAATTTGAAATTAACCTATATTTGTAATATAACAACAGAACAGAATAGAACAGAGTATAATAGAATAATGAATAATTTCACTTCATGACCTTGATTTACTCAAAATCACACTGTTTAAACAGCTTCAAACGACATTCTGTAAAGCTGGTCTGAATGAGCAACCAAGGTGGGTGGAGGTTAAACAATAATAAGTTATGTCTGTGTGTGAATAGTATGGTAGCCCAGTAGTGCACAACACAACGCATAGGACTAATTTAGTTGTTTTGTGGTAATTTCATTGTATTGCGGCTTGTTTCCGTTGTGTTGTGCTAATTTCATTGTGTTGCGGCTTGTTTCCACTGTGTTTTACTAATTTCATTATGTTTTGGCTTGTTTCTATTGTGTTGCGACTTATTTCCATTTTGTTGTACTAATTTCACTGTGTTGCGACTTATTTCCATTGCGTTGTGCTAATTTTGGTGTGTTGCGACTTGTTTCCTTTGTGTTGTGACTTGTTTCTATTGTGTTGTGCTAATTTCACTGTTTTGCGGCTTGTTACTGTTGTGTTGCGCCTTGTTTCCATTGTGTTGTGCTAATTTCGTTGTGTTGAGACTTGTTTCCATTGTGTTGTGCTAATTTCATTGTGTTATGGCTTGTTTCTGTTGTGTTGCGACTTGTTTCCATTGTGTTGTGCTAATTTCACTGTGTTGTGGCTTGTTTCTGTTGTGTTGCGACTTGTTTCCATTGTGTTGTGCTAATTTCATTGTGTTGTGGCTTGTTTCCGTTGTGTTCCGACTTGTTTCCATTGTGTTGTGCTAATTTCACTGTGTTGTGTGTTGCGGCTTGTATCCATTGCGTTGTGTTAATTTTATTGTGTTGTGGCTTGTTTCCGTTGTGTTTTGACTTGTTTCCATTGTGTTGTGGCTTGTTTCCATTGTGTTGTGAAGATTTTGTTCTGTTGTGGCTTGTTTCCATTGTGTTGCGACTTGTTTCCATTGTGTTGTGCTAATTTTGTTGTGTTGCAACTTGTTTCCATTGTGTTGTGCTAATTAAGATAAGATCTAAGATGGTGCCGCAGATGGCAGCTACAGTGCTTTGCTCTTCAGTATTTGTACTGTTTTTGTTTGTTTTTCCTGTTTTTTTTTTATCAAACACGATCAGTTTTACCAGGGATGACCTGCTGAACATTCGGCAGAACACACCATAAAATCTTTTACCGGTTTTTGATTATTCGGACGTTTTGCTGGACATTGTAGTTGGCGGAGCCGTAGCTCTGGTCAAACGCTTCAGGACGTGCAGACGGGGGAAGCGAGCCAGCGCGCTTGTGAAGCTCAGACACCGCGAATTTAGAATGGCGTTGCCTAGCATCCATCTGGCGAATCTCCGCTCTCTAACCAACA
This sequence comes from Spinibarbus caldwelli, assembly GCA_039654775.1. Taxonomy (NCBI): domain Eukaryota; kingdom Metazoa; phylum Chordata; class Actinopteri; order Cypriniformes; family Cyprinidae; genus Spinibarbus; species Spinibarbus caldwelli. Next base: position 17,263,980 of record CM077239.1, on the reverse strand, counting down.
AAACGGATTAACTCCTTCTCAAACAAGGATTTTTCAAACTCTGCTGCTCTGTGTTTCACGGAAACCTGGCTGAACGACGCCATACCGGACAGCGTGCTACATCTGCCTAACTTCCAGCTGATCAGAGTGGATCGCGACGCAGAATCAACGGGGAAATCGTGAGGTGGCGGGACGTGCTTTTACATCAATGAGAAGTGGTGTACAGATGTAACTGTGTTAAAGAAGATGTGCTGTTCAGATCTAGAAACTCTCTTTATTAACTGCAAGCCGTTCTATTCGCCGCGGGAGATTTGTTCGTTCATTCTCGTGAGTGTCTACATTCCACCGCAAGCGAACCCGAGATCAGCTTTACAGATACTCACTGATCAGATCACAGACACAGAACAACAACACCCGGACTCTGTTTTAATCATTCTCTGGGACTTTAATAAAGCAAATCTCTCCCGTGAACTGCCAAAATACAGGCAGCATGTTACATGTCCCACCAGAGACAGTAATATATTGGATCACTGTTACATTGCGATAAAGGATGCACATCACTCTGTCCCACGGGCAGCTTTAGGACTCTCTGATCACTGTTTGGTTCATCTTATACCGACCTACAAGCAGAAACTTAAATCTGCTAAACTTGTATTAAGAACTGTTAAAAATGGACTAATGAAACAGAGCGGGTTTTACAAGCCTGTTTCAACCTTACTGATTGGACTGTTTTTGAAGCTGCTGCAAGCGATCTGGACGAGCTCACAGAGATGTAACATCATATATCAGTTTCTGTGAGGATGCGTGCATTCCTACCAAGACTCATCTAACTTACAACAATGACAAACCATGGTTCACTGCAAAACTCAGACAGCTCCGTCAGGCCAAAGAGGATGCTTACAGAAAGGGGGATAATGTCTTGTATAAACAGGCCAAATACACACTGGAAAAGGAGATCAGAGTGGCAAAGAGGAATTATTCTGGCAAGCTAAGGAACAAATTCTCTTCCAGTGATTCTGCTTCAGTGTGGAAAGGTATGAAAGATATCACCAGTTACAAGACACCATCTCCCAGCACTGTGGAGAATCAACAACTGGCAGACGGTCTGAATGAGTTCTACTGCAGGTTTGAAAAAACACCCCACACCCGCCCTGAACACCTCTCAAAACAACCATTAACACCTCCAGCAACCCCGCTCTCCCCCACACCTGCAATTCATTTCAGCGAAGACGAGGTGCACCAGGTCTTCAGAAAGAACAAAAGAAGGAAAGCACCAGGCCCAGACGGTGTGTCACCAGCCTGCCTAAAAATCTGTGCTGACCACCTGGCTCCCATCTTCACACAGATCTTCAACAGATCACTGGAGCTGTGCGAAGTCCCCTCATGCTTAAAACGCTCCACCATCATCCCCGTCCCAAAGAAACCCAAAATTACAGGACATAATGACTACAGACCTGTGGCTCTAACGTCTGTGACCATGAAATCATTTGAAAGACTGGTTTTGGCTTATCTGAAGGCCTCCACTGGACCCTTACTGGACCCCCTGCAGTTTGCCTACAGAGCAAACAGGTCTGTGGATGATGCAGTCAACATGGGACTGCACTTCATCCTGCAGCATCTGGACAGACCAGAGACTTATGTGAGGATCCTGTTTGTAGACTTCAGCTCCGCTTTTGACACCATCATCCCGGACACCCTTCAGAATAAACTAACTCAGCTCTCCGTGCCCACCTCCGTCTGTCAGTGGATCACCAGCTTCCTGACAGACAGGCAGCAGCTAGTGAGGCTGGGAAAATTCTCATCCAGCACCCGCACCATCAGCACTGGTGCCCCTCAGGGCTGCGTTCTCTCCCCACTGCTCTTCTCCCTCTACACCAACAACTGCACATCTAAAGACCCCTCTGTCAAGCTCCTGAAGTTTGCAGACGACACCACACTGTCCTGGCCTCATCCAGGACGGTGACGAGTCTGCTTACAGACAGGAGGTTAAGGAGCTGGCTGTCTGGTGCAGTCTTAACAACCTGGAGCTTAACACGCTCAAAACTGTGGAGATGATCGTAGACTTCAGGAGAAACCCCCCTGCACTCCCCCCACTCACCATCATGAACAGCACTGTGACTGCAGTGGAGTCATTCAGATTCCTATGCACCACAATTTCTCAGGACCTGAAGTGGGACAATCACATTGAGTCCATTGTGAAAAAGGCCCAGCAGAGGCTGTACTTCCTTTGCCAACTGAGGAAGTTCAACCTGCCACAGGAGCTGCTGAAACTAGTTCTACTCCGCCATCATTGAATCCGTCCTTTGCACTTCAATAACTGTCTGGTTCAGCTCAGCTACCAAATCTGACCTCAGAACACTACGGAGGGTAGTCCGAACTGCTGAGCGAATCATTGGTACAACCCTCCCCACTCTCCAAGAACTGTACTCATCCAGAGTAAGCAAAAGGGCTGGCAAAATCACTCTGGACCCCTCACATCCAGCACACTCCCTCTTTGAACTGTTACCGTCTGGTCGACGCTACAGAGCTCTGAGCACCAGAACGACCAGACACAGGAACAGTTTCTTCCCTCAGGCAATCCATCTCATGAACACTTGACATTAAATGTGGAACACACAACACATACCTTATTTATTCACCACACATACTTATTTTTTCATTTCAAATTTGCACATATCATAACTGTACATACATAATTGTCTATATTATATACTGTGTTTTTGCTATTTTGTACATTGCCTATTTGTATATTTGTATATTATTCTTTTATTATCTGTGTCCTGTCCTGTTGCTGTCTTTCTGTTGCACTGTGGAGCTTCTGTCACTATAACAAATTCCTCATATGTGTAAACATACCTGGCGTATAAAGCTCATTCTGATTCTGATTCCAATTTCATTGTGTTGTGGCTTGTTTCTGTTGTGTTGCGACTTGTTTCCATTGTGTTGTGCTAATTTCACTGTGTTGTGGCTTGTATCCATTGCGTTGTGCTAATTTTGTTGTGTTGTGGCTTGTTTCCAGTGTGTTTCGACTTGTTTCCATTGTGTTGTGGCTTGTTTCGTTGTGAAGATTTTGTTCTGTTGTGGCTTGTTTCCATTGAGTTGCGACTTGTTTATATTGCGTTGTGCTAATTTCATTGTTGTGACTTGTTTCCATTGTGTTGTGCTAATTTTGTTGTGTTGTGGCTTGTTTCCGATGTGTTTCGACTTGTTTCAATTGTGTTGTGCTTATTTCGTTGTGTTGTGACTTGTTTCCATTGTGTTGTGCTAATTCCGTTGTGTTGTGACTTGTTTCCATTGTGTTGTGCTAATTTCGTTGTGTTGCGGCTTGTTTCCATTGTGTTTTGCGCTACTGGGCCACTGGAAAATAGCCTGAAGACCACGTACGTAAAAAAAAAAAAAATTGTGCTGGAGCCACTCACCCTGTCTGCACTCTGCTCCAGTCCAGCCCTCCTTACACACCTTAATACCAGCAGGATCACAGTTGAAATGGCCAAAAAAGTCATCTCGTGCTCTGCAGAGTTTGTTGCAGAGTGGGCCGTAGTAATTGGTATTGCAGCGGAATCGCAGGCGGTATTCCAGAGTGAATGTGCGGCCGTGATGCCGGAAGGACTGCCACTGCTCACCTGGGTTCAGCATGGAGGATAGCAGCACTCGCTCTATTAATTCCTCCCTACCTGAGGGTGACAGACAGTGTAAAATTAAAAAAAAACAAAAAAAAAAAACACTTATATTCTTTCCCCCAAAAGGACACTGAAAAGCTATCAGATGATATGTGCCAGCAAACGCGAGACAGGACCTTACAGGAGTGTTCAGGGTTTGATATAATTTAAGCTTTAAATGTAAATGCATTACTTTTTTTAAATTAAATTAAATCAAAATCTCAAATTGACATCACTTGTTTTTAAAAAGCACTTGTTTTGTTTTTTTACAGTAAAAAGCACTTACAATGGAAGTACATGAGGACAAGCATTAAGCATACAATACAAGGTGTTTTAAAAATAAAACCACAACACCTTACAATATTAAACACTATACACTACTATTCAAATATTTGGGGTCAGCAAAATGTATTAATGCTTTTGAAAGAATTCTCTTATTCTCAAAAAGACTGCATTTATTTGATAGAACATTTTCAAAAAAAAAAAAAAAAAAAAAAAAAGGTGATGTCATGGCAAGGTGAATTTTCAGCAGGCATTACTCCAGTCTTCAGTGTCAGATGATCCTCCAGAAATTATATTATCAATGTTGAAAATAACTGTGGTCCTTTTTGTGGAAACCATGATACATGTTTGTCAGAATTATTTGATTAATAGAAAGTACAAAAGAACAGCCTTCATTTTAAATAGTAAAGTCTTTACTGTCAGTTTTGATCAGTTTGATGCATCCTTACTGAATAAAAGTATTGATTAAACAAAAAAATAAAATCTTACAGACCCCGAATAATTGACTGATAGTGTACATGTTATCATGAGATTTGTATGAATCACATGCTGATCTTAATCATGTTGTATCTAATCTTAACTTCATTAACTTTGTTGTCATGACAACGTAAATACTAATTTAATCTTTACAGCTAATAATACACAGGCTTATGTTGAATAATTCATGTGTGCTTTGTGCATTTCACAAAAATACAAGCTTCATACTTGTGCGTTTACCCCGTGGAACTGATCTAATTTACTTCTATTGTAAATTATTTCTGTATATATATGATTTTGTCGTCTTTTTTTAATTAGTCAAAATTATTCTCTGTGGTAATCAACAAATCCTGTTGATAGAGCTTGACTTGTGCATTGAAGGTTGATGAGACATTAGATTTGTTTATCTTTCTCTCCCTTTTGTCCCTGGTGTACTAGAGGTTTCCCAGAGAGACTGTTAGCCTGCCTCATCTTGAATACTGTTACATAGTGCATTATCTCTCACAAAGCACTGCAGAAAGAAAGAAAACTTGCCTAACAGATGAGATCATCTGGGCTTAAAAACAAAGGAATGAAAACAGGGAAGAGTGAAGGTGTTCAAACAAAGATAAGTTTTCCTAGCAACCCCACACACGCAATAAAAATAAACACATCAGCTGCATACAGTGACCCCAAAAAGTGTTTGGGCCCTTAAGCCAGTTTCACACACACAGATCTGAACATGATGGTCTCGTCCTCTTCTGTTAATGGACTGCAGTGTAAGCACAGTCAGTAATTAGTGCTGTGGTCCATTTAAACATCATTCTACTATAGTCCATTAGAGATGTAAATGACTACAGCAGAGCTCATGCAGAAAACCTTGAGCTCAGTTTATCACTGGCATGTTAAGGCGCATAAATTTACATGAATGTAAGTCTGATCTCTCATTTGGGGATGTACAATAACTATCACACAAGATCCATCAAATGTATAAGAGAGGAATTAAACACTTGTTCTTGATCCTGTGATCTGTGATTTTGAATTTACAAGGTGGTTTAATAATAAGAGAAGGTGAAACTGTACACTGTGACATTTGGTCATCGCAATCGCATGATTCCAGAAATCATTGATCAAAAGGGACGAAAAAAGAAACTGAACTACAAACACTTAGGGATTCAATGTGAGAATGTGTAAATATATCTGTACAGAACCAGGGTAAAGCAACATTCAGAATTAAAAACCAGTTCCCTTTCAATTCAGAATGTGAATTTGAATTTAATTGGCCCTATGAAATCCATTTTATTTTTTCCCAAATTCCATTTTTTCCATTTTAATTTTTCTGGATTGTTTTTTTTTTTTTTTTTTTTTCCTTTTACATTTTTCTAGACTCTGTTTTAATTGTTAAATGTTATTCATCAAACATCACGTCTGATTAACTGAAATCATGAAACTTTCAATATTAAACAGTAATTTATTAAAGTTGAACACAAATGACATTTTTAAGGGCCTATGAAATGTTTTATTTTTTTCTCAAATTCAGTTTTTATTTTACCAAATTCTGTTTTCCATTCATTTTCTGGATTCCATTAAATAATTTCATTAAATATTAACAATCAAAAGCATCTCTAATTAATTGTTTATATATATATATATATATATATATATATATATATATATATATATATAAGTATTATTATTATTTTTTTTTTTTTCAGAAATACTGTGTTGTGTGTTTACATTTTTCTGCTAAATAAATTCTGGTAAATATTTTTTCTGGTAAATATTTAATTTTTTTTTCTTTGAAAATAATGTTTTAATAATAATTTTATTACTAGTAGTACTATCATTACATTAAGTAATAGTTCTGCCACGGTTTCTTTAAGTTAAACCAAACAAATAGTGAAAATTCGGATCTATAAGATTATGTGTTCTTCATTATATTAAATTTAAATATATTAAATATGCCTCATATTGTATAAAAATACTGTATGTTTATGGGTAATTCATACCAGAAATATATTAAATTACATTTTCAGCAGTCATATGAATTTATTTGAGGTTTACCCTATTTTATTTCCATTTCCATGAATAAAAAAAAAATACAAATTGCAATTCTCTGGCATGCTTGCTCAGTTATTCTGTACTTTATTTTAGGAATTTTTATAATTTAATTGCGATTTAAAGCCATTCTTCATGTAATTCTTAATGGTGCACAACCCTGGACAGAAGACGTCTCGAAGACGATGAAATAAATAGGAAACTGAACAACAATTGTGTCTTCTCTCAAGTCTTTTTCAAGGACATAATGGGTCAGGATGGACTTTGTTAAAGCTTGTTAAAGCTATATGGCACTCAGATACATGGCTGTATTATAATCCAGAGCTGGCAGGAAAAAAACGTCTCTACAATTCCAAACTCACGTCATTTCGACTCCTGGATCAGCCCACCTAAGCCTCACCTCACCAGAGACAAGCTGTAAATCCAATGAACGAGAGAATGGATGGGTAAAGTAAATGAAAAGACATGACAGGAGCTGGAGGGCAGTGAGAATGTGAGATTTAGAGAGAGGAGAGAAACAGAGATTTAAAAGAGAAACGAAGAGAAAACTACAATAAAAGAGAATAAGAAATCAAGAAAAAACTGAATGTTTACGAGAAAGACCAAAAGAGGAGATGAGAGAAGTAGATGCGCCTGCATGTTTGTGAAACAAATTAAGTTTGGTTATTTATGAATATGAAGTGGCAATATCCAAGTGATTAAAATGTATCTCAGTGTTGTGTGAAGCATGCACATGTGTGTAATTTATTCATTAAATAATCCACCATTATTGTGCATGAGGAACATATTCAGTCCGTGTGATTGTGTGTGTGCAAAATCCAGCAACATATTTTCAGTCATGGAGCTTTTCTTCAATTATAAGGAGAAACAATCAGAAAGCAACACAGGAAATGAAAGAGTCATGGAGACTGACCCTGTGCATTACTCAGTTTTCTTGTAATCCCCAGAAGACAGCATGAGGGGTAAATACGGATTGGCTGTGTGTTGTTGGTGATGTCCTTCTTTTCATTCTTTCTTACTCTCTGCTGTTATATTGCTACAAATAGTTTCTGTGAGGACACATATGATCCATGGATTTTATTTTATTTAGTCACACACACACACACAGACACACACACGTATCATCATACCTGCCTCTGATGTTTCATTGTCATGGTCCAGAGCCTCGATCACCAGAGAAAACGATTTCTAGACAAAGGAAAATCAACAAGGAAATGCATGTCAGTGCTTTTTATATTGCAACATGTACACAACACACTGAAAATGCTACAAAATCCTGCACAAATGCAGTAGAAATAATACATAATTCAGTGTAGAGTCTCAGTTTCCCTGAATTCATTTTATCATCAATCATATAAAAATCCCAAGTTGGATTGCTTAGAAAAGTAACAGTACAGTCTACAAAATTAGCCACACTATTTGAGCATATAGCAAATAGGGGATGAATTATGTGCCAAACCTTAATACTTTGATTGTGAAAAAGAAGTGCGCTAAATTGTACTGAATGTGCACTTGCAGCATATTTCAAATCTAAAAGTATATTAAAAAAAAAAACTGTACAGATAATATTGCATATAATAAAATATGAATGAAATAAAATGCCACTTCAGAGAGTATACTTAAACACACTTAAGCACACGGTAACACTTTATTTTAAGGTGTCCTTGTTACACGTTACATGTACTTACTATTATAATAAAAATACATTATGCATAATTACATGCCAGTAACCCTAAACCAAACCCTAACCATATAGTAAGTACATGCAGTTAATTAATATTACTCAGTACTTAAAATGTAAAATTACACTGTAACAAGGACACCTTAAAATAAAGTGTAACCAAGCACACTTTAAAATAAGTTTTAAAGTATATATTAAAACATCATGTTGAAATAATATTTTGTTGTGCTTTAAAGAACTACACTTATTTTGATGTGCTAACTAACATACTAAAGCACATATAAAGTACTTGATTAAAATTTTACCTGTAGTGTGTTATTCAATATTACATTTAAAGTTAAGGTATTTTAAAATGTACTAAATTATGATTCTATTACAAATGTGTAATTACAAATATATTTTAATACATTATGTAAACGTTTCAATAAAAATTAAAGTATATTTTAGTTTGCCAGAAATGTAAGTACACATTAACCATATTTCAAAGACAAGGAGTAATAATGAAATTAGATATAAAGTCGAACTACTTAAATGGGACAAAAAACACTCTAAAGTTCAGATAATTGCATTTAATATAAATTTTAATTATATGTTTTTCATTTAATTGCAGTTAACATGCAATTAAGTGTCCGAAAACATTACATTCATTTCACACTTAAGTATAGTCTTTTAAAATATGTTTCTTTGGTCACACTTTATTTTAACATGCAATTCTCACCACTATTAACAAACTATTAATTACGACGTTTGCCTCAATAAACTCCTAATTTGCTGCTTATTAATAGTTAGTAAGGTAGTTGTTAAGTTTAGGTATTGGGTAGGATTAGGGATGTAGAATATAGTCATGCAGAATATGTGCTTTATAAGTACTAATAAACAGCCAATATGTTAATAATAGGCATGCTAATAAGCAACTAGTTAATAGTGAGAATTGGTCCCTATACTAAAGTGTTTTTTTTTTTTTCAGTAATAATAAAGGCATGCTAAAGTGTACTTGTTCTGTAGTAAACACCACTAATAAAGTACAGATGTGAAATTGTTTGTGATGTGCTTTTCATGCTGAAATTTGCTACTGGATCTCATGGTTTGAGCTTTTCCTCTGACACATCTCTAAAGTCCAGTGGGGGAACAGATGGTGACACTGAAAACAACAGAAAACCCAGAGAACAGAAGAATGCCACCATAGATTATCAGCAGCACTGAGACCAAGCCTGTCTGCAGACTAAATACAGTACCAATCATCCCCAGACAACTGACAGTCATGAGTACTTAAACAAATAAAGTACTTAAACACTATTGAACAAACGGCTACAACATCACAATCTGATTTAAAGGGGGAGCTGACAAATTCATGAGAGCATCAACGAGTAGAAAAAGACAGACAGGGACGAAGAAAAAAAAGAGAGGAGGACAATTTTCTTCTTCCTCTCTGTGTCCCCCAAATGAATAATTCAAAGCCACACTCTCGTTCTCCAGTGAGAGGTCCAAACCCTGCCATGCAAATGACACTGCTGCAGCATTCTGGATAGCGAAACTTTAAAAGGCAGCGTGGATGTACGGTCACGTCTGTCTCGTAAGTGGCCACCACAGAGGAGAGGAGTGGTGGAGCTGAGAGAGGGATGGAGAGAGAAGACATGAGAGGGGTAGGAACGATTGGCAGGAGTGAGGGAGCTTGATAAAAGTGCTGTTATAAGGGTTGAGAGAACATGATTCAGTGATTGAATGACTGACTGGGAAACGACCATGAGATGAAGAAGAACGGCTTCATGTGACTGAAAAGCATCTTGCATTAAAGTACACACAACAGAGCTTAACCTTTATAATTATATTCCTGTTTCAACAGCACATGTGCATAAAAAACTGACTTAAATTGCAGCAGCTCAAACGATAAAAGCTCTTCTATGTAAATGTGAGTTTTTGTCACTAGACGTGATTGCGACAATTAGCATTCCCATATCCATTAGCATTTCCACTCATCTCAATGGCAGGTGCTTGACTAGCACTATATAAAATTATTATATGAAAATATAAATATGTAATTTTTGTGAGATTTATGTTGCTTGCAAATAAATTTAGTTTACTAAAATTTAGTCAGAACACATTGCTATTTTTGTGTTTCAACCCTGAATAGTGTAGTAAAAAAAAAAAAAAAAAAAAAAACTAACCAAACAAACATCTTGTGTAATCCCAAGATGAACTACTACATTTGCTGGTATTAATTATAGACATTATTTTTGACTATTATTTTTAAATCTGACTGCAAAAATCTAGTAAACTAATAAAATAACTATTGTATTTCCAAAATGATAACTAGAAGTTACGGACATTCAATGTAAAGAGGTTGTGTGACAATGTAGCATACTACAGTTTGAAATGTTTCTCATAGAAAAATGCCTACTACTTACTATTTTAAAGGTTTATTCAGTAGTTAGTAGTTAACAACTACTGTTTACTTAGTATTTTAAAGGTTCTTTCAGCAGTTCAGTAATTAAAAATGTAGAGTCATCTGAATGGTATAAACACAAGAACATGCATACAGTGTTGGGCGCGTTACTTAAAAAAAGCAATTAGTTATAGCTACTAGTTACTTCTCACAAATAGTAATTGAGTTAGTAACTGAGTTACATCATTATAAAAGTAACTAATTACCAGGGAAAGTAACTATTGTGTTACTTTAAAAAAAAAAAAAAATGTTCAAATGTCAAATAACTTGAATGCCCCCAATATTAAATATGTTAAATTAATGAAATAGACACTAAATAGAATAACTTATTATTATTAAACATTGTACATTAATCTACACTATTTATCTACTGACACTTAGCATCAGTCAGTCAAGCATTATAATATGATATTATGATAATTTAGCATTATATGATGATAGAACTTTAGTAATTAGAATAACCAAGTATGAATGCATATTTATCATGTTGACTGAACTTAGGACTGATAAGATAAAAAAAAAACTACTACGAATTCTACTAATAACATTATAAAACGCACTAAGGATTAATGAGCTGCTGGGTTCATGAATATTAATCGCGTTGTCTGCGTTCGCTAGAATTGATTTGCTGAAATCAAGACAGGGATGATAATAGGTAAGCCAATGAGATTTTCGTTTGCTCACTACCGGAGAAACCGGCGAATCTTAAAAGCTGAAGAATTCCAAAGGAACTCCGTTATTTTGACAGGAAAATACAACAAAGAATATCGTTTACATGTAGCACGTCAATTCTGCATGTTGTGTAAGACTCTCTTGCTCTGTATCTTTCTTTGCGTGTGTGAGACAAAGCGGCGGCGAGATGTGCGCCTTCACACTATAGAGTTTATAGTACGTCAAATACAGCTACAGTGCGCATCCATTCAGGTAAACTGAAAAATAAAATGATAATAATATTATAAAAAATTATAGTAATGCCGCATTTTATTGTCAGTAACGGTAACGGCTTTGTAACGGGGGAAACAGTAATTTGTTTGATTACTCGTTACTGAAAAAAAATAACACCGTTTATTTATAACGCCATTATTCCCATCACTGCATACATACTCATAATAGTTTTCTATAAAAAGTGTTTTGATTATGTAGATGCAGTTAAAGGGATAGTTCAGTCAAAAATTAATTCTGTCATCATTAACTCACCTTCATATGGAAGCCCGCTTCGGCCACTGAATAAATAAAAAAAAAGGTAACTGCGTGCGAGTTTTTATCTCACAATTTTTTTCTAAGAATTGCCTAATACAAACTCGCAATTCAGAATTTTTTCTCGCAAATGTGAGTTTATATCTCACAAATCTGAATTTTTTCGATTTTTTTCGCAATTGCGAGTTGTAAAGTCCAATTCTGAGGGGGGAAAAGACTGATATGTTCTCAGAATTGCAAGTTTATATCTCACAATTCTGACTTAATAACACGCAATTGCGTTTATTCGCTATTCTGAGAGAAAAGTCACAATTGCGAGATAAAAACTGTGACTTTATTTCTCAGAATTGCGCGTTTAAATCTCGTAATTCTGAGTTTTTTCTTGCAATTGCGAATTTATATCACACAATACTGACTTTATGAGCATGCGAGTTTATATCACACAATTCTGAGAAAAAAAGTCTGAATTACAAGATGTAGATTCGCAATTACGAGAAGAAAAGTCTGAATTCTGGGATAAAGAGTCGCAATTACTTTTTTAAATTTTTTATTCAGTGGTGGAAATGGGCTTCCATACCTTCATGTTGTTCCAAACCTGTATGAGTTCTTTTTTTCTGCTGAACATAAAGGAAGATATTTTGAAGAATATGGGTAACCAAACAGTTGATGGACCCCACTTACCTCCATATTATAATAATAATAATAATAATAATAATAATAATAATAATAATAATACAATGGAAGTCAAAGGGATCCATCCTCTATTTGGTTACACACATTCTTTAAAATATCCTTTTTTTCTGTGTTCACAAGAAGATAGAAATGTATACAGGTTTGGAACAACTTGAGGTTGAGCAAATTAAGATTTTAATTTTTTGGTGAACTACATACAACTAGAAACATTTTCTGTTTAATGGATTTTGTCAGTCCTCATGCTCATTGGCTGCTAATAGATAAAGAACTACTGAAAGTACCTTCAAAAAAATAGTAGGCAATATACAGTATATACTATACAATGCATTATTACTGCTCGGCCCACAGTGAAATCTCATTGGTCCAAAATCCTGCTTCACACAACTGTTAATCATATATATATTATGTTGTATTACAGCATTGCACAGCACTTTTTGCTTTCTGTGTGGACAATCAAATTACTTGTTGCTAAAACCTCTCATGTATTTCTGGTTAGGACACAGACTTCAAACTTAGTATAAATCAGTATGTGTTAACTAATGCTAACCATCTTATAAATGTTTCATATAATAACCTAACAGTCATTACACAATGTAAACAACATGCTTCACATCCTTAATGGCCACTTCAGAGACAAAGACAGCACTGAGATAAAACCACATTTGCACTTTATTATTCCAGATATGTGATTTGTGTTGTAACAGCACATACACACTCTCTCACACACACATTTGTTCACTCAAATGAGTAATAGCTTTCCACAATTGCTCTCCACAACAGCACTCTCAAAAATAACAACCAGCACTACATATCCTTTCTTTTTCCTCTTAACACATTCACACACACACACAGCATGCCCTCAGTGCCCTAACAAGCTCGAAATATTCACAGCACCCACACCCTTAAATAAACAACCAGAACAAAGGCAAATTTCTCAGACACACAAACAAAAATGTCCACCTACAGCGGTCCCCTTATAGGCCCCGGAGCCCTCTCTCAGCCCCCTGCAATAAGATAACCCAAACCACTCAAGCTCAGTGTTTGACACCCTCACACACACACACACACACACACACACACACACACAAGCAAGCAAGCCTTAGATGGATATCCAGCTCCAATTCAGCATAAACAGCCACTAAGCCCAGACTGTCTATCTCCATTATCAAAAACATAACTCTCCCTCTCTTTCTCTCTACTCTCGCAATTATGACTTTTTTCTCGCATGCGAGTTTATCTCTCACAGTTCTGATTTGTTTCTCCGAATTGTGAGACATAAACTCGCAATTGCAACTTATAAAGTCCAGTTCTGAGGGGGGAAAAGACTGATATGTTCTCAGAATTGCGAGTTTATATCTTACATTCTCACGTAATAACTCGCAATTGCGTTTTACAAAGTCACAATTGCAAGATAAAAGCTCAAATCTGAGAAAAAAGTCACAATTGAAAGATAAAAACACAAAGATCAGAATTGTGAGTTTATATCTCACAATTCTGACTTTATTACTCGCAATTAAGAGTTTATATCTCGCAATTCTGAGAAAAAAATGTCAGAATTGTGAGTTTGTATCTCAATTCTGAGAAAAAAGTCAGAATTACGATATGTAAACTCACAATCGCGAGAAAAAAAGTCTGAATTGAGAGATAAAAAGTTGCAATTTTTGGCCTTTTTTTGAGTGTTAACAATGGTGCTAGCAGGCTAAAAATTAATTAGCACAAATCAAAAAGTATTTAAATAAAATTACAGCTGTTATTTAACACCTTACTTGATGCAATGATTAAAATGATTAACACATTTAACAAACCCCATCCTGTGCTCATCCATGTTTGTTATCTTAAATTGCATTGTTTAGTGACATGATGCAGGATGACGACTGAACATGGTGGAGGATGCCTATTGTCTGTTTTTGCTCAATTTTGACAATGAAAATAGTTACAAACAAAGCCACAGCAGAACTGTTGTGCATTTCAGAGCAACACAAAGTGGTGTGTACCACAGCACACAACACAGCTGCACATAAAACTGAATTAATCTGCATTTTTTAATGAATTTAGCAAGCCAATGATTCAGTGACCTATTTATAAACTTGTAAGCAAGTCACTTGCTGAATGAATCAGCCGTTTGAATGCATCGGTTGAAGGAATGACTGAATGATTCACTCATTAAAACAGTGACTTGGTGCCACTTACTGGAAGTTTTGGTTTCATTTCATTTTTAAAAAATATTTAAATATTTCATTCATTTTTCATATTCACCATTAAAAACATTAATTCCCATTTATTATTATATCATTGCACATCATGTAATTAAATTAAAAAATGTAATCGCTTGACAGCCCTAATATGTATGTGCGGTCCTGATATTCCCTACATTATGGGGAACACATGGGGACCCCACATGGATAGTAATGCCAGTAAATTTTGACCTTTTGGGAACATTTTTTGGGGGGAAAGGGTGGGCAAGCTTATAAATAATTTTTTTAGGGGGAAAGGGTGGGCAAGCTTATAAATCATACAGAATGCTCTTAAAAATCTAAAAATGCAGAAAGTTTTGTAAGGGGGTAAGGGGATAGAAAATACAGAAAATACAGTTTATACAGTATAAAAAAAAACACATCATCTATGGAATGAATCATGAAACATAAAACATGGAAGCCTAACATCCATGTTCTATTTATTGTGATGTCATAAAAAAAATTTATACCGAATGAAATAACTGCAGTTTACATTGTCATTATAGTAAAGTGATTGATTCAAATATTATCAAATATTAACAAATATTATAAGTTTATTGTTTACAAATTGTTAAAAAGATGAATTGATAAAATAAAATGCATATTTGTTCACAATCTCCAGTCTTTAGAAAGCATAATATAATATAATATAATATAATATAAATTATTATATAAAATTATATCATCACGTCGTCCTAAACCTTTATGACTTTGCAAATGTTTTTCCAAATTACTATTTTACTACGCAAATTACTAGTCAGTTGGGTCCAAAACAGTACTGGGCTCCACTGACTTTTCCACTGACTACAAAAACTGTAAATAACAATATGTGGGCTCTGAGTTTAGATTTTACAAGAAACATTTTAAAGCATGGTCAATTCAGCCCTCAGTCATGTGACACCTGATCACACCTCAGTCACACCTGATGGGAAAATAAGATGTTGATAAATATAATTTGGCTGTAATAAATATTTATTTAAGGGAGGCTGATTTGTGTTAAGCCCATCATGTTTGTGTGTATCCGAGTGTGTTTGTACAGCACTGTGTGTAAAGTCTGTTGTCTGTTGTGTGGGTGTTTGGGTGGGTTTAGGGAGCCACTGATATTCTCAGCTCATAGTCTGTGTTTTGGCTCTGGGACATCCTGGCGGAAGAGATGAGGCAAAAGAACAGAGAGGTTAGGAAGTGACGCTCTCTAAAACAAAACCACATTAACACACACCCATTACATCAGCGCTCGTCGGTCCCCAGACCTTTGTCTCCTCTATTCTCTCTCTCTCTATCAGGCTGCATCAGCACAGGGTAAGCCAATGGCAGTGGCAGTGCCAAGGTCAGAGACAGGCGTACACACAAACACACAGGTGAGTGAACCATACACGAGCAGGAAGGGTGTACGAGTATCTCTTTTCACAGGTCAAGTTCAGAAATCTGCTAAATCACTGTTCCCCTGCTCTACCACACCTCTGGCTCCAGATCAACTACTGTCATTTCCGTTCCAGCTAATTTATCTGTGATGTAAGTTTTACGTCTTTATGTGGTGGTTAATGAGTCATGAATCACTAATCATCAAAACAGGCATAAGTGTTTTGACAAGAACTTCGTTATCTCTTTTGAAAAATTCTGAAAGCAAATCATAGATGATACTTTTTCAAAAAAGTACTAAGGTGGTAGAGTCAGCGGGCAGAATGGACTTTAGTATTAATTGCATGATAAAACCAAGGTTTTTTAAACTTTTTGATGCCTTGGACACTCAAATATGATAATCCCATTGTAAAATGAGAAACCACCTGTAATATTGTCATGCATAAAAATGGCATATTTATATTGTGTGAGAAACATATTGGCTCTTTATTGGTTATGTTTGTTAACTACATTAGTCAACATGAACTAACAATGGAAAATATATCTTAAGTATTTATTAATCTCACTTCACTTAAAATGTTTACCAATACATTTTTAAAATTAAAAGTTGTATCTGTTAATATTGTTTAATGGACCTGAGCTATAATTATCTAACAATCGCGATTAATCGCATGCAAAAGTTTTTGTGTACGTAATATATGTGTGTATATAATATACTGTGTATATTTATTACGTACATATAAACACACACACATGTATATATTTAAGAAAAATATATGTTTATATATTAAATATATTTATATATAATATAAATTATATGAATATAAATATATACATGTAAATACGTGCAAATATTTTCAAAATATATATTGCATGTGTGTGTCTTTATATATACATAATAAATATACACAATACACACACATATATTATATAAACAAAGACTTTTATTTTGGATGCGATTAATCACAATTAATCGTTGCCCAGCACTAGTTTTTCTGTACAAACTGTTAAAAATTAATAGATAAAAGTACCATTTTACTACCATGGTGCATTAAAAAATAATAATAAATAAATAAATAAATAAATGTGTAGTGCAGTTGTGTAGTTTTTAATATTAATTTAAACATTTTTTTTATTAAAATTAAACTATATTTTCAAAAAAAAAAAACTAATGTACTCAGCAAAATACATTATATATTAATTTATTTTTATCATTTAGCAGGATGATAGATCAAATTAAGCTTTAATCCACTTGAGCATTCAGTGTGTGCTCAAAATATTGCCAACATCATATACAGGTGCATCTCAATAAATTAGAATGTCGTGGAAAAGTTCATTTATTTCAGTAATTCAACTCAAATTGTGAAACTCGTGTATTAAATCAATTCAATGCACACAGACTGAAGTAGTTTAAGTCTTTGGTTCTTTTAATTGTGATGATTTTGACTCACATTTAACAAAAACCCACCAATTCATTATCTAAAGAAATTAGAATACTTCATAAGACCAATAAAAAAAACATTTTTAGTGAATTGTTGGCCTTCTGGAAAGTATGTTCATTTACTGTATATGTACTCAACACTTGGTAGGGGCTCTTTTTGCTTTAATTACTGCCTCAATTCGGCGTGGCATGGAGGTGATCAGTTTGTGGCACTGCTGAGGTGGTATGGAAGCCCAGGTTTCTTTGACAGTGGCCTTCAGTTCATCTACATTTTTTGGTCTCTTGTTTCTCATTTTCCTCTTGACAATACCCCATAGATTCTCTATGGGGTTCAGGTCTGGTGAGTTTGCTGGTCAGTCAAGCACACCAACACCATGGTCATTTAACCAACTTTTGGTGCTTTTGGCAGTGTGGGCAGGTGCCAAATCCTGCTGGAAAATGAAATCAGCATCTTTAAAAAGCTGGTCAGCAGAAGGAAGCATGAAGGAAGCATGAAGTGCTCAGAAATTTCTTGGTAAACGGGTGCAGTGACTTTGGTTTTCAAAAAACACAATGGACCAACACCAGCAGATGACATTGCACCCCAAATCATCACAGACTGTGGAAACTTAACACTGGACTTCAAGCAACTTGGGCTATGAACTTCTCCACCCTTCCTCCAGACTCTAGGACCTTGGTTTCCAAATGAAATACAAAACTTGCTCTCATCTGATAAGAAGACTTTGGACCACTGGGCAACAGTCCAGTTCTTCTTCTCCTTAGCCCAGGTAAGACGCCTCTGACGTTGTCTGTGGTTCAGGAGTGGCTTAACAAGAGGAATACGACAACTGTAGCCAAATTCCTTGACACGTCTGTGTGTGGTGGCTCTTGATGCCTTGACCCCAGCCTCAGTCCATTCCTTGTGAAGTTCACCCAAATTCTTGAATCAATTTTGCTTGACAGTCCTCATAAGGCTGCGGTTCTCTCGGTTGGTTGTGCATCTTTTTCTTCCACACTTTTTCCTTCCACTCAACTTTCTGTTAACATCCTTGGATACAGCACTCTGTGAACAGCCAGCTTATTTGGCAATGAATGTTTGTGGCTTACCCTCCTTGTGAAGGGTGTCAATGATTGTCTTCTGGACAACTGTCAGATCAGCAGTCTTCCCCATGATTGTGTAGCCTAGTGAACCAAACTGAGAGACCATTTTGAAGGCTCAGGAAACTTTTGCAGGTGTTTTGAGTTGATTAGCTGATTGGCATGTCACCATATTCTAATTTGTTGAGATAGTGAATTGGTGGGTTTTTGTTAAATGTGAGCCAAAATCATCACAATTAAAAGAACCAAAGACTTAAACTACTTCAGTCTGTGTGCATTGAATTTATTTAATACACGAGTTTCACAATTTGAGTTGAATTACTAAAATAAATTAACTTTTCCTAACTCATTCTAATTTATTGAGATGCAACTGTACATGAGTTAAGCCATATTTAATACATTAATGATATCTTACAATTTTTAAACTTTAAGGCTTTAACTTTGACAGATAGCTATAATTATCTCTTTGTGCTCATGTAGTGTTCTTAAGACCTGTGGGAAGCATCAAAACAAGAACAAAGACTGTCCCATTACAAAACACACACAAATACATCATATCCTGTTTATAGTATGTACCTGTTTCTGATACAATCATGCCTAATCACACACACCCAAAATACATGAAATAAACTAGCAAATTAACGAAAAGACAAACAGATGCCGGAAGCCCAGGTCCAGCAGTAAACAGAATCAAGCAGATAAGATAAGGCTCAGAGACAAAACTCTCCAGTTTTTAGCACTCAGGACAATAGTAGCAGGTGTGTGTGTGTCTCTGTGCACAGCTGAGCATCGAATAATTCACTTCAGCCCCCATTGTGTGTCCTCTGACATTTTAAAAGCACTGTGTCTCAGCTCCTACAGTAGCTGTGCATCAAAAAAATTATAGCTACAGGAAAATTGTTTCATTGAAAGGCATCAAAAACCATTATGAACAATCACAGTCTATGATAATGACTAGCTGCCAATCAGCAGACATAAATACAGTATCTGTAAAGAAGGCCTTTATATGCAGATTCTAACTATCCCTCTGGAAGGACATGATCAGTATATACATATGCTTTAATTTTATTACTAAACAAGATGCTGTGTATGTTATTTCCAAAACCCTTTAGCAACAGAGCTATTTGACAGTCTAATATGCTTGGATGCCTGCATATGAAAGAGCTCTATTCACACTTAAGGGAAAACGAGGCACAATTGCACTGCAGTGAATTCATAATGAGCTAGAACTGTATTTCACTGCATCCGGTTCCTCAGAATAGCAACACTTCATGAGGGGACTCGAAATTTGCTGGACCTTCTCAATGTAGCCATAGTCTCTGTTCTCTGAATTCATGAAGCAGTAGCACATCTGCAATCTATCATTCATTTAGTAACATTTAATAAAAAAGCTTGGCTAAGATTAGAATCAGTGAATAGTGAGGGATTAAGACAAGGATTAAGACTTGTTTTAGTCTGGAACTGTGTAGAGATCAGTCTTTAGACATAAGCAGTCTGTGTCTGTTTTTTAAGCGAGTTATGCAAGGCATTTTGGGAGGCAGTCAAGATGCTATGCAGTTGCTGAGGTGTTCTGAATGGTTTTTATCATGTAATATGGTTGCTCACTAGACCTAAAGAGCTAAAAGTGTTCACCTTCAAAGTCTATGATAATCTTTCATCAGTCAGAAATCATATCTGATCATTTAGAAGAGCATAAACGATGCAGGACGGGTTGCAGGTTTAACCTATTATTATGTTGGTTGTGAATTAGTGTCTAATCTCCTCATTCTAATAGACTGAGCAGTGAATGGTTCTCATTTTAAAGCAAGCAAATCGATATATATATCCCTAATTCTCTACTAAGAGAAAATGTTTGTCTGGAAAAATACCTTCAGACTGACAAGATAAAACAGTTATAAAACATCTAAATGGCTTTCCTCTCCTTCTCTCCCTTTCCCCACTTCATCTGAAAAAACAATGAACTTCAGCTGTGTTCAGAATGTAATGAATCAGAATCAGAATCAGCTTTATTCGCCAAGTATGCACAAACACACAAGGAATTAGTTGTGGTTTTTAAGAAGCTCTTGGTACATACACACATACATAAATACATACATATACATATATATCTGACATGAGAACAGAAACATTTAAATAAGACTTAACAATAATAATAATAATAATGTGTATGAATCTGGAACAGAAGATTCATGTACAGATTTGTGCATTATTTACTCTATATATACAGTTGTATAGAAAATATGCATATGTATTTATAGTACTTGAGAGAGAGGCAATAATTAGAGATGGAGAATGAACTACAGGCATGAATTACAGAACACAGGTAATAATTCCTGTGTTAGCGGTTTAGGTTGGAGATGGTATGGGGGAAAAAACTGTTTTTATGCCTAGATGTTCTAGTGCACAGAGATCTGTAGCGTCTGCCTGAGGGGAGAAGTGCAAACAGGTTGTGTCCGCGGTGAGAGGGGTCTGTGATGATGTTACCTGCCCGTTTCTTCACTCTGGAGTGGTACAAGTCCTGAAGGCTGGGCAGGTGGACACCAATGATCCTTTCTGCTGTCCTAACAGTCCGCTGCAGTCTTCTTATATCTGATTTGCTGACTGACCCAAACCAGACAGTTATAGAGGAGCACAGAACCGACTCAATAACAGCAGAGTAAAACTGTGTCATATGCGCCTGTGGCAGGTTGAACTTTTTCAGTTGACGAAGGAAGAACAACCTCTGCTGAGCCATTTTCACGATGGAGTCAATGTGAGTGTCCCACTTCAGGTCCTGGGAGATGGTGGTTGCCAGGAACCTGAATGACTCCATTGCAGCTACAGTGCTGTTCATGATGGTGAGTGGGGGGAGTGCATCATCTCTACAGTTTTGAGCGTGCTCAGCTCCAGGTTGTTGTGACTGCACCAGACAGCCAGCTGCTCAACCTCTTGTCTATAAGCAGACTCGTCTCCGTCCTGGATGAGACCGATGACTGTGGTGTCGTCTGCAAACTTCAGGAGCTTGACAGTGGGGTCTTTAGAGGTGCAGTCATTTGTGTAGAGGGAGAATAGCAGTGGGGAGAGAACACAGCCCTGAGGAGCTCCAGTGCTGATCGTACAGGTGCTGGATGAGAATTTTCCCAGCCTCACTAGCTGCTGCCTGTCTGTCAGGAAGCTGGTGATCCACTGACAGATGGAGGTGGGTACAGAGAGCTGTGTCAATTTATTCTGAAGGGTGTCCGGGATGATGGTGTTGAAAGCGGAGCTGAAGTCCACAAACAGGATCCTTGCATAAGTCCCTGGTTTGTCCAGATGTTGGAGGATGTAGTGCAATCCCATGTTGACTGCATCATCCACAGACCTGTTTGCTCAGTAAGCAAACTGCAGGGGGTCCAGCAAGGGTCCAGTACTGTCCTTCAGATGGGCCAACACGAGCCTCTCTAATGACTTCGTCACCACAGACGTTAAAGCAACAGGTCTGTAGTCATTAAGTCCTGTGATTTTTGGTTTCTTGGGTACAGGGATGATGGCGGAGCGTTTGAAGCAGGAAGGTACTTCACACTGCTCCAGTGATCTGTTGAAGATCAATGTGAAGATGGATGATAACTGGACAGCACAGGCTTTGAGGCAGGCTGGAGAGACACCATCTGGGCCTTTGGCTTTCCTTCTCTTCTGTCTCCTGAAGACTTTGCTTACATCATTTTCACAGATCTTGAGTACAGGCTGGGAAACAGTAGGGGGGAGGGAGGGGGATAGTGTTGATGGCTGTGTTGTGAGACGGTCAGAGTGGGTGTGGGATGTCAGACCAGGCTTTTGCTTTTCAAACCTGCTGTAAAACTTGTTCAGGTCTTCAGCCAGTTGTTGATTGGCCTCAGTGCTGGGGGGTGGGGTCTTGTAGCTGGTGATGGCTTTCAGGCCTTTCCACATTCCATGTAGAGTCGTTGCTTGAAAGCTGTTTTTTTTAGCTTTCCAGAGTAGTTTTTCTTTGCCACTCTTATCTCCCTATTCAGTGTGTATTTGGCCTGTTTGTACAAGGCTTTGTCCCCACTCCTGTAGGCATCTTCTTTGGCCTGGTGAAGCTGTTTGAGTTTTGTACTGAACCAAAGTTTGTCGTTGTTAAATGTTAAATAAGTCCTGGTGGGTACACACATGTCCTCACAGAAACTAATGTAGGATGTCACTGTATCAGTGAGCTCATCCAGATCAGTAGCTGCAGCCTCAAAAACACTCCAATCAGTAAGTTCGAAGCAGGCCTGTAAATCCCACTCTGCTTCAACAGTCCATCTCTTTACAGTTCTTACTACAAGCTTAGCAGATTTAAGTTTCTGCCTGTAGGCTGGTAGAAGATGAACCAAACAGTGATCAGAGAGTCCCAGCACTGCACGGGGGACAGAGTGGTATGCATCCTTTAAAACAGTGTAGCAATGGTCCAGTATATTGCTGTCCCTGGTGGGACATGTGATGTGCTGTCTGTATTTAGGCAATTCGAGGGTGAGATTAGCTTTATTAAAATCACCGAGAATGATAATGAAAGAGTCCGGGTAATGCTGCTCTGTGTGTGTGATTTGATTGGCCAACAGTTGTAGCGCCGCGCTCACACACGCATCAGGAGGAATGTACACACTCACCAGAATAAACTAGGAAAACTCCCGCGGCGAATAAAAAGACTTACAGTTAATAAAGAGAGCTTCCAAGTTTGGGCAGCACATCTTCTTTAAAACTGTCACGTCTGTACACCAGCCTTCATTGATATAAAAACATAATCCAACGCCTCTCTGTTTCCCCGACGACTCGGTCCACTCTGAACAGCTGGAAGCCCGTTAGATGAAGCACGGGATGGCTCCGTTCAGCTAGGTTTCCATGAAGCAAAGCACAGCAGAGTTTAAAAAGTCCTTGTTTGTGCGGGTGAGGAGTTGTAGTTCATCTGATTTATTTGCAAGGGAGCGGAGATTCGCCAGATGAATACTCAGCAGCGGAGTCCTAAAACCGTGCTGTCTGAATTTCTCGAGCGCACCAGCGCACTTCCCTCGCTTGAGTCGCCTGGAGCGCTTGTATAGCAACGCAGCTCCTCAGACTAAAATGTCCAGTAAAACGTCTGAATGTTCAAACGTCGGCAAAAAGTTATCTGGTGTGCTATTTCTTATGCCCAAGAGTTCGTTTCTAGTGAAACTGATCGGAAAAACGTTGCTTAAGACAGGACAAACAAACAAAAACAGTAAAAGTACCAAGGAACAACAAACCGAAGCGGGCGTGTGCAGCGCCATCTTGTTATCACATAATGGCTTACATTATTCCACGATAAACATTTAAATCATACCAGAATTGTAAGCTTAAGTTGAAAGCATTGCATTGTGGGATATAGTGTTTCATGCAGTAAGTTCAATGATAACAATCTTCGAATATATTTAACAATATTTTAATAATAAGAATGCAGTGCAGGTAGGATTGATCTTTGTGGACTAGATCTGCTATGCTGCTGCTGGCATGAGTGAACCTTACTGCTGAAACGTGCTTAGAATAACAGGGATTAGGATACATTCTGCTGCTGAAAAGTAAAGTAGGGAAAACCCCTGTAGCAGAGCTAGACAGGTGGTGCTGGGGAGGAGGAGGGCTAAAGAAAATTGTCATGGCGTGCTATACCAAGCTGGACCACATTGGGATGGAAATAAATAAGGTTGTGTAGATAGGAAAGAGAGATCAGTTGGCTGCACTGCCACTTGGAAAGAACCAATGAGCTACTCTGAAGAGCTTCATTTCAGTTGTTGTGCACATTTAGGTAAATATACTGTCTATTACTTATTACTAGGGGTGGGCAATATGGCAAAAATATCATATCACAATTTTTTTTCAGGAAAATCACAATTCATGATTTTCACAATTCTTTGTCATGTTGGTTTTACTATTTTGCAAGTTGTCTGAGCAGTACAGCCAAACTAATTTGCCTAATTTAAAGGCAAAGCCTTACAAGGTAACAAATATAAAATAAAAAAGAATGCAGATATTTAGGCCAAAGTGGGTGGAGATAAAAATCTGTCATTATGTTATTAAAAATAAGAACAAAGATACACATTACAAATACACGTAATATACAAGTAAAACAAACAGTGCTTTATTTTTCAGGTACAGTAGGTGTATTTAGCAGTAGCATTCAAGAAATTGAGGCCCCGTCCACACGGAGACGTGTTTAGCTGTATACGTAAAAATTTTGTATCGTATCAGCGTTTCGTCCAGACGGATCCGACGTTTTGGGAGCCTGAAACCGCTATTTTTTGAAACCAGGTTCCACAGTGGATAAATCTGAAAATGACACCTTTGCATTTTCTTGTGTACAGCCAATCCGTATATTTTGTGAAACGATGATGTCATCACCCCACGTCTCGACCCTAGTTGTAACAGGGCGAATGAGACGAGAGACGTGTGGATCCATATGCAAGCTTTTATTAATAGACATGGTCAAAACACAGGCAAGGTCGAACAAATGGCAAACAGGTATCTTGAGGGCAAGACAGATGAGTACTCAAGTAAACAGGCGTGGTCTTTGATCGGCGAACAATATCCAGAGGGTTTGACAAGAGGGGTAATCCAGGTACACGAGCAATGGCCCAGGCAGGGACAAACAGAGTCCAAACAACGAGATGAGAGAGAGATATATCCAAGGCAGGCTATAAACTTCAGGTCAGGCAGAGAACAGACAAGAAACGAGATACACAGGCTAGGATTAGAACACGAATGACTCAGGTAATAACCAGGATTAACTAGACTAAGACTAAGGAAACACGGAATGGCTCCGTATCGCAGCTATCACTAGGAGAGTGATAAACGCAGAACGATACTCGGCGATTAGAACGAGGAAGCCCAAAGCTTATTTGGGTGTGTGATTGTGTGATGTGTCTCAGGTGTGAGCGTGTGATTAGTGAAATGGCTGCTGAGAAATGTAGTCCGGAGTGTTATGTAACTGTCTGTGTAGTGTGAGAGTCAATGTAATGGAAGAGTGACCTCTGGTGGCAAGCAGATGTAAGTCCATTGTCCAGATTCATGACACTAGTCAAACACCGCTACGTCACCTAACAGCAACAACAACAACAATGGCGGACTAAATGCTTGTGTTCGTGCTGCAGAAGCTACTGAGCCTATTAGCTTTACTAACTTTACTAGCTTTTCTTGTTGTTGTGTTGGGTTTGTATACAGTGCATAAGGATTATGCGCATGCTCCAAGTCTTCTTCTCCATTTTTAGTGTATTTCTGTGGCAGAATTACAGCGTCACATACTGGTCTGACATGTATACTACATCGTTTTCAGTCGGTTTCAGTGGTTACGTGTGTACGCAGATATTTCTTGAGACGACACCGTGTTTACAGAAGAATGAGGAAAAAAAATATCGGATAGGGAAAGCTCTAGTTTTGAAAAAATATAAAAATAAAACACTATATGCACTTCACTGTATAAATTATACATTTATTCTTATTAAATCAACTGTATTAAAGTTCTTCAGTCACGAGCAGTGAGTGCATTTTCTCTTTGTGTTTTGTTGTTTTATTAACATCAAATGGTTCACCTGAAAATGAAAAATTCTGTTATCATTTATTCACTCTCAAGTTGTTTTAAACCTGAATGAGTTTCTTTCTTCTGTTGAACACAAAAGTTATTTTGAACAATGTGGATAACCAAACAGTTGCTGGTCCCCAGTGACTTCCATAGTATTTTTTTCCCCTACTATCAAAGTCAGTGGGGACCAGCAAATGTTTGGTTATCCACATTCTTCAAAATATCTTCTTTTGTGTTCAGCAGAAGAAAGAAATTAATTCAGGTTTGGGACAACACGAGAGTGAGTAAATAATGACAAAATTTAAATTTTTGGGTGAACTATCCCTTTAATGACAAGCAGCAGCATGTTTAGTACTATTAGTCTGCTGTCACTAGGGCTGTGACGGTCGCCATAACAACCGCGTCACCACGGTGGTCCACTGCCACCGCGGTGGTTGATTGCCACCGGTGGTAATGCGTGTGACGTCACAGACTCTATAACAAGCATAAAATACAAAGTTTTGTATACAAGTGCAATAATAGTAACAGTTGCAATAGAATTCGGTATTTATAGCATGTACCATTTAGCTGTAAATTGTTTTATTTAGACTATTATTTCACAAAATTCACAAATTACCTCAAATGCCCTGGCATTTCCTTACACCGTGTCTATACTGGATAGTCATACAATAGTCAATAGAACACAATACATTATAATCAGTGATGCTGTCTACACTGGATGCGGTGCGGCACGACAAATCCCCCACAGTAAACTGATGCCGCATTCTATTTATGACGTGCTGACACAAAGTTCAAATGATTTTAACGGTAACTTTGTTGCGTCCAGTGTAGACAGATGCTGCGTCCCAATTCGCCTACTTATACTATGCCCTAAAAGTATGTTCTCTTTTTGTGAAGAAAAAGTACATACTTTTGAGTATGTAGCAGAATAGTAGGGAAGCTTTGGGACATACTACTTTGTCATAGCTGCGTCTTTAACGGAAGCTCTGTTGCTCAGTTACGTGCGTCCTGTAACTGTTTAAACTGCCCTGTCAATCATCTTGTCACAGTTAACATCATCCACATTTCGTTTAATTTTATTTCCTACCATACTGGAAAGAATAAAGAAGCACATCACGGGTCTTTCATGCCAAGAACTCTGCTCATGTGTTTGCATAATGATGCATTTCAAAGTTAATGACCAAACGTATCATTATAAAAGTTCACAGTGTTGCTGCAGATGAAATATAGCTTGGATAACATTAAATAAATATTTTTTCATCAGGTTAGACATTGATTATTTATCAGTCAAATCCTTTTATCTACCTGTCCGTCGGTTAATTGCGCATATCCGCCATGTTTGTAGTTTTTTTTAGCACTTTTTATGCGTGTTTGTAGTTCTAATCGAATTCTCGTCCACCGCGCAATGTGTTGTGGGCAATATTAGCCATTACAGTGTGCATCGATCGGCACTTCGAATTCTAACCGGAAGTAGGAGACCATCCGGGAATCTTTGGGGAAGGGAAAAAAAATCAATAATTAAACAACACTGCGTCGTCAGCATTGATATTGTATCAGACACGTGCACTTAACGTTATATGAAAATCAAGCTTAAACGGAGTTAATGTTTTTGACCAGAGAATGAGGGAGATGGAGCAGGGGAGCGCGGGGAACAAAGTAACACGGGGTTAGTTGTAACACACGTGGTTTAGATATTTCCACACGTTAGCATAACCAAATTTACAGTATTTTATAGTTACTATATCAACATTATATAGAGAAAAAAGGGCGCCAAAATTCAAAAGTCTTTTGAAGATATCGCTGAATATTTATTTTACCATAAAAATTACCGTAAAATTATATTTTTGGCTTAAGTAAATGTTTCATCTCAGTTTTTATTACTCATTTAAAATGAGACAAATCTGCTATTATTTTAATCTCCAATCTGTTATTTATCAGTTTAGACAATAACCGGTTTTAAATTTCAGTTGTGTAGATGGGGTATGTTGTAACACTGCATTACAATGTGCCCTGCCGTGCTATTCTATGACATTAGCAATGTAATTCACACTATTTACTTTAACAAATTTTAATGAGAAACGACGAGAAACAGGTGAATAAAGATTGAAAGTCAATGTTTAATGTTTACAAATTATTATTTCAAAACATGTAAAGCATTTTGGCTCCTTTATGTGGGCCATCCCAAGCATGGTTGCAATATGTTCATTGTCAAACTCAAAAATCTAATTATTTTTAATTCTTAAAAACTGCCATTATTTTATTTGAAATAAATAATTACTTTATTTTATTGACAAAATATTTTAGTTTGTCTTGTATATTTTTTTCATTAGATCAGATAACATTTTAAGCTGTCATATGGTCATGTTACAACGTGCCCTTCACATGTTACAATGTACCCCACCTACGGGGCATGTTGTCACATTTCACTTCCAATTTTTGAGGGTAAATAAAGAAAAACCTATACACTGTAATTATGAAACAAAGTTAAATTTGTACTAGACAAGTGTGAAATTACTATGGATAAAAAATTATACTCTGAACCCCATGTGGATTTACACAATCTGAGAAAGTCAAAAAGTGTTACTTTGTACCCCGTTCTCCCCGTTTTATCTGTCATTATAACGGCTGCAACTGTTATCTGAGGCAGCAAGTGCATTGCATTATATGCTTTCATCAACTTTTACAGGTTATATAACGTTGATTGTAGCTATATGGGCGCTTAGTTTTTCTTGTTGTTTAATACACTTGGCCAAAATCTCAAATGAAGCGCTTATGCACAGGATATTTAAAACGTACAAAAGTATATTGGCTAGACGGCAAATAACCTAATTCTTCTCCGCTCTTCAAACACACAAAAACATTAGCCTTTACAGACGTGTTTACGTAAAGAAAACGCTGTACTATTCAAACATCAATTATTTATTTACCCTTGCATTGCGAAAAAGCGCAGATCTGTCTCCTCCAGGCTGTGCATGGCGTGTCAATCTGAATGGAGGCGGGGTGAAGTTACGAGGTTTCGCTGAGAACTTGATGATCCAATGGCGTTACGAAGTTTTACTGACAAGCTCTTTTTAATGCTTATCATTGGTTAACTACTTTTAAAACCCTCTGATTTAAAATAATAATAATAACGAATTATAATACACTCAAGTTTGGATAAATTTTCACAGCACCTGACTGGGCTAGGGTATGGCAACTGCTATACTCTGCCATACGGAAACGCCGCCCCTGGCAGCAATACTTTAGCTGTTGTGGTGCGGCGCGTTAAGTGTTAAATGGGCGCGCACTTCATATATCAATCCATTTCTAGTTGCTATTTGCGAGAGGAGGCCAGCGAAGACCCGTTTGCTTGCTTGGTAGTGGAATAATGAGGCAAGATACCTGGCCACGGTTGCTTAAAATGCATTTGCGCAACAAGCACACCATCTGAACGCGTGTTCAGTGCGGCTGGAAACATCGTAACACCAATGAAGTCCTCCCTTAAACCAGACAATATCAACATGTTTGTTTTTCTGTCAAAGAATTTTAAATCTAACATTATATAAAAGCCAAGGTAGGCTTAGGCATTAGTGTATACGTTCTAATTGTTATCAGACCAACACAGATTTTCCAGCATGCGATTTAAGTTGTTACGAATTATTTAGGGAACGTATTTAGGCTACTTTCTTATTTAACTGTATTATTTCTTTGATTGCCTAGTGTTTTGCAGGCTGCGTGTTCACTGACGGAAGTGCTAAAATAAACAGGTAGGTTTGTTAATAGCTTGAGCCGCGCCCGCATTTATTTATTTTTTTGTTTCAAAATTATATATTATATAAATAACACCGCGTCACCACCGGTAGTTGGTCCATTACCACCGCGGTGGTAAAAATCTGCCACCATCACAGCCCTAGCTGTCACTTTAAGACCTGCACGCATCTAATATAGGGTAAACGTACCTATTAAGCTCACCAAAATCTACATTGAGACATTTTTAATGCACAAGACATTGGTTTCAGTACAAGAAGTTATGCTAAAATAAAATATTAATCTCTCACACAAAAATATTACATTTTATTTTAAATGACAAAAGCATTTCAATTAAGATGTACATCATTAAATGCAAAAAGTCTGGCTGTGCTAAATGGGTACATGTTTGTACCCTTTAAGCACACCCCTGTTCCCATTAAGCGCACATCATGTTTTATTAAAAATTCTTGTTTATTTTTAAACAACATTTTTAAAGAATAACTGAAAAATGTTTTATTTGAAGGTACAAAGTCAGAACACTAAAATCAAGCAACAAGGCATTCAATTTGATCAGTTATATAATCATAGTGAAGTGACATTTAAGTACATTGCAACATCTAGACTAGTCCACATTCAACTAAATAACACATATTCAGAAATCAAATAAAACAAACCAATAAAACATTTCATTCATGGGGATGAATACAGAAACTAGCCTCATTATGAAGCCTCTTATTAAATGGATTTAATAAGACTTATCAACTTATCTATAGTCTCTTAAGGCTGCACAAGGAATACACTACACAATTTTTTGCCCCGATTTTCCACCTATTTACAGTCTGGAGATGTTGACACTAGTTGCCAAAGGTCAGAGCCAGTCAGATTTGAGTTGACATATTTAATAAAAAAACATGTAGTGTGTGATGATCACAGATCCTCAGTCGTTTAGTGTATGATGCCCAGTTTTCCTTTGTGACTAATTACAAAGTCTGTAAGTGTATGATGCCTGGTGTTTTAAAAATCTGTTCACATTTTAAAAGTCGTGTAGTGTATTCCAGCGTTTAGTTGCTTTTTTCCTGGACAGATATGACAGGTTTTTGATGGCTCCTTCTTTGAATGGACGGCATGCCTCTTTCATCTTTGGGCATAAACTATAGTTATGTCTAGATTTTTTTTATCTTAAAGCTGTGAAAATTAGTTATTAACCATTTTATAAAGATTAACTTAAGTGACAGCCATCAGTTTATATTTAAATCTGTTTATGAAGTATTTACATAGACGTTCAGTGTGGAAGAGCTTAATTGGAGCAGCAAAATTTTTTTAATTTCATGTAATATTTATTAAAATGACTAGATTTTGCTAAATAAATAATCTAGGTCATGTATTAAATTCATACATATTTTAATATGAACAACTATTAGTAACAATATCTATGAAATTATAGTTTTTCTTATTGATGTCACACTGAAGCTGTGTGATTTTCATAGTAGTGTACCCTTCAAGCTCACCTTAAAATAATGTGAAATCTTTAAAACTACAGCATTGTAAAACCACAGACCAGCAATAAACTGTCAATTTATAATATTATGGATTTAAAAGTGCAAGCCAGTAATGCCTGTGAAGTAATATATTAGCGTAACACACAATCTTATACAGCTAGTCAGCTAACTGTGTTCTGTAGCATCTGTGCTATGTTGCTAAAACTATCTTTTGGATCAACTGTAATTATTTCCCACATCCAAGTTCCAGGTTATAAAAGTCTGAACATTAATCTCTTAATTTTACAGTAAGTAGTGAAACTTACACAAAATAAAGGCTTAAACATCTAAAATATGCAAATTTAAAGGGCTCCTCTTTTGGTGAAAGTTTTTAGACAGCTTCAAAATGGCCACCAGACAGTGTGAACGCATGGACACTCATATCTCAGAGTGCAATTATCTGATTGACTTGAAATTACAGGAGGTATATAGTAACAAACACATCAATTGATTAAGACATCAATTAGGATAATAAATAATTTGGTCTTTTTATAATCTGAGCTCAAATATGGAAGTGTGCTTAATGGGTACGTGAGCTTAATAGGTACGTTTACCCTACACAGGCATGCATCTGTTTTTCTCTCAACTGTTTATTTTCACTTTAGACATAACCAAATGTGTTTATATGTAAACCTTGTGTGTTTTTGACAGTATTCGTGCAATGAGATGTGAAAGATGACTTAGTCCAGTAATCAGGTGCTGTTTGACAGGCTTTTTAGTGTGCACGCGCTTCAGGTGTAAGAGCTCAGAAAAAGCACGTCAAAACAGCACACAAATGAAATGTTTAACCGGCAAGGCTTTAAAGCGCATGCAAATAATGTACTTTTGAGATTGCGAAGGTGCAGTGTGTGTAACATGAGTGTAACCACTGAGTTAACATTTGATGTGAATGTATGTGGCATTGCACAGTATATTGAGATGGAAGCGTAACTGACAGAATGTGTGCTGTAGCATCTCACACCCCTACTTATTACTTATTATACTCGATTGCTTATCTATTACTATTACTCTATTACATATTTACTTATTACATACATACTTGCAACAGTAAGACCAGTATGTTAGTATGCTATTCTGAATCAGCCTTCTTTTTCCATTTAAACCCTGATGACGGCTTTTGTTAAAAATCACTTTATGTTCTCTCTCTCTCACTCACTCTCTCTCTCCTCTCTAAATATCTGTCCATCCATCCATAAACATCTATATACCAACTTGCATTCATTTTTAAACTCATTGCCCTTACACACTTACTCGCTCTCTCTCACTTTCGCTCTCTTTGTCTGTCTCGCTCATATTCAGTGACTGTCAGAATAATACAGTGAGGTCCAAAAGTGTGGGACCTCTAGACTTTTAGCATTTTCTCTTTTAAGTATCAGCATAACAGTTTGAATTAAAAGTTGATTTGAAAAATGAATATCAATGTCAGAATGTCTTAGTATTATGTTTATTAGTATTAGGTGTATGTTTTACTTTAATGACAGCAGCTCTCAATAGATTTTTCAATGTGGTCCCAGTGTTTTGAACCCCACTGTAGATTGCAATGCTTATGCAGGACTTTAAAAGTTATGAAATACACACAGACCATATGAAAAAAAAATGATTTGCTAAACTCAAATGGTGTCCCACAGATGGGGGTACAGGAGGATATCCCGACTGAGACAGCCTGTACAAACAGAGCCCATTCCAACAGGAAGAACTCCCAGCCCTCTGAGAGGAATTTCCCTCTCTCTGTCTCTCTCTATCATTGACTCACTATTCTTACATGCTGTTTTGACATAACCCTCCATCATGCTTCTCTAGCACCCATTTACCCCCAACAAAACCCCAGTAAATTTACTATTGTTGCTATACTTTGTCTCTTGTGCAAACTGTAAAATGTTTGCTCTCTTTATATAGTACATGCACAGGAGTACAGTGACACAAAAACGGCCACAAAAAGTATCTGGACTCATAAGCCATATCATTTTCGATAACAAATATCAAACTAAGTGGCGTTTTTATTGAAAGATAGAACAAGCACACTTATATTACAAATATTAAGTAGCACAATGGATTTCAACATTAATATTTTATTATTTTTAATAGAATGTGACACTGAAGACTAGTTTTGCCATCACAGGATTAACCTACATTTTAAAATATATTAAAAAAGAAAACAGTTCAGCTGTAAATAATACTTAACAACATTACTATATTTTTGAGCAAATAAATGCAGCTTTGGTGAGCAAAAGAGACTTTAAACATTCAATTATATTAAACATTATATACTGTATTCATTACTTGCTTTTACTGTGAGATACAAAATCACATCACGTCCCTGTTGTAACAAGGACAAATGAATCATGGATGCAGGCCTACACTTCGACCAATGAGGAAAAACAGTCTCTTAAAACATCAATATAGTAATTATGCACGTTCACACACAGACACACACACATTTACCCAACCCCATAATAACTACACTCATCCAATCCTCTCCCACTCTACACACCTGCAGAGAGCAGGTGTTGCCATGGAAGCTGTAGCATCCACCTAAGGTGTTACCAGCAGAGCCGCAGAGGGTTTTCAGAGAGGAAAAGACTAAATTAGAACAGCTACATTAATTATCTCATTACTTTACCCCCAATAACCTCATAGAGAGAGAGAGACCAGGGTCCACTCTGTTGTTTGTGTGCTTTAGCAACACTATGTAATCTCCGGTACAAATTCTGTCTACAAAACATTGACGCCCATCTCCAAATCTAGTGCTGGGTATTTTTTCATTGCTTTGGCTCCAAGCTATTTATTTGTTTAACATTCTCTGCTGTCCCTCATCCTACTTTTTCTGTCTTCTTGTTTTTCTGTTTGAGAAGGATGTATGGCCTTTAGGCGGTTTGGTATCTGGCCGCTGTGCGGCCCTCGGGCATTTACTTGAATATTCATACACATACAGCGGCACTGACAAAGAAACAAAAATTACTTACATGCACAACTATACATATGGGAATCTTACAAATGATATGGATAAGCAACTTTTTTGTATTCAAAATCAAGATTTCAGGTTACATTTTATAAAACAGCAAAGTATTTTTGTTGTCAATCAACATTTTAATTACCTTTTAGTTTTTTTCAGTTCACTTATCTTTTACTGTAGTCTTGCTAATTAATTTTCAAAAGTAGAAACATATTTAAAAAAAAATCATACTGAGTATGATTATCTTCAAAAAAAAAAAAAAAGGTATGAGAATTAGAAAAAACATAAATGGCGAAACATCAAAGGGCTAGATTTACTAACAGCTTGTGCCGGCACAAACAACAGCTTGTGCCGGCGCAAACCGCTTTTGGCGTTAAAATAGTACTGTCAGGATTTACTAAAGACGAATGAGCGCTGAAAAGGCGTGGACAGAGTTATTTTTGCGCCTGACCTTATTGAATATGCATTTGTAGGAGTTTCCCTTTCAGATGCAAAATTTATGAGACGAGAGTATTAAAATTAATCAGGAAACTTGATTTACTAACGTTTGCGCTTGTCAAATTACTGGTATTTGAGCCATTATTTATCACCCAAAAAAGCATGTCTAAAACCAGGCGGTAATTTGCGCTGCTCTTGGTTGATTGCGCTGGTCATTATGGAAATGATCTGGCTGCGTCTGTGTTCTTTAATGTGCGCATTGTCAGCAAATCACACGCAGAATTGTCCCATCCCATCGGCGCTTTTATGGAATTGCGTTTTAACGCTAATTTGCCCTGTTTAGTAAAGCTGGCCCAAAGTCTCCAAAACAAGTTCATCAAAGGTTTATTATTTTAATACTATTTATATGCTATTACAGTATTTATTAATGTTTGAATCAGTTAGTTGCCTTTCTAATTTTTGTTTAACTGTATGTTTTTCATCTAATATTTATATTTTCTTTTCATCTAATATTTATATTTTATTTTATTTCAGATTTCAAATAACGGAAATTATTTTTAATAATTTAACAACACTGGTCCAAATAAGATTTCAACAACCTATTTCACACTAAAAAATGGGTCAAGCCCATTTGGATGTTATGGAGTAAACAAACAATGTCAAATATTTGACTCTTTTGACTGAAAGGCAGGACTTTTCAGTTCCTATAGCGGTATGCTGAGCATTAGTTTCTCATATTACATTTTTTGGTCAATCTCCAATTTATACTCTTTCTGCCACCACTCAACAGACATTGAAGGGGTTCAGGGGTTTATAAAAGCATGTAAACACATATTAGAATTCAAAACACATGATGCCGTCTATACTGAGGCCATGACCTCTACCCTCCTGCTCCCTCATTTTGCTCATTCTTCTCTTATTCTCTCTCTCTCTCTCTCTCTCTCTGTTATTCTTTCATCCCAGGCATGATTATCAGCAGCCTCCCTCTCCCACTTTCTCTATCCCTTTTGCCCCACCCTCACATAATTTCCCCTGTCTCTCAAAGTCAAATTCTTTTTGGGTTAATTGGCTTGACAAAGGTATGTGATTTCTGAGCACTAAAAACAACAGGCCTCCTAGAGTCATTCCCCGACAGGGCCCAAGGCACGGCAGGCGGTCCCTTTTGTCTTTCACAGGAAATTACCCCATCTGGCATGTTCACATAAAAAGCATGGTTAGCATGTGTTGCTCTGTTCAAAAATCTACCGAACTATATATGAAGACAACATTTTAAGGCATCATAGGCTTGCTTACAACAATGAAGACAATTTAGCCAAATTATAAAGCAGCATCACTTTTATTCTTCTCAGCAGCCTCATAATGCCCTGCGATATATGAATGAGGGAAGTACAAGGCACAATATGATGGAATAAGTCCCACCTTTTAAGTAAAAGAGACAGTCGCCAACTGATTAAATCATCGCATCATTGCATGTGCCGTTAGAAGAACCATTTCCATTTCAAACAGTCAGTGTACTGAGATGCATGCTTTGGACTGAACATACACTACCATCCTAATA
Source organism: Spinibarbus caldwelli (assembly GCA_039654775.1). NCBI lineage: Eukaryota > Metazoa > Chordata > Actinopteri > Cypriniformes > Cyprinidae > Spinibarbus > Spinibarbus caldwelli. Next base: position 17,227,680 of record CM077239.1, on the reverse strand, counting down.
CATTTACCCAGGATTTGCCTGCATCTTTAATTTTTATACTACAGTATTGAGCTGCTAGCTTAGCAACAGGCTAATGTTAAACTCTATTGGAATTAATTGTAAGTCCTGTGCAGTGTGTTAAATATTTGTGTATACACTGTAGGGCATTCAAAATTATTCACTTATGAGGTTTTATGTTTGTAGAGATGTTGTCTTAATTCTAATTCATACCAGTGTGACAATCGCCAGTTTATAGTATCTATAGTATCACTTCTTAGACATTCCACGACCCAACAAATGGCAATCGAACATGAAAACAACCATAGACCAACACCAACAGATGCCAACAGGGTTAAAACACTGATCCAAACTTTACCAGTGAGTCAGTGTGTATCGATGCAGTGTAAACTGGCCTTTAGACGACAGGTTTTGGAACAGAGCTAGTGTATGAGTGTAAATTCATCCCTTTAATTTAAATTGGAGGAGCTGTATTTACAAAATATGTTTATATAAAAATATATTAATCATCAGAGCACAAGAGCAGAGTACACATCCTGCCATGCTGTGTTCTGTTGAGACTGATTGCGCTCATGCTTGTCATCTGCACTCAACATCTCTTACATTTCTCTGAAGGAGCCTTAAGAACCGGTGAACAAATGAAACAGCCACTGAAGAAAAAGAACAGTCACACTCCTACCAATCAGAACCACAGGACATCACAATGACCTGCCCCATTAAGTGTGGAAATAACAGCCTTCAGAGCATGAGTTCATTATGCAGGACACCAGGAGCTAAGCGAGAAATGGAAAATACTTGAATTGAAAAAAAAAAGAAGTTCAAATTAACGATAAGAGGGAGGGGTCGAAAAGGATAAACGGAGACGAGTAATGACATGACAGGAAGAAATGACAAGGCTTGTTTAAATGAGAGTAGCCAATTAAAGTAACCTGCCAGTCAGAGTAAACTGAGAGTAATTCCACCGACTCAAACCTGTGTCTGACTCCCAGCTCTTTAATATGTAATTGTCTCGGCGTTAGACAGAAGACAGTCTGATAAAGGACAAGGAATTGTGAGTCTGGAGTAGATAAGACAAGAGAGCACAGTCCAGCTAACAAGGCAGCACCCAGGAGTGAGTAGATGAAAAGAGAGAGAGAATGAACGTGGGAGGAACGCTATGGATGAGTGACTTTTGGAAAAGGACAAAATCATGAGGCCAGGGAATAGAGCAAAAGTATGAATAAAAGATACAAAAGAATAACAAGAACAATAGAGCAGAGCATTAAATTATCATAGCATTTATCAAATCAGTGAGCCAGTGAAGTGACCGTCTGTTTTATCTGCATTTTCCCTTAATCTTACCAGTGCCCCTGTAACTTGTTCCCTGTTCTTATATCATAAATTTTTAAAGGGATAGTTCACCCAAAAATGAAAATTCTGTCATTAATTACTCACCCTCATGTCGTTCCAAACCTGTCAGACCTTCGTTCATCTTCGGAACACAGATTAAGATATTTTTTATGAAATCTGAAAGCTTTCTGACCAGGGGCGATTCTAGGATTTTCATTTTAGGAGTGGTGTACTAAACTTACACACCAAAAAGTGCAGTATTCCACTGTATTGCATAGATAGGTATAACATATAGGCCTAACTGAATAAGCCAAATACAAGTCTTCATGATCTCTCACACACACACACACACACACACACACACACACACACACACACACACACACCTGCATTTCTAGTACAACCCTCTTTCTTTAGCTCAAGTATGCAAACTATACTTGTTTAAGCTATACTAAGCTATAGTCCCCCTAAAAATGGCCTAGGGACACCCATGTTTCTGACCCTCTATAGACAGCAAGGGAACTACCATGTTCAAGGCACAGAAATGTAGTAAGGACAATGTTAAAATAGTCCATGTGACATCAGTGGTTCAACCGAAATTTTATGAAGCTACGAGAATACTTTGTGTGCGGCTGTGCGCAAAGAAAACAAACTTGTGGCACTCTCGTGAATGGCAGCGGACTGACCCGGAAGAGAAGAAATCATTGAATAAAGTCGTTATTTTTGTTTTCTTTGCGCACAAAAAGTATTCTCGTAGCTTATTAGACTATTCTTTTTCCTTATTATGTTTCTGGGCCTTGAACGTTTCAGTTGCGTTGCTGTCTATGGAGGGCCAGAAAGCTCTCGGATTTCATTTAAAAAAAAAAAAAAAACTTAATTTGTGTATCCGAAGATGAACGAAGGTCTTATGGGTTTGGAACGACATAAGGGTTAATGACAGAATTTTCATTTTTGGGTGAAGGACTCACTTTACAGTCTTTCACTCTTTTTCCTATCAACTCCATAGTTCTTTGTCAATGCAACATGTGAGACTTCCTCTTTTTTAAGATCTTATTTTAAGCAGTCTCATTTTGGCTTACTATTATATTTTCATTTGTGGTTATCAACAGTTTTTATTCATTTTTGTTACATCTATCTTTGTGAGCGTCACTCATATACTACCATTATTCTTTTCAAATATGAGCTATTAAATACATCATATTAGTTTGCATTTGATTCATTAATTTCTTCATTTTAAAATTTGTATCAATATTTGACCAGTTTTGTCACTGGATAGTAGAAAAAAATAGCATCTTTGGAGGGCTTCTCAAACAGCAAAATTTTGATGTCAGTCCTTTTATGAGTCCTAATCTCATTCATTTTCATAATTTTCACTCCCAAAATTTTGCACATATACAGTTAAATTGTGTCCCATTTTAACTGAAGGTGAGAAGAGAACGAGACAAGCACCTCTTCCTTTATGCAAACTCCCACTTCATCCAATTTGCACACAAATGAGAGTGCAATGTCCCAGTGTCCCCCAACTCTACTGTCCCAAGGCTAGGATCTTATCTTCAGCACGTACGCGAATGAATGTTAATGGAATTAATATGGCGTGTCAATGAGTCAAAGCGTGTTTGTACGTGACTGCTGTCTTTACAGGTGTTTTCAGATACTGTGAGTCTGCATACATATGTACGATAAAATAAAAAAGCCAGCACATCACAGAGAGACAAAACGGTCTTGAAACAATTGCGTGGTATACATTAGTCTATCTGCGTGACTGCACAGGTATGTGGTCATAGGAGTTAACAGAGAGAAAGAAAGACAGAATTCTTTCTCTGTGTCCCTGTAGTAAATGAGTTTCTCTGGTTCCCAGGCAGCAGGAATGTCCAGGTAACCGAGTGCTGAAACTCTCCAAAATACAACATGACATAATAGAAGGGGATCAGTTTACAGCTTGCCCTGGAGACACACTCTCTCATACTCTCTCTCACACACACATACACATAAACAATCACAAAACAGAGCACATACATCATATTACACATGATACAGATATATAAGCACTGTTTAGATGGAAATTTACAAGAGCCAGTCGATATTTTTCCCATGTGTAATTGCGTCGGCTCATGGGTGTGTTTTTCCTGCTAATGACAGCATGTCTGTAAACCGTGACCTACTGAAAAAAAAAAATACTACCATCATTTTAACTATGAAGTCAACATTTGTCAACATTAGCCTAAGTAAACACACAACAGCTATATTAATAACTGTTTTGACTATGAAACCACATCAACACTCTAAAACGCTCTCACAGCTCACAGAGCCATACTTTCCAGACTAGTTTTAATAGATTTTCGTCTGATGAACTGTGACTGAAACATTTCCACAGAAACCTATGGATGGATTTTCTTTCATTCAGATTCAATCTTCTGAATTTGCTCTTTGGAATTGACATAGAGTCATGGATAAATTGCTTTTTACATTTTAATTGATGGATGGGACTCATAAGCCCAGGCAGGGATCATGTCTGGACATGCCCACTCCATTGAGCCAGCCATATCCCCTTCAGGTACATTCGATTGCCCATGTTAAAGCTCAGGATTACAGGTTTAATGGAAGAGGAATTGAAGGAAGAATTTAAAATGGTGGTGGTGATTTTATGGCAGTGTAGCTTTGTGGTTGAAGCTCTGGACTGGAAACTGAAAGGTTGAAGGTTAAAACCCTGCAAGGAATGTATGAGCTAACACCATTGTTTGTGCGAATTTTACAAAGACTGTAAAGTCATTTTTGGGTGGTTGACATAAAAAAGGTATATTTTGCAAAAAGAAGCTTAATTGAAGCCTAATTTACATTAGCATAATATTATATACAAGTATGGGGTCAGTAAGATTAATTAATGTTACAGAAAGAAGTCTCTTATGCTCACCAAGGCTGGATTTATTTGCTCAAAAATACATTAAAATTGTAATTTTGTGAAATATTATTAACAATTTAAAATGAACATTTTCTATTTTAATATATTTTCAAATGTCAGGCAAAGCTGAATTTTCAGCAGCCATTACTCTAGTCTTAAGCGTGACAAGAATCTTCAACAATGATTCTAATATGCTAATTTAGTATTCAAAAACATTTTGTATTATTATTATTATTATCAGTGTTGAAAACAGTTGCACTGCTTAATATTTTTTGTGGAAACCATGATATGCTTTTTTCAGGTTTCTTTGATGAATATAACATTCAAAAGAACAGCTTATATTTAAAAAAGAAATCTTTTGTAATATTATAAATGTCTTTACTGTCACTTTTGATCAATTTAATTGCTGAATTAAAGTATCAATGTCTTTAAAAAACAGTATTTGTTATTTTGGCCTTAATTTATATGGATACATTGACAAATCATTGTGTCCAAACAGGATAAAAATCCACTGACTATTATCATTGGCGACAGTGAGAATTGTCATGAAAGGAGGCTTCATTGTCTTTATACATAATATAATTTATTATTCTTTTCTTTTGATTTTAGTGTTAAATTATGACCCAGGCATGTTTCTATGAGATTCATTCATTTAGCCATTCACTTAACCCTAGGTGACACAGAGGAACTTTTCCTGTAATAAGCAAAATAAAAGTTTGTGTCAGCTAAATGCCACTTTACTAAAATTAGTATCCTAGTTAATAAAGGCTGTGGTCCTCTAATCAAATCTGCTCTGTGGTTTGATCTCAGGTGTGGGTGATTAATGAGGTGCAGGGTCAGTAAGGAACAAAGTGTGTGACCTCAGGCTGCTATAGGGAAACTGTTATAATAATAATAATAATAATAATAATAAAAGTTAAATCAAGTAATGATGTAGATTAACTACAAGCCAGTCTTTAAAAAGCAGAAGCTCCAAAAACTGCTGCAAGTGAACACAGACACCCAGAGTTTTGCTGGGACAGTGATAAATTGCTTCAAATATCTCAGAGGGTACGAATCCAATCTTCATCAGATAACCTTCAGGACTTGGTTATCACACTCACTTAAATTCAGCAGCATGCAGGATATTAAACACACAACAACTGCCCTGTAAGGGAAAAAAAATGTAGAAAAATGTATAATGCCCTTTTCTGTTCAGTTTACGGACATTTTCATCAACCCTTAATGCGATACAATACAATACATAATTCAAAATACAGGTATTAAAAAATGAATACGGAAAATTCCTTCATATTAACACAGTAAATTGGGCTGTATTCTTACAGACTTTTCCTAGAGTGTGAACTCAAAACCAAAACCAGAACCGAAAACCTCAAACTGTGCTTATTTTTGACATTTCATACAATGCTGCTTGAATTAAGGATTCACAAAACAGTTCTCTATGATTATATCCTTCCCTGATGTAAATTGAGAACATATTCGGATAAGATATTGTACTAATATGTACACTACATATCAATGTGTTTATTTGTCATACTGAATTTGATCATTTGAAAACTATTTTTTAATTAATTTTACTTTATATATACACATTACTGTAATAAATTACTTATGATTACAATTTTGGTCCTTGCCCAACCTGCATGTTATTCGATTGGCTTGCTTTGTATTCAGATGGTGATTATTCAGATCTCTGAGCTATAGTCACCTACAGAACTCCAATTCACCTCTAGTTCCAGATCATCTGACCCTCTGCCTTGTAAACGCCCCAGCATTTGTGGCGTTAGATGGAGGTAATAACCTCGCCACTAAAGCCATCAACAAAAAACGATGATTCCCAAACCTCTCAACCTAGAGTTCACACACATCCACTTCCTCTCCATATCCATTCATCCTGATCATAGACACCCTCATCTCTTCTTTTCTTGTCACAACGGAAGAAAGGGAGAGTGATGATCTCATTTACTGTGTGACCACATGAAGGCCAACAGCTTCAATCACGACACCATTAATCAGGGAACATTAAACAATGGAGGAGCCACAATGCATTACAGTATGACAACACAGTTAAACTGTGAAACACACTGTTTGGGTCATCACTCAGGAACCGACACTTACGGCGTGAATTGAGAGGCTGGGAGGATCAGAAAGCCAGCGGAGGAGAAGAGAAGGGAAGAAAGCCAGAGAGAGAACAGCTCACCTTTCCTCATAATACCTGCGCTCACCTGTTTGTCTCCTCACCTGAGGCTGGATCCTGATACCCCCCTCCCTCCCTCCTTCCACCTGAACCACCACACAAAGATGGACAGATAATACGGTTCTTTCACTCCCTTGATGCCCACAGAAATCCATTCACTCCCTCACCCTTCAGCCCTGCCCTGAAACTGATCCAGACAGCCGTTTTCCTCCAGAATTTTCTCACACTCACAGTTTAAACAGCCCGACATACTCGTATACACTCACACTTTAAAACATTGCATTTCTACATTGCATCCACTCAAAAAAATTTAAATAAATAAATGGGGCTGTATGATAATTGCAGTAAGATCTGTTTTATTCAGAATATCTGAGTGGCTCAGTTCACAGTTAATGCAGATTCTCTGCTTGGGCTTTTATGTGCATTTTTATGAGTTTTATGTACATTTGGGAATGCACCATGCGCTAGGTTTACTTTATTTACACATTAGCATAATTTTCAAAATTTTTTTAGACAAAAGTTTACAGCATTTCAGCAGTATTCTGCTGTCTTGTGGATTTAATTGTTTAAAGCTCAAGGGTATGAATGTTTGAAAGTAAAGAATTAAGACATAAATATTAGTATTGTAACTTAATGTACTGTAAATAAAATCATTATAATTATGAAAAATTATTTTTTAATTTTTACAGTAAAATTTACAAAATTATTATTATTATTCAATTTTGTCCACTGTTGTAACTTTTGTTACAGAATAATTATTTTATTTTCCGAATAGAAGTACATACTAAGTGTGCTGAGAACGTTGTTTATAATTTTAGCCTTGTCACGTCCTCCTGTCGCTGCTTTTCCTTTTTATTCTGAAGTAAACGAGTTTTCAACATGACCTCCGTGTAAACGTTTCAATTCCATGCACTTTCACTAACATTTTTGGTGCTGAAACCCGGGAATGCGTGATGGAATAGTTGCGAAATAAGAATTTCGGAGTTAGATGGAATTTAGAAGTGAAAGTGAATTGAATGAAGATGGCGGAACAGTTAGAGCGGATGAAAAAGAAGAGGAGAACGATCCGCAGCTCGGCAACAAAGCTGCTGACGCAGCTAGAAGAGGAGACTGGTAAAGCTTCACCAGACTGTGATAAATTGCGAGAGTAGCTTTCAATATTATCGACGAAGGAGGACAGTTTAGCGGATCTTGATCAAGGCATCGAAACCGAAATTCCCACGGATGATTTGGAGAGGGAGATAGCTAGCACGCTGGATTACCAGGACCGCATTACTATGTGGAAATCCCGTGCAACAAGACAGATAGAGAGACAGCGTGATCAAGAGAGTGAACGGGTAAGAAATGTCAATGCAAGTCACGACAGATCGCCAGAAACCCAGTCTGTCAAGTTACCCAGATTAGTTATTGAGAAGTTTACCAGAGAAATAAGCAAATTTCCTGCACTAAGTGTTGACGTAAGCATCATTTGTCCATCTGTGAGCAAATTGACAAGCAGTCTGATGTTAACCATGGCAGTGCAGAAGATAGTAACACTAGCTCTGAAGCTGTAGTATCATCGGTGTCAAGCACTGCGAAACCAAGGGCTGATGGGCAAACTACTGTACTGCTTCAGACAGTTAAAGCGTGGATAGAGGGTCCGGCAGGAAGAAAATTAGTACGTTGCTTTTTGGATGGAGGCAGTCAAAGAGGTTTTGCGCAAGAGAGTCTAGTGAAGGCACTAGAATTACCAGTGCTAAATAGAGAGAAGCTGAATCTTCACACTTTCAGAGCTGAGTGTCCTATAATTGCGGAACATAACATTGTGAAGTTGATGCTTGAAAGTGTATGGAATACGAATCAAAAAATAGAAATCACAGCAATTGGAACTCCTCAAGTCTGTACTGCTGTCATGAAAGTTCCTGCAGAACATGTGCAAAAGAAGCTTGAAGCTAAGGGTCTGCAACTTGCAGATTTTCTCTCGGAGAACACTAATGATTCTGAGCTTTCAGTGTTAATAGGAGCAGACTATTACTGGCAAGTGGTGTCAGGAAGAGTGGAGAGATTAACAGAATCTCTAGTAGCCCTGGAAAGTATTTTTGGATGGGTGGTACAAGGACCAATTCCCATGTCTAGTGTAACAGACACAACATGCATGCAAATTTGTTTAGAAGATGTACAGATCTCAAAGCAGTTGCGTGCCTTTTGGGAAGTAGAGTCTTTGGGCATACTGAACAAGACAGCTGAAAGTCCAGAAGAAATGGAAGCTGTACAACACTTTAACCATACAGTAATCTTTAAGGATGGACGTTATCAGGTTGAGTTACCCCGGAAACCAGATAAACCAGAACTACCAAACAACTTCAGGGTGGCTAAGAAAAGATTTGAAAGGTTGCAGAAAAGACTAAAAGCAGACGTAACATTTTTCACAGAATACAGAGATGTAATACAAGACTATTTACAGCAAGGCATTTGTGAAGATGTTCCAGTAACTGACTTGAAAGCAGAAAAAAAAACAGATATTGTTGAATACTATTTGCCACACCATGCTGTGCTTAGAGAAGACAAAACAACAACTAAACTAAGGGTAGTATTTGATGCATCCTCACATGAAGAGGGTTGGCCATCACTAAACGACTGCTTGCTCGCTGGACCAAACTTGAATCCTGATTTGCTAGATGTGCTTATCAAGTTCCGATTGCACAAAATTGCATTCACTGCTGACATCACCAAAGCGTTCTTGCAGATTGCTCTAGCAGAAAAGGAAAAGGATGCTGTCAGGTTTCTGTGGCTACATGATCCTCCATCTGATGACACTAAAAATGAGTTGTGCATTATGTGAATGTGTAGAGTGGTTTTTGGAGTTTCCCCAAGCCCGTTCCTATTAGCCGCAACTATTAGACACCACATTCAACAAAAGGAGTCAGAACAGCCTAAGGCAGTGGAAGCCTTAAGAGAATCGCTTTATGTGGATGATTTTATAGTAAGTTCTCGAGATGTGAACGAGGCTTACACTATTTCCACATCTGCCAGAGATATCCTACTAGATGCAGGAATGAAACTATGTAAATGGGGACAAACTCATCAGAACTGAGAGCAAGATGGGCAGGAATTGAAATGGAGCAAAACTTGGTATCGAATAGCAGTGGAAATGTGCTAAAATTATTAAGTTTAGTATGGAGACCAGAAAGTGATGACTTTGTGTTTGATTTCAAGCAACTATTGAGTGTTTTAGAGGGAAAGGGCAACACAAAGAGAAATGTGTTGCAAACGTTGTCCCGCATTTTTGAACCTATTGGGTTCTTGACTCCCTTCACTATTAGAGTGAAATGTCTTCTTCAGGAAATGTGGGAAAGGGGACTTAGTTGGGATCACCAGTTACCTCCAGATTTAACAAGAGTGTGGAACCAGTGGTGTTCTGAAGTGCCCCAGCTTCACTTGATAGCTATACCAAGGTGGTATGAAATTGAGATCCAACCTAACATTGAAACACACAAATTGCATGTGTTTTGTGATGCTAGTGAAAAGGCATACAGTGCAGTTGCATACTTGCAAGGAAAAAATGAAAGTGGAGAAACTGTAACCAGTTTTGTAGCATCAAAAGCAAGGATTGCTCCTTTGAAGAAGCTCACTTTACCACGTTTAGAGCTAATGGGAGCTTTAATTGGAGCTAGAATAGGACATAATCTGCTTCGTCCCTTGAAGATGGAAAAGCATCAAATTCAAATGTGGACAGATTCAGTAATTGTCTTACATTGGATTCAGAGCTCTGCACAAAAATGTAAACCATTTGTAGCTAATAGAGTAGCTAAGATTCAGAATCTCACAAATCCAGAATCGTGGTCACATTGTAACGGAAAAAACAATCCAGCTGATTTAGCTACCCGCGGAAAGAGTGCAGAGGAACTCATACACAGTAAACTCTGGTGGTACGGCCCAGCATCATTAGTTCCTGATCATCCGGAAGAGCCTGAAGAAAGTTGTGTTTTGGAAATGAACATTGAGTTAAGATCCAAACTTCAGGTCACCGTGCAGTTTAGCAGCATTATATCAACAGAACCTCTTTTGGATTTAACGAAATATAGTATACTGAAAACAGTGCTGCGAATTACAGCATGGATAAAAAGGTTCATAAACAATGCTCAATCCAGATGCAAAATCCAAGGTGAACTCACAACAGAAGAGCTACTTGCAGCTGAAAAATACTGGATAAGGATAACTCAGAAGCAGAGTTTCAGCAAGGAAATAAATTTACTCAGACTAGGTCAAATGGTTGACAAGGACTCTAAAATTAAGGATTTGAAACCTTTCTTAGATGAGGATGGACTCATTAGTGTAGGAGGATGGTTGCAACAGTCTGAATTCAGTTTCCGAGAGCGGCACCCATGGGTGCTCCCCACAAAGCAAAGATACTCTGAATTGCTAGTTAAAATGTTGTCATGAAACAGTGATGCATTCAGGAGTAAGAGACACACTGGTTCAGGTGAGAGAGAAATATTGGATTTTACATGGTCAACAGCTTGTGAAACAAATTGTAGGACACAGTCATGTTTGTAAAAGATTAACCGCAAAACCAGCTCAACAAATTATTGCGCCTCTGCCAAGGGATAGAGTTACTGAAGCACCACCCTTTGAAATTACTGGCGTGGATTTTGCTGGTCCCTTATACGTCAAATCAAATGAAACATCAAAAAAGGCATACATTGCATTTTACATGTGCTGTTACTCGGGCGGTGTATTTAGAATTAGTGTCAGATCAGACCACAGAGAAATTTCTCCTCACTCTGTAAAGATTTACAGCAAGAAGAGGTCTGTGCAAAGTAATATACTTGGACATCGCAAAAACATTCAAAAGGGCAGACCAAGATTTGAAAGAACTGTGGAAGTCCTTTAAAATCTCTGAGCTTACGGATTTCTTTTCTTCAAGGTTTATTACTTGGAAATTTATTGTGGAGCGTGCTGCTTGGTGGGGAGGCTTTTGGGAGAGACTTGTTAGATCAGTAAAGAATTGTCTGAAAAAGATCCTGGGGAAAGCCTCACTAAACTTTGAAGAGATAACTACTATATTGACAGAAGTGGAAGCAGTTCTGAATTCTAGACCACTTTCATACATACACAGTGACGCAGATGAGCCCCAACCTTTAACACCTTCACATTTCTTGATAGGAAAAAGACTAACCTCTCTGCCACCCAAAACTGTGGTCTCAGAGTATACTTCCTCAAATCTAACCAAAGATCATGCTGTTCGCCGATGGAAATACAGACAGAGACTCCTGACTACCTTTTGGAACCGCTGGCGTAAGGACTATTTGCTGGACTTAAAGTCAGCGCATGAAGGTGATTTCATAAAAGCTACTATGTTGAAGGAAGGTGATGTTGTCCTAATTGGAGAAGGCAAGGTACCTCGTCAAACTTGGAAAATGGGAACAATTGAAAAACTGAATTCAGGACGTGATGGCCTTGTGCGCTTATACAATATCCGTACTTCATCAGGCAGTGTGTTAAGAAGACCTGTGCAACTTATATATCCCTTAGAATTGAGTTAATTAAACATCCTTAGAATAAGTATTGATGAACCTAGTTCATTGGGCGGGAGGATGTTGTAACTTTTGTTACAGAATAATGATTTTATTTTCTGAATAGAAGTACATACTAAGTGTGCTGAGAACGTTGTTTATAATTTTAGCCTTGTCACGTCCTCCTGTCGCTGCTTTTCCTTTTTATTCTGAAGTAAACGAGTTTTCAACATGACCTCCGTGTAAGCGTTTCAATTCCACGCACTTTCACTAACATCCACCTAATGTGGACTGAGATACCACCTAATGTGGACTGAGATACAAACCGTATTTTGGCGTTAAAATATTACTGTCAGGATTTACTAAAGATGCACAGTGACGAATTAGCACTGAAAAGGTGTGGACACAGTTATTTTTGAGCCTGACCTTCTTGAATATGCATTTGTAGGAGTTTTCCTTTCAGACGCAAAATTTATGGGAGGAGAGTATTGAAATGAATCACGCAACGAGATTTACTAACGTTTGTGCTCATCAAATTACTGGTATTTGCATCATTACTTAACACCCAAAAAAAGTATGTCTTAAACTATTTTGCGCTTGAAATTGCTGCAATTGTTGTTGCTAGGAGGAGGCAATGCAGAGAATGTCTCGAGTTACTTGACTGTAACCCTATCCCTGAAAAAGCAAGAACGAGATGCTGCGTTTCAATAACGCTGATGAGAACATTCTTTGTTCGACCGGTTGTGAAGTACGTGTGTCAAACACGCCAAGAATTGGCTTAAATAACCTCGGTGGGTGACGTCATTGATTACGTGCACATGCAGGTTATAAATAGACGTGAGACATACACATCCTTAGATTAAACCTTTGTCTGAAGAGATGTCCAGGCACGTCTACAGTGCGGCATTGAGGCGCAGCATCTCGTTCCTGCTTTTTCAGGGAACAGGGTTACAGTCAAGTAACGTGAAACATTCCCTATCAAAAGCTACTCTCGATGCTGTGTTTCAATAACACTGATGGGAACGAGAATACCAACGCCGCCGCACTGGAAGTGTCTGGACCCCCCAAGGTTGTGTAGTGTGTGCATTGAACATTGAACATTGAAGAGGTCTCACACATGACTCTAGGATGTTGAATCAAGGACATGCGCGCCCGGAGTAGCATGGACATCCAAACTATTGAGTCTGACAAATGTGTGCGGAGAGGACCAGCCTGCCGCACCACACATTTGATGCAAGGGGACACCTCTTGCCAGAGCCTTAGCATAGGATGCAACCCACCTGGTTGAATGGGCCCTAACTCCTAGAGGTGAAGCTTGACCGCGCGCCTCGTAGGCTAGGGCAATAGCATCCCTCACCCAATGTGATATAGTATGCTTAGTGGCAGCCGCCTCCCGGTTGCGGCCCCCATAGCATATGAAAAGTTGCTCCGACTTACACCACTGGCTAGTGCGGTGGACGTAGATCTGAAGAGCACGTACTGGACGGCGGAGGGCAGAAGGCTTTAAGAACGAACAGATTCATGGTCGAGAATGGAACTTTCGGAAGATAATTAGGGTGAGGATGCAAAATAACTTTGACCAGCTCAGGGGCAAAGTCTAAGCAGGATGACAAGACTGACAGAGCCTGCAAATCCCCAATTCTCCTCAGAGAAGTAACAGTCATGAGTAAAACCATCTTTAGAGTCAGAAACCTGACAGGCGCTGACTCTAGTGGTTCATAATGGGGTCCCAACCAGACCCTTTGGGCACAAAGACCAAGTCCGACGAAGGGATTGTCACTCCGGCCATGAATGAAGCGGGAAACTAGAGGGTGCTTTCCCACAGAAACACCATCAATCAGAACATGGCAAGTCAAAATGGCGGCCACATAGACTCTAAAAGTACCAAGACATGTGCCTGAGGACAATTTCCCTTGCAGGAACTCCAGCACTGAAACAACCTGGCAGTGAACTGGGTCTGCATGGTGTGTCATACACCAACTTTCGAAAAAGCACCCTCTGAGGGCATAAATTCTTCTAGTGGAAGGAGTCCTAACAATCAGAATAGTCTGTAGTACATCTGCTGGAAACCCAGCATCTCTTGTGGTCCCCCTCAGGGGCCAGAGATGAAGGTTCCAGAACTCAGGCCAGGGATGAAATACTGTCCCCTGTGCCTGAAATAGAAGAACTCTCCTGACCGGATTCGCCCAAAGCGAGTCATCAAGGAGGGATATTAGATATGAGAGCCACACTCTGCTCGTTCAACGGGGCGCTATCAGTAAAAGGTGAGACCCTCGTTGACATACCTTGGCCAGGACTCCTGGGAGCAGAGCGATCGGGAAGAACATGAGAGAGAGGGGTGGTTCGCACGCCCCTCGTCTCCCAGCCAGCTCGACACGCGAGCCCCACAATCGCAATGAGGACGCAGAGGCTCGCCCCTTCCTGAAAGAAAGCGAGACTCGAGCGGAGCACTTAGATCGAAGTGATTACAGTGCTTGCACTCAGCGTCCTCGAGGGCAGCAACAGCATGCTCCAAAATTCGGACAGCGAATCTGCTCCCACATTCATATGCCCCAGAATGTAAATCGCCTTGATGGACTAGAACTTGTCCCACATACAAAGCAGAACCTGCTGCGTTAGCCTGTTCCGGTAGCACGGATGCAGTCTGCCCTGGCGACCTATGTAAGTGACTACCACAGTCTTGTCCTCCGCACTAGGACATGGTAGCCTCTGTTGAAGGATGTATTTCAGGGCCCAAAATACAGCCATCATTCCGAGGCAACTGATGTGCCAATCGAGAAGATGACCTCTCCAGATCCCTTGAGCTGGACGGTCATCCAAGACCACACCCCAGCCCGTGAAGGAAGCGTCTTTCGTTAGCATCTTGTGGCGACAACACGTGCCTAGAATGGGACCCAAAGTCAAAAACCGGGGTCTGAACCACATAGAAAGGGTACGAGGCCCTAGTGCGTAACCTTTATATGCCTCTGGGGATTGGCCCTTAGATTAAATTCCCTGGCTCTGAGCCACAACTGTAATGGTCTCATGTGCAAGACGTCCAAAGGTTTCACATGGATGCAGTCGCCATGAGACCTAGAACTTCTTGAAAGTAATGTAAAGTAACTTTCTGGCCTAGCCTGAAATCCTTCAGGGTGTTCAGAATGGATTCAATACATGTAGGAGACAGCTGTGCCCACATTATGATAGAAACCTATTAACCCCTAAATACATTGTCCTCTGGGCAAGAGAGAAATCGCTTTCCTTGGCGTTGAGTCTCAATCCCAGATAGTTAAGATGAGCGAGGACATCCCAATGTCGAAAATGCATGCTCTTAAGACTGGGACAAATCAGCCAGTCGCCGATGCTAAAGCTGCATCGATGCATTTTGCATATGTGCGGGGTGATAAGGCTAGGCCAAATGGAAGAACCTGATACTGGTAAGCTTTACCCCCAAAAGCAAACCTCAGGAACTTTCTGCGTTGTGGCAAAATTTCTACATGAAAATTTGCATCCTTGAGATCATTGTTGATAACCAATCCCCTGATTGGATCTGAGAAAAACAATCATAGACTGTCAGCACTTTGAAATTGTATGTTCTTAGAAAGCAGTTCAGCCCGCAAAGATCTAGACTGGACGCAACCCCCCCATCATTTCTGGGAACCAGAAAATATTGGCTATAGCAGCTCGACTGTCTGTCTAGGAGGGGAGATGTTCTACAACCTCCTTGTCCAGCAGAGCTTGCATTTCCTGTGTCAACGAATACGCTTGTCCCGGTTTCACAGTAGTGGAGACCACGCCTTTAAAACATGAAGGATGATATGTAAACCGTATCCTGTAGCCCTCTTATGGAGTCCTTACGACCCAAGGAGAGATTATTCGGCAGTAGCTTCCATGCAGCCAAATTCTCTGACAGGGAGACTGTCTGTGACACTCTGATTTGCTGGGGGGAATGTTAAATGTTTGGTGTCCTGAAACACGGCAGGAAACAACCGAACATGTAACATCTCACTGGAGATCGCTGACCCCCGAAACACCAGTGGTGGCGGAAGTTGTACAGCAATCCCCTAAGGGTGCCGGGAAGGATCCCTTACTCTCCTTGTTGGAGACTGTTTTTAGGTCCGGCTCCCTCTTGGCTGTTGAGTGCTATGAGCTGTTCCCCAGTCTTTATGAGGGGACGCATGGCTCGCACACTCTCTTTTGGGCTTCTTGCCTCAGAGGAGCTGGGCCGTGTTGGGACTGGGTGGCCAACAGCCCCGACACTACAGCACTATGGGGGAGAAACTTATTGAAAGCTTTCTCGAGCTTCTTTGCCTCCCTGCGCTCAGATCTTTATGAACGTCGGTCTGATATGCCTGCAGAACCGCCGTGGTGTGCAGGGCAGCACCAGCATGACCTGCTGCATGAAACGCTCTCCTTACAAGTGTAGATGTTGCTCTACATGGCTTGGTAGGGAGTGTTGACTTTTCGAGTGATGATGCACCCCCAGAGGAGAGATAGCCCACTAGCATCTCTTCCACCTGGGGTATCATCATGTAGCCCTGTGCCTTTGAATCCACAATAGCACAAAAAACACAGGACAAATATGACTTACTCCATGAACAAGTTCTCTCATCATGGAGGTCACCAAAGAAGGGGAGAGACCATCGTTGAGGTCCCTCCCCCTGACCACCTGACAGAAACCTGTCATCTAGTTTGGAGCATCTAGGGGTCTACTGCTCTTGTGGCCAACTTCCAGCTTTAATCTGATCACACTGCACGAGTCATCACCTCGAGTAACTCCTCATTCGTTTTACAATCGCGGGAGGAGCGCTCAGGAGGCGGTGCTCTCAATTTCCATTTCTACAGAATCAAGAGCTGCAGCATTCGCTGCCCGATCCGAAGAAATGCCGGGGCACGCTTTGGAAGCGGGCATGAAAACCCCCCGATCTGGCAAGAGCACGAAAGGGGAGGACCCGCCTCTCGAGCCTCAGCCAGATCAAAGTGTGATCTTAACGAGGGTGCAACGGCTCATTTTTTGTAAAAGAAAGTGAGCCGAACGCGAAGCACACAGATAGGAAGTGAATCGCAGTGCTCACAGTTGTCGCCCTCGAACACAAGAGCAGCATGTTCTTACCCCAAACACTCAAAACAAAACTCATGCGAGTCATCTTCAGAGATGAGCCATAAACAAGGAGGCACGCATCTCTTGCGGATTAACTTGACAACCTTTTAACTTTCACTTTACAATGATACTGTTTTCAGCGTGACACACACAATGCGGTCTCTGAAGACAAAGAAACCTGAAGATGTTTATGTCTCACGTCTATTTATAACCTGCAGGTGCATGTAATCAATGACGTCACCCACCGAGGTTATTTAAGCCAATTCTTGGCGTGTTTGACACATGTGCTTCACAACCGGTCGAACAAAGAATGTTCTCATCAGCGTTATTGAAGCACAGCATCGAGAGTAGCTTTTGATAGGGAACAGAGAGCGCGTGGTAGAAGGGAGATAATTTTTTCCACACATATTAATTTATTTGGAATGCCAGAAGAACACATTATCCAAACATACAGTTTTCAAAGCCATGTTATTTTTAATTTGCTTCAGGAAATAAAAGACAACTTGGAACCCTCAACTATAGGAGTCATGCAATGCAGGTCTATCAAAATTTCTTGCAACCCTTAATTTTTTGGCCTCTGGTTCTTTTCATTGTACTGTGGCTTCTTTATTTCTTTATTCTTTATTTGGGACTACGCTAAGTTGCGCTGCGCTTGGTATATTGCGTTGGTTGATATGTAAATGAGATGTTGCGTCTGTGTTCTTTAATTTGCGCGTTGTTAGTAAATCACCCGCAGAAATTTCCACACCCATCGGCCCTGTTTTGGAATTGTACTCTCGCGCTAATTTGCCCTGTTTAGTAAAACTGGCCCTTAATTTGTTTACGGGTCATGTGACCATTAACTGACATGAGAGAACTTATTAAATTATTGAATATTAACTTAAAGTACTTTAAGTAAATATATGTCTAAGGGTTCAGCTGACAAAAATGTTTGGGAAAATTGTA
Organism: Spinibarbus caldwelli; assembly: GCA_039654775.1. Lineage (NCBI taxonomy): Eukaryota > Metazoa > Chordata > Actinopteri > Cypriniformes > Cyprinidae > Spinibarbus > Spinibarbus caldwelli. Next base: position 17,209,738 of record CM077239.1, on the reverse strand, counting down.
GGGGTGTCCCCGACTAAGGATTTTCATAATCGAATCGGAATTTTCGAATCATGCCGATAGTCGACTGATAGTCGAATCACATGTTTGGGGGCGGGGCCAAAATACATTACCAAGAGTCAAGTCAGACATTCGACAGTCATAAATACGCAGAGAAAATGTCTAACGGACGCCTCGCAAAAACAAACGGGGTTTAATGTTAATAGTTAACATTAAAAGTAAGCGAAACCCTTAAGAATTCACAACATTTTTTTTTTTACAATAGTGCTCTCATTATAACGTTATGTATATGATCGTAGTTCTGCATTTCTGTTTTGAGCTGCGCGTGCTGAAGATGACCAGTAGAATGAAGCATATGATAGCAGGTTTTTAATCAATGGGATTTTACTCATTTATCTCACATAGAATACGCTTCGTTATTTATATAACATAACGTTAATATTACGACTTATAGGCTATCTGCACAAAATGCCCTGAATGCACATGAACACGTCTGCGCGGCTCTGAATGAACTCATTTTGTGGACGCGTTCTTCACGCAACAACGTGTAGAAACACAACTAAACACTAAAAAATCACAGCGTTTTATTATAATGGTGTTCTCATTATAATGCTATGTATATGACAGTGCCAGTCATAGTTATTAATATTCTGCATTGTTGTCCTGCTCGCACCGCGCGCTGAAGAGATAATCACCGTATAGTACTACAATGAAGCGCTTTACTGTAGCGTAACTCAACCAAATGCATCTTATACGAGATAAATAATATATACACGATATAAATAAACTGACTGAAACGTTTTTAAATCACTTGTTGTACCCCACCTGATCGAAAAAAATGAAGTCTTCCACTCTGCCTGTGTCAATTTGAGTCTTGTTAAAGATGCTCAAAATGCTCCTCTGTCTGTGACGGATTAGAAAGCGAAACTTAAATCTATAGGGGTGGTTGGATTTATTCAGGCACGTTAAAATATTTATTTAAAGCTTCTTTCTTTTAAGATTCTTATTTACAGCATTATCATAATAGGCTGTATATTAACTTATTGGGAGAAAACCGGTAGTTTGATGTGAAATCAGACACTGAGCACCCCCATATAGCCAAAATGGCATGATCATAACACCCCGCGAATATTCGACTATGAGATTGGGAGTCGATTCAGGCTCCTCGAATCGAAGAATCGAATCGTTGACTATTCGGGGACACCCCTAGAAAATTGTGACTTTTTTCAATTTCAAAACATTTCACATCTGCAAAATGCACATTCCTAATGCCCATCCACTACACAGAGGTCCATTTGCCGGAGGCTCTCAGACCTGTTTTTCCAAGCCAGGACAGCTGGCCTGCATCAGATGATTTCCCCCTGCACCAGCAAAGCTCCAGCTAGCTTTGGGCTTTATTGAAAACAATATTACCATTTATAATTAATGTAGTTACAAAAATAATATCACCTTTCTCACCCTCATTACTTTACTACTGTTTATCCCCCAACTATACTGTATGAGCAGCCAATTAGATCCTAAAACTTTCAGATAATAATAATCATTTTAAAGGAAACAAACAGAGGATTTGTTCCAAAATCACGTGAGCCACCATTAGGGAGCATTTTACTGCATCATAGGTACAGCACCAACCATTCCAAAAAGGTTGTTCCAAAATGCTGTGTCTTAAAATACATCCTAAATTCTAAGGTAACATCACATACATCCTTTGCAGAGAAAGAATTCCCATGTTACATTGCTCAGCGACAAGATGAAACAGACGTCACTGCCATTGTCTACTTTTTTTGGCCTGTGATTTGCATGAATTTGTGCATTTGTAAACGTTTTGATGCATGCATTAGCTTGGTAACGCTGTATACCTAAGATTCAGAACTTCATCATTCATTCAACAGATTATAACAAAAAACCCTACTTGCACTGGCCTATCAGTCTCCTACAGTCGGCAAGTTTATTTTGAAGGAATTCTGAGGCCTGAAGCTGGTTGTAATGTAGCACCGTGGTAGACAGTAATTACAGAAAGAATATACTGTAATATTTTACATGAGAGATATGTGGGTCATGAGACTCATTTTTCTTTTATTGGGGGGTTCTGTGACTCATCGAAGAGTTTGATATCCCCAACCGCTCCCTTTAGATTCTGATGATAAGATTGGTATTATGTATGATGACTTAGCATAGTGACAAGACATTCATGATCTCAACCACAAGACAAACAAAAGAGTTGGTTTCCTTCTTGGCCCTTGGGCACCTCTCTTTTATGTTTCTATTTTCATTGAGTTCATATGAAGTTGAAAAATTGTATCATGAAAAATCACACCATATTAAATCACAGTGGCCTAATTAAAGATTTGCTTTTAAGTCAACGATTATTGGTCTATTTGTAGTGATAGTGTCTGCTCTATTACTGCAGACAGTAAAAAGTGGTCAATTTGTCTGGAAAATAAGAGAGAATAAACATGTTTCAGAAAAGAAAGAGACAGAAAATGATGAAACACAGTGGGAGAGAATGTGAAAGACACATTGTCTATTCAAGACAATTACCACAGAGGAGATAAATGCAAACAGAAGATAAACAAGCAGTAAATTATGTTCAGGTTTGATTTAACTGATCAAAAACCAATTGTGTATTTGTGACATTGTAACCAAACTATTTTCATTGGTCGTGCTGATATTCAGCACAACAGCAGGACTGCAAATGTGATGTTGCTTTTGAGACACTTCAATAAACACGACAAATATTCAGACAAAATATGACCAAATCATTTGTTTATTTTTGCTCCATCAGTGAAAATTCTTTGGTTAAAATTTTAGTATGGCGAACACAGACAAGCAGAGAGACAATGAAATGTCCCAGTGACATTATAAAAAATATCAGCAGTCTCTGAATGCATCTTACAAATCAGAGGACCAGAACAATACTCATTATGTTACAAAAGACAGTCCTTATCTTCAGCCACCACGACACCAATAGATAAATTAAAAGTTGTGCTACAATCATTCACCCTCATCTTTTTCTCTCTTTCTCTCACACACACACTATCTATCCACTCTAATCAATAATAAGTGTATAATCAGTTTAAATACCCATGCTGGAAAAAGCCAAACACTGACCGCAGCACTCACAGCGAGGTTCAGTAAAGATCACTGGCACACCACGTCCACGGTCTGGCCAACAGTCAGCCAGCATTACTACCTCCATATGCTCGGCATAATGCCACTGAGGTCAGATCAAGGTTAAGTGAAAACTTCCCAATCAGCAAGTTAATAAAATAGCACGCCAGCTTATATAGCTTTAAGGAAACCACTGCATGCGATTTGGGTGTGATCCAAATTTGTGGATAGCAGATAGAGGAAAACAAATGCTTCGGTACAACTCTTCTAGTGTTGTTTTTAATTAACCCAAAAACAAAAATTCTGTCATAATTTCCTCACCATTATTCCAAACCAATAAGATTTTTGTTCATCTTTGAAAGCACAAATGAAGATACTTTTAATGAAACTTGAGAGATTTCTGTCCCTCTACACCAAAACTTTGATGCTTCAAAAAATTTGTAAAGACATTGTAAAACAAAAAAAAAAAAAAAAGAGGCACACTTTCTGTATGATGAACAGAGCTTGTATTTACCACCACACTTGATGTGCTCTATTTATGAATGTTGGTCAGTATTAATATGTGAATAAATGCCTAAAAGAAATCTGTTCATCATACTTGGGAAAAACCCAGTAGCACTGTTTTCTGGACCGTACTCTTGTGAATGGCGGCGGACTGACCCGGAAGAGAAGAAATCGTTGAATAAACTTGTCATTTTTGTTTTCTTTGCGCACACAAAATGTATTCTCGTAGCTTCCTAACATTACGATTGAACCACTGATGTCACATGGACTATTTTAACGATGTCTTTATTGGCACAGTGGATAACCAGAAAAATGAAAAATGGCACGTCATGCCGAAAAGGTTGCCGACCCCTGATCTAGATTAAGGTTTACGTAAGGTAATGTGAAAATAAGTGGAGCAGTCTCAAATCTGCCACAATGGCTCTCAATTAGAGTGCGCTGCAATTCCATTTCTCACCACAGATTTACACTGGAAAATTACATTGGGGCGCTGTAGAGCTGGGCAGGGCTCAGGCACTGTTTGCCCTGCTTAGTATCATAATACATGACTGCTAAAGCCATACAATAAATTTTATTATATCTTGCTAACTTTACAACTAGTTAAATAGTCTAGAAAAAAATATCTGTTGGAGAATGTTGAACACTTTTAGGCCTTTAATATATTATTGATTCGGTTTATATAGAGGTCTATGTTTTGCATGAATATTTTGGCTGGTTAAACCGCTCGATTCATAATGATTTCTTTAACCATGTATTAACAAACTTTTGAAGCATCACAGTTTTGGTGTAATAGACTTTCAGAGGAGGGAGAGAAACCTCCTTGATTTCATTAAAAATATCTGAAGATGAACAAAAGTCTTCTGGAACGACACAAGGATGAGTAAATCATGACAAAACTTTAATTTTTGACATCTCTTTAACATGTAGAGACAACTTTAGGTAAGATATTTCGGTCACACTATTTTAAGGTCCAATTCTCTCTATTAACAAACGATTAACTACAACTTTTGCCTCAATAAACTCCCAATTTGCTGCTAATTAATAGTTAGTAAGGTAGTTGTTAAGTTTAGTTATTGGGTAGGATTAGGGAGGTATAATATGGTCATGCAGAATATGTGCTTTATAAGTATTAAAAAACAGCCAATATATTAATAATGGGCATGGTAATAAGCAACTAGTTAATAGTGAGAATTGGTCCCTATACTAAAGTCTTACCAATATTTCTAAGTTGATTTCAAAGAAAAGTGTAGATTCTGTGACTCTGTAGTGGTAACAAATCATTGTCAGAAGTGTCATTTTTCAACCAATGGCAGATGAGGGTCTTTTTTTTGTCATTTTCCACCTGTTATATTTGTAAATTACACTGTTTACCTTCAAGAACTGACATGATAAGGGCAGCAGAGGTGAGGTCTTGGCAACTGAGACAGTTTAATGGTGACATGACAGCTGCCCTTTAGAAAATATCCTCCTGATATATTCAACCACGCACAACAGATCAGCAATCTTTGAAGCAATCTTTGTCAAAGGTTTCTACCACAAATGGTATATATAGAAGTGATGTTTTTACCTCATCACTGTTCACTAAGCAGATGAATAAATGAGATATGTACTCACTGGCCATGCGTATTTAAATGGGATAACAATTCGTCCATTTCCGCTGTCGCTTCCCTCATTTCCATGATGATGTAAGGTGTGGGAGTTGCCACCCAGGACAGGTGTGCTACCAGTGCCATATGTACAGGTGCCGGTTGGTGCAACCCGTGCCTGGTACTCCTTCAGACAGGCCTTGAAGAAGGTGTCACACTGATCACCTGATGAGCAGCGCTGCCCCCCACTGGCCTGGGGGTCACAGCACTGACCACTCTGTAGAAAGCCCTGAGGGTTTAGCCACTGTCGAATCTGGACTTCAAATGTGCCCACCGCAAACACAACCTGTGGGAATTCAAAACATTGAGGTTAAAAAATGGAAAACAAACAGGAAAACTGAAGTGACAGAGTGCATGAAGTCATTAAGATGAGAAGCAGCACTTTCAGCCTCCAAAGCTGTTTAGAATTTAAATTCTCTCATGATGCTGGTTCACATTCTCCAGAGTTACTGGCTTTCTGAAAACAGTTTTATCACATCTGGATGTTGACTTGTGCAGGTTAGAATATCAATGCTGTTTTTGAGACCAAAATATGATTATAAAAATGTTTTATATTCCTTCATAGTGTAAATGACAAGTATATTGATTGTTATTAGTAAATGGGAATGTTTAAAGCAGTGGTTCTCAACCACCAAATCCAGCAAAAACTTCAGAGCTTTTTCCAAGACAAAATTTGAAGGCCTTCCTGTCTAAGCTGATATGCACTTCAAAATTAAAACTCAAAAACATGATATATACCAGTTTAATAACTGTGATAGTTTTATTTGTTCCATGGAGCACAAAATGAAATCATCTGTAGACAATGGGTCTTATTTAATAAATGTATGTACACACAAATGTGCATGAAATCAGCGCTTAAACGATAAACAAATCATGATTCACCAATAACTTTCTTACTAAAAATTCATTCTCAATTAAATAAATGAATAAATAAGTAAATAACGTAGAAATACCTGAAAACACAAGCAAACAAAAATTGCATACTCTGGGTGGCCTTACAGTCGCGTTAAGATGAAATTATATATATAGATATTTCATGTTAAATATATTATGACATATATAAAAGTTGTATTAAAGCCAAAGCTGCTAAATTTCTCTGAATTGAAACACAGATACATAGAGGTGCATCTCAATGAATTAGAATGTCGTGGAAAAGTTCATTTATTTCAGTAATTCAACTCAAATTGTGAAACTCGTGTATTAAATAAATTCAATGCACAAAGACTGAAGTAGTTTAAGTCTTTGGTTCTTTTAATTATGATGATTTTGGCTCACATTTAACAAAAACACACCAATTCACTATCTTAACAAATTAGAATACTTCATAAGACCAATAAAAAAAAAAATAAAAAAAAAACATTTTTAGTGAATTGTTGGCCTTCTGGAAAGTATGTTCATTTACTGTATAGGTGCTCAATACTTGGTAGGGGCTCCTTTTGCTTTAATTACTGCCTCTATTCGGCGTGGCATGGAGGTGATCAGTTTTGTGGCACTGCTGAAGTGGTATGGAAGCCCAGGTTTCTTTGACAGTAGCCTTCAGCTCATCTGCATTTTTTGGTCTCTTGTTTCTCATTTTCCTCTTGACAATACCCCATAGATTCTCTATGGGTTTCAGGTCTGGTGAGTTTGCTGGCCAGTCAAGCACACCAACACCATGGTCATTTAACCAACTTTTGGTGCTTTTGTCAGTGTGGGCAGGTACCAAATCCTGCTGGAAAATGAAATCAGCATCTTTAAGAAGCTGGTCAGCAGAAGGAAGCATGAAGTGCTCCAAAATTTCTTGGTAAACGGGTGCAGTGACTTTGGTTTTCAAAAAACACAATGGACCAACACCAGCAGATGACATTGCACCCCAAATCATCACAGGCTGTGGAAACTTAACACTGGACTTCAAGCAACTTGGGCTATGAGCTTCTCCACCCTTCCTCCAGACTCTAGGACCTTGGTTTCCAAATGAAATACAAAACTTGCTCTCATCTGAAAAGAGGACTTTGGACCACTGGGCAACAGTCCAGTTCTTCTTCTCCTTAGCCCAGGTAAGACGCCTCTGACGTTGTCTGTGGTTCAGGGGTGGCTTAACAAGAGGAATACGACAACTGTAGCCAAATTCCTTGACACGTCTGTGTGTGGTGGCTCTTGATGCCTTGACCCCAGCCTCAGTCCATTCCTTGTGAAGTTCATCCAAATTCTTGAATCGATTTTGCTTGACAATACTCATAAGGCTGCGGTTCTCTCAGTTGATTGTGCAACTTTTTCTTCCACACTTTTTCCTTACACTCAACTTTCTGCTAACATGCTTGGATACAGCACTCTGTGAACAGCCAGCTTCTTTGGCAATGAATGTTTGTGGCTTACCCTCCTTGTGAAGGGTGTCAATGATTGTCTTCTGGACAACTGTCAGATCAGCAGTCTTCCCCATGATTGTGTAGCCTAGTGAACCAAACTGAGAGACCATTTTAAAGGCTCAGGAAACCTTTCCAGGTGTTTCTGCAAACCTTTAAAGGTGTGTCTTTGCAGGTGTGAGTTGATTAGCTGATTGGCATGTCACCATATTCTATTTTGTTGAGATAGTGAATTGGTGGGTTTTTGTTAAATGTGAGCCAAAATCATCACAATTAAAAGAACCAAAGACTTAAACTACTTCAGTCTGTGTGCATTGAATTTATTTAATACACGAGTTTCACAATTTGAGTTGAATTACTGAAATAAATGAACTTTTCCACTACATTCTAATTTATTGAGATGCACCTGTACATGTACAATTAGCCAATAATAGTTTTTATTGTTTGAACTAGTTTTGAGAATGGTATTGTAACTCTCAAAACTTCTTGGAGTTTACACACTTTCAAATAAGGCATGTAGAGATGGTAAGCAGCAAGCAGAACGGCAAACATATCCAGCATTAAATCTGATTTGACACTTTTTGACTTGTCTTACTAAATTTATTATATGTTTATGGTGCATTTATTGTCATTTCTGGAGCTTGACAGCACTCAGCCCCATTCGCTTTAATGATATAGAAAAGAACATCCAGAACATTCTGATAAAATGAAGTCATGTGGGTTTACTAAACAACATGAGAGTGAGTAGATGATGACAGAATTCTCTTTTTTAGGTGAACTATTCCTTTAAGACCCGAAATTGAAAAGCACTCAACTGCATTACCACAAAAAGAGAAAAAAGATACTGTGGTTGTATGGACATGGATGAACTTGCTCTGAGTATTGCTCAAAGGCCCTACTGTTTCAGACTAAGCAAAATATGTGAATTCAAAATAAAACATCACATTCAAATCTGTTTTTTTTTTTTTTTTTCAGTTGTATTCGGTGTTGGGGGTAACGCACAAGTAACGTGAGTAATGTAATCAGATTACTTTTTTCAAGTAACTAGTAAAGTAATGCATTGCTTTTAAATTAACAAGAAAATATCTGGATTACTTTGACGCGAGTCAATTAACGCGAGTTACTTTGTTTTCCTATTTATTCACTGACACCTTTCCTGTCCCCGTGTTGAGAGAAATTGCGATTAAGTGCAGAGGCAGAGGCATTTTCTTCAGCCTGAAGCTTATTCATTTCAATCGTGGTGTGAAAAGGCCTTTAAAGTCACCAAAAATATAACTTTTGGGTTTTCTGTTATTAAAAATAAATAAGCAAGCCCAGCCCAGGTGACAAAAAGTAATGCAAAAGTAACATAATGCATTACTTTCCATAAAAAGTAACGCAATTGTTTTATGGAGTAACGCAATATTGTAATGCATTACTTTTAACAGTAACTTTCCCCAAAACTGGTTGTATCCATACAGTATATAGGGCCCTATGATTTCCGTGACGTGGAAAACGCAGACGGAATCGCGGAATCCATAAAAACTGAAATAATGATTCTCTGCGTGCTGGTGTTGTTCCAGCAGCATTGAAAACTACTGCTGTAACACCTGATCCAAAGAAGCATAATGCTGATTTGGATAACTTAAATAATTATCGCCCTATATCAAACCTTCCATTTCTTGCAAAAATTTTAGAATGTGTTGTGGCTTTGCAGCTGCACAATCATCTCACAGTAATCATCTCACAGTGATCTGCTAATAACTTCAGATTCTGGTTCTCTCTCTGTTCTTATTCTTCTTGATCTTAGTGTCGTTTTTGATACTGTTAATCACAACCTTTTACTTAGTCGTCTGGAAACTGTCTTTGGTGTTTCTGAGACTGTTTTAACCTGGTTTAGATCTTACCTCACTGATCGTCAACAGCTTGTTTGTATGTGTGGTTTTCGGTCTGAGATGGGCTCAGTCTGTACGGGTGTTCCTAAAGGTTCAATTTTAGGCCCTTTACTTTTTAGCATCTACATATTTCCACTCGGACTGCTTCTAAGATCACTTGGGCTTATTATCATTTTTTTGCAGACGACACTCAAATTTATATTCATTCTAAGCCTGGTAAAAATTTGGATGTTCCATTTTTAATGCACTGTATTTCTGAGATAAAAATATGGATGTCCGAAAACTTCTTGTGTCTTAATAATGATAATACTGAGGTCTTGCTCATTGGCTCCTCCCATCAGCTTTGTAAAGCTGGTTCATTAATTTTAAACATTGATGGCTCTGTTTTGGAGTCACAAATTAAATAAAAAAAATTTAGGAGTTATTTTTGATTCGAGCCTGTCTTTTGACTATCATGTGCAGTACATTGTTAAGAACTCCTTTTTTCATCTCAGAAATATTGCTAGACTCCGTTCTATGCTATCACACTCTGTGACTGAAAGGCTTATTAATACCTTCGTTTTTTCTCGTATTGACTACTGCAATGCACTTCTTGTTGGGGTTCCTAAAACCACACTTAACAAATTGCAATATGTGCAAATCTCAGCTGCTAGGATCCTGACTGGTGCCAAGAAAAATGAGCATATCACTCCAATTCTAAAGTCTTTGCACTGGCTCCTGGTCAGGTTCCGAGTTGATTTTAAAATCCTTATGTTCACATATAAGGCACTGCATGGTCTGGCCCCTCAATATCTGTCTGCACTTTTAACTTTATATACACCCAAGCGTCATTTACGGTCCTCACAATAATGCGGAATGTCACAGAATTTGTCAAACTTTGGATGGATAAATCAAAAGTATGTCAATAGACTTACATCAAAACATGATATGGATTATCGTCTGTAAATATTAAGACGCAAAAATACTATTTAAATATGAATACTGCATGTTCTGCATGTCTCTGTGTGAATGAATGATGCAGACGCGCAGTTTTGTTTACTACACATGCTGAAGCACATGTGACGGTCGCTGTGTTTTCAGCCTCTGCCGCCTTAATACATGAGTACATGAACACATATACATAATCTCTAGAACTGCTCAGAGAGTCACTTCATTTTACAGATTCTTTTGAGTAAAACTATCTTCATATATACAAACAGAAACCTAAAGGTCTTCACAGCAACAGTCAAAAAAAAGTTTGGTTTAACTTGAAGAAACAGTGACAGAAATATTACTTAATGTAATGATAGTACTACTACTGATAATAAAATTATTATTAAAACATTATTTTTAAAGGAATATTTACCAGAAAAAAAAATATTTACCAGAATATATTTAGCAGAAAAATGTAAATACACAACACAGCATTTCTGAAAATAAATAAATAAATAAATAAATAAAATAATAATAAATTCGTTTTTTTCCTAAAATCAATTAATTAGATATGCTTCTGATTATTAATATTTAATGAAACCATTAAAATGGAATCCAGAAAATTAATGGAAAACAGAATTTGGTAAAAATAAAACTGAATTTGAGAAAAAAAAATAAAACATGGCCTTATAAAAGAAATTTTTGTTAAACTTTTAATAAATTGCTGCTTAATATTGTAGGTTTCATGATTTCTATTAATTAGACATGTTTTTTGATGAATAAAATTTAATTTAACCATTAAAACAGAGTCTAGAAAAATGAAAACGGAAAAAAAACAGAATCCAGAAAAATTAAAACAGAAAAAAAAAAAAAAACGAATTTTGGAAAAATAAAATGGATTTCATAGGGCCCTAGGTATACGATGAAGTTTCCTTCACAGCCGACAACCTTTAAACAACACAAACACAATCCTCACGAGACCCCATTCATCCAGACAGATAATGACTCTAGTAGTCTTTGTATCTGAAGGCAGATACAGACAGAAATAACAGACGATAACATTGATTCAAAGCAAAATCCCTGTGTCTAAATGGACAGCTACAGTCCTCTTCTGTGCTGTAATCACTCTCTTCAGCATGCTCACTTAACTTCATTACCTCCATCTTCTCCCCCCAGGTTATTTACCTCCTCATGTCTTGCCTCTCTCTCTTACTTTCTCTCCTTACTCCCTTGTGTTAGTTACTTCCTACTCTTCAACCCCTTGCACTGTGTCTTCCATTCTTTCTCTATATCAATACCTTTCCCTTCTTTTCTCTCCCTCTCTCCCCAGAGGGGAACACATTTACAACACAGCTCCTATCTTTCCCTCTCTGACTGTGTCGTTGTCCTTTTTTTTTCACTTCTTTTTCACCTGGGAAAAGATCTCTTCTTGTCTCATCATTATGTTCAGACTTTCCTGTCTTCATTGTTGCCATTCTTTTATTCATCTCTCTTTTTGTTACAAAGGAGAGGACGCACACACACACACACACACTCTGCAAAGGGGTGGCTGGGCATTTTAGGTACACTCAGTAGGACAAAAAAAAATAAAAAATAAAGATTTCCCAAAGAAAAACCTAGAAAAAAAAGACTAAACTATTTATTTATTTATTTTAAGATCTTGAAGATGCACATACTTGCATCACACACTCTCTCCCACACAAATAAACACACACACACACACACACACACTGATTCTCCTGTGAATACAACATTCCAAGCCGGGTCAGACAGTAAGACTCGGTGGTGCCTGTCCTCTCCCTGTGACCCCACGTTTGAGCAGGACCGCTGAATGGCTGCACTGTCCTTCCATTGTTCCATCATGGCATGTTGTCCCATTCCTGCTCCTAAAACATGGACACATCAAACACTCGGAAGATAGACCACCGGCCATCACTCTCCATCTCTCTTTCTTCCTCTCCCTCTATCCTCTGCCAGGGTCATTCCCAACATACCTGTATTTCAGCGGTCTCTCTTGTGGAGCTGCATCACAGGGCTCATTACCAAGACATTAAAACCCCACAAAGACTCATGCTGAATTCCTGCCATCCAACATCAGAGACAAAGACATGCTGCTATTTAAAACAAAAAGGATGCATGATACATTTCTGAGGGGGCAGCTACTAATTTTAAAGACATGGTTTGATGTTAGATGTTAAAGATGTTAAGATGTTAAAGTAGTATTACTATATACAAAAGATAACCCTTATGTTTTATTCTGCATTCCTGATTTAGGCGTTTAACCACAAATCATTCTTAATTTCACTTTTTAATACTTCTCACAATTTATGAAAGGCTGTACTGTTCAAATGGCTGTCCTCCAGCTGTTAATGGACAACTGCTATAGTCTACAATCTGAGTACAAGACACTATCCAACACAGCACTGAAAGCACAGCTGGTCTTTCTGACACATTACTGCCCTGCTTCTTTAGGCCATGATTTCTGCACATATGCAATATTACTGCAGGCTCAACAGATTATTTTTAACTGACCCAGTTGGGCCAGTAGTTCCTTACATTACTTTAACTAGCCACAAATATAATCATTGATGATGATAATAATAATAATAATAATAATAATAATAATAATAATAATAATAACATTTGCAAGTTAGTGCTATTTTGCATGCATCATTAAAAAATGCTATAATTTTCTTTGCAGTATTACATTGTCTCTTCATGTTACAAAAAAGCTATAATGTAACTCCATGACATTCATTCATAAACACACTTTTTCTGGAAACAATGGCATGAGCTTTGAGAGATTTTATACTTATTTAATAAACTTATATAGATTTAATGAAAAATTAAATCTGCAAAGCTACCTGAAAAACTATGTGCAAGTGCACCTAGGGCAAAAGCTGCTTTAAACGCGAAGGATGGTCACACCAAATGTTGATTTAATTTAGTTAATAAAAGTTAATTGATAAAGAAAATCTATTTATGATATTATTTTTGACAGCATCCTTATTTTACAGCATTTTTACACAAGTGCCTAAAACTTTTAACAGTACTGTAGTTTTGCAGGTAGGTTTCTTGAAGCATCTTGGAGACGTTGCCACAGTTCTTCTGGATTTAGTCTGTCTCAGTTTGTTCTGTTTCTTCATGTCATTCCAGACAGACTAGATGATGATGAGATCAGATCTCTATGTGGAGCACTGGCTGTTGTCAGACTTTATAAAACCATTTTTTAGTTGGTGAAAATACTACTGTTCTAATAATTTTGGCCACCACTGTATTTAAAAAAAAAAATATTTAAAAAAAATATTATTTACAGATATCAACAGCAATATTCAAATCAAATCTAAATGTTTGCAAAACAAAAACACATATTTATGATTGATGAACATAAGATAAGTAAGTGCAGTACTGGCCTGGATAGATCAAGTGACATTTCCGTCAACTGGTCACTAGGCCATGCTTATTGTTGAGCCCTGTTATTTATAGCCCAACGAACAATACAAAGCTGTTGATCACTTCCCTCCTCATCTCTTCTGACAATAACATATAACCATTAAATTTCTTCTCTTTAGAACATTCTGTAACATACAGGCTTTAGATCCTCCAAGAACCATCAAAGCATTCAAAAACCAAAGTCTGCAAAAACGACAGAACCAAAATATTAGCGTTTTTCACACGCCCTCAGTGTCAGGACAGGTATGTGCATCCAGCAGTAACCCGCCAGAACACACACACGCTTTCTGCACTCAAAGGGTTCTCATACCCTGGATCTGCCCTCCACAGCAGGTGACTTGTCATCTCCACCACAGACCAACAACCCCAGCGGAGACCTGAAAGCCTGGAATAATAGGTGGCTGGGGTGGGATGTGTAGCATTGGGAGTAGATTCCTTGGTTTTAATGCCAAATGATTTTAAACAGACAGGCTTCTCAAACTATAAGAGAGATTCATATTTTGAAAATAAAATGATGATATGTGTTCTCTAAACACAGCTAAGCCATTTGGGTGGTACAATGGATCAGCGTAATTAGAGTGACTGAATGTTTTCTGGGAATGCAAACAAAAGCAAAATCACATGCCCACAAAGAGACCCATTTCTCTTTATAAAATCTCCATGGCCGCTACTTTACTGCCTGATGTAAACATAATGAAATTAAAAATAGGCTGAGCCTCGCTCTAAATAGAAAAACACTGCAATGTTCTCATTTATACTGGAGCAAAATTATGCTTTCTTGTACAAATAAACCAGTGCACCAGGGTACATTTCACACACAAATATTTTGAGCCTTGTTTTTAGTTTCTCCAGTTACAGAGTAAATGTCTTAAAGACAAAGCTTTACAATAACAAATTGTCGTGTGCGTCAGATATACTGTTGTATATAGCTGACATGAGACTTTAATATCGAGACAACACGCCCAAAAACAGCGATAAGCGCGGCGCGCAACAAAGAAAGATGGAACAGGTGGCTGCAGAGGGTAACAGCACACACAGGTAAAACGCAATTATGGGGGGTCCACGCCCCTAATTCTGGGTTAAACCTCCCAAATTATGGTGTAGAAGCAGGCTGGGTGTGTTTAAAGTATGCTATGGCTTTTAATACAATTTCAACAATCACAAAAGTTTACAAATTAGTCAGAAATCGCTAAATGTGTTTGTTCGCGCACAGAAATCGTCTTTGATTGAGGAGGTAACCATAGCAACAACTAAGCGGTCTCCGTTTGGCATATGGACAAAAACATAATTACTGTCATATCACGTTATTATGGATGTGCACAACACAAATGTGTCACAAAAATCGTTAAGGTTTTGTTTAAAAAGTCTTTAAGTTTACGCTTTGTGTGCGTTTGCGCAAGATGAACCTCAACCGACTGCGCCCAGAAAATGACAGACAGATTGCGTTAAAAAGTTCAGTCACTTAATAATTCGCACACTGGCGCAGACCACTTGTAAAAAGTGCTTAAGTAAGAACAACCTTGCATTAAATAAGGACCAGGGATTGCAAGTTCTGGAGAGAAAACAACCGTGAAAAAAGTAACAGCAGGCTGAAAATAGCGCGTAATCAGCGGCTTACCTGCGGCTGCAGCGCGAACGAAAGCAGGACAATTACGGTCCAGAGCTGTCCGCGCTCTACATCCCTTATCATCGCCCTACCAGCACTCCTTCTGTCCGTGCTCGAGCTCTCCCAGGAGTGCCAACTCTTTCGGTCTCTATCCATTCTCATAGCAGACATTTGCGCACTTGTTCTGTGCGTACGGAACAGCCTTTCCCTGTTTGGTGACGCTTTCTTTACACTGTCCATGCGTCCATCGTGAAGACACAGCGAGAAAACGAGCAAAGTAAATGTGGCACAGGTAAATGATAAGACCACTGAGGTCTTTCCACACTCCGCGCGGAGTCCAGGGTGCTTCCTCCTCCTCCTCTAGCTCTTCCTCCTTCCACCTGCTATAGTTAAGAAGCTTTGAATGTTCGACCTGCTGACCTAGTGACTTGAGCTTTCATCCCATTTACTTTCCCACTCACTTAAATCAGCTCTTTCTCCTCACGTCAATCGGATAGGCTTTCCCGATGCCCTCCCAAAGCAAAGAGCGAGACTGCGCATCACCGGGGGTCGGGTAGAGGGTGTGTCCTCCGCATGGGAATATCCGTCACCTGTCTCTAACTTGAATATAATATCGACATGTTTGTTACAAACTGATGTAGTTTAGAAATATAACATTTAGGTCTACATTATTTTCATGTATAGAATGCTGCTGTTACACTACCAGAAAATACTGAAATTTAAAATTTAAAATTAAGTGCATGAATTTATCGTGGTAATCCGATTTATTTAATATATAATCATCTATTCACCATCCATTTCAACCATTTGATTCAAAAATAAGCTAATAAATGAAATAAATCTGCAAATAAAACTGGAATCAAATGCAGAACAAATAGAGAAACATGCTAACAAATCTTAAAGTATTACAGTCAAATACACTGTCATTCTGTGCTTTGCGAGTCCAGCAGAAATGCATTGTTACAAAATTGTGAATGTGTTACAATTCCTCCTTGTCTGGTCAGACATACTGTATTACCAGTTTTAAGATCTCATCTAACAAGGAAGGGAACATTCTCAGAACTTTGGTAAGATTCTGGCAAGATTCTAATCCAAAGTTCAAGGTTCTCTCAATGTCACACACATTCTTCCAGTAACGTTAATAGAATGAATGTTCGTTCAAAGTTAACATCAAACTACAAAAACGTCACTTATACATTATTTATGGATTTTTTTTTTTTTTTTTTCTGAAAGGTTTTAGTTGGATGTTTGCTTTTTCTAAAGGTTACTACTTGGTTCAGAACGTTCAGAGAACATTCAAAAGTAACATATTGTCTGAAAACTGAATCTTCCCTTATCATTTGTATAAACAAGAAAAACGTTTTTAAAACATTTAAAACATGGGATGTTTCCCGTTTTCAAATACTTTGATGGGAACATTAACAATGCTGGAATGTAGATAAAAAGCTTGTGTGGATACATCAAATTAAACAGTTCTGCATTTCACATCTGTTACTGGGAATCAGAGAATCAATATAAATCATGTAAAAAATTAAAAAAAATTACTTTCATAGCATAAAATTGGGGTTTGTCCTTTGGGGTAAAACCTTTTTCTCACAACTTTATATTTCACTTATACACTGTCACCTCAGGAGGGTGCTGGTCATATATACTGCTGATTTCCAAATTGGATAAACTGATAAACTCCCTGTATTACAACACTTGGTCTTTATGCATATATAATAAAAAAAAAAAAAAAAAAAAAAAAGGTTGTTCAACATCCCAACATCCCTTCTATTTTGTAACAGTTGCTATGGTTTATAAATTACAGAAAAAGGCCCATTCTCTCTCAAACCACAAACAACAGCTACTACAGCTCTTTTACTGGTCCTGTTTATGAAGTCACAGTATACGGTTATCATTTGTAACAAATAAATTGTGAAACTATGCTATCCCATAATGCACTGGTCTGAAAATTCTCAGTAGGGTTTCTTTTCATGTGTACTCCCATGGCAGTTCTGGAATAATAGGTCTCAAGCTTCACTTAATCTCTGAGCATGATCAAAGTGCTGCTGCACCAATTAAAAGACCCCGTCAGAGGGCAGACAATAGACAGACAGAGGCTGTTACATTCAATACTCATGCACACATTTACATTACCATCGGCTTGTCATCACATCATAGGCTAAAAGTGGAAGCGGCATGCTTTCTCTGACTTAATCGTTAGGTCGTTGGGTGAGGACAAAGCAATAAACCCACAATCCAGCTTTTCAGAGGTTTGGATGCCAAATAGTGTTTGTGGGGCCCCATTGCACCAAAATGACTACGGATGTTTGAATATTTCACAAAGATTGAACAGTTTTGTGTTTACAGTAAGATTTGTTATTGAGGACCACACACATTGCCTGCATACTGTATACAATTCTACATTGCTGAAGAAAGAAATGAAAAATGAAATTAAAATCAGCCAGTTTCATTTCAGGAGTATTTTTTTAAAGTAACAACTAGTGACTAGTTTGGTTTGTTTACTGGTTACAGAGGGGTTTCGTCCACTTTTCAGCTGGTCAGGCAGAGAGATCATTTTAAACCAGCTTGGCTAAAATGGCAGACCAGCTCAGTCTATAAACCAGACTTTTGACTTAATATAGCCTGCATATCAGCATCATATCGCTGCTTTCCAGATCTCCATATCAGGAATCAGTGAACTTTCCACTGAGTAGGCATGGAGGCAGTTACTGCAGCACAAAGCATCTGCTTTATGCTGAAAATATAATGAGCCGATTTTATTGACTCGATCCTGTTTCCTCCCCCATTCGAGACGGGATGGACTTGTTGCTGACGCGCACATCCCTGGAAACCGGTTATTTCCCAAAAGTAGAGTGACCCGTCAGAACAGAGGGCTCTTCAAGTCCGGCTGTGATTAGCATAGAGTGGCGCTGACCTCGACACAGCTGAATTTTAATCGCTCTTTATTCCTACTGACTCTAAAGCCGCGCTGAGAGCTGATGTTCAGAGATAATGGCATCTTATGCATCCCTTAGAATTTTCAGCTGTTGGCAGGAAATACCTGTACAGTACTTCATAAAATTATCATTTGTGACCCTGGACCACAAAACCAGTCTTAATAAGTAGCACGAGGATATTTGTAGCAATAGCCAAAAATACATTGTATGGCTCAAAATTCTCAATTTTTCTTTTATGCCAAAAATCATTAGGATATTAAGTAAAGATCACGTTCCATGAAGATATTTTGTAAATTTCCTACTGTAAATATATCAAAACTTAATTTTGGATTAGTAATATGCATTGCTAATAACTTCATTTGGACAACTTTAAAGGTGATTTTCTCAGATTTTGATTTTTTTTTTTTTTGCACCCTCAGATTCCAGATTTTCAAATAGTTGTATCTCTGCCAAATATTGTCCTATCCTAACAAACATCAATGGAAAGCTTATTCAGTTTTCAGATGTATCATGATCTATAAATCTCAATTTCAAGAAATTGACCCTTATGACTTGTTTTGTGGTCCAGGGTCACATTTAATCATTAAATTAATGTACAGATAAACTACCAGCATTGACAGATTATTTCTGGAGGGCTCCTAAACCAATAAAATTTACTAATATTTTCCAGTCTGCTACGTGATGAGTGACAGTCACGTAACAAACGTTTCCAGAAAAAGCAAAGATGTCAGCCTTTATGTTGCATATTTCCTAAGGCAGAGAATCAATCCTCCTCTGAAATGAATAGGAATCTATGGATCGTTATCTTCAGGTACAAACAACAGTACAACCACAAACAGTACAACAGTAAATGTCTCCATCTGTTGGACTCATTGTGAACTGAAAGTTGGTGATTAACATGGAAATGGAGAGCCTCCCAAGAACATCCTCGTATTTGTTCAGAATTTAGCATGGGAATAAAGTAACACGCAATAAACAAAACCTACACAGTCACCAAGTTCTAGGCTTGAGCCCATTTTGGGGGTCAGTTTGTGGGCATATTAGGATTCCAGACAAAACATAGTGATAAAGCAATATACACATGTAGTTTTTTCAAACCAACCAACCTGTTGCTTGGTCATATAATCAGCGTGGGGACAGCTGTGTCCCACACATTGCTGGCATAAGAAGTGTCTGTTCTGTGACTCAAAGGGGGCAGTGTTGGTGGACAACAAACTGCTAGGCATGATGCCAATTGCATGAGACACACACACAGTACCGGCAGCAGTTAAGGTCAGGTTTTTCTCAAGGCAAAACAGCAGAGTGTGCAGAGGCTTGGGAAAACCGCAGAAGAATGCACGTTTGTGTACACAGAAAAAAAGTTGACCTAGTCATTTAGGTCACAACACAATGTAACTCAAGGCAGCCCCTATTATACAGCTGACAGTCCCTCAAACTTAATTGAAGAGTAAATTACCGCTTATACAATACTCACAAGGACTCCCAGGCCATGAGAGGCTGATTTAACTTCAATAGAAAGCACTCGCTGCTTGAGATTAAACAGAGTGAATGTATGACCTCAAACAGCAGGACAATCAGTTTATGATGAGTTTGTGAATGCATTGGCATAAAACATCTTTGATTCTATCTTGACACCATTAATTTTATTACAAAACAAACTGTTTTTTCTTTCACTCATAATTTTGGGGTTATTTGAGTACCACACAAATGGAGAGGGGGGAAAAAAGCATAAATTCCTTAGTAACCAGACTGAAGACTTGCAGCCTGAAGATCAATAAATCACTGCATCACCTACAACGAGTGTCACATTCACTT
The DNA here is from genome assembly GCA_039654775.1 of Spinibarbus caldwelli. Lineage (NCBI taxonomy): Eukaryota > Metazoa > Chordata > Actinopteri > Cypriniformes > Cyprinidae > Spinibarbus > Spinibarbus caldwelli. Next base: position 17,189,536 of record CM077239.1, on the reverse strand, counting down.
ATGTAGGCATGATCAAGGCTGCTTATGCTTTTAAGGATTTTTAAATGTTTGATGTCAAAGGAATAACTGTCCCCACATCTCCCCGCCCAAAAGCCAATTTGGATGTAGACTGTCACTGAGATGAGAAGAGAAGATCCCCTGAGTTTGTTGGGCTCTGCTTCAAAAGGATGAGTGACAGACGAGGACAACCACAAGTAACAAGAACTGGCACTGGATACTGTGGTCACACGCTAAAGACAGACACAAGCTCATGGCTGACATCTTCATGAACTATATGGTAAAATTTCAGGGGAAATTATGACTGCCATGCTATGACGAACTGAATTACTTCTAAATGCTTGCGAACAAAGACACATGTCATGAAACACCAGATATATAATTTATTTATTTTTTTATTAGCGGGTGCAGGACACTATCGTTTCATTTATGTAAGTGAGGATAGCAAAATAAACTGTGACATATTATACCCAAAAATTTTTCATACAGTGAACTAACGTTCAGTGTTGGGTAAGTTACTCTAAAATAGTAATTAATTACTAGTTACTAATTACATCTTCAACAGTGTAATTAAATTACTGTACAAATTACTCTCTCCAAAAAGTATTTAATTACTTATTACTAATTGCTTTCTAAATCCTATATCAATCTCGACAAGTTAATGATACAAGGATAGACATGAAACGGTTCTTTTAATTATTTCAAATGAATAATAGATAACTACATACATTATTCTGGCCACACTTTAGATTAGAGTCCAGTTCTTACTATTAACTAACTATTACCTATGACTTTTGCCGCAATATACTCCTAATTACTGCTTATTAATACTTAGTAACGTAGTTAAGTTTAAGAATTGGTAGGAATTGGGTAGGATTAAGGATTTAGAATAAAGTCTTGCAGAATAAGACATTAATATGCGTTTAAGTAATAATAAACAGTCAATATCCCAGTAATATTCATGCTAATAACCAACTAGTTAATAGTGAGAATTGGACACTAAAGTGTTAGCAATATTCTTATTAACTCGCCAAAGTATCTAAAGTGAGAAGGCTACATAAAGCATGCATTTTAAGGTTAGACTTTAAATGTTTGTGTTACATCCACTACTGTATTGTATATAAATGTTCTACAGTCTATACACAGTATTTGGTTCAAGTACATAAGTAACTGTAATTAAATTACTGAAAAAAATAAGAGTAATCCCTTACTTTACTTTTTTCAAGGGAAAAGTAATTAAATTACAGTAACTAATTACTTAGTAACTAGTTACAACCAACACTGCTAAAGTTACCCGGTATTATTTATAAAAAATTGATTTGACACTTTGACCTGACCATGTTTTGTTACATACTTTATCAAAGTTATCTGACATTATCCAGATGAATTTGTTCTGACACAGTTTAACTCTTGAGTTCTTGTCATATTTTATTACCATTTTCTAAACTATAGAAAAATTAATGATGCTCACCAAAGCATCTTTTCTATTTTAAGACATTTTAAACTGTAACTATTCATGTGATGGGAAAGCTTAATTTTTAGCAGTCATTACTCCAGTATCACTTGATCTTTCATAAATCTAATATGCTGATTTGGCACTCAATTATTATTAATGGTTCTTATTGTCAATGTTGAAAAGTTTTTGTGGCTTAATATTTCTGTGGAAACAGTGATGCAGTTTCATGATTCATTATTGGAAGTCTTTTGTAAAATTATAAATGTCTTCAATTTCACTTTCAATGCATCAATTCAATGCACCTTTCTGAATTAAAGTTTTTAAAACAAAAGTTATTTTAAATTGATTTTTTACAATAAAGCTTTACTCTATTTATATATATATATATAAAAAAAAAACAGCCTTGGCGAGCTTGAGACTTTTCAAACATGAATAATATGGTCCATAAAGGACAATAATTGTGTGGCTCTACTCCAGCTGCACATGAACAGCCCACTTCTCAAACTCAACAACCGAACAAAATCTCAAATCCCATGTGAAGAGAAAAAAACACATTAAAAAAAAGCTGAAAGCAACATGTAAAACATTGTGATTTAATAATAACAATAAAGCTCCAGGTACAATGTCTGGGGACCAGACTCTGGGTGCAATGCTTTTGAAGACATAAGTGGAATTTTAAAAAAAAATTTAAAAAAACCTGCATACTTACAAACTCACCAAAGCTGACCATCTCAGAAGAGGGAATAAAAGTTAAAAGAAGTTAAAAGATCACTCCTTACCTTGCATTGTGCAGTACAAATCTAACAGGTACAGCTAGGCAAGTCCCATCAAACAAAAATATACATTTCACCTCTGAAATTTTTCTTTAGAATGGTGTGCGTGTAATCTATTCAGCTATTAAACAGCCTGAACTGTCCCAAGGGGTCAGTGGTTTCTAAATGCAGGCCTGGGTATAGCTGCCATTTGTCATAGCTGCTGCATGCACGTGAGTGTTATTTCTTTGCAAATGAGATTTTCATTGCATTGCTCTGTGTGATCTTAAAGCCTTGCAAAGCTTCTCTGGCTGCACCCGCCTGCACCTCATTATCAAACTCCACAAACGCAATGTCGTGACGACCTGGGACAAGACGGACTTCTTTGAATCCAGGAAACCTATGAGAAGAATGCAGCATTATAATTAGCAAAAGATGATAAAATATTTTAAAATGATCAGGAATTTTACCAGCACCCCACCGAACAAGGCTCAAAAGTGACAGTTTCTGAACAAAGCAAACAAACACTCACTGGTTGAACAGCATAGACAGCATGAGCTCGTTCGTCTCCTCTGGGAGATTGGTGAGAAACAGGATGTGGTTGGGAGGATTTTCTGACACCTACAGACAAAATGTTATCATAAAGAGTGATGCATTCAAATTTCGGGAAATGAAAATATTCATTTTAAATGGTTTCGGAGGGCTGAAAACATTGACTAAAATGGTGACGGTTATTTAAAAATTGCAATAAGCAGTGTGCTTTGTTATTAACTAATATGAAAAAAGCCTGCGCTTTCAAATTCAAACGTTTTGATGCTCTAATGTACCGTAATATAAAAAAAATATTATAAAACATATAGCTGTATCTGCCTCCATTCAAGTGGCAGCATGGATCGTGAGTGAACCAATCAGCTCCTCCGCTTTACTACTAGTTAAAGTACAAAATAAACAAAAACACGTTATTACAGCAAATTACTGTAGATTTAAATGTTTCAACAATTAATTCATACATCGTTAAAAAGCTCACAGAAAAACTGCCTTATGTGCAATTTAAGTTTATATTCACACAACTTTAAATCATTATTAAATTTGATTAATTGGTAACTAATTAAACTTAATTTTCTATATGTCATTAATAGTAAAAGGCACATTCCAGTTTTATCACATACCTGCTGTGGCATCTGGCCAGGCATTTGTCCTGGCATCATCTGACCTGGAGGCATCTGCCCGGGTGCCATTCCAGGAGGAGGCATCATACCAGGCGGAGGCATGTAGGGAGGCTGACCGGGCATTGGCATCATGCGAGGGGCTTGGCTCATGGGTGGCATTCCCTGTAAATGACCAAAAAAAAAAAAAAAAGTCAGTAACTGTCTGAAAATAGAGCACAATGGAGTCAGCACACAAATTCCCAAAGATCCCAAATATACTAACAGGCATGGCTGCAGGTACTCCGGCCATAGCAGCTGTAGCCTTTTTCCCAGCGCCTGCTTCAGGGGCTTTAGGCTTTTTCTTCTCTTTCTTACGGTCGCGCTCCACATATGTGCCCTTCATTTTGGCAATGATATCAGAGTCCTGCTTTGAATACTGAATACGCTGTGAAGAGATTTTAAGAGCATCTTAGTTCAGATTACAACATCTTGGCTTACTTAAAAGTATTAGTATTATGAGTGTATATTTTATATATATACCAACCACAGATCTTACCATAGGTTTATCATAAAATGGGAAGCCTTGCATAGAGCGAAGTGCATTGGAAGCACTATTGATCTCCTTGAAGATCACAAAGGCCTGACCCCTCATTTTCAGTGTAGGAGAAACAAGGATGTCCAGAATTTGTCCAAACTGGGAGAATATAGCATACAACGACTTCTTCAGTTCTATTCAAAGAAGAGGAAAGGGTCGCAATGTCAACAATATACAAAATCGTTTTATTAAAAACAAAGACAAACAGACCCATACCATCTTTTTTGATTTTTTCATTTAAGTTGTTGATGTAAATAGTGTGATTTAACCGCATCTCCTGGTTCGCCATGATTCTGGAATAAAACAGATATTAAAGCCTCTGCAGATACTGATCACATCTGTTTTAGTAAACAGAAAATCATCAAGAAGAAAGAAATACGTTTATTTATTTATTTTACAATAAATTACGCTATAAATCTGTGAATGACTGACCTACCTCGTTGTTTTTAACGGAAGCTAGTGAGTTAGCTTAATTTAATCGCGAATTATTACAGTTTTACTATTCAAAGAAAACACGTATTTTGACAAAAAAAAATCTAATAAGATGACAATTAGACACATTTACTCACAAGTTTTAAAAGAGCTTCAACCAAACAAACGTGCAATAAAAGCCCGCCTATTTAAGAATTCGATTGGACAGCTGGTCTCCCGGCGAACCTGCTGATTGGTTGTCTGGCCAGCACACTCCAAAGCTCTTGCTCATTGGCTATTTCAGAGAAGAGCGGGCCGTTCTATGAACCGATTGGTGCGTTGGTCGTGTTACGCCGTTTTCTGTCCGGCTGTGGGAAAAAGCTTCTAATATTGAACAAACGATAGCATGCCCGTTTTATTCGTTCAATACAAACATTTTTAAATATTATTGTCGGATATTTTTATATTTTGATTGTGTTTTTGTATTTTGCCTCTCACGACCATGAGAGTGTATGACCTTATTTGGTATTCCCTAAATAGAGAACGCTACCCAGACTTCAGCTGCGCTTCTCAGCAGATAATGAAATAACTGAACTTCTTGGACGCTGATGTAGGTTTGTGTAACTTTGCAAATGCTTATATAATTAGCACGTGAATTCATTGCATCGTTTTATTATTGGACACTACATTTGTAAGGTATATGGGCTCGTATGTTACACCTTGTCATGTAAATCACAAAACTCTTCAGTGTTGTTTATTGTTTTTCATTTACTCCACAGTGTGAAAGTCTGGAGTAGCATGTCTATGGAGAATGTTGCACCTCCACCTCCACCTCCTCCACCTCCATCACTGGCTCGCTCAGTGTCCAGCAAGAAGAAGCTTTACCAGGCTTTATCAGAGGGAAGGGCCCCTGTAGAGGGGGACCATGAAGAGCCCAGAATTATTCTAGGACAGAGAGAGAGCAGGTGAGTACAAAACACAGTTTTATCCTGAGAAGACTTTTTTTTTTGTACAGTTATGATTTCATAATTTCTCCATAAAGTTTCAGGAAGGATCTGCAGTGGTTGCTGTTCAATAAGTATGTGCCTTCACTTATTCAAGATGGTCCACAGTAAGTTTCCATAAACATATTTAATGGTTGATGTTGATATTTTAGAGACCAGAGAGGCTGATATATACAGTTGGTCAAAAGTTTACACACCTTTGTAGAATCTGCAAAATGTTAACTGTTTTGCTGAAATAAGAGGGGTAATTTTATATGACCTCTGTTATTTTGGTAAAACAATTAACATTTATTTTAATATATAAATTGTTATAGTTGTTTTATGAAAATATGAGAGATAACATGAATTTTGTGTGATCCCTCTTATTATGGTAAAATAATTAACATTTTGCAGATTGCAACTCTCTCTCTCTCCCTCTCTCTCTCTCTCTATATATATATGTGTGTGTGTGTGTGTGTGTGTGTGTGTGTGTGTGTGTGTTTCTATATATCTCAACTCAACTCAACTCAATTTATATAGCACCAATAAAAACAACATTAGTTGACCAAGGTGCTGTACAATCAATAAAAAAAACAACAGGATTAATACTCAAAACAACATAGATTACAACACAGAACAGAGCTGACACCACACATTTAACTACAATTAAAGGCTAACGAGAAAAGATGGGTTTTGAGTTTGGCTGTAAACTCATTCAATGTATATGTGTGTGTGTGGATTACTCTTATTTTTTCAGTAATTTAATTACAGTTACTTCTTATGTAATTGAACTTAATACTGTGTATAGACTGTAGAACATTTATATACAATACAATAGTGGATTTAACATCAAAATTTAAAGTCTAACCTTTAAATGCATGCTTTTATGTAGCCTTCTCACTTTAAATACTTTGGTGAGTTAATAAGAATATTGCTAACACTTTAGTGTCCAATTCTCACTATTAACTAGTTGGTTATTAGCATGAATATTACTGGGATATTGACTGTTTATTATTACTTTAAAAACACATATTAATGTCTTATTCTGCAAGACCTTATTCTAAATCCTTAATCCTACCCAATTCCTACCAATTCTTAAACTTAACAACTACTTTATTAAGTATTAATAAGCAGTAATTAGGAGTATATTGTGGCAAAAGTCATAGTTAATAGTAAGAACTGGACTCTAATCTAAAGTGTGGCCAGAATAATGTATGTAGTTATCTATTATTTATTTGAAATAATTAAAAGAACCGTTTCATGTCTATCCTTGTATCATTAACTTGTTGAGGTTGATATAGGATTTAGAAAGTAATTAGTAATAAGTAATTAAATACTTTTTGGAGAGAGTAATTTGTACAGTAATCTAATTACACAGTTGAAGATGTAATTAGTAACTAGTAATTAATTACTTTTTTAGAGTAACTTACCCAACACTGATGATATCACACTCTTTAATTTAAATATTTAATTTAAAGATATCAAAAATGTGTGCTATTATTCTGTATTACAATATTACATAATATTTACTAAATTAGAAATAAATAATTTTAAAATGAATCAAAAAGGGGAAGTCATTTAAACTTGATTTAAAAAATAAACCTGTAAATTAAAGAGATTAATACTTAGCAAATTATTGATTATTTAATCATATTGTGGTATTTTGCACAAATAAAGAAAATGTTAAAAATATTTAAAAAAAAAAAAAAAAAAAGAAGAAAACATTGTAACCAACAGTGTGCTCAAAATATGGTAAGTCTGCACACCCTGGGAATTATTTTCACAAATAAAGACCTGAGTTAGTATAGTTCACAAAGACAAAAATCATAAATAAATAAATAAATAATAATAATAGTAATAAAAAACCTTTGTAACTTTAAAACTTTAACTGGAAAAAAAAAAAAAACCTTTGTTTAAACTTCAAGGCAACAGTTTTCATTTTCATTTAGTTGATCTTGATGTACTAAAATAATTCTACAAAAAGTAATACAAAAATACAAATGACAAAAACAACAAAATTTCAAAAACTTTAACTAAAATTAAAATGAAAACAAAAAAATCTAAAAATAAAAACTAATTCAAAATATTAATTAAAACCTATAAAAATATCCTAATGATACTAAAATATCAGTGATAAAGTGAAGAACTGAAAAGATCAGTTAATGCTAATTTTACATTTTCCTGTACATAAATATTCTGACACTTATCAGCCAAACAGAAAAAATGATCAACTGATATCTGCCTTGACAATATATCGGTCCATTGCTGTTGATTTACTGCATGTGTGGCTGCATGTTTTTGCACTGCTAGATGATATTTCATTGCTGTTGTATGTAACTTCAGATGTGGTCTTGTGGCCTTATGTATGGCGACTCATCTTCTGCAGCCTCCTAAGACGGTGGTGCTGGAGACACTGGTCCAGATGGCAAAAGACAACGGCTACACTGAGCAAGGAGAAATGTTTTCTGGTACTTAGTAAATGTAACTGTCATATGTGGACTAAATGTAACTTCATGGAATTAAGCATTAACATGTTGAAGAAACAGAAACTAGTGTTGGGTAATTGACTTAAGCGTATTTGTGGCTTTCTACACTTTAAACAGAAGACTACTAAATGCTACAATGTTTGTGTTTTTTTTCTGTTTTGAAATAGCTAGTGACATGGCCAAGCTGGCAGAGGAAGTGTGTGGATGCAGAGTTCAGAGGTTATCAGGAGGCATGATGGGAGAAAACACTGCTGCCATTCTTAAACACCTCGCTGGCGGGCAACCTGTTCTTATACCGTATCTTTACTACTTACATATTTGATTGTTCATGTAGGCTTACAATTGCTTTTGTTTTTTTTGTTGTTTTTTTTTTTTGTTTTTTGTTTTTTTGCTTTTATTTTATTTATTTATTTATGTTACCTCTAGGCCACTTTTTAGTTTTGCTTACTGTTTGTGTTTGTGTGTGTGTGTGTGTGTGTGTGTGTGTGTGTGTGCGTGTGTGTGTGGTTTTATTTATTCTTATTTTACCACTACATTTTTTGTTTGTTTGTTTGTTTTTTTGGCACTGTTTTCAGAAATTTTTCTATTGTATCATTTTACCTCTAGGCCTTTTTTTTAAATTTAATTTTATTTAATTTTATTTTATTTTATTTTCACTGGGCCACTTTTTTGTTTTTTAGTTTAGTTTTATTTTACCGCTGAGTTTTTTTTTTTTTTAAATCATTGTTTTCTGAATTTTTTAGTTTTATTTAATTATATTATTGATCACTGTTTATTTTATTTTATTTTCACTAGGCCACTTTTTGTTTTTTGGTTTAATTTAGTTTAGTTTAATTTATTAATTTATTTAGGTTTTTTTTTTTTTTTGTTTTGGTTTGGTTTTGGGTTTTTTGGATCATTGTTTTCTGATTTTTTTTTTTTTTTTTTTTTTTTTTTTTTTTTTTTTTTAATTTTATTATTTTACCTGTAGGCCTCTTTTTGCTTTGATCACTGTTTATTTTATTTTATTTTATTTTATTTTATTTTATTTTATTTTATTTTATTTTATTTTATTTTATTTTATTTTATTTTATTTTATTTTCACAAGGCCATGTGTCTGACCTCTAAACTGACAACTTTGTTTGCAAGTGCTAACATAATCAAATAAAACATGATACAAAGGCACATATTCATATTCATGTGCATATTCCACTGTTTAATGAATCACATCTATTCAGACAGATTGTAGTTGTGCTCCTGACAGCTCTGGCACAGATATGATGAGGATTTTAACCATGAGCCCTGTCTACGCAATGGCCACAAAGCCCACTGGGCAGTCATCTCAGGTGAGACCAAACAATTCCTCAATAAGTTAAAATTTATGTCACAAAGTTATATGATGAAACAACACTTAAGTCTAATAATATCTGTCTTTATCCAGGTGTATTATTAGGCTTAAGACAGGGATGTGTGGACAGCAAACACTTCCCCCCTGACCTCACACTTCCCTGGCTGCATCTCTCTCAGAATGAGGCTTCTGTCTCATGGCTGACCGATGACATTAAAGAGGTGTTTGTTCTGGCTAAACAGGGGAAGAGTCTACGTTATCAGCTGTGGAAGTTTGAGTTGGTAACACAGAGCAACAATCAACTCAAGGAGATGGACCCTCAGAGAGCCAGCGATGGGACTCGGTACGTGCTTCCTCCTGGTGGCGTACAGGACGGTCTGGCAGGACAAGTGCTGCTGCTCCACACCAACTCGCAGAAGAGCTGATCAAGAACACCAAAGACTAATGCTGAGTAAAAAAAATATCGATTTCATGATTTTAATTGATTCTCATTTTTACGAAACAATATTGATTCTTAAATCGATTCGTGTAGCCTGTTTTCGGTTAATGAACGGAACATTGGAGCGCACCTCCCATCCAATAAATAGCAATAAGCTTTGTGCTTTGTTACTTTTGATATGAAACAAAGTATCAGATTTCAAATTCTGTCCATTTTATTACACTATTCAAACAATTAATGTCGTTTCGGCACTGTTTAATGCGGAGTGACAGATCGCTTGAAGAGAGGCAGCAGCGCGAAACATGTGAACTGATCATCTCGCGAAATAAACATGAATGAATGTCCGAAGGTATTAAAAGAAAGAGTACAATTCTCGAAATCAGTATCCTGTCTCATGTAATCACTCAATTATTTCAACCGCGCAAAAGACGTCAGTACCTCAGAAAAAAAAAAAAAACATATTCTGTGACCAAAAACTCGTTATTCAGCTAGAACAATTAACTCTAGAGAAGAGCATTTCGCTAAATATATGCACCATGTAACATATCTGTTATAATTTTTACTGTGCTTTAATTAATTTATATTTAAATAAATACGTCAAGCTTTTATGACAGCAACCATTTAAATGTTTGAATTTCAAAAAACAAATTGGGGTTGAAATCTAATTATGTAACATTAATTTAAAGTTAAAGTTAGTATTATAACATCAATATTATAAAAACTTCATTGTTGAGTGTAATTTAAGTGTTTGTATACAAATCAGCGTAGAGATTTTTTTCCCTTGAGAAAATTTGCCATGTACTGTACCTGATATAGATGGCCTACAAAATAATTGATATTGAATTGAGTCGAATCGCAAGCTTGGGAATCAGAATCGAATTGAATTGTGAAATTTGTGTCAAAACCCAGCCCCAAAAGACTCTTCTACAGGCGAAATGAGCTATTTCAGGAGCTGGTTGCACTCCTGTATTTTCAGTCCTTGTCCACTAGGTGTCCTTATAGTTTGAGTGTTTCTAAAGGTGCTACACAAAACATGAAGTGATAAAGTTCTGTGAAACTAAGAAACTGATGCAGATAATTATATTAGACCGGATGAAGAATGGTTACAGAGATAGATTCTTATTTGTAGTTTGGTTTGAAGTACATTTCACAAGCTTGTGAGCTTGTGAAACAAGTGGTTTTAAAGAATAAACTGGTAGATTTTTGACATTTTGTGGTTCAGATCCTTCTCTTTTCTAATTGTGGTGTCTGCTAGCTCTCAAGTTAATGGCAGCAATAATGGTTTTGACTCTTGTATTTAACAGCATTTATATAGTTAACTGTTTTGTTGACCAGTATGACGTAATCCTCTACTACTCTTAACATTCAAGTTGGATTCAGGACAAACAAACTGGATGGAGGATGGAAGTCAGATGTCATTTACTGATGACCCTCAGTAATAGAACAAAGTGTTTGGCTGTTCTGATGTCAACCAGCGGTTTTAGAAGCCTTCTGTTGTGCAAATTGAGGAAGAGCTGCTCTCCGCACAGGAAATTATGACAGAGGAAAACATCACTTGGCAGGAATAGAACATTTACTGTAATAAAGTGAGCAGTATCCTTGTAATACAAATCATGTCTAAAATATCCTCCTCACAGGAATGTTCAGGTCCATATAGTGCATTTATTTTAGGGTCAGAAAGATTTTTTGGTAACACTTTAGTATAGGGACCAATTCTCACTAATAAGTACTTGTTTATTAGCATGACTATTATTAACATATTTTGCATGACCATATTCTACATCTCTAATCCCACCCAATACATAAACTTAACAACTACCTCACTAACTATAAGCAGCAAATTATGAGTTTACTGAGGCAAAAGTCATAGTTAATGGTTTGTTAATAGTGAGAATTGGACCTTAAAGGAGTAGTTCACTTCCAGAACAAAAATTTACAGATAATGTACTCACCCCCTTGTCATCCAAGCTGTTCATGTCTTTCTTTCTTCAGTTGTAAAGAAATTGTTTTTTTGAGGAAAACATTTCAGGATTTCTCTCCATATAATGGACTTCTATGGTGCCCCCGAGTTTGAACTTCCAAAATGCAGTTTAAATGCAGCTTCAAAGGGCTCTAAACGAACCCAGCCGAGGAAAAAGGGTTTTTTCCGGTTCAAGACCAAGTTAAGGTATGTTGAAAAACTCCCATCCCTCGTCAAAAATCCTATTGGAATTTCAGTTTATCCTTTAGGATCTTATTGGATTCCTAGAATCCTATAGGACATTCCGATTGATTTTAATGGAATTTGACTTTGTCCTGTAGGATCTTATTGGAATCCTATAGGACATTCCGATTGATTTTAATGGAATTTGACTTTGTCCTGTAGGATCTTATTGGAATCCTATAGGACATTCCGGTTGATTTTAATGGAATTTGACTTTGTCCTATAGGATCTTATTGGATTCTTAGAATCCTATTGCACATTCCGATTGATTTTAATGGAATTTGACTTTGTCCTATAGGATCTTATTGGATTCTTAGAATCCTATTGCACATTCCGATTGATTTTAATGGAATTTGACTTTGTCCTATAGGATCTTATTGGATTCTTAGAATCCTATTGCACATTCCGATTGATTTTAATGGAATTTGACTTTGTCCTATAGGATCTTATTGGATTCTTAGAATCCTATTGGACATTCCGATTGATTTTAATGGAATTTGACTTTGTCCTATAGGATCTTATTGGATTCATTAGAATCCTATTGGACATTATGATTGATTTTTAATGGAATTTCACTTTGTCCTATAGGATTTTATTTGATCCTTAGAATACTATTGGACATACTGATTTATTTTAATGGGATTTTACTATGTCCTGTAGGATTTTATTTGATGCTTAGAATCTTATTGGACTTTGTGTTTTATTTAATGGGATTTAAATTTTTCCTGTAGGATCTTTAATTGATTTGTATCATATTGGACATTGTGATTTGTAAATGGAAATTCAATTTGTCCTGTAAGATCTTATTTGATTCTGTTAATTAATTACTTTTTAAGAGTAACACTGCATGTGTGTACTTGTAACCCTCAATCAAAATGCAACCTATATCCTCCTGAGACCCAGCAATGGAGTTTTTGCCTCTGTAGTGGACATTCTATTTTAGTGAATTTCTCTGAGACCTCACATGTCACAGTTGTAAGTCTGGATGTTCTTTACAGAGCACATTCAGGGCGTTTTAGAGATACTAAATGTTTGGAAGCTTCACCATGCCCACACCCTCTCCTAGGTCTTTAAAAATGGCTAAATTTAATTTAGTGAAAAATTTCACATCCTTATGGAAATATGATTATTTTTTGTAATTGTCATTTAAATCTGAATAATTTTCAAATTGTTTGTTATAAAGCAACATCTCAGGAAAATGTTATGGGTTTTCAAATTCAAATATGACTTCCTGTTATGAAACAGGACATCATTTCATACATGTCCGCTGTAGAGGACACCAGGACTAAAAGCATGTTTATTATGCATTTTGGGAGACATAACAATTGAATAGGAAAATAAATTATAGGCTATATCAATTTTCTTATGAAATATTAGGTATTATTATGAAAATCTGACCAATTTTTACTCCCATTATGACAATTCTTTTTCAGCATGCTGTCCCAACAGCAAAACATTAATATGCTAATTAGATACAGTGTATAGATACACCATGTTTAATGGGAAAACCAGTTTATGGAAATTTTTACACACACATTGCATAAAACAAAATGGTATATCAAATCATTTTGTTATATATTTTATAACATAGTTGAGAATAATCCTTAAACAAAGTTTATTATAAAAATCCTGAAACCTAAAAACTGATAGGTGATTTAAAAAATATATTTTATATATATATATATATATATATTAAAATATATTTTTTCTGAGTGCTAGTGTCCTCTACAGAGGACATAGAATAAAATATGAATAAAATGTAATTTTTCCAAAAATGTTAATTTTCTTATGCTCTAACAATGCAATGACATGAAAAAATACTAAATTCACAAAGCTTTTTTTTTGGAGGGGGGTCTCAGGAGGATATGAATGCACACAAATATAACTGAAATTCATAATATTACAGTAAGGCAAAGATAATAAATATGACGTTTCATAATGTTCGAATAAGTTAAAATGTATTACATGTGAATAAAAATTCGTAGAAATATATGTGGTATTATCCTGACGCTTCCCCTTTAAGAAATCCAGCGCGCGTGCAACAGTAGCGCGCATACTTTGAACAGTAACAGTCAAAGAGGAGAAAAAGCTGAGAAATCAAGTGATTAACGTTGTTTAACTTGTTAAAAGTTTATTTAAAGACGCTAAAAAGGAAGGAATAGTAATACTTATCTGATCTGCATCCTAAACGAACAATTTTGGGTGAACGATATCTGTTGGTGAGTTGTTGAGCTCGTTTTATTGTAAGGTGATTAGCACAGGATTCCGCTGTTACATAGCAAAATATATTAACAACTGCTATTAATGAAATATTAATGTATGCTGTTTATAATTTTATTGTATAAAACACTGGAGTAGTGAGTACAAAATGCCTATTCTGCCACCATTTTGAGCTGTTTTGAACGTTGTGCTTTACGGTTTTGTATAGCACTATTTTAATTATTTGTATTGATGGAGTAATATGATGTTCTTATGGCCTGTTGTCCAGGACAGGTTTTATGTTCCAGTTAAAAAGTTTGACATTGGACAACGATTCTCTCGTGATATATGTGTGTGTACATGAAGAAGACGTGCATGACAAGACAGAGAGAGGACCTGTTGTTGCCTGGTAACCAGTTGACCTTCTGCACTGAGCGCTCTTTATAAAATAAGCCAGCTCGTAAACTTCAGGTAAAGCTGATTTAATGTTGTGGTTTATATAGGTAGAGACTCTTGAGACCCTTACAGAAACCTCTACTGCCTCGTTCTTGTCAGAAATCAAGAAAAAATAATAATTGCAACACGGTAAGTAGGGCTGGGCGATATGGCCTAAAAAAAATCCCCGATTTTTTCACAAAAAATCCGATTTACGATTTAAATCGATCCCCCCCATATGCATATGACAAAGAAATTGTTCAAAACAAGTTTTAACTTTATTTTGTTTTGATTTTCCCTTCTGGGATTTGATCTGGATTTCCCCCTTGAGGTTAAAGTGCAATCAGAAACAACAAGCCACAGAGACAAGATGGCAGGCCCTGCGTGAATCCGTATTCAGAAAGGCACGGAAAACAAATAACGATTGCTAACCGTTGCCTGTTACAGTTACATTACAGTACATAAAATTTCACTTAAACAGAAAAAGGAGAGATGACTCAGGACAATGACAAATGATTTGCAGATCATGAGCAAAACTGACAAACATCTAATCTTGTAAAATGTGTGGTAAGTACTGCCGCTCCATAGCATAAACACGGATGTGCGATCGCCAATCTCGAAAGTGAAAGTGAAACTAAAAAGCGATCGTGCATTCAAAAGCAGCTGCAATGCATAATAGCGGCTCCCTGATTCCCGTAATTTTATATACAGTATGATGATCACCCAATGATAAAACTGAGAGGGAAAGAAATATACATTTTCCTCCCATCTCATATTTATTCTCCGCAGTGAGTCAATGTCATGGACGTAAGGGCAGAGCAAGTTTAAATATCTTTCTAGTCTATATTTCCATCTTGCAATCCCACTGTTAAATATCTTTCTAGTCTATATTTCCATCTTGCAATCCCACTGTTTTGGGTATTAAAAACCAATTATTTTTTCCTTGAATTAACGGTAATGTACTGGCAGCACGGTTGCCAGTAAGTAACTGTTTTTCTACAGTTTGTTGCCTTAAATTAATTACAGTTTATTGCTGTTAAATTACATTTCATGCTGGGTTTTTTTTTCCATCTTACATCTTTAACTCTTTAAACCCCACAGCAAAATCCTCAGTTTTAAATGAACACTTATAATGTGTGCACACTACAGAGTGTTAGAGTAACACTGAATCAGTGCTGAAGTTAATGAGATAATTCTGTGATTAATTAAATGATGAGTGTGCATTAGTGATGAACAGATGCTAACAAGCAGAATCACTGAATGAAAGAGAAACACAACTACAACTGACTTCAGCCACAGCCGAAGTTGAAATCAACTGAAATAAAGAAGACATTAAATCTCTCAAGATCTGATTAAACAACTCCTAAATCAGCATTACTTCACACATTACTTACCAGACTGATGCTATTTCTCACAGAAATGCAAGTTTTTTTTTTTTTTTTTGGTTTTTTTTTTTTTTTTTTCGTTTTTTTTGTTTTTTTAACTACTATGATGAAGATCAGTGTTAGTTTTAGTTGGGCTCTTGAACCTTGACTTTTTAACATTAACTTTTTTTTTTTTTGGCTGTTGTAAACATGTTTTAAAACATTTGTTATGGCAAAAATAACCAACGCAAAAGCTGTAATATTGTTAGTTATGTTTTGCTAATGACATAACCATCGTTAAAGACCATAGTCACTATTTTTTTTTCTCCAGTGTCTCTTCTGTTACCAAAGTGATGTACTAACAGCCTACTCATTCTTTTGCTCTAGTTTATGTAAGATTGTTAAAAACATTACTGACCAAAAAAAAAAAAAAAACTCTATAGTGTTATGAACCACACACCTCAAGAATCAGCGTATGAATCTCAACAATGGTCAAGTCAAGTCACCTTTATTTATATAGCGCTTTTAACAATACAGATTGTGTCAAAGCACTTAACAGTATCAAATTGGAGGATAGAGTGTCAGTAATGTATAATAATAAGATTAAACACTCAATTTTCAGTTAAAGGCATTTCATTATTGAATTCAGAGATGTCATTGTCTAGCTCAGTTTAGTTTAAATAGTATATATGAAATCAAATTGACGATAATCGTTAGAAATTAAGTGTCCCCAACTGAGCAAGCCAGAGGCGACAGCGGCAAGGAACGAAAACTCCCTCTGTGACAGAATGGAGAAAAAAACCTTGGGAGAAACCAGGCTCAGTCGGGGGGCCAGTTCTCCTCTGGCCAGGATATTATTATTTATTTTTTTACTTATTGTATTAATTAAATTTTAAATGTATAAATGTATTATATTTCTATTTTTATATTGTTGCAATTTCTAACAATAATAGTATTATGTAGTTAGGTATTTTATTATATTATAGTTATTTTGTTTAATTTTAAGTTTTATTGTATTTAAGTCGAGGTCTTCACTGGGGATATGTCCCCGGGGCTCATCCAGGTGTCCGGCCTCCGCCGACGGTCAGGGTCGCAGACATCATCTCCCGGCGCCATCTGATCCGGACACGGACTGAGAAACAGAATAATAAAGAAACAGACAAATATTAGCGTAGATGCCATTCTTCTTACGATGTAACGAGTACATCGTGTGTTATGAGGAGTGTTCCCGGTTCCGGTTGATCTAATTAATGCAGCCTAACAATCCTTTAACGGATTTGAATAATAGAAGTGTATTAGTGTGTTATGTGTAAGCCAGGTTAAAGAAATGTGTCTTTAATCTAGATTTAAACTGACACAGTGTGTCTGCCTCCCGAACAGTGTTAGGTAGATTGTTCCAGAGTTTGGGCGCTAAATAGGAAAAGGATCTGCCGCCCGCAGTCGATTTTGATATTCTAGGTATTATCAAATGGCCAGAGTTTTGAGAACGCAGCAGACGTGGAGGACTATAATGTGATAAGAGCTCGCTCAAGTACTGAGGAGCTAAGCCATTCAGGGCTTTATAAGTAATTAACAAGATTTTAAAATCTATCCGATGTTTGATAGGGAGCCAGTGCAGTGTTGACAGAACCGGGCTAATATGGTCATACTTCCTGGTTCTAGTAAGGACTCTAGCTGCTGCATTTTGGACCAACTGTAGTTTATTGATCAAGCGTGCAGGACAACCACCCAGTAAAGCATTACAATAGTCTAACCTTGAGGTCATAAACGCATGAATTAGCATTTCTGCATTTGACGTTGAGAGCATAGGTCGCAATTTAGATATGTTTTTGAGATGGAAAAACGCAGTTTTACAGATACTAGAAACATGGCTTTCAAATGAAAGATTGCTATCAAACAGCACACCTAGGTTCCTAACTGATGAAGAAGAATTGACAGAGCAGCCGTCAAGTGTTAGATAGTGTTCTAGGTTATTACATGTGGGGTTTTTAGGTCCGATAATTAACACCTCTGTTTTTTCAGAATTTAGCAGTAAGAAGTTACTCGTCATCCAGTTTTTTATATCGACTATACATTCCGTTAGTTTCTCAATTTGGTGTGTTTCACCGGGCCGTGAAGAAATATAGAGCTGAGTATCATCAGCATAACAGTGAAAGCTAACACCATGTCTCCTGATAATATCTCCCAAGGGTAACATGTAAAGCGTGAAAAGTAACGGCCCTAGTACTGAGCCTTGAGGTACTCCATACTGCACTTGTGATCGATATGATACCTCTTCATTTACTGCTACGAACTGATGGCGGTCAGATAAGTACGATTTGAACCATGCTAAGGCACTTCCACTAATGCCAACTAAGTTTTCTAGTCTATTCAAAAGAATGTTGTGGTCGATAGTGTCAAACGCAGCGCTAAGATCCAGTAGAACTAATAAAGAGATACAACCATGATCAGAAAGTGACTATCACTTGTCACTTGGTGACTATCAACCAAAATAAATAAACAGATCAACTCTGAACATCACAAAGCACGCTACTAAAACTCAACACAAAAATAAAAGCAAATAGAAAGAATTAGAGGAAATAAGTGGACAATTCAATGGCTTAATTTATTCATGCCGCAATGCATGCTGGGAGTCATAGGTGAGTTTTGTACTGTGCTGGTACCCAGCATGCATTGCAGCATGAAGTTTTGCCTCACCATTGTTGAGATTCATATGTTGATTCTTGATGTCTGTATGTGTCTAAATGATGCAGTAGGGCTGAAGGTTTTGTGCAAAAGATGTTTTACAATTCTTCATAATAGATTGTTATTTTGCAGCATTGTAAATATCATGAATCTAATAAAAATCCCACACCACTTGATTAAAGACTGAATGAGAAGCAGGCTGCTTCATAATGATTATAATCCAAAAGCACTTCCTTACAACTTTTTTAGCCTTTGTTGCTATAACAAACAAATTTTACAAACACAGATACAACAGCCAGAAAAAATTTAGCATTAAAAAGTCAAGGGTCAAGAGCCCAAACTAAAGCAAACGCTCATCGCCATAATGGTGAGGTCAAACGAAATGTTTTCAATAAAGCATCTAAATCTCTATTAATTCTCAAAGACTTTTTGTAGATATATGACATAAATAAAGTCAAACTGTAATTCATGAAACTGGTGATGTTGTTTGTGGAGTTGTTTAATCATCCTCTGCTGTTTTATTTCAGTTGATTTCATCTAAGGCTGTGGCTGAAGTCGTAGTTCTTGTGTGTGTCTTGTTTCTCTTTCCATCAGTGAATCTGCTCATTAACAGCAGCTGTTCATCATTGGCTGAATTCACTCATTAGTGTTCATCCTCTCTGTCAGGTGGACTATATTAGTAAACTCATGTAGGGAATAGTGAACGAGGGTGTAGGATGTGATTTGAAACACAGCCTCTGAGTGCTGAATCTGAGCGCTGTTACTTCACAGGACCGCAGAAGGATACTTTCTCGAAAACAACAAATATTACCCAGAAGTCATTGTTTTTTTTATGGGACTTTACTGTTGTCATGAAAAAACAGGATGTTACTGTCAGAATATGGCCATTTTTTTACAGCATTTTTTTACAGTGAGAGATGCTATCTCCCAAATGACATCATAATGGTATTGTTGATAATATATATATATATATATATATATATATATATATATATAATGTATGTATGTATGTGTGTGTGTGTGTATATATATATATATATATATATATATATATATATATATATACATATATATATATATATGTTGGCATTTGATATCCCACGACAGCTTGTCTTTGACTTTGTTCTTATACTTTATTGTTCTTGGTATATGTGGATGTTTGGTCCTCTCAGATAAAAAAAAAAAAAATTCTTCAAATTGTGAATGGATTTTGTATAGAAACTAAGCAAAGAGCACAGTACAATTGACCGGAAATGACTGAGCTGGCTTATCTAAAACCAGGAAGTAATCGTGCATATGGTCAATTGACAGAGCATTAGTGATTGCTTTGAAATATATTGGTTACAATATTTTTCATACTTTTTCCGGGTTTTCCCTTGACTGAATTGGATCTGTTTTTTGTTATTTTTTTCTCTTTTTACATTACACACAAACTGAACTTTATTACATTCATTGCATGAAATGAACAGTATTATACACCTCAAAGGAAATTTAAACTGAGTTATGATATCAAATTCTACTTACTGTTTGATGTTTTATTGTTCTGTGTTGTGTTGTGATGTGATTGTATTTGCTATTATTATTATTGTTACAGTAAAGTGTTATTTTTATATTCAACTTCTGGTCTCCTGGTATAAGCTTTATATCTTCCTCCCCAATTCTTTTCGAGTCTAGAACTGGTACAGTGGATATTTGCATTGGAGGACGCAAGTGCTACATACTGTATGTGTGTGTCATCAATCCATTTTCAGTGCCTTAGAAATGTTTTGCACTAATGATGTGTGCTGCACAAATCACCTCCCATGTTGTTTACAATGTTACTGCAGGTTGTGCAGCATACAGTGAACAATGTCTATGTCAGGATTTAAGCAAACTGCAAGTACAATTTGTTAGTAAAACAAATACAGTGGAAAAGTGCACCTTTAGAATAATAAAAAAAAAAATCCTATAGGATTAAAATCCCATTCAAATCCTATAGGATTGATACTACAGGATATTTATGTTTTGTCCTATGAGACTATTCCTATCGGAATCCTATGGGAATGGTTCCAAAATACAATAGAAATTCCAATTGGAATCCTGTACAAATTTCCTATTGGAATCCTTTAGGATTTTTTGACAAGGGATCTCATTTTCTCCTCCAACTTCAAAATCATCCTACATCACTGTTTTACCGTATTTTTGTAAAGGGTGTTTGATCTTCTTTGCATGTTCATGTTGTAAACACTGGGTCAGTACTTCTGCAGCGATGTAGGACGATTTTGAAGTTGGAGGAGAAAATGAGATGAGAGTTTTTAGACCTACCCTAACTGTCTTGAACCGGAAAAAAACAGTTCACGCAGAGCTAGACAAGACGAGCGGTTGAGGTTAAAAAGTATAAAAAAAAATAACATACAGGGCAAGTGGGCCGTGTGGGTGGGCCAGATCCCTGACCTGGGCTGCACTACATGTCTCACTTTTTTTTTTTAATGCATCTCAAACTAGCTGAGACATATACACATCCACACATTAAAAACATAATTAATTAGAAAATAAATTAATAAATAAATAGACATATAAGTGTGGCATGTAGGTAGTGGCCGGGGATGGCTGATGTTTGGGGAGACGGGGGGGGGCTTTGGGCCCTGTTGCCTAGCAGCATCCTTTCCTGGCACCCCCGTTGGGTTGTGACATGGGCTGGGGAATTAAGTTCTGATATGTCGTAGCCACGGTGGGATCAGAGGCACACTCCCCCCCAATTATTAAACATTTATTAATTTATAATCCAATACTAATATTATTAATATTATTTATACTTGCCCTCTTCGTTGTACTCCACCCCTCCCCAGTTTTGATGAAATCATTATTTTTATTATTATTATTATTATTATCATTATGATTAATATTATTATAGTTATTATTGTTGCTAATAACATTTGTTGTCTCTATTATTATTAGTCTTTATTTATTTATATTTATATATTTACTTATGTTTTTTTTTTTACTCATATCTGTTATCAATCTATTATGATGCTATTTCAGTTGTATGCTTCCTTCCCCAACCCTAGATACAATGACACACACACAAACACATACGCGCACACACACACACACACACACATGCTCACAGACATATGAATGCAAATACAGGAGTTAATCAGAACAGACTTGTAATGTTGGCCATCAGTATGTTTGTTTGTCCAAGTGGTTCTTTGTCTTATGTGTTATATGTTTGGTCCATGGGGTTGTATATACATTGTAATGTATTTATTTATTTATTTTTAAGAAAATAACCGATCGTTTCGCTAGATAAGACCCTTTTTCCTCGGCTGGGATCGTTTAGAGCCCATTGAAGCTGCATTTAAACTGCATTTTGGAAGTTCAAACTCGGGGGCACCGTAGAAGTCCATTATATGGAGAGAAATCCTGAAATGTTTTCCTCGAAAAACAATTTCTTTACGACTGAAGAAAGAAAGACATGAACATCTTGGATGACAAGGGGGTGAGTACATTATCTGTAAATTTTTGTTATGGACGTGAACTACTCCTTTAAAATAAAATGACTGATTTTTTTAAAGTGTTTTTGAAAGAGGTCTGTTTTGCTCACCAAGGCTGCATTTATTTAAAAAAAATTCAGTAAGTATAGTAATATTTTGAAATATTATTACAACTTAAAACAACTGCTTTATTTAATAATATCTTTTAAAATGCTATTTATTTTTGTGATGTCAAAGCTGAATGTCCAGCAACATTACTTCAGTCTTCAGTGTCACATGGTCCTTCAGAAATCATCTAATATGCTGATTTGGTGCTCAAAAAATGTCTTAAAGATTTTTTGTTGTTGCATTTTCACCTTTAGAGTTGACAGGAAGCAAAGTGGGAGAGTGATGGGGAGCGGGATCAGGAAAGGTCCTCGAGTCGGGATTCGAACTCGGGATGACCGTAGGGCAAAGGTGCTGCCCACGAGGCTATCGGCACCAACAAATTTATTATTTTTAATGATTGTGCTGCTTAATAGTTTTCTGATTGTCACTTTGTCAATTAATTTCTTTAAAAAAAATAAATAAATAACATTGAGGAAACGCAGGGGTGCGTTTCCCCAAAAGCATTGTTAGCTAACTATGGTCGTTAGTTCCATTGACCGCTATTGGTAACGATGGAACTTGCGACCATAGTTGCTTTTGGGAAACGCACCCCAGTATGGTAATGTTTCAATGATCATTTCTTTTAGTAATGGTGAATCAGAAAGTGAACAGAAGAAACACAGTATATTAAACAATAATAATTCCAGTTTATTGTATTATATTATTGGCTTTCAAGACAAAGATTCAAGGTGATGTGAATACAGATGCTCAGTCCCTATTGCAATTAAACTGTTGTCTCAAACAGTATTAAATAGGCTGAGACAACTAAAAGAAAATGCAACCCACCATCCAGTTCTCTAAAACATGCAGTACAGTAGCTAGAAACCAATTTCAACAATTTGAATGACACACAATACTTTCGATAATCTGTAAACAATGCTGTGGATCTCCAAAAGAATGTGTGAGACATTAAGTTCACTGTTTCCACAAGGAAATACTGACAGATGGGAATGTTGTGTTGGAACGTTGACAGACACACCAACAGACAGTGTGCAGGTCCGCTCGAGACGGAAAATACAATCTCTGAAGCTGTAAGATAAAAAAAAAAACCACACAAACACACACAGAGTGGTAGAACATCACGTTCCGTAAACTAACACCAACAAAAAGTCCAGGTGAGGTAACCACTTTAATATCATGGTTGTGATATTGTGCAAGAGGGTATTATGTTTTTATGATGATTATGTCTGAAATTAAACAAACATGAAGATGCATCTGCAAAACCATGACAGCAGTAGCCCTGACACTTACGATCTGCTTATACACCAAAAGAAATTTTCCACCACAGTTTGAGAGATCAACCGTCAGATTTGTTCTTCATGCAAATAAACTGATATGATCACTATGAAGCTGAACTCCACAGTGCCTGCTATGAGGTGGAAAAAGCTGAGGTCGGAGGTCATTCTGCTGTGTACCAACACAAAAGCTCACAAAATGATTTATTTAAAGAAAAAAAAAAATCAGGTTAATAGTCCTTGATCCAGATAAAGATGGTTAACCTCTCAAACCTATTCTAAACTTGCATGCATTTGGCTAACCTAGAAACCAAAACCATATGACTACCAGAGCTAACAGGTCAGTTACTGATGGATTACCTTAAAAACCAAACTGTTCCATCAACATGTGTTTATAACTATCAACTATACCTGGTGTCTTTGTAACCGTGGCTAGATTTAAGAAACACTGAATCTATTTCTCATCAATAAAATACAATCTTGGTGGGGTTTAACTATCCTCATTGTCTTGGGCAGTTAAGTGCAAAAAATAAACTCTACTACCTTATTTCTGACAAAGCCAATACGTTAACTGTTCGGTAGTAAAACTTCTGCTGACTGAACTGTTTAAGAGGTGATACCAGTCTGCAAAATTCAACCGGACATATGAGTCATGGAAATATATATCACACGTATAATCAAGATTAGAAGACCACAGGAAATAAAAAGCGGCAGTCTGCCTGTAGTTTGGCAGTTAGACCACCTTTCAGAAATAAATGAGGTATGGGTTAGACTCCAGAAATAAAACAAAATTAAAAAAAAAAAAAAAAAAAATTAAATAAGCACTATTTACATAACCATGGAAACCCAAAGAAAAATGTACAAGGAAAAACAAAACAAAAAAGCTATTCCAGTTGGATAGTGTTATCGTCATATTTGTAGGTTTAAAAAAAGAAAAAGAAGTGAACTTAGCATATATTCTTAAAAGAATAGAAGTTTCTTCTCATCTGTTGCTCCTTAAGTTCAGTATCAGTGTGTTTTGTCTCTGGTGGAGCTTCTGTGGATCTGCAGGACCACATGTGCAAAAAAGACTCAATGAGCTGGAGTCATGTTTTGTTCTCTCTTTATCTCTCCGACCGCACAAGAGCACACTCGTCTCAGGACTAATATCCTGTTTGTGTGCCTCCCTCCATCAACGTGTCCCTACACGTGACCCTTCGGGCTCAGGCATGTTCTGTGCATCCATCAGGGTGAAGGAGGGGTCGCGTCCTGCAGCATGTCTCCAAAGATCTGAATGAGGTTGTCCAGACCCCATAGGTACCCGTCCTCTCGGTTTCCCTCGGCCCAGGGTGTGCGGTGGTCTAGGGTTTGGGGTGGTGGTAGTGGGACGGTTTTACCAAAGTCAATCATCCATACTCGAGCCAGGCCTGAAGCATCGTGCACGAACAACAAAGAACTCCCAACCACCTGATGAGAAACAGAAGGGTTTCTTAAATGTGCAAATTTACAGGGCAAGGTTTTGAGGTTATGAAACATGACTTCTTGTGTTCCAGAGATGAAAATATTTTTGCCCGGGCAGGAAAAAGATTTCACAATATGGAAAGAACAGATTCCTCACCTCGTGTGTCCTGAAGAACTCTGACGCCTCTAGAGCACAGCGTAGCTCCACCAGTCTCTGCAGATAACTCCTCTGAAGGGGAAAAAAAAAAAAAAAAAAATGGTTCAAGACAACTGTAATTATCCATTGCCAGTTCCTGGATTGTGATTGGTTAGTACAGCTTTCCAGTGCTGCTAAAATATAGAACTATTGCGAGAAAAAACCTGGTTAGTTAGATATAGATATATACTGTAAATTAGATCCTGAAACGCCTACTACGGAAGAATTAATTAGTGTTATGAGCACTGATCTATAATAGAGATCATATATTCATTATATAGATTAGTGGTTATGAGAGATATTTTTTATTTTGGGAAGCCTATTCACAAAACATACAAACATACAAAACAAATACATTAAATAAAAATCAAACAAAAGATGAGGTGTTATGTTATTCACTTTTCTTCAACAAGAGTGGGGATCATTAGAAGTAATACCATCCATTTTTAAAATAAAATAAAATAAGATATTCACTTAATAAAATAATATTTTAATGTAAATTTTTGTGTTCTTTTGTGCCTTTTTTTAAACACAGCAACACCAGTTGTTAGCATAAAAAAATAAATAAATAAATAAAATTGTACTTTATTTTATTTTGGGAAGCCTATTTATTTGCCATAATTTCTAGTCCATTATTGTAACTTACATACTTTTTTTTTTTGTAAACATACATGAAAAATACAAAAATCAAAAATGAATAGGTGAAAATTACATTATTCACTTTTCTTTAACAAGAGTGGGGATCATTAGAAGTAGTATCATCTATTTTTAAAATAAAATAAAATATTCACTATATTCGTCCAGTGAAAAGGTGGTAAATTAATGAATTCACTTAATAAAATAATATTTTAATGACAATTTGTGTGTTCTTTTGTGCTTTTTTTTAAATAACCAGTAACACCCTTTAGCTATAACTGCAGTAATAATGTAGCAGGGCCTCTTTAATTTATTTCTTAATTTTACAAAGTCACTGGAGGTCAGATCATCACTTCAGAGAAATCAACGTTATCTGTTTTTTTTTTTTTTTTTTTTTCACAAGTATGATTATCAAATAAAACAGGAAATTGGCTAAAGTGAACGAAATAAAAACTCCAGTGCAGAATTAAAACAGTCCATTTCCTCTGATACCACTCACCAGTAACTGTGTGTTTCCATCCACAAAGTCACTCAAGGCCTTCATCACCTGCTCCTTATGTTTGGTTTTTTTAAAGCTGGTGTTGCATGTGCCATCTGCTTTCTAAACAGAAACATAGTGTGAACAGGAGAACAGTTCATGTTAATGCTACTTGTTTTTAATAGTGCAAATTTGCAAATATCAGATTTCTAAATAACAATGCATTCAGGAAAGTAGCTATGACGTATATTTGCATGTTTTTTGCAAAACACAGATAACAACTTCAAAATCACATCTATAAAAAGATTTTGTTTTATTACTAATGTTATCTGTATCTTTAATACTATATTTAAAACTAATATGTATTTTAATATATTTTTAAAATGTAATTTATTCCCGTGGTGGCAAAGCTGAAGTTTCAGCGGCCATTACTTCAGTCTTCAGTGTCACATGATCCTTCAGAAATGATTCTAATATGCTGATTTGGTGCTCAAGAAACATTTCTTCTTATTATCAATACTGAAAACAGTTGTGCTGCTTAATATTTTTATGGAAACTGTGATACATCTCTTTAAATAGTAAAAAAGTCAGTTTAGATCAATGTAATGTATCCTTGCTGAATAAATCCCATGTGATCTCCCACCTTGATGCCCTCTATGCGGAAACCAAGAGTGGCGGTTGAGCTCAGCGTTTCCCTCCATTGCATATATCGAGGTTTGAGAACTGCCTGCTGAGCTCTTTCCTCTGGACTGGGCGCTCCTGGGTCCACAGCTACCATTTTCTCATACATGTCCTTCCTAAGACGAGGACGCTCACGGGCCTTTACCAGCTCTTCTTCCAGGTATGTCCTGTAGTAAAAAAAAAAAAAAAAAAAAGACCCAATTGATCACACTACAGCCCACACACATCAGTTTATCACATTAATGACGTTAACCGCATCCTGCCACCTCCTGCATGTGTTTTTTTTTTTTCTTTACTATACATTTAGTTTGTTTGGTTAGGGCGGTTTTGGAGTTTGAAAAACAAATCGGAACATATCTATTGTTTATAATCTCTAAGGGCCAGTTTTACTAACAGCTTCCGCCAGCGCAAACCGTCTTTTGGCGTTAAAATAGTACCGATATGTAAATCAGATGTTGCGTCTATGTTCTTTAATTTGCGCATTGTTAGTAAATCATCCGCAGAAATTTCCACACCCATCGGCTCGTGTTAATTTGCCTTGCTTATTAAAACTGTCCCTATGCATCTTCTCACCTGCTTCCCATCTTGCAATCCATGATTGAAGGGGAGTCGAAGTCGGTCAGCAGATCATCCATTAGGTTGTAATCCTGGTTGTTCTGCTGCACAATACCATAGTAGCCAGGTACAAACGGCCGGAGGTTGTCATTCATCAGCTTCTCGAGACACTGCTGCTCACATTCACAATACTTCTTCAATAGTTTCCCATACTCGCCTGCCTGGAAACTACCTACACACAAAGATGCAAAGAAAGTGTTTATTTCATCAGTCCAAAATGATAGGTTAGGGAGCAGATGCAAGCTTTTTCCTTAATACAGGAATGAAACAAGAATTTGTTTTTACCTGCGTGGCCTGCGAGCTGAACCCAAGGATATCGTTTCTTAAATGAAACCACAAATGGAGAGCAATGCACCATGGTCTTTAACTTCCTCCACGATTTAGCCTGAAATCAAAAATCACATACACACAGATCAGACCAACATACTGCATTTTCTTTCATTTATAAATCATTTTCGAAACAGGCTAAATACGTTAAACTGAAACTGAATTGTGAAACAAGCCACATCTGTTTCCTCTAAACAAACATTTAGTGTCTAGACTGAGTTTCTGTAAAAACACTGACACCGTTTTTTCTTTTTTTTTGTTTTTCAGGCATGGGAGCTGAAGTCCCACAGGGAGGACTTTATCAGCGACACAAGGTCAACACAGAAGGCGTGACGCACACAGACTCACAGATTTCAGGTTATTGATTATAAAGCTCTGATCGATGAGGAATGTGTGAGTGTGGGAAATGACATAACCCAGCTGTTTGCAGGGGAACCAGAAAAACTTCATCATGACGTCCAGGGATACCACTCAAACTTTCACAATCACTGACAACTTCCTTAAATAATTAAAATAATTCCTAAAATAATTCCTTAAATGTTTTTCTTTTTATCTGTCGTTCATTTGCTTTGACAGGAATACGGAAACAACATAAACTGGAATGAGCAGTTTCTAGAATACGCTTGGTACCTGACCTTAAACGACTTGTGGAAAACTCATATACGAAAGTCTGAGAATACTACTTTTTTTCCAACCTGAAAATAAATAAGTTTTAGAGTTTAGAGGAAAAAAAAAAATCTGAAAAATTGTTATAAAAATGTTAAATATAAAAAAATATATAATTGTTATTATTAAACTTACAATGACAATTTATAATGAAATATTTATTTATTAAATTAGAAAAATAAAAAATAGAATAGAAGCATATATATCTTGATCTGTCCCCTTTCAGGTCTCTTGATTCCTTTTTACAATTCATACACTCATTCCTTCCTTCTAAACCATCCCCCCTTCACCGTGTGCTTTGTAAAGTCAACAGCTTGCTCTCCACACTTAGATGTAATTCAGTCTGTCCTCTGTGTTCCTGACTGACCCCCTTTGACGACATTATAGCCAACAGCGGACAGGCGACACCTCATAAAAGGCCTCTGTCTTTCTTCCTGTCCTTCTGCCTGGTTATACACACTTCTTGGAACTTCAGGAGAAGTATTCATTACATTTTCAAAACAGACACCATATTCTCTACTTTACATATATTTAAACATTTCTTACCAAAAATGTTTTTATCTATTGTGAAAAGTCAAACTGATCATATCTACAGTCTAAAACATTGTTTTATGCTTACAGTACCTCATATCTCAATTGTGATCGCAAAACAGGCTACCGATTCACGACGGCCACTCCCATTCTGATAATTCTAGAATATGAACTGTCACGGTGATAACAGCCAGGCCTTGTGGAGTGTCACAGTGAGATTCACCCCGGGTCAAAGGTCAAACCCACCCTGGACAAACAGTGCCACTCTATCTTCACGTCTGACTTATCTCAAGGACTTGCTCACACACGCACAAGCATAGAGGCTTTAATATTTCAGGCTCATTTGTCAGGTTACTGTTGATATTGGACAGATCTACTGCATATCTGACCCACAGAACATTCAGAAGAACCATATTTCACTAAACCTTTCATACAGTATTTATCTTTTAATACAGCATATGTTTTTGCGTACTACACTACGATTGAAAAGTTTGTTTTTCAAATAAGTCTCTTATGCTCACTAGGGCAACACTTTATTTTAAAGTGTCCTTATTACACGTTACATGTACTTACTATTATAGTAACAAATTATGCATAATTACATACAAGTAACCTTAAGCAAACCCTAGTCCTAACCTTAACCATAAGTGCATGTATTAATATTACTCAATACTTAAATGTATAATTATACTGTAACAAGGACACCTTAAAATAAAGTGTAACCCTCACTAAGGCTGTATTTATTTGAACAAAAATACAGTAAAAACAATAATATTGTGAAATACTATTACAATTCACAAGAATGTTTTCTATTTAAACATATTTTAACATTTAATTTATTCTTGTGATGCAAAGCTGAATTTTCAGCAGTTTTGTTTCAGCATGATCCTTCACAAATGTGGTGCTCAAGAAACAGTTCTGATAATTTTTTTTTTATATTCTTGATGAATAGAAAGTTCAAAACTATGATGGCGTTTTAGTGCCACGTTAAAAAAAAAAAAAAAATCTAAAATTACCAGATTAAAGTCGTAATATTTTGAAAATAAAGTCAAAATTATAAGAATAATGTCAAAGTATTTCGAGAATAAAGTCGAAATTTTTCGAGAATAAAGTCAAAATTTCGAGAATAAAGTTGAAATATTTCGAAAATAAAGTCGAAAAGTTTCAAGAATAAAGTCGAAATGTTTTGAGAATAAAGTTGAAATTACGAGAATTAAATCGTAGCAATTATAGTTATAATATGTTGAGAATATAGCCTATATTGCGCAAGCAAATGGCCCGGATTAAACTGATTTTCTTTGAAAAGAATATAACAACTTTCTGAAACTTTATGAACATGAATTCAAAGACTACATGGCATGTGTGTTTTAAACTAGATTTTTGAAACACTCCTATTTGTCACTGACCCTTTTGCCAAATCAACCCAGCAGCATGTGTGAATGTCTCTTACCTGGCAAGCAAGACAGCAGGCAGTCAGAAATGTATGGGAAAACAAAAGCATGCACAACCACACACTTAAAGCACACACTTCAAATAAGCGTGCAAAGACCCACGACTCCCGCACTGCCCTGTAACCACACATGCATCCGGGAAGCAGACTGAGCTGTAACACACTCACATCATGTGTATGGAGCACTGATTA
The DNA here is from genome assembly GCA_039654775.1 of Spinibarbus caldwelli. NCBI lineage: Eukaryota > Metazoa > Chordata > Actinopteri > Cypriniformes > Cyprinidae > Spinibarbus > Spinibarbus caldwelli. The sequence continues at coordinate 17,158,986 of CM077239.1, read as the reverse complement.
CCTCACAGCTCTGATAACTCTCTTTCTGTTGATTCCAGGTCTCTCGCTCACATGCACTTCTGCAGCTCAGCTGTCACTTTCACCATCTCAGTAAATTTATCAGTCCTCTGTCTCACTCGACAGTCGATGCCTTTCCTCTTGCTTTCTCAGATGTCCCCCCACATACTCTTACTCTCCCTCCCTCTCTGATCCTAATCCACCTTTCCTTCGCTAGCTCCCATGAAGCATATGCACTCTTCCTGACTTACTCACTCCCTTCTTACGAGCTTATAAAGAAATGTGTAAAAGAACATGTAAACAATGTCATGATATGAGGGTGTTATGTGGTTGCTTTTACTTATTGTCCCAAAGGGACCTCACTGTATTTTTATATTTTCAAATTAGTTTCGGTTTTAGTAATTTTGTTAAGTCCTTTTGTCTTTTTTTATTAGTTGTATTAGTCATGTTATATTTATTGGTTTTATGTGCTTTTGTCATCTCTATTTATCTTTAATCTATTTATTGTTTTAATTTTGCTAATTTTAGCACTTGAACTTATTTCAGTTAGTTGCCAAGTACATTTGTACATTTTTTAAAAGATTTTCATCTAGAATGTACATTTTATTTTATTTCAGATTTATTTCAATTACTGAAAGTGATTTTTAATAGTTTTGGTTTAAGTTATAGTTTTAGTAACTTTGTTAAGTACTTTTTTATTAGTTTTATTAGTGATGTTACGTTATATTTTATTACTTTTGTTATGTGCTTTTGTAATTTCTATTTAAATTTAATTTATTTTTTGTTTTAATTTGACTAATTTTAGCACTTAGACATTTCTCAGTTAGTTGCCAAGTACTTTTTTTCCCCATTTTTTAAAAGATTTTCATCTAGTATGTATATTTTATTTCAGATTTATTTCAATTACTGAAAATGATTTTTAATAGTTTGTTTAAATTCTAGATTTAGTTTTAGTAATTTTGTTAAGTGCTTTTGTCTTTTTTATGAGTTTTATTAGCTATGTTATGTTATATTTTATTAGTTTATGTGCTTTTGTAATTTCTATTCAGCTTTAATTTATTTTTTGTTTTAATTTTACTCATTTTAGCACAATTAGTTGCCAAGCACATTTTTACATTTTTTTAAAAAGATGTTCATCTAGTATGTACATTTTATTTTATTTCAGATTTATTTAAATGACATAAAATGATTTTTAATAGTTTTGGTTTAAGTTATAGTTTCAGTAATTTTGTAATTAGCTTTAATTTATTTTGTTTTAATTTGAGTAATTTTAGCACTTAGACATATTTCAGTTAGTTGCCAAGTATATTTTTAACTTTTTTTTTTTTTTTTTTTTAAAGATTTTCATTTAGTATGTACATTTTATTTCATTTCAGATTTATTTCAATTACTGAAAATTATTTTTAATGGTTTTGGTTTTAGTTCTAGTTTCAGTTTTAGTTAACAATAACAACACTCAGGAAAAAAAGGTTGTTCTGTGATCAGATCACTCATAACAAATTCTCAGGTATACTGAGGGGAAAAAAAAAAAAACATAAATAAAAAATAAAATTGGTCTAGGATTTACTCACTTGGCTCACTCAGAAACTGCTAGTAAATATCTCAAATAATTACAAAGAAATGGCAAGTAACAATAAATTAAACATGAAATTTTGAAGTAGAAAGACTGAAGTGGTATTTTCTTGTAAAACTGATCCAATAATCTTTGATTTATTTACAATGTAGTCATAAATGAATGTTACCAAATTCCATTTATAGTGTAATGCTAATGCATCCCTGAATACAGCTTATACCCACATACTTAGCTGTCAATCATCCAATCCTCTTTAAAACAAAGGTTTACCACATACTGCTTTAAAAGAAAAGTACCATTTGACTTATTGGATATTCTCTAGTTCTCCCAAAGCATGAACATGCAACAATTCAAGTTACGTAAAACAGATTGAATAAACCATTTTAAAGTATTAGTACTTATTCAAAAGCTTTTTTTAGTAAGCAGTAGCGATTAAAATCAAGTTATAGTGTTGCCGGCCTCGGCAAACCCCACTAATGTAATAAATGTGCTTTTCTGGGCTGTTTGTGTTTGAACGTGCTGTAAAAACCCCACCCACCCCATCACCCACCTCATCACCCACCTCCTCCCTCACTGCAGATATCCATTTTCCACTTCTCCCCTCCCTCTTACTCTTTTGATCCGTCTCTCTTTCTCTTTCTCTCCCTCCTTTCTAAGAAAATTCTAAAGCATTTTCATAATAAAGATAAACCTGTCCAACGGCGTCACACCCTTTACAGCACCAGGAACACTGAGACCGACAGCTAGATGTCTTTCATTCTTCCTGGAAAGTGTTTTCAAGCTAGTATCTTGTATGGAGTGTTTCGCTTTGTCTTAGAAGTGGTGGAGCAAGCTTATGGCGTGAAATGAATTGTTTACATCATCGCAAAGTGCAGCGATGTGAGATTTGCTTAGCACGCTCAGCAGGAAAAGAGTCAACAATAGTAACTCACACACACACACAGCTGTAAACAAAGCACAATAATCAGCGTCATGACCACTGAAGCAAGATGACACAGACTGAAGAAACAGAAATGAGAATCAACACCATATATGGATTCATGGTTACTTAGCGACAAAGGAACCACCCACAATTCAGTTTTCCATGACAGTGTTAGTGCTTATGGCTCAATCGTAATGTGCGTCTGTGTGAGTAGGCCTGTGGATGTCAGCAGCTGATAGAACGGGGTCAAATCATTCAAAAAAAAACTTACAAAAAAATTTGAATATGCAGCTCGGATGAGTTTAATGTACTGCAAACCCAAATGAAAAAGATTTGTAAATGATAACATACAAAAGAAAACCCCTGACAGGGTGATCAAGATCTTTTAGGGCTTATTACACAGAGACTGATGAACAAACATTTTTTTTTTTTTAAACTGAAAAAATTATGTAAAACTTTTATTCAGATCACTGAACTGAATCTTGAAAAAAAAAAAAAAAAAAGCATCACGGTTCCCACAAAAATATTAAGAGGCCCAACTGTTTTCAATACTGAAAACGTTTCTTGGGCATCAAATTAGCATTTTAGAATGATTCATAGATCGTGTGACACTGTCAATGTCTGCTGAAAAGCCAGCTTTGTCATCACAGGAATAAATTACATTTTAAAACATTCAAATGGAAAACAGATCATTGTAATAATATTTCATAATATTACCGTATTTTGCCAAATAAATGCAGCCTTGGTGAGCATAAAAGGAATCTTTCAAAAAGAATAAATAATAGTAAAAATATTACGCTTTTGAAAGACAGGAAATAGTTACTGGTCGTTTTAAACACTCCAGCGGTCATTACTAAAACATTTTCAACCACAGAATGCTGCCTTTGACCAATCAGAGTATGCCAGAGAACCATAAAGAAATAAGTTGTTTGAAGAATGACAAAAAAAGATCTGGAAAAAAAGGGCTGGAAAGATGGAAAGATTATGAGGAGCCAGCGAACTTCCTGACAGTCATTTTCTTCGGACTGATTCATCCTGATTCATGGACCGGCCAGACATACACAAAACTAACTTTAATCATTTGGATAATGGGAGACTGAGAGGGAAATTGGAGATTAGCACAGAACTGCTGATGAAATGTATATTGGATGATGTCCGGCCTGTTTCTGTTGACTCTGGACTCATAAAAGCTATAGCTTTCAAATGAAATGATTCACCTAACTCGCTGTAAACACATCACGGTAATTCACAGTAGGACATTTCAAATAAAACAACACTCATTTTTCAAATTAACTCAAGGCACATTAAAGCAATATATACGTATTATCAGAACTTTGTTCCTGGAAATGAAACCCATGACCTTGGTGTTGCTAGTGGCAAGCTTTACCAACTGAGGTTCATTAACAAGTTTTTTTTTTTTTAATGTCCTGCCTACTCAGTTTCTATTCAAATCAAGGTAAACAAATGTTTCATCAGAGATATGAAGTCACTCAAAGTTTCACTCTGTAACAGAATGCCGCCCAGTTTCAGATGGATTATCCATCCAGACATAAACACTTGCTGAGCACATCTAACTGAGATTCAGGCGGCACACAAAAACACCCGGGATTTGGGGGATTTTTCCAGATGAAATCTCTGGGATTACTATACAGGGAGTTCGACTTTTCTATTACTCCTCTATAAATGACTAGGACAGTAAGTGTATTATTAAATCAATCAATGACCTTTGGAAATAATGTCACAGTTCTATTTTTTCAGTTTCCAAACACTAGAATAGTTTCTATTCTTCACCGTCAGAGTTTTGCTCATATTTTAAAAACATCCCCATGAACATTAGGGTAATCTTACTCACTTTTTTGTCTTTAACATTTAAGAGCCAAAAAACTTGCGTAGTTACTAACTTTCCACAGAAAACTAAAATCATCTCTCTAATGAGCCTCACCCATCAACTGTTCCAAGAGCCAACAATATACATCTGAAACTGAAAAACTGTTAGACTGTCTGAAAGAATGAAACTACATTATTTCAGTAACCTTTTGGACGATTTCTAAAAGCCTGATGAGTTACATATAAAATAACAGGTACTGATTTTATATGCATGTCAATGTATCTTAGATTCACCACTTTCACTATACAAAAGTTAGAGGTGTGCAGATAAGCAGCTAAAAATAGCTGTAATTTTTAATAAATAGTTTCACTGTGACTCAGTGCCTAAATATTCTCATGATCTTCATTCTTACGTGCCAACTGAAGCTGAAGTATCACTACAGATCAAAGGCAACTCAAGAACAACAGTCGAGATGTTCCTTACTGGTAATCTGAAAGTCCTAATCAATGTGTTTTACTGGAGGAATATCAGACAGCAAAAGACCTCATGTCTGCAACAGGACATGATAATAAAGTTGATAATAAAAGGTTGGTGCACAAACACTTCAAAAGCCCTTCCCCTAACCTTTGAGACATGCTCTTAGTACACTTAAGCCCTCTTTTTTAAAAGTATGCTACTTATGGAAATAGTATACTTTAAAATAATATACTTATATACTATGTTTTTGAACACTTAATTGCATGCTATTTGCAAGAAAATTAAATTGTATTACAAGTTAAATTTATATTAATCGCTATTAGCTGAGCTTGGCATACTTAAGTAGGACTTGCATCTTTATACGGATTTATATACTTTAAATGTCTTTGAAATATGGTTAAAGTGAACTGCTGAATGCACTGACGCGCATTTATGGTAAACTAAAATATTGATGTAATTCTATTGGAACTTGTTTGCTATGATTTTTTTAAAACAGGGCTATATTTGTAACTACACACTTGCAATGATAACATTGCAATTTAGTATATTTAAAATATATTAACTTGTATTTATTGTATTATCAATTTAGGTAAAATTAAAACCAAGTAAGCTACTTTACATGTGTTTTAGTGTCCTAGTCAACTCATCAAAATAAGCATACTTCTTTAAAGCAGGACAAAAGGTTTGTAAAAAAAAAAAAAAATGTAATTTTAGGAGTAATTAATTAATTTGACATCATTACAAAGTGCACTTTTTAGAAGTGTACTTAAGACAGTTGTGAAAGTGGACTGTAAGTTCACTTAAGTGGCTTTCTCTTTCATTAATACTATAGTATCTACAAATGCTGTACACTTTTAAGGTTTAGAGTACACTACAAGTGCACTTTCAACACTAACAAGTATGAAAAAACAAATATGCAACAGATCAATCTATATAACGGGACCTTGAAAATAACAAGGACTAAAAGCATTTGGGAAAACTGGACACCTACCCCTGTGAGTTCATCAGGACTGCCGATCATACTGGGGGACAGACTGGTGGGCTCAATATCACTGCCTGTGAAATCATCCTCGGACTCCTCAAACGACGAGGCAGAGGATAATCCAGCAGAGGAGGAGCTGGACAGTTTTCTGTGGAACAGAGAGGGCGCGGGGGAGCCTCCGCAGCCGCTGTCCGAGCAGGGCGAGTCCTCGTCGGGATGCAGGTCCAGCGAAAAGCCGCCCATGCTTAAAGTCAAATCACTGATGTGCGGACTGTCCTGACCAGAACCTAAATCATCATGGGTGACTATAAGTTTGGGAATAATCCTAGGGAATGAGTTTGAGGCTTGTTGCTCCACTTCTCCACCCAGCCGACCCGACACGAAGGGTTGCAATGTACTTTTGGTCATTTTATGTTTGGCTAACGGAGACGAACAACTGAAGTCTACTAAAAAGTCTGGTGCGTTCAGGCACTGGGTCACATTTTCCTCCGAAACTCTGCCTGGAGTCACGGTACCTCCTTCTGACACTCTTTCCATGTCCCAACACTCATGGTTCTCCTCACGTACCCCTTTCTGTCCGGTTTGGGAATCCGAAACAGAACTCTCAAAGCCAGTGTCCTGACTCAGAAGAATCACGTTTTCGGTCGCATGATCACCGGAAGAACTCGCGTTTAAAATAAGTGTTTTCGGCTCATGTACTCTCACATCCACAGAAGTCTTCCCCTCTGTAAAATCGTCCCGCCAGCACTTCTGAACAGATTGCAGCTCCTTGGTTTTCATCGGATTCTCGTCTAACCGGTCACCGGAATGCGGAGAACAAAAGACTCCTTGCACGCTCGCTCGTGTGGAGCTCGCGAGCGAAGAGGCGCCGCCGCTGCTGGATGATGATTGGCCCATCCTGCGTACCGTACAGATCTCTCGCGCAGCCCTTTAAATGCCACGCCCACTGGCCACGGTCTTTAACCCTGCACAGCCTGACATAGGAAATAATAGTCAGAAAAATCATTTTATTTATTTAGACGGAAGAGTTTATTGTAAATTTTACCCAAAATATAAATTTTAAAACATCTTTAAAAAAAAATTGCATATACTCCAGAAAAAATAGAAATAAATAAAAATAAAAAACTCCTTAATTTTATTCAGAGGACCAGACTGTGCAAAAATATGTGATATGGCCACAAATTTAGATGAAATTATGACAGCTTGTAAATCAATTCGATGTTTATAACAGTACAACACACTACTTAGGCCTACATAAAATGCATATAAAATGCTGGTGAATGCTTGAATCTGATTGGCTGACAAACGTTAAGAAAATATTTTCCATCCAGGAAACGCATAAAGTTCCAGTCTGCATTTATCACTTCGCCAAATTATTTCAGTTATTTTAAAGGTCCTTAAAGGGATAGTTCACCCAAAAATGATAATTCTGTTATCATTTACTCACCCTTAAGTAGTTCCAAACCTGTATGAATTTCTTTGTTCTGCCAAACACAAAGGAAGATATTTTGAAGAGAGTTTGTAACCAGGCTGTTTTGGGGCACCATTGACTTCCATAGTAGGAAAAAAAAAACACAATGGAAGTTAATGGTACCCCAGAACTGCTCTGTTTTCCACATTTTTCAGAATATCTTCCTTTGTGTTCAGCAGAACAAAGAAACTCATACAGGTTTGGAAATACTTGAGGGTGAGTAAATGATGACAAAATGATCATTTTTGGATGAACTATCCCTTTAAGAACCAAAACCCAAATGCAACCATTGAGAGATGTACAAACATGTTCCTCAAACGTGTGTTGTATCATATTTAATCTTACTACATAGTTGCTGTTATTTTTTTTATTTCTAAATTATGATGTAGGCTATGGATAAACAACTAAACCTATATTGCTTCAGTCCAGAAATGTTTTAAATATGATACAGTAGGATTTATAGGGTTAACTGAGCTTCTATTGAAGCAATATGCAATATTTGTAAAGACGAAAAACTGTGACACAGCATTATAACAGAAACAGGCAATAATTACAAGAAGGAGAAAATATCTCATTACTCAAATATAAATATGCTCATTTTTATTCCCTTAAAAACACATACACGTTGACATGCCATAAATTTATATTGCTTTTATTGTTGTTTTTAAAATGAATTACTATTGATAAAAATAGCTTAACCTAACCAAAAAAATATTGTACACTTATCACAAACCATACACACACATCAATAAATGTCACTCACTCGAACACCACAAACATATGTTGTTATTAAGCAAACAAGGTTATAAAGTTTAATAAGTAACTTATAAGTGATTCCAACACTTACCAGAAGTGCTCTTCTTCAATAAAATGCCATATAAATCATAATGGAAATGTTTAACCAGCTCAGCCATTTGATTCAATGAGATAATGACTATGTGTACGGTATAAACAGTACCATATTTTTGTGGCTGGGTTGAGGATCGCAGCTGAATTATTTTTCCAATGCATTAGGATATTTGTCTCCTTCTAGTGTTTAAAGAGGGAAAATACAATGTCTAAACCTTTTATAAATATGTTGTTGTTCCACAGAAGAGCAGAAGTATGTAACGATATGAAGGTGAGTAAATAATGGCAGAATTTGTATTTTTAGCATTAACTATTCCATTAACTAAACATCATTTACGCCAATCTGCATTCATACTCGTTCTCTCAGCTTTACACAGGCTACTAACTAACTGTATTACTGTAAGTAACTAGACACAATGACCACAGCACAGCTCTCAAGACAAGACCACATTCACCACAGTTACAAGCTATTCAGTACAAACCACAAAAGAGCAAGAATAATTACATTAAAAAGGCATTAAGTTTAGCCTACTTGATATTTAATATTAACAAAATGAAACAGTAAAATGAAATGGAATGAAAATTGTACCAATGTGAACAGTTGTCTAAGTACTGATATATATGTAGAGGTTGCTCTATTATTGTGGCAAAACACTCTTCCTGAGGTACAGGAAGTGTGAACTTCAGCGAGAAGAGCTCTTGTTGTGAGGCTGCATGACAGACCACAATGATGGCAAGCTACTCTGCATTCCTTTTTGCCTGATCTATATTAACACTGATGCTTAGAAAACTAAATAAAGCTACATCAGTCAAGTATTTCTGGTTTGATAAGCATTGTGAAAGTTTTTTTTTTACACTCATTACTATGTTAGAGGAAATAGCCAATAAATAGTTCTACAGTATAATCTACACTTGTGTACAGTGTAATCTACACTCAAAAAAAAAAAAGAATACTTATTCAGCAAGGATGCATTCAATTGATCACCATGTTTCAAAAGATTTCTAATTCAAATAAATGCTGTTCTTTTGAACTTTCTATTCATCAAAGAATCCTGAAAAAAACGGATCACTGTTTCCACAAAGAATATATAAGTAGATATAATAATAAGAAATTAAATATAAGAAAAAGAAATGTTTCTCGAGCACCAAATCAGCACTGATTTCTGAAGGACACTGGAGTAATGACTGCTAAAAATTCAGGTTTCAATAAGCTGAATTCAACTGTAATAATATTAACAATATTCCTGTTTTACTGTATTTCTGTTTGAATAATAACATGAATCACACTAAATTTGATATCTACATAAAAATCACTTGACATTACTGTTTTAATAAACATCTAACTTACCGATTCCACCAAAATCAGACACTGCTCAGTATGTTTTCCTTGAGAAACACTTGCTAAACTGATTGACTGCACAGGATGATGGCTGAAGTGAACATTATTAACCCACTTTTTCTTACTCATAATGAGTCATGAGTCAGTAAGCTCAAATGAAACGCCCTTCTCAACCGAGACGACCTTTGATTCCAGTAGGAAAGAAGCACTGATCATCTGATTAATATGAGGTTTATGAACATTTATGAGCTTAGTAAAGTAAAAGTTACTAGTCATTGTCCCTTCATAGTGTCATGAGTGTCTCATGGACAAAATGAGAAACTACAAACTAAATAACATTAGAAAGAAACAAAATGAATGTGGAAATTCTCACATGAGAGAGCGGATGACACCTAGATGATTCAGTAGTATTTTAGGGATTGAAGAGGTAAATATGCTTAATTAGAATTATCCCAAGTTACTCAACAAATACAGTCATCACAATACAAATCACTGATGGAGGATAAATGTCATATGTGTTTCACATGAACCTGTGTTGGAATTGATCAGTCACAGTGTTTGTTTTCTGACAATATCGGATTTATAGAACATTATTAGTATTTTGTAATATTATTATGTGTATAAATATATAATTCACTTAATATATCATTATTTTTACATTTATTTTCATTAAGTGTAGGTGTTGTCACGCCCCTGGACTGTTTTGTTGTGGTTTTTGCTCCCCATGTGTTCCCTGTGACCCAGTTTCTCCCCTGTCTGATTGTATTAATTTGCTCCAGGTGTGTCTCCTTAGTTCTTTGATTGTCCCGTCTTTAAAAGCCCCAGTCCTTTCAGTTAGTGTTTGTCGGTCTTTGAATGTCTTCTCGTGTTCTATGTTCCCTATATGGATTAAAGACTCCCAGTTTGTGAATTCTCCGTGTCTCCTCGTTCCTGGCTCCAGCATTCGTGACAGAAAGACCGACCCAAAACAGTTGCCGCTACGCCGGTTTCCCCCGTTTTTGTTTTCCCGTTTTGAAGAGTTTTTTTTGTTGTTCCTGGTTTTCCTCTGCGGCGATGGAAGTCGCCGCACGCTTCGTTGCCCTTACCCGGCTAGATCTCCCCTTCGTCGAGTATTCCTGGGAGTTCTGCAGGCTCGCCGCGGCGACGGCACTAGATGATGCCACCCTTCTATCGCTGTTCTGGCACGGGGCCAATTCCCATCGTCCCGTAGACCTCCCAGACACCACAGGACTGTGCTGGAGGGAAGGGATCCTCCGGTGTCTGGAGAGTGTCGAGCCCCGAGCCAGAACCAGCCCGCCGCCGTTCGCGGCTCACACAAGCCCACCAACTCCCCGCAGTGCGGAGCACCAGCCCGAGCCCACCGATGACGGAGAGCCATTTCCCGCTACGATCCACGAGCCAGCGCCAAGCCGAGCGACTGAGCGGAAGATCGTCCCGGAAGTTGAGCCCACCACGTCAGATCAGGTGCGAGAGCCGGCGACAGTGCCCATCACGAGGGAGCCAGCCGTGGACGGTGTGAGCGCGGAGTGGAGCTCCGCCCCCTGCACCACGGCTGAGGGTGAGCTGATTGTACATCTGGGGCTGCTAGACTTTGAAGGGGATCTGTTGGACTGGGAACATGATTTGGAGGCCGACGCTTCCCCTATCCTCTCTCCGTCTCCGCTGGTTCCAGCCAGCTCCGCTCCTCTCGAGCGCCCCCCTGTGCCCGCTTCCCGAAAGCATCCTCCAGAACCCGCGCCTCCAGAGCGCCCCACAGTGTCGGCTCCCATTCCTGAGTTAACCCCTGGAAGCCTGGAGGCTCTCAATTGCCCGCCCTCCCACCCACTCCTGCCTCCTCCACCGCTGTCGTCTGGCAGCCCCTCTGCTCGCCCTCAGTCCTCCAATGCGGTGCGAGCTCCGCAGGTCTGCCATCCTCCATCGCCGTGGCTGGAGAATCCCTCACCTCCACCTCCAGCCTCCGAGGCCCAGACTCCACCTCGGTCCGTAGACCCAGCGGCTCCACCTCGGCTCCTAGCTCCCTCGCCTCCACCGTCATCCATCGATCCACCAGCTCCACCAGGCTCCCTCGTCCCTCCGGCTCCGCCCTGGTCGGGCGTCGACCCGCCATCGCCTCGGGACTCCTCTCCTCTGGCTGCGCCTCGTCACTCCGTCCCACCGGCTCCGTTGGGCTCCTTCCTCCCTCCAGCTCCACCTTGGTCCTCAGTCGCTCTGGCTCCGCCGCGGATCTCCGGAGCTCCGCCTCTGCCTCGGTCGCCAGAGCTCTCGGCTCCACCCTGGCCCCCCGGATCCTCAGCGTCACCCTGGCTCGTCGGCTCTCCGTCTCCACCTCGGGCTCCTCCTCCACCTGCTCCGCCTCCGTTGGTCGGCCCCCTGGAGTCGGCGGCCATTCCTCCTCCATGGCTCCTCCCTCCGTCGGCTCCACCGTGGGCCATCATCATGGCTGTAGCCTGGGTCCTGCCAGGCTCCTCCTGCTCCGAGTCCCTCCTGTCTCCTCCCTGGCTCCTCCCTCCTTCGTCGCCTCCCTGGTCTCTGTCTGCCGGCCCCCTCCCGGTTGTCCGTCCTCCTCCTGAACCGCCGCCATTGTTCCCACCCGTTTCCCCCCCCTCTGTTGTTCCACGGTGCGAGGACGCACCTTCCGGGAGGGGGGAGTAATGTCACGCCCCTGGACTGTTTTGTTGTGGTTTTTGCTCCCCATGTGTTCCCTGTGACCCAGTTTCTCCCCTGTCTGATTGTATTAATTTGCTCCAGGTGTGTCTCCTTAGTTCTTTGATTGTCCCGTCTTTAAAAGCCCCAGTCCTTTCAGTTAGTGTTTGTCGGTCTTTGAATGTCTTCTCGTGTTCTATGTTCCCTATATGGATTAAAGACTCCCAGTTTGTGAATTCTCCGTGTCTCCTCGTTCCTGGCTCCAGCATTCGTGACAGGTGTCTTCTTGGTATGCCATTATTATTAATATTATAATGTATTATCATTAATGAATATTATAATTTATATAAACAAAATAAATAAATATGAATAATAAACATAAATACACTACCAGTCAAAAAATGTCAGTAAAATGTTTAATGTTTTTTTAAGAAGTCTCTTCTGCTCACCAAGCCTGCATTTATTTGATCCAAAGTACAGCAAAAACAGAAAAATGTGGAAATATTTTTGCTATTTAAAATAACTGTTTTCTATTTGAATATATTTTAAATTTAATTTATTCCAGTGATCAAAGCTAAATTTTCAGCATCATTTCTTCAGTCTCACAAGATCCTTCAGAAATCATTCTAATATGCGGATTTGCTGCTCAAAAAACATTTTTTATTTTTATTAATAATATTTAAAACAGCTGAGTACTTTTTTCAGGATTCTTTGATGAATAGAAAGATCCAAAGATCACATTTTATCTGAAATAAACAGCTTCAAGCTCGGAGTCAGTATAATTTATTATTATTATTTTTGAGCATAAAATCAGAATATTAGAATGATTTCTGAAAGATTGTGACTGGAGTAATGATGCTAAAAATTCCTCTTTGAAATCACAGGAATAAATTACATTTTAAAATATATTCAAATAGAAAAGTTATTTTAAAAACAGTAAAAATCTATAAAAATGTTACTGTTTTTGCTGCAATTTGGATCAAATAATGCAGGCTTGGTGAGCAGAAGAGATTTCTTTAAAAACATTAAAAATTTTACTGTTCTAAAACTTTTGACTGGTAGTCTATATAAACAATATAAATAAATAAATATAAATAATAACTAATTAAAGTGTCATAGATATTAATAAAAATAATGATTTACAAACTTAAATTATATTGGTATTAATTTATAATATTATTTTATGAAAACCGTTTTGTCTTTGCTGCCTATAATTTAGAGTCTTCATGTTCAGAAGTGATTGTAAAACAGCTGAACGTCTTCCTCAATCTCCAGGATGTCAAACTGAGAAAAGGGCTTAAACTAGTGAGAGAAATGACACCAATGCTCGTTCAAAAATCCTTTAAACCTTCCACAGTGAAAGCAGATCTGAAAACCCAAACTGAAGACTAAGGTGAAGGGCAGTAGCAGCACTTGACCACGCAGAATTACATGAAACCTGAAAAGTAGAACCGGGAGCAAAACTGAAAAGAGATTCTGAATACACAAATGAACCACAAAATAAAATAAAAAAAAAGTAAAAAAAAAAAAAAAAAACACCTGCTGAATCACTGGACTATGAATGGTTCAGATCTCATCTAGTATCAGCAATGCCTTGCCCTTTCCTGAGATACAGTCAGCAAACAAGCACCAACATGTACAGCCATAGTGTTTAAGGCACTTGTTGTTTCAGGAGCCCTTTGGGAAGGTTTGAGAAAGGCTGGTCCAAATCATTATTTTTAATTCTTTTATTCTTATGTCAGTTAGTTATATAACTGTTTCAACACTACAATACAGTTATAATGCTCAGAGACAACACACCCCAAAATATGTGAATGTAGAATTGTTTATATGCTGAAGATGTGGTTATTTACAGTGTATTGTGGTATAATAGTATACCTAAGAAACATCGCATGACCGAGAATGCTGTTCTTTCAAATATCCACAAGATATTCCTTTTTATTCAACAGTTCAATAAACATGATGTTAATATTGATTAACCAACATTTTAGGTACACTTTTGCCAGTAACTTTGTTTTTCAAACAAAGCCACAGAAGAATTATGTGCCATGCCTCCGAGCAACAAACAGTGGTGTGTTGAGGATTCATTCCCGAATGAATCAGTGTTTTTAAACAAATTGGTTGAGTAAATGATTCAATGACTCAAGTCATAAAGACAGTCGTTTGATTTGTTCCTGAATTAATCAGTGTGTTTGGATGAATCACTTGAGTAAATTATACAATGACTCTGTTATAAACACAGCTACTTTATTTATTTCTTGAATGAATCAGTGTGTCGGTTGAGTAGATTCGATGACTCGCTCCTAAAGACTTGCTGAATTCATAACCGCATGCTAGTATACGACTATTACTATTCCTGCCATACAAAGATAATATAAAAATAAGAATAATAGTATGCTAGTATGTGGTTCTGAATTCAGTAACTTATTTTGTTCCAGTGTGTTTAAACACACTATTATTCATTATTCAATGACTCATTTATAAACACAGTCACTTGATTTGTTCCTGAGCAAATCTGTGTTTGAATGAATTGGTTTAATGATTCAGTGATTCAATGACTCATTCATGAAGACTACCTACTGGTGTAATGATACTACATGTATCCATATACTTCTAAAAAATATGTGTAGAATTTCATATTTACAATGCATACTAATTTACTGCATGGCAGTTGATACAATTACTGAAGACGTGTAGGCTTATAAGAACATACAGACACAAATCAAGCACAAAAGAGAGAGATAATAATAGACAGCAACTTTCATAGCAAACAAAATAAGAGTTCAGACAGCAGTGCTCTTAAAATATTGGAATCTGTTTAATGTGCATTGAAACAGGATTCAGCCTGATCCAGAGAAGACTGTTGAATTCTTCGCTCTGTGATCTCTCAGAGCAAAACACACCAAAAGACCTCACCACACGCTCATAATGTGCTGTCACAACATGTCAGCAGAACGCACAAGGTGGAACATGCACATGTGAGTTTGTTTCAGTCGCTTGGAGACGTCTGATGCACAAATATCAGACCTACAACTACATACTTCACCTATATTCGGCAAAAATAAAGTATGAGATTTCACCAAAAGAAGAAAAAAAATCTAAAAGGCAAAAACACATTGTCTTTGTGACCTCTATGTTAACTTAATCTAGCTCACATTCCTTTTCCACTAAATTCTGACCTATATCCCCCCCCCCCAAAAAAGGTACATAATCAATACTCACTTGTGACATGAGTTCAGAGTATCTTAATTATTTAGAGCTCCAACAAAAATATATCATCTATGTATTTAAGTGGATAAATTAAGTTGCAATCTTGCTATCTGAACGACAGCATAGTTCACGTTAAGGTCTTAAATGACAGTATAGAAACATAAATAATACTGTGCATATAGTCATGATAGTGCTTCTTTCCCATAATCAGAGTAAAAGGACATCATCTTGTAACTCTAGAGAGGATGTTTTCAATGAAACAAACTCTCTCCACCTCTCTATATTTGTAATACAGCATTGTGTGGCAGGACTCCATGGAAGTGTGTGCTTGGCATGGATACAGCATCCCATTATAAGACTCTAGAGTGCAAAACTAGTGTGGTTTCACATTTTTACAAAGTTAAAACTTCTCATGAGACCATTTGCAATTCTCTGAAACTTGAAACAGAGGCGGGAGAGAAATACTGGGGTTGTAATACTTTCCTCTCGAGAATAAAATGGTATTAAGATATTTAGGTTGCACGCATTCTCACATTCGCTCGATGTGCCAGGGAAAAAGCCTGGCTTGATATTTGTCAAAATGCTCTATATACAAGTCACAGAGCAGGATGCTACCACTCATATGGCTATATTTCTGTGGTATATGTGAATAAATAAACATAAACAAAGCTATATAAGCTAAAATGAAAAGATCTAGACAGCTACTCTACACATAAAAAGATACAGACTATCAATAAAATCATACTTAAATCCTCACTGTACCGTTAGGACTCAACATTAGGCACTGAGATTTTTTAGATAAGGAAAAAGGAAGGCTTTGTTTAGGGGTGTTTGTTCATTTTGGCTTGATGTGATTTAAAAAGTCCTTAGTGGAGACGTAAAGGCCATGTAGTGTGTTTAAAATACTTTCTTTTGATGCTCAGTCTTAGCTCTTTTTCTCTCTCATTTAGTCAAACACAGGGAAATCAAAGGTTTTAAGAATTATAAGTGAGTTTGTGTGGTCTGTGTGATGTGTTGGCTGAAGATGAGGGTTGTGAGAGTCAATCAAGGCTACAGTCGGTTATTTATCTCGTTACTTTCTTTTGTCTATTTTTCATAATTTCCTCTATGGCCCTCATTCCTGAAATTATACTTGTACACAAACACACACTTTCAAGGCTGTAGAATTAGCCAAGTTGATCCTCATACTGCTTTCTGAAACAGTCACCAGCTGGGAAGAAGTCCCAGCATCGCTCCTGGTACATTTTCCATACATATGACTCCTAGAAAGAGAGAAGAATAAAATGAATACATTGCAAATTTGCAAAACTATATACTACTATTCAAATTTTGGGGTCAGTAAGGGGTCAGTTTAACATGTCCTTAGCAAGGACATGTTAAACTGACCAAAAAGATAGAGTAAAGACATTTATAATGTTAATATATAATTGCCATCATGAGATAATGATAAATGCTGTTCTTTTAAACTTTCTGTTACTCAAAGAACCCTGAGTTTCCACAAAAACATGAAGCACAATTGTTTTCAACACTGATAATAATAAGAAACATTTTTTGATCAGAAAATCAGCATATGTGACCCTGGACCACAAAACCATAAGTCATAAGGGTAAATTTTTTGTTATACATCTGAAAGCTGAATAAATAAGCTTTCCATTGATGTATGGTTTGTTAGGATAGGACAATATTTGGCCGAGATACAACTATTTGAAAATCTGGAATCTGAGGGTGCAAAAAAATCTAAATACTGAGAAATTCACCTTTAAAGTTGTCCAAATGAAGTTCTTAGCAATGCATATTACTAATCAACAATTAAGTTTTGATATATTTACGGTAGGAAATTTACAAAATATCTTCATGGAACATGATCTGATAACACTTTAGAATAGGGAACACTTATTCACTATTAACTACGACTTTTCCCTCAGTAAATTCCTAATTTGCTGCTTATTAATAGTTAGTAAGGTAGTTGTTAAGTTTAGGTAGGATTAGGGATGTAGAATAAGGTCATGTAGAATAAGGCATTAATATGTGCTTAATTACTACTAATAAATGGCTAATATTCTAGTAATATGCATGCTAATAAGCAACTAGTTAAGAGACCTTAAAATAAAGTGTTACCCATGATCTTTACTCAATATCCTAATGATTTTTGGCATAACAGAAAAATTTATAATTTTGACCCATACAATATATTTTTGGCTATTGCTACAAATATACCTGTGCTACTTAAGACTGGTTTTGTGGTCCAGGGTCACATATTAGAATGATTTCTGATCGATCTTGTGACACTGGAGACTGTAGTAATGGCTGCTGAACATTCAGATTCACCATCACAGGAATAAATTACATTTTAAAATGTATTCAAATAGAAAATAGAAAAATATATTATATTAAAATATATATTACTGTATATTCAAATAGAAAATTACTGTATTGTCTGTATTTTTATCAAATAAATGTAGCCTTGGAGAGCATAAAAAATCTTTATCAGCCTAACCTTTTGAAAGGTATTGTATATATATTTATAATATATACCCTCTTAGATGCATTAAAAAAAAAAAAATTGTTTCAGAAAGACAATTTTGGACAGTGATAAGAATAAAAATAACACTGACCTGTCCTGTGTGCTCTGTTTCATCTTTATTGATTAAATACATCAAGAAGAACCTACATGGCAGAAAAAAAAAAACATGGTTTCAAAATAAGGAAACAAAATATTATCTCTCATTGTTTCTGAATAAACAAAACACTTACATGTAGTTGGCTAAATTGTGCTCCTCCATCGTATGCGTCTCAAAGCCATGTGGAGTCGAGTCAAAGTAGTCGCTTCCAATTCCACAGATGAAACACTTAGTCTTTGGAAAGACAACAAAAAGATCTTAATTTTAAGACCACAATTCATAACATAACACAAACTGCCACAAGGGGTGCTATGGCACTCAAACTATATAGAATGTGCTGTTAATGAATGTAAAGTTTTTTCTTTATCAAATGTAGTACCTATTTAGACAGCATGTGATTTCAGATGTGTTGTGGCTTGTTTTCGTTTTGTTGCGACTTGTTTCCGTTGTATTGTGCTAAATTCATTGTGTTGCGACTTGTTTCCGTTGTGTTGTGCTAATTTCATTGTGTTGCGACTTGTTTCCGTTGTGTTGTGGAGATTTCGTTGTGTTGTGCACTACTGTTCCACTGTAACAAAGTGCCCATTTAGCAATGAGACTTACTGATCTACACATAATCAACCAATCACAGTTTGTATTTCATTCTGACGGCACCCATTCACTGCACAGGATCCATTATTTACAAGTGCTAAATGATAAATTTCTCCAAATCTATTCTGGTGAAGAAACAAACTCATCTACATCTTGGATGGCCTGAGGGTGAGTCAATTTTCAGCAAATTGTCAATTGTGGATAATCTATTCTTTATGTATACTTTATGTATTTTAAAAAAAAAATGTACCTCCATGTCCTCTCGGACCTGCTCCTGCTGATCTCTCAGCTCACCAAAGGCATCAATGATAAGACCTGCACACAACACAAACATCATTTCATAGTGAGGGATATTATTATATCCCAACTTTTTAAACATTACATTTACATAGTAGCCAATTAGTACACAGTGTCTAAATTTCTCTAAAAATGTTCCTCACCTTGAATGATGGCCAGCAGGATGACAATGACAAAAAAGAAGAAGGTGATATCAAAGACCACACGATAAAGTTCATACTCGTCTCCGGCCGGATCCTCGATCTCATCTCCTATACCACCACCAGCTCGCACACCCACGTACATGTGGAACAGATAACACTGAGAGAAAAGACATGAGGCGTGAAATGATAAAGTGTAACTGAACCAAATGTAGATATGTGTGGAGAAACACTTACAGTCATCATGTCGTCACACTTCATATCCGGTTCGTCTTCTTCCTCACTCATGTTGTAGAACTTTCGGAAGAAATTGAAGGCCACCACGGTGTAGAGGTAGACCACCACAGCCAGCAGACCCACCGTCATCAACAGCTAAACCACATTCACCATTAAGATTAATATCTGGAAGAGATTTCTATAAAATCTCAAGTCAGATATGATGATATCTGAGAGCTGTACCTGTTTGCCATTGTGGGTTACAGAGGACAGGATGGTGCGCAGGGTTTTGACGCCCATAGCGATGTCCAGCAGATGACAGGCGAAGAAGAAGTTGTTGTAGTGGCCAAGCAGTGACATGACCAGATACCAACACAGATACAGGAACGTCTACGAGCAAAACAGAATCCAAATGAATGATCATTGCTATAAATATCCTCAACTAATTGAAACAACTTCTGAAAAAGTGTTGTCTTTCCTGAAACTCACATTATCAGTGAACACGACTCCAAATTTCCAGATTTGGTATTTGATGTCAATAGACGTGAACCTGTGGATTCATTAAATTTTATAATGAGAAACAGAATATCCATCCTGTTAAACATCATGTTTAAAAGCAGTGATGTCTGAATCTCACATAATTGACTCTTATGAATAAGTTCATTTTAGTGAATCCAAAAAATGAGTTTGGCCAGAGTAGTTGAATTCCCAAACAAATGACTCTTTTGAGACACTTTTTTTAGTGATTTGAAAATAAAGAGTGCAGTCCAACCGATTCCCAAATGAATAACTGGTAAAACTTTAGTATACTGACCAATTCTCGCTATTAACTAGTTGCTTATTAGCATTCCTATTATTAACATATTGGCTGTTTATTAGTACTTATAAAGCACATGTTCTGCATGACTATATTCTACATCCCTAATCCTACCCAATACCTAAACTTAACAACTACCTTATTAACCGTTTATAAGTAGCAAATTAGGAGTTTACGGAGACAAAAGTCGTAGTTAATGGTTTGTTAATAGCAAAAATTGGACCTTAAAATAAAGTGTGACCGAATAACTTTAATGTGCTGTTGTGAACGATAACTATAGTGAATCATACACAATTTACAACTTTCTTTCTTTCTTTCTTTCTTCATCATTTGGCTACTAAATTTCATTTTCCAATTATTCCTGCTTCAAAAATCATCAATGGATTCGTTTTTTTGTTACTGGCTGTTGACATTTTAGTGACATTTATGAGTGTTTTTTGCATCTTTCTGTACCATGTGAACATTGAGGGATCAAGCTGAGGCTTCTTCTCGTGTGTCATAGCGCTGACATCAAGAGATGCTAGATCCATGCCAAGCAGCTCAGCGATTCTTTCTCTACCGTAGATATCGCCATACTTCTCTAGCACCTACAACACAGACACACCATAGACACGCTCAGTCACCGAAATCTCTCAATACATCTACACACACAAGTATAGTACGCCCCTGACCTTTCTCTTCACAAATTTGTCCCAGTAGTTGTTCGGGAAAGACCTGAGTGGAGAGTAAAAGGGAATGTCACTACAGATCGCACAGTCTTCACAGTGATACTTGCTTATAAATTTGTAATTAATAATAATGTAGTAGTATTACGGTGTATTGAGGACAAGTCTGTCCCACTGGCCCTTGATGTCATCATCTTCTGGTTGTTCAGTTACGTACAGGCCGTCAAACTCCAGTTTACGGGCCAGTTCCTTCTCTCTCTTAAAGATGACCAAAGGAACCTACACATATACGAAAACATTAGCAGCTTTGGAAAAGAGCAGCATTGACACTCTACTAAATATCTCCTCATGTTTCACAGTAAGTCATACAGGTTTGAAATGAAATGAGGGTGAGTAAATGATGACAGAATCCAGTGAGCTCCTGACCTTCAGACAATTGTAGCCGATGATACAGAGGAAGGAAATAATGGTGTGTAAGATAGAGAAGAAGGCCAAAGCGGGCTCCATATATCCAGTGCTCTCCTCCAGGAAGTAGTAGACAAACCCCTCTTCCTCATCTTCTTCTCCATTCTCCTCCATTCCAGAACCTTCAGCTTCTCCAGCAGAGCCCTCAAACACACCCGAGCCCTCAAATACACCAGAGCTTTCAAACACAGCAGAGCCCTCAAAAACGCCCGAACCCTCAAACATAGCAGAACCTTCAAACTCCTCCTCTTCTCCAGGTGGGCTGTCAGATACCTAGAGAGGAATAGCTAGCTTTAATCAAATTTGTTCTTGAAACAAATTACAGCAAATCGCATGGCTGTAAATTATTTTACTGCAGGGGTCTGCAAACTGTTTGATGCCAAAGACCACACAAGTATGATTAAGAGGTACCCTATTCCTAAAATACAAAGGGAGACATATTTTATTTTATTTATTTTTTTTTATTATTTTATTTTTATTTATTTATTTATTTATTTTGCTGTTAAATCGCAATTAAACCCCTCATTGACCAGTCTTTAGAAAGCATTATAAATCTGGTCAATGTGAAAAAAAAGCATGTTAACTAAAAATGCAAAAAATAAATAAATAAATAATAATAATTCACAGACCACCCTTTTGAAAAGCTCTGTTTTAAAATCACACTGACCCTGTAGAAGAGCAGAATGAAGTTGAGTGCAAAGGCGATGAAGAGAGCCAGGAAGCGCAGGTTGTAGAAATTACGAGACAGATAGTTCTAGAAGAAGAGAAAGTGGTTCAACTTTTAGATGCAGACATAACATAAATTAGTATTCATTCATTCTACATGACTGCGAAAGATTTATACAGATAAATAACCGTAATTACCATGAACTTGTTTCTTTGGACTTCAAGTTCATTCCAGAGTTCAAAGCCCTCTTCATCTTGCTTCTTGCCTTTCTTTGCTTTAGCCTTTGCTTTTTTCTCTTCTTGCTCTTCACCTGGTTTTTCCTCTGGCTCAGGTTCTGCCTCCTTCTCGGCCTTTTCTCCATTTTCAGCACTTTGATGGACAGAAGGATAAGTCAAAGCAACAACAGTGCAATGTTTATATTGTGATGAATATGACTTCACAAAAGTTCACCAATGAAAGTCTTTGTTTGAAAATTTGCTTCCCATTACTTACTCTGCTTTTTCAGGTTCAGGGGCTGCTTCTTCCTCTACTTTCTCCTCTTCTACCGCTTCTCCCTCTCCTTCTTCACCCACCTGAAATAGGAGAGGAATTAGTAGATTAAGAAATTTATAATATGCGTCTACAAAGCAAGAAACACCATTATATTTGTAGATAATTGTGTTTCTTGTATAAATAGTTTATCCTTACATGAAATTCCTGACTAATTCCTACTAAAATGATCAGATTTTGCCTTTGAAAATTCGCAAAACAAAGGTAACTGTGACCAGATCTTTAGACTACAAGTGCAAAACTCTTCTTCTCACCAGTTTCCTCTTCAACAGAGGGCTGCCTTCTGGAGTTGGAGGCTCCTCTGGCTCAGTTTCTCCCATATCTCCTAAACCGCCATGTGAACCAAAACCAGGTCTTCCACCATCATCCTCTTCTCCCTCTTCTGCTTCCTCCTCTCCTCCTCCTGTTCCCTCCTCTCCCTCACCATCTCCACCTGATTCTTGTACTTTTCTTGCTCCTGGCTCAGGTGGAAGGTCACCGTGCACCTCATCTTGAGTTGGGTCAGGCATGTTAGTCAGAATCTCTGTCAATGTCATCTTCTTAGCTCCCTCCACCAGACCTCCTCCGAAGAGAGTGTTCCAGATGAGCATGAAGAAACCTCTGCAGATGCTGTAGATGAAGTGCAGGATGCCAAAGAGGACAGTATAGAGGAACATGACCAGACCAACAATCATGTCCTTTATGGTCATTTTCCTGATTTTGCGGTAACGGCGTCTGAGATTGCGGAAAGTGAAGAGGCTGATGAAGTTCATTACGCTCTTGATGAAGTCTGCAAAGGCTGAGCTGGATTCAGGTGGTGCTGCTTCTCCATTGCCTTCTTCTCCTTCTCCCTCTCCATTTCCACCACCACTGCTCTCCTCCTCTTCTTCTTCATCCTCATCTTCGATCACCTCCTCCTCTTGCTCTGAGATCTGCGAGGCAATGTTCATCTCAAAGATGGTGTCCTCGCAGAAGTTCACAAAGAGCTCCATCTTCTCAGACTCACCACCCTCATTGACGACATCAAAGATGAACTGCCGCTTTGACTCTCTGACCTGAGGCATCTCCCACTGGTTGCGGTTGGCCTCGCTGATTTCAAAGTAGATACGTTCGATCCTCTTGTTGGGGCCCATGATCTCGATACGGCCCAGGAAGGGTCTGAAGTAGTTGAGCACACTCTCAGCTTGCTCCAAAAAGTTCTGCAAGCGAGTGTCATGAGGAACATGCTCAGACAGGTTGGTGAGTAGCACAGCAATGTTGAAGCCGATGTCTTTGGCTGGCTCTTGGAAGCGATCGGCAAACTCCTCAAAATTGATCATCTCGTTCTCATCGGCTTCAGAGCAAGACAGCAGGAACTGGATCTCAGATGGAGTGTACTGCTTCTGACTGTCCATAGCCTTGGAGAAGTCTTTCTTGGAGATAAGGCCACGAGGGTCCGTCACATAATCACGGAAAGCATCCGATGCCACAATGTCCTTCAGTTTGAGGAACATGTCGAAGAACTTGAGAATCATCTCTACGTTACTGGATGACTCAACCAGCATGTCAACCATCTGGCGAGCGATTGTGCCATTCACAACGTTACCTGTAATAATACAAGAAAAAATAAGCTATAGATCATGACTTAAAGGATTAGTTTACTTCCAGAATAAAACATTTCCTGATAATTTACTCACCATCATGTCATCAAAGATATTCATGTCTTTCTTCAGTCACAAAGAGTTTTTTGAGGAAAACATTCCAAGATTTTTCTCCATATAGTGAACTTCAATGGTGGCCAACGGGATGAAGGTCCAAATTGCAGTTTTAATGCAGCTTCAAAGGGCTCCACATGATCCCACCTGAGGAATAAGGGTCTTATCTAGTGAAACAATCTTTCATTTTCTAAAAAAAAATAAAAAATGTATATACTTTTTAACCACAAATGCTTGTCTTGCACTAGCTCTGCGATGCGCGTCCATGACTTCACACATTGCGTAATCATGTTGGAAAGGTCACGCACGTTAGTTCTTTGTCTGTGTACTTCGGTTCAAAAGGGTAAGGTAAACTTCATCTCATTTTCTCCTCCAACTTCAAAATCGTCCGACATCGTTGATTTACCTTTTTTTTTTTTTTTTGTAAAGGACGTCTGACTTTCTTTGCATGTTCGCTTTGTAAACACAGGGTTGGTACTTCTGCCTACGTCACGTGTGACCTTTCCAATGTGACAAGATGAGCATTTTTTTTTTTTGAAAATGACCGTTAGTTTCGCTAGATAAGACACTTAATCTTCGACTGGGATCGTGTAGAGCCCTTTGAAGCTCCACTGAAACTGCAATTTGGATCTTCAACCCGTTGGCCACCATTGAAGTCCACTATATGGAGAAAAATCCTGGAATGTTTTCCTCAAAAACCTTAATTCCTTTTTTTTGACTGAAGAAAGACATTAACATCTTGGATGACATGGGGGTGAGTAAATTAATCAGGACATTTTTTATTCTGGAAGTGAACTAATCCTTTAAATGGCTTTACAGATTAAAGTTAAATTTGATGGACAGATATTTCTTACCCTCTAATAGAGATAGAAGCATCACCACCATGTCCTTCTGCAGATCCAGAAGCTCCTTCAACAGACCAATCTGACTGGAGTCCTGTTTCACACAACCAGATTCAGACACACAACAAAATAAAAATAAAAAAAATCATTATCTAAAAAATGTCTCAAACTCTCAGTGATAAAAGACCTTTCAGTTCACATACATTGCTGGTACTCCATAGTTTTTAATATGATATGCAGCATGGAACAATGAAAAAAGATGTACAGAGAACACCAAGTATCCTGATCAGGCTAAATTAGATTTTAGTGGCATAACTAAAATCTTTTTTTTGGGGGTGATGTGGGAGATGGCACTACTGGGACAAAGTCCACGTACTCTCAGCTTACCTCAGAATGTGTTCTACTCCAGAAATGATCCTGGGTTTGCGTTTATGAACAGACACAAACATAGCATCACTTACTGTAACCTACCATCTAACACAGGGACATTTAAAGATGGAAGATAAAACAGCCAGAAGCAGATGTCAGCTCCTGTTACAGATGAGGACTATCATATTCCTTATGACTTTGTATTTGCAAAATATTGCCATAAAGTGGCATATGTAATTCCTATTATTAACAATAAATATCTAGGTTCTTTGAAAGCACATTTTATGTGTGCCTAGCTGATGGTCTAAAGCATATTATGAAGGAATGCCAGCAGACACATAAACAGTCTTTCATACAGAACAAAATCACACACACCTGCAAACACAGTATATGCACTAACATGTATAACAACAAAAGAGCACAAAAGCCTGCACATACACATTAAGAAACATTAGATGAATCTCACAAAATATATGTCTGTATATGAAAAGAGTCATATAGTGCAGGTCGAGGGAAATAAATTTCCTCTACAAGTGAGCAACAGCAGGAACATGGCATAGTGACACCTCCCTCAGCTCCAGTACATCAAAATGAACCCAAAAAGGTTGACTGCTTTCATAAATTCAACACTGATACAATGGGAACAGAGGGAATGTACGTGACAAAAAATGCAAGTGAAAACACTTGCAGAAAATGTGCCGACACATAAGCAACACAACGGAAACAGGAAGCAAAGAAGAAACTGTTCTGTGTACTGTCTACGTGTGTGAAAAGCAGTGCACAAGTGCGTAAGATGGAAGCAAAAACAAAGATCCTTACGCAATTTTGGAGTCCTGGGTCAGGGTGCATCTGGCAGGGTTACACATCAGAATAAAAATGTTACTCATCAACATTTTTAATACATTTTTGTATTTTGTATTGATTTTGTATCTCCCACTCTCTGAGATACATTCACTTTTCACTTTTTTTTTTTAATTTGCATGTCTGTTTTTTTTTTTTTTTATGGTCTCTCACTTCTACTTATGAAGACAACCCGGGCAAAGCTGTTTTGTATTAAAATTAAGTAAGTTTAGTAGAAAAATAAGCTCATTACAGTCAAGTTGGCCTCTTTTAGGCCTCACCTATATTATAAAACACAACTGTGTCAGTTTGGTTTTTACTGATCTTTTGACAGACTGAAGACAAGTAAATCAGCCACATTCACATTTTTGAAGCCTGAGAAAGTGGGAGATATTCTCAATTTTAAGAAATACAAAAATGCAGTACACAGGTACCAGATGTGTAACAAACATTAGAAGAAAATCAAACAACACAACAGAGAGGTTAAAAGAAACAACACGATTAAAGATTTCTAGAGCATCAACATTCACGTCACACTGTGAACATGTTCCACATTCATGGATTAGTGGTGATACTGGACTAACATTTATATAATAGAATAACAACAGTGTGAAATACAGTCCATTCGATAATCCACTTTGGAAATAGTTACTGAAATATTACACTATAAACATGGGTTCAACCAATAAACACCACAATCAGACAAATTCTATTCTATTTACACCGCAATTAAAATCTTAATTACAGTTTAGAAAAGCTTCCCATAAAATACATGCAACTCCAAAGAAATTTATCAACCAAGTTTCCTTATATGTTTTAATAACTCCAATACTCCAGTAACTCCAATAAGGATTCTTCTAAATCTATAATTTATGATATGAAGAGGCATAAACTGATTAATAACCACAGTCAACACCAAATTAGTAAACGGATCAGTAACTTATTAAAAAAAAAAGATAAAATAAAATATATTTTAATTAATTATTACTTAACTAAACATTAGCTCTGAGAAAAAAATGCAACCTCCAAAACAGAACATATTCTTCATTAGTCTACTCTGATCATACTTATATAGAATATATAAGTATGTACATGTATAACATGCATTTGACTTCTATTCTGTTGCACAAATTACAAGCTCAACCCAACTAAAATACTACAAAAATGAACATTTAAAACATCTGAGAAAAGCTTTCAACTGATTTAACATCCAATATACCTGATCTTAAAAATGCTTTCACAAACATTTTTTAAAACGATACTTACTAAAAAAAAAAAAATACACTGCATTTTTTTCTCTGATTTCCTCTTTGTAAAGTGGGTGAAATATGTTTTGATTTTAGATTAGGCAAAACTAAATGAGATGTATTATTCAAAATAAACCAACATACAGATGATACTGATTCAGTGTTGATGGAACCTTTCCAGGAAGTTTCCGGGGTCTTCTAGGTGCAATAAAAGCGATCAATATAATAAGATTTATCAGTCATGATAGGGGTGTGTGTGTGCGTGTGTATGCTCAACATGCGTGTTCCTACCTGTGCTAGCTTCATCATCATGTGTGCGAACACGTGCAAGAAGCCCACCACGGCATCCCACAATCTGCTGTGAGCCAGAGACTGCTGATTACCGGTACAAGGACCCTATGGAGAAAAAACTATGTTAAGGATGGAAATTTGCAAGTATGAAAGAGCTTGACTGTATAGAGCAGTGATGTCAGTACCTGGATATACTCTGTCAGGCTGTTGAAAACCTGTTTAGCAACCATCATTGCCTTCGAAAAGTTTCTCTTGCCTGGTTCATCAATGATATCCTTCCCAGAGTAATACCAGTAGAAGTCACTGATAGACTCCTGAGACAGAAAAGATGAAAAAGAAGAGTGAAGATGAAAATAAGAGACCATAAAGCCATTCTTAAGTCACATTTGAATGTCATTTTCTGACATTGTGTCTTTAAACAAAATTGCCACTTGTTTTCTCGTTCTCAAATGCAACACATTTTTAAGTGTCTAAACACGTTTGGAGCTAGTATATATAGGAATATAGAGACAGACAGGGGAGGTGAAGCTGTACCTGCAGTCTGAGCAGATAGTCAACAGTGCAGATGATGATGTTGATCGTAGTTGTGCTGCCTGTCTGTGTGCGCAGATAGTTCTGGAAATCTGGAGAAAGATGGTCATTCAAAATCAGCTGTTCTTTTAAATAATTAGGTATTTCACACATTTACACCACCAGTTTGGGGTGTTTTTACGGTTACCCAATTTAATAAAATAATGAATAAATATAAATAAAAATTACATTCTTACAGTGTATATGTAGTGTATGTGAAGGCAAAGGGTAAAGGCAAGATTTGAACAGATGTTCATGTTTTTAATGTTATGATTTTCTCTTCAAACACTACAGCGAGTACACAGAAGTGGTGGAGGAAGTATTCTGAAGCATTAGTCTACATCTCAGGAAGCTCACCGTTGTTGTGGCCTTCACAGAGCAGCTGCAGGAAACGGAAAAGGTCGCAAGTGAATTCATCATCCGCCATCACTTTCTCTTCTAAACAGGGACACACACATACACACAGCATGAATGTGTGAGAAGAACTCCTAAACAGTGCTTTACTGTGTGAGAGTGTGAACTACACTAGACCTCTAAATGCAAAATAAAGTGGTGAATTAATAGACATAAAATGTGTTTACAATTAATTTCAAAGATTAAAATTGTTAATTTGTGAACTAAAATGTGACATATCTCCAGATGGACAATTTTCTTCTCTTTTTTTTTATATTAAAGAGATAGTTCACTCAAAAATAAAACTCCTGTCATTGTTTACTTCCCTTGTGTTATTTTAAACCCATATGCTATTTTCCATGCAATCTGATTTCTGGCAGAAAGGAAGTTTTGAATTTTGTTCAAAAAAATTAATACCCCTAGCAAAAAATAAATATACTAAAATAAATTTGAAATATATTTATTTCATGTTAAGTATACCACAAATATATTTACATATTTACGTACTTAATAAAATACCCTGCAATTGTATTTTTGGTACACTAAACCGGCAAACTTAAAGTCTGCTAAATTTTAACAACTAATTTTGTACTTAATGCACTTTAATTGAATGAATGAATGAGGCAGTTTATATAGCACTTACATTGTGTATTACTGTACACCCAAAGCTTAAATAGTGCTGAAGTCCAAATAAAGATATACTGAAGTATATTTGATTGTGCTGAAGTGGAACTATTGCAAGTATACTTCAGCTACACTTGAAATATCTGGCATTTAAAGACTGATATAATTCAAAGATCATACAATCCTCATCAACAGTGACATTAAACACATTTTACACTTAATATCAAGAAATATACATTGTGCACAAGTAGTACACAGTAGTAAAGTTTAATTATAATTTTTATATCAGTAAGTCTCAATCGATATGTCAGTAAATATGTTAATAGATTTTAATTATACTTAGTATACTGATATAGTATATAGTATATAATATAGTACATTGATATACTAATATATAGATTTGAACTATACTTATGAGTTTTTTTTTTTTTTTTTTTTTTTTACTCAGGATAACTTCAGCATTTAGCATCATATAGAACCATTCAAAAGTTTGGGGTTGGTAAGACTTTTAAATGGTTTTTAAAAGAGGTCTCTTATGCTCACCAATGATCAAAATAAAGTAAAACAGCACCACTGTGAAATACTATTACAGTTAAACATAACTCTTTTGATTTTTAATATATTTTAGAATGCTATATATTCCTGTGATATATATATAAAAAAACACTATTTTCAGCATCATTACTCCAGTCTTCAGTCTCACATGATCCTTTAGAAATCATTCTGATATGCTGATTTGGTGCTCAAGAAACTTTTCTCATTATTATTAATGGTGAAAATGTTTGTGCTGGAAACCATAATGCATTTTTTCAGGACTTTTCATGAATAGAAAGTTCAAAAGAACAGCATTTATTTAAAACAGAAATCTTTTTTAACTTTATAAATGTCTTTACTGTCACTTTTGATTAATTTAATGCATTGCTTTTGAATAATTTCTGAATAATATCTGCATATATATATACATTTATTTATTTATTTATTATTATTTTTTTTACTAAACCCAAACTTTTGAATTGTAGTTGACATTTATAAAAATGTTGTTTCATAGAAAAAAACAACAGTTTATGAGTTTGGAATGACACAAGGGCGAGTGAATAATGACATCATTTTCTTTTTTGGGTGACCTGTCCCTTCACTA
This sequence comes from Spinibarbus caldwelli, assembly GCA_039654775.1. Taxonomy (NCBI): domain Eukaryota; kingdom Metazoa; phylum Chordata; class Actinopteri; order Cypriniformes; family Cyprinidae; genus Spinibarbus; species Spinibarbus caldwelli. The sequence goes on along the minus strand of CM077239.1, from coordinate 17,128,680 downwards.
TTCAGGGTGAATCGGGTGTCTATGTTCTGTGAGTATAACCACTTCACAGCACTTCCAGACCAGCTATTAGCATGTTAGTGAACCACAAAGACCTGCTGTGGCACATCTGTTTAGCTGTTCACTGCAGAGCAGACCAGCAAACGAGGAAAGGGGAGGCCGAGGCCTGACGTCCACACTGAATCCACAGACTAAAGCCCTCCCCTCTCCCAGAATGGAAACACTAGTAGACACACACACAGTCACATACAGTCTGATAGAGCACACATTGAAAGTATGGCCACTTTGAAGGGACATTATGCACTAACTGAAATATACAGGGATATAACAAACATGGAACATGGATAAACGCAACAGACACTGAAATGACACACTACACAGTGAGATCTTCATGAAGGACACAATGGAGAAGAGTTTTGGTCTTCTCAGACAAGACCTAAACAAAAAACAGCACAAAGACACACAATCATGCAAAACAGATCTACTGCACTCCTAGAGTTGTGGGAGAGAAGTGGAGGGGAGGAAAGAGATGAGCCAGAGGACATTTGGGCCTTGGTGGATTATGGGTAATGTGCTACAAAGTATATGTGATGGAATAAGATGCTATTTGACAAGAGTAAGGCTAATATTATAAAAAAAAAAAAATAATAATAAAATAAAAAAATAAAAAAAAACACGAAAAATATCATTGTGAGGAAGAAAAAAAATGGATAATCTTATAAAAATTATGCTATTTTTTCTTAAAGCAATATACATCACACAGGTTTAGTGCACAAGGTATATATATCAGTCTGAGAGTGAGCATCTGGAAACAAGGTTCGCTAAAAAAACATTTAAACAATTAAAACATTTTAAAATAGGTGTCACAAAACTTAAAATCTCCAAAAAAAAATAGAAATTAGAAAAAAAAAAAAAAAAATTAATAATAATACAGACACTGGTTACATCTTTATGAGTGCACTGCACTATGTCATTAAAACACAATACAAATAATTAACTTCAAATGTATTGATAATTACAGTATCATTTAATTTAATTATAATACTTCATAAAATACTATTGTTTTGTCATAGAAATCATGCATTACATTTTGGCCATCTAGTTTCAGGATGCACTGGCTAGTAGGATATAAGTCAAGTCATATAACTACAAAGCATGAATAAATGTTAAATCAGCAAGCTGTTAATTTAAATTTTCAATTACTTCCATTAATCTGTAGGACTGTTTAACTCTTCAAAATAAATCACTTTGAAATGCTCTCCATAAAGAGGGTTTAATATTGCTAAGCATTTGGGGTGTTCTGGGGCCAGATTCACAAAAACCTTCTTAAGATAAATATTAAGAAAAATGTTCCAATGTGCAATTCTTGAAAAGAATACTTAAGATTTATTTTTCATTCAATAACAGATGGTGGTATGGCGGTTCTTGCCCAAGACTCATTGTTCAACTACTTAAAGGGATAGTTCACCCAAAAAAGAAAATTCTGTCATTAATTACTCACCCTCATGTCGTTTCAAACCCGTAAGACCTTTGTTCATCTTCGGAACACAATCAACAAAAACAAATCTTTTGGATTTCATCAAAAAATAACTTAATTTGTGTTCTGAAGATTACAGGTTTGGAATGACATAAGGGTGAGTAATTAATGACAGAATTTTCATTTTTGGGTGAACTATCGCTTTAAAGGTGGTCATTTTGTGCTGCCTGTACTTTAGCAAAATAGTCATAAGCGGACACTTTTTTTTATTCCAACTGGTTTGACGTAGTTCAGCACTTAGTGTCACATTTTTATTGTGTCACGATCATAGATAGTTATTTTAAAGAGCTTGCTTCAAGATGAGCTGTCTGAGCACTCTGTCTTTCTTGCATTCTCTCTAGAGTGAATGTGCCCTGTGTAAGGACAATATCAAATTTGCTGAACACTGGCAAAACTGTTGTAATTGTAAATATTAAAAACAAGCTATTCAAGAAAAACTGTATTCCTTATTTGACTTGTTTTTGTAGAGTTGTTACTGAATTTCAAATTCAGCAAAAAGTCATGTCATGCATAATCATGGCCAATTACTGTTTAAGTTATCAATCACTGGTGTCACTTAAGAGTACTCATGCACATCACTAGTAATAGTAATATGTGTTACATGTAACTAGTGTTATGCTGTAATGCTTAGTGTTTGAAACAACCCCCCAAAATTAAACATCTTACCTTTGGGGATTTAAGATAAAGTTAAAGGTTATCCCAACTTTAAGAGGTAATTTACAGTGATTTTTAAGATTTTTGTGAATCATGACAAAGTCTTTAGAACTTTCTTAAGCAATGAATATATAAATTACTTTATTCAAAAGTTAGAAATAAGAAAATAGCAGTTTAAAAAAAATTATTTTAATTTTTTTCTACTATTTTCTACTAAAATTTATTTAAAAAATTTTCATGAATCTGGTCCCTTGATGATTCTTAGTGTGTTGCAAGACAGTTGCTAGGGTATTTTGGGTGACTGAGTATAAAATTGTTTTAACATCCACCAGGCCAAAAGGGACTGCTAATTGTAAAACTACTTAAACTAATAGCACACTTCTACTCAAAAAGACTTGGTTTGAGGCATCATTCATGTCCAAAGCACAAGAGGTGTCAGACATGGTTTGGAAAATATATGAACAATAGCAATGTTTTCTTCAACAATCAACACTAAAAATAAACATATTTGTTTTTTATGGAGAGCAAATCTGGGCAAACTTTATAAGAATGAAATGGAAGATGAATTCTGTTGATGTTACTGATAACCACTAATGAAGGTTAAAAAATGCTCTATAGACTAAAAACTAAATAATTTCTATAGTATACTGTGCCATGTCAGATACTTTTGTTCTTTTGATGTAAACATGGCACCTCATCATTTGAAAGAATAGTTCAAATAATGCTAGATGGCTCATTTCAGGGAATAAAGGACTTGGGGAATTTACTGATTCTGCAAATCATTTCATGGATTTGGTGACACTGGTCACAACAATTCTCTGTGATCTCCTCAGAGAAAACTGATCAGAAAAGAAAGGACAAATGTCTTTCTTTCCTCTCAATCAGTCAATGAATGTTAGAGTTACAGTAGATCTGTGACGGTGCACTCAAGGGCAAAGTGCAAAGAAACTTTACAGCCATTGCTAACCCAACAAACAGTATTAGGAAACAGAATTCAGTCATAAGAATTGTATGACAAAGTTTCATAATGTTGAATCTGTCTATTGTTTTTTTTTTAAGAATCGTATGGAGTTGGCTGCCCCAAAACCTTTGCAATGACTGAAGAGTTGTCTTTTAAGTTCCCTTGAGTGTGAAATGAAATGCAGGTAAACTACACGCCAACGAAAGGAGATCTTCACAATGTAAGAGCTGAAAAAAGGAGGAAGACAGGAGGAGATGGGACAGAAGAAAAGAGGGAGTGACGATAAATATATAGATAGAGACAATATTATTTACCACGTTCTAGCTTCATGTCTGAAAAACAAGAAGGAGGAAAGAAGGAGAGGAGAGGCATATACGGGGAGGATGGGGATGGAGTGATGGTGATAGGGAGAAAGAGAGAGAGGCAGTGAGTTGGACACTGTAGGATTGTTGGCTACCGGCATGGGAAATATAACAGACTAATACAAACAGATACACTATGATGGTTCTGTAAGAAACAAAGATAATGCACAGTAAACACTCTTACACAAACACAGTCTAAGTCTTACACATACAGAGTGGAAATGTCACCTGTGGTCCAAAACAATCAGTAATACATTCACATGATCAAGTACAAAACTGCAAAAAATATTCAAGATTCAAGATTCAAGATTTTTATTTGTCACATACATGATTATATAGAGATATAACCAGCAGTGAAATGTGAGTCAGGTCCGCTCCATGGACAGTGCAAATATTATAGAAAACTTTATATAATGTCCTTAATCAATATTTTTGTATAGTTTTACAGTAAAAATATCTAAACAAGCAAAGCTGAAATATTAACACTTGTTTTCAAGAAATATATATATATATATATATATATATATATATATATATATATATATATATATATATATATATATATATATATATATATATATATATATATATATATAGAATAAAGTTCATTTTTCTCACACCAAGGGCAAATTCTTTTTTAAGCATGCACCTCATTACTATTTGTGAGATTTTTGCATAAAACAAGTTAAAAAAAAATGCCAATGGGCTAAGAAAATAAACTTCAAAACACATATTTTCTGAAAACAAGTCCAATTATCCTATACATTTTGTCTTCTCATGTAAGAAAGATATTTTTACTAGAAATAAGACAAAAATACTGATTAAGAAATTAAAAAAATATTTTTTTGCAGCATGGGCATATGATAAACCAATAATCTATAATTAGCAGTAATTGTGAATATTTTATTTTATTTATGAAAATAAGAACATTTAATTTAACCTATGCAGTTTCTGATAAGGCTTGTTCACACCAGCTTTCATACGATAACACACCAAAGAAATAAAAAGACCTAGCCTAAGAATAGATCGTAATAGTATGATGAATCAGCATGGAGGAGTATATATACTCCTGTTCTCATTTTAGATCCTGTTGTGAATGTTTTAATTTTTTCATGCTGAAAATTCAGATATAGGGCCAGATTTACTAACAGCTTGCACCAGCGCAAACCGTCTTTTGGCGTTAAAATAGCACTGTCAGGATTTACTGAAGACGCGCAGTGAAGAATTAGCGTTAAACAGGTGTGGACACAGTTATTTTTGCGCCTGATTTTATTGAATATGCATTTGTAGGAGTTTCCATTTCAGACACAAAATTTATGGGAGGAGAGTATTAAAATGAATCACGCAACGCGATTTACTAACGTTTGCACTCGTCAAATTACTGGTATTTGCACCATTATTTAACGCCCAAAAAAGCATGTCATAAAGTAGGCGGTAATTTGCGCTGCTCTTGGTAGATAGTGCTGGTCAGTATGGAAATGATCTGGCTGCGTCTGAGTTCTTTAATGTGCGCATTGTCTGTAAATCACATGCAGAATTTCCCCTCCCATCGGCACTTTTATGGAATTGCGCTCTAACGCTAATTTGCAGTAAGTCTAGTAAATCTGGCCCATAGTGTGAATAGGTCCTAAACTCAAGGATAACTTTCATCTCTAAAAATGCGAGAGATCGGAGGATGCAAATCTACGTGATGTTCTCAGTGATGTTAGACTCACTTGTGCCCTCCTCTGACACCATCCCAAGACCCTCTGCCTTATTCTGTCTCTCAAACGCATTCAGGTCCAGAACACTGTCAACAAATATAACATCATATTTATATCATACATCTACAGTCTGTCAAATAACCATAGGCAGCACTGTAGAAGACACGCTTTGTTGCAAAGATTGGTAAAGTTCAACATAATTAAAGGAATAACATTTATCTTTTTAAAGTTAACAATAAAATAAAAGAAATTGACGATCTGGTACCTGCAGGTTTGCATGAGAGCCTGTAAGCTGAGAAAGAAGCCCACATCTTTCTTGTCTTTCAGGTAGTCCAACATTCTCTTGTCACATGACATCAAGACAGTTTTGTCAGTGTTGCACATTGAGTTAACCAGGTCTTAATCTTAGCATGGTAACTTCATTTATGAAATTACACAGGTACATTATTTGTACTAATAGAGAGAGTGCTATCAGCTGACCTGCTGAACATCACTGTTGCCACCATTGAGGATAGAGATGCCAAGTTTGAGAGTAGAGGACACCATGGCTCCCGTCTCACCTAAAACAACACATTACAAGAGACAGAAATATATTTGACCAAAGCTTGTGTGAATGTTAGTCAAACTGGTAAGGGTATTTTCTAGAAAGATCTACACTACATTTCAAAAGTTTGGGGCCAATAAGATTTTTTAGTTTTTGAAAAAAGTCCCTTATGCTCACCAAGGCTGCATTTACTTGATCAAAACTACAGTAAAACTACTAATACTGCTAAATCTTATTACAATTTAAAATACCAGTTTTATTTGAATATATTTTAAAATGTAATGTATTCTCATGAAGGCAAAGCTGAATCCATCACTCCAGTCCAGTGTCACATGATCATTCATAAACCATGCTAATGCGCTGATTTGATGCATAAGAAATATTTCTTATTATTATGTTGTTGAAAACAGTTGTGCTGCTTCATATTTTTGTGCAAACTGACTTTTGTTCAGGATTCTTTGATGAATAGAAAATTCAAAAGAACAGCAGAATACTAATTAAAAATACTAAAAATAGTTCCATCATGATAACTCTCTGAATATTTTAGCATGTTAATGGATATGACAATGTTAATGTATTTGGTCTTGGTAGAACAGATCTGCTATGCTGCTGAATAGCTGCTGCCAATAGATATGCCACTACGGTGCTATGAGTGTTTAAGACACACTGCTGCTGCACAAATAGCATATATAATAACCCGTAGCAGATCTATACAGGTGGAGCTGGGGAGGTGGAGGGTTACAGAGGAACTCTGAAAGCGTGCTGCGAAATGCTTTAGTGAATGATAACCAGCCATTTAAATGTAAAGCAGTAAGCTCATTGGCTGTGTATGCAACATGAACCAATCAGCTTGTGCCAAGTAGTTTAACGCTGTGAATATCATCAATTTGCGTTAACAACCCATCAGCCTGCGCCATCTAGAGTTTCATGACAGAATTTGGCATTTACTTTTCGTTTTTGTCATAGTCCAAATGCATGTATTGTAAGTGATTATGTGTGCACCTTTGCAAGCACTGATCATCTGAAGAACCATTTCAGCTGCTCCGCGGTCATGTAGACGCGACTGCTGGTACAGAAGCCTCTGCTTTTCCATCTCCTTCTCCTATAAGATGGAAACAAACAATCCAGTCAGAATGATGCCGACATTAAACACCCCTGCCCCACGACCATCCAACATACACATACACACTCACTCATTCACCAAGCACAACTTTATCTTGATTATGGCATTTTATGCATTTTTCTAAACATATACATATATATATATATATATATATATATATATATATATATATATATATATATATATATATATATATATATATATATATATATATATATATATATATATATTTTATACAAACTAGATGTTATATACAGTATGACAAGAAGAATGATTAAAAATAAAGATTCTAGTAAAGTTTCTATTTTTGGTTTCTCCCTAAATACCTGAGAAAATGTATTAGAATTATTACTGAAGAAGTGGTGAACTGATTTCATACCAGTTTTTACTTTTATAATTAGTGCTTATGCTTGTTTTTCTTCATTCATCTACATACACACATCTTACACACTCTCATCCAAAACACAAGTGCTATTAGTCATGTGTCCGTTATTTGAGCCGTTCACGTTTGCTGACTGGCACAAACGTTAGACTACAGCAAGCAGACCTGCTCTCCCTGAACAGTGGCACATTTGTATTATAATACTGGCTCTTCCCTCAGTTTTAACTACATTATACAGCTGGGTGCTGTACATTTTTACAAACCCTCACATCACGACTGCTCTATCAGCTCACAGCAGCAGAGGATGACATAAAAAAGGTATTTTCAATTTATAAAGTAAATCGAAAAGTAAATCGAAAATTAAAATGAATATTCCTGCAAAACTGTAACATATGAAACTTTAACCAAATTTCTAAATACTTAGAAAAATGTATAACCATCAAAACATACACTACCATTCAAAGTTTGCGGTCAGCAAAAATTGTAAACATTTGAAAAGATGAAGGATGTCTCTTATGATCACCAAAGCTACAATTATTGAAATAAATATAATGCCAATTTAAATCGACTGTTTTCTCTTTGAATAGATGTAATTTAAACATGTAATTCATTCCTTTCACCAACCATTACTCCAGCATTGGGTGTCACATGATCCTTCAGAAATTATTACAATTGCTTATTTGGCATTGTCAATGTTGAAAACAGTTGTGCTGCTAAATATTTTTTGTGGAAACTGTGATTTATTTATTTTTTTTCAGGATTCTAGGATGAATAGAAAGTTCAAAAGAACAGCATTTAATTGAAATACAAATCTTCTTAACACTGTAAATGTCTTTACAGTTCGATAAGTTTAATGTGAATAAAATAGCTGAATAAAAGTATTATTTTTTATTTACAGTCTCCAAACTTTTGAATGGTAGTGTATAAAAGATTTATTTTTTGTTAAAACTAAAAACTAAAGCATTTGAGTATACTGCAGTATCGGCTACTTTTTAGAAGTCATTGTATTGTGAGCTCTTGTCTGACACTGTCATTAATTTTCAATGTTTTAGAGACTACTTAGGATATTGCATTGTATGTAGCATACTGTTATGGCATATTCACAACAATAATATATCTCACAATAAATGGAAGAAATTGTTCTCTGTAGAGTTGAACATTTATCGAAGTGACTCATTTGAAATTTGGTGGTGATGATACCCTGTTGACAAAAAGGATTATACAAGTACATACAATGCATCAAGCGGGCTGATTCTTAAGCTTAACCCACCTCTAAAAGCACCCAAGCGTCCCAACCCCAGCATGAAGCCCTGCCCACTCCCACCCGCCCTGAGAGCCAGGCCATGTCCTACAAATTGTGTAAATTAATGCTGTATTGATAATCTTTGTAATTAATAAAATGTGTGTTCTATTTACCTGTTGTTTTAGATGGAAATATGTCAAGTGTGCTCTTTCTGTAATGTGATGCTCTGAATGTGTTTGTGTGTGTCTGTGCAGGCTTTTACTGTAGTCTTTGGTGAGTACAGAGAAAAAGACTTGTTCCAATTCAAGACATGGAGACACTTTTGGAGACACACAAGGTTATCACATACAGGCCTGATCTAAATCCAGAAAAATTCTGTCAGCCTTCATAAAACATTCACCACCCACACACATATTCTATAATACTCCTATTACAATTATGCCGCGTTCATGCCATGTCGTAATTATCATGAATACTATTTGACAACCTAGACATTTATCCTACTTAGAATTAAGTGTTTCTGTTATCAACACTATTAAGGCCAAAATCTCTGTAATTTGAGTAACCAGTAGATATGTCTTATTATATGCTTATGCTTATTTTCAAATTATTCTTTCATTATTTAGATATTAACAATAGTCAATAATAGGAATTATTAAACATAAATATTACAAAAACTACATTTTATGGTTGAAACCATTTTATGTTTGAGCATTTCCAACCCATTCTGAAGGGAATACGCAACTATTTTTTGAGGTGGCGATTTTAGTCAGTTTATAAGATGGAGATATTTTAATGATTTTTGTAGTACTGTATAAAATGCAAGTATTTTTAACATTTCTGTCATTTTTTTTTTAATTGAAACTGGGAATTCTGGGATGGACTTTTCCATAAATCTTATCCACTTTATTTTGCAACGCGCATGTAAGCTATTTTCTGTGAATGTACGCAACATGCCATGCAGCTAAAAAAGGAAGTGGATGAAATTAAGGGCCTTCAAATTGCAAATGGCTGCACCTCCTCTTAAAGGGATAGTTCACCCATAAATGAAAAGTCTGTCATTAATTACTAACCCTAATGTTGTTCCAAACCCATAAGACCTTCATTCATCTTCGGAACACAAATTAAGATAATTTTTGATGAAATCCGAGAGTTACTGACACTCCATAGACAGCTACGCAACTACCACTTTCAAGGCCCAGAAAGGTAGTAAGGACAGTGGTTCAACCGTATTTTTACAAAGCTACAGTAATACTTTTTGTGTGCAAAGAAAACAAAAATAACTTTATTCAATAATTCTTCTCCTCCAAGTTACTGTCTGCCACCATTATCGAGAGTACCACAACGGTAACTTGGAGGAGAAGAATTGTTGAATAATTTTCATTTTCATTTTTGGGTGAAAAATCTCTTTAAATTAAAAAAAAAGTTGATAATTATAGTGCCTACTCTTTGGAACAAACTATGTATCAAGAATAAGCCTTAACGATTGCTTAAAATGCTGTGTAGGTTGTCAGCTCACAAGGTTATGGAATGAAGCCACTGAAGCTCCCTCAAACCTGAATCTTTGTGGCCAAGTGAGAAGCTGAAGATATATTTTCTGAATTTAAATATACATATCTGGAAGAACAAAAAACTCAAAAAGTCCTTAGGGTTAGTAGGTCAGTAAAGCTATGAGATACAAAATATGCAGACAGAATGGAAAACTACAGGCGACTGCCTACAAACTCAGAGAAGAAAGGGTTCTGGAGTGGTGGGACTGGTGATGTATTAGGAGACCAGTTAAGGCATTTGTTGAGTGTGTGTATGAGTGCTTACTTAAATCTCACACACAAACGCACACTCCAGAAATCATCAACAGCACTAAGAGTACACTACTCTAAATAGCCTAAGAGCACAACAATGCAGTTTTGAGGGCTGAGGCAGCCTGTTTTGCTAATATTTTGCATTATTGGTCTCCCAGCTGGGGAGAAAGTGCTAGAAAAATTAATCACACCACTATTAGCTTCCGCTTTATTTTTGCTGGTCTACAAAATAAGCCAAATTTGTCAAAACTATGATGTGTTCAGCATGTCTTGTTCTGCTTTTTGTTTCATCTGTTTTGTGTGCAGCCATCTCTCTGCACTCACTCAAGTCATGCAATAAACACAAAGATAAACTGTTAAAGAGACAAATACTTAGAATCCAGCAAAGGAGTGCACAGATCAGTCCACAACAGGTATAAAGAGAAAGAGAGACAGAGAAGAGCTGAAAGGATGAGAGAGACAGTGAGAGACATCGAGTGTGCGGGGTGCAGTGGTTCTGGACGTGTTCACTCAGTGCGTGGCAGGAGCTGTAGCTGTTGGCTCCGCTGACTCCCATGGCCCCAGCCCCAGGCCCCCCCATACCATCTCTGCCTGTCGCACCTCAAAGGATGGCTCCTCGCCCCCCTCCTCTCCCCCTTCGTCCTCCTCACCAATGTGGCAGCTCTTAACAGAGAGATACGTAAGGTTAACAGCTCGCATTACATCTATAAACTAAGACAAAGTCTTAAAGTTAGATTTATGACTTACTTTTGCCATAATATCAGCGTATGACATATACAGATGATCCACTTCAAGTTTACTGCAGTGAGGATGAAACAAATGTCAGAAATATGATCAGTTTGAATGAGATCAAAATATTGAATTTTTAAAAGAATTGAGCTGGATTATGATGTCAAAATGTATGAACTTTGCAACATTAGCCCCTTTCACACATACAGTCTTCACTGGTAAATTACTGTTAAGAGATAATGTGTGAACAGGACCTTTTCAAAAATACCAGTAATTTCATTCTGGCAATTTACCGGCAATTTTGCCAGTATCACACCATGTCTACACCGGACGCGAGCGGCGCGGCACGACAAAATACTATAGAACTCATTATAATCAGTGATGCTGTCTACATTGGATGCGGCGCGACCCGACAATTCACCGACAGTAAACTGCTGCCGCGTTCTATTTATGACGTACTGCAGGCCCGGCGCCAAGCCTGGCAGAAGAGAATGTAAAAACGTAATTAAATACATACAATGTGACATAAAATGTGATGTTTCATTTCAATAAAGATTTTTTTTTAAATGAAACGTTACTAATTTTAAATTGAATAGAGTTTTAATCATACCATAGCCACTAAAAAAAGATCAGGCACGTGTATCCCAGTAACGTTAGCCTATCAGGGAGCTTCTTACAATTGCGTGATCCATTACTACATTGAATGATCAATTAAGATTACCATAACGCAGTATAAAAATGGATATACGAAAATATATGATAAGTCGGTCCCATAGTTTGCCAGATGCGACCGTGCAACTGCAAGCATCCAACAGTAACTCAGTAGACAAGCCAGTTGACAAGACACCAACACCGATTGATCCTCTGCCCTCATGCTCCAGCTCGTGCAAGCCCGGACTGCCAAGAGTGCCTCTTGACCTTGGTGAGGATAAACCGAATCAGGTTAAGTTAAGACGTTTTCCTCTTCGCCTTTGCTACAACCAGCAATGATCATTTGTTGTGTCATGGTATACGTCACAGGAGTGGTTGGAATACTCCATGGAATCAGATGCTGCATTTTGTTTTCCATGCAGAAATTTCTCCATCAGACTCAGCTTTCACTGTAAGGGGCTTCAGTGATTGGAAGCACGCTGTAGAGGCGGGAAAAGGCCTTAACAAACGTGCAGCGTCAAAAGAACACATTACAAGCATGGAACTCTGGAAAGAGAGAGAAAAACGGGCTGAAAGTGGACTTGAAATTTCCACTATGGTTAACAGTAACCAATTAGCTAGGAATCGCTACTACCTCTCCTCTGTAGTGGACATGATTGAATTTCGTGTTGTGAATCATTTGTCGCTAAGGGGAAGCACAGATGCTTTTGATAGTCTAACAGAGAATGGGAGTGGACTTTTCCTTTCATTATTCGAATATACTCACCGCAAAGACCCAGAGTTAAGGAGTGTTATGAAGACAATACCACGCAATGCAACGTACAGTTCTCACGAAATTCAAAATGACGTCATTGCAAACATGAGCAGTCTGGTGACTGAAGAAATAGTTCCAGAAGTTGCAGACTCATGGTACACGATCAAAGCAGATAGCAAACGTGACCCAACTGGAATGGAAAATATTTCCTTCATGACAACAACTGAAAAAGGGGATGCCCAGACCCTGACCAACACAATAATTACAGAGCTTGAACAGAATGGGCTCAGTACTTCTAAAATATTGAGCCAGGTGTATGACAGGGCCTCTCTCATGTCCGGAAAAAAATAAGGAAGACAAATTAGGAAGAGTGATTCCGTACCTGCATTGCTTCAATCATCAGCTCCATCTTGTGGTAGTTCATGCAATATCCACAGAGCCTGTGGTTGAAGACTTTAATGTGTGTAACATGCTTTATAATTTCATAAAGAAGCCAACCATTCCTGTCTTGTACGGAGGGCAGCAGCTTAAGAGATTACTTCAACAGCGATGGACAAGGCATCTTCAAACGGTCAAAACAATTCTGAATTCTTTTAAAGACATTACTGAGTTGCTAGCCGAGATCAATGGAAATCGCAGATTCGAGACGGAGGTGCGCATGGAAGTAGCTGGCCTGATTAGAGAAGTATCAGAAATGAGCTTCAAGTTCATTGCCCACATGGTGTATAAGATTTTACAGCTGTTTGATGCTCCAAACAAACTGATGCAGTCAGAGGACATGGGCCTTCTAAGTGCAGTCAAATTAGTTACATGTGCTTCAGAATGCCTTGCGAAATTGCGCAGTGAATCTGACTTAGAGCTGTGGGAGAAGGCCGAGGACACTGAAATGCCAAGACCTCCCAAAACGAAAACCCACCATCAAAAAAGGCCTTCAAGAATATCTGCTGGAGGATAGCATTGGCCAGGCTCAAGGTGATTTGGGAAATCAAACGATTATACTACAGTACTTTGGACGCAGCTCTTGCAGAAATCTCGGAGCGTTTCGGAGAAAGAAATAGCAAGTTAACTCAAGCTCTTTCAGCTTTTGATCCACAGTATGACAGCACTTTCTTGGATGCGCAACTCGTACAAGATATGATGAACTTAACTAATTCGGAAGTGATTCATTCAGAATTTGTTGTGGCCCGACAATTCCTACGTAAAGTACTGGCTAGATCGATTTCTAGTGGTGAGAAGTTAACATTTAAACAAATACTCTAGGAGCATCATACCACGCTTGAAGTTATGCCTAGTGTACTCGCTGCAATGAAATGTGTGCTGACATTTGGAGCTTCTACAGCTACATGCGAAAACTCATTTTCTACTCTGAAAAATGTGTTCACGGACAATTGAAGGAGCATGCTACATCGAAAGACCCATTTAGTGCAACTGGCATTTGAAAGACACTTGACAAGAAAATTTCGGGATGAATGGAAAGATACTCTACTGAGAAGGTTCAACGACAGTAAGCACCGCAGACTCCAGCTGTTCTAGCAGGTTGGTGTTATTTTATTTATTTTAGAATGCATAATTTTTTTATAACGTCATCTTATTTTAATCGTGACTTTTTAAAAAAAATTGTGTAAAGTTTGAACCAGTTCTGATGTGCATCGGGCCAGTGCAAAATCAAAATATGTTTTTCTTCTTTGCGCAATAGTGACGTAATAATACTAATCACTTTGTTTTATAGGCAAAATTAAATTATATCGATACCAAACGCCCACTGACACTCACGCTATGTGCCCCCCGGGCAGAAGGGATAGCCCCCCATGTTGACATGTTCTGGCTCCGGGACTGACGTACTGACACAAATTTCAAATGATTTTCAACGAACACTTTATCGCGTCCAGTGTAGACAGACTTTAGATGTTGCGACGCGGCGTGACACGACAACTGTCGCGTCCGGTGTAGACACAGTTTGAGTGTGTACGAGTTCACAACACACTGATGTAAGACGTCTACTTTGGGCCAATCATAACATTCTGATGCAGATGATGCATTTCAACATGTCCTCCAACCAATACGCCCGTATAGGTTATTAGTCAAAATTCCTGAAATATGACCCATCAGAGCGAAAACTACATTCGCACCCCTATCGACAACAGGACACTTTCATATTAATGTTTTGTACTCTTTTATCTAAGTCATAATTCTAAAAAAAAGTTTTTTTTATTGCAAAACTTGTAGAAACATACAGAAACAGGGAGCGAGACATGAATATATTCCAACAAAGAGCAATCATAAAAATAAGAACAGAAAACAAATATTCTGGATTTGCGTGCGTCAAATTATGGTATTATCTATACATACAAGTACAAAAATAAAATTACATCCTTTTAGAAAAGTTGTCATAATACATCAAAAATTTGGCATTCTTTTTGTTATTTGTAAGTCTAAAGCCCTATTCGGACGGCAATTGTTTCCCAGGGGGACGTAAGTGATTTTCACCATTTACAGGGGGTAGTTGGTGATTTAATTGCCGTCTGAATCCAGGATGTCGGTGTTTATCTCCCACCACCCCCGTAAAAATCCCCAGCCAAATTACCGCTGTAAAGATAGTTTGCGGTTTGATATTCAGATTTCTTTTGGCTATAAATACGCAGTGCACTGTCATAGACATGCAAATAATACTGAATGTCATTCTCCATGATCTGTGAATTCAGATGACTGTGTCCTGTGGGCCGAAATCGTTTTTTTTTTTCGTAGCGACTCTTAAATTTTATAATGCCTATAGCTCCAAAAATTGGACACTTAGAAGACTGAAACTGGTGTCATCTTCACCAGCTTGATCTGTGAATTTTTTCACAGCAAACATCTTGTCCGTAAACCCCTTGATAAGTCCGCTATAAGGAAAGTGAAAGATAGGCGTTCTTCATGTTTAACGTCTATTGCCAATAAACACGCAGACTGCTGGAATACAAAATTGTTTTAGGTCGAGCTCGATTTGGGAAAACTTTGACAATCGCATTTTATCGCGTGGCAGTGTTTCTCTTTGCTCTGCCCCCTTTTTCTTGTATAATAATGTTATACGGTACTATTGAATAATGGGCCATATTGCTAAAAAATATATAGCCTATATGTTTTGTGGCCAAAATATATATGAAATATATGCTAAATATATGTTGCAAACAATTAAGCTCAAATATATTTTGTAAATAAAATAAATTTAGTTTCAACTTTCACATACCAAAGTATATTTCTAAATGTGTTTCAGTCCAAGAAAATGCATTTTCTTGGGCTGAAATATAGGTCAAAATATATATTTTTAAATGCTTTTAAAAATATGTATTTCTGCATTTAAAATACATTTTCAAAAATATGCAAAAAAATGGCCCAAACGTATTGGTAGAAAATATATTAAGTAAATAAATATTTTTAATATATATTATAAATACAAATATAGCTAATTTTTTTTTTTTGCCTTTTTTTTGTATGTTATTTAAAATGTATTTTAAATGTACACATATATTTTCAAAGATATACAAATTTGGGTCAGCTGACCCTTCCCTGCGTCATGTACATCACTATTCTGATCTGTGAAAACTTTCACAGTTAAGTATGGGTCAGCTGACCCTTCCCTGGGCCACTAACATCACTATTCTGATCTGTGAAAGCTTTCAGAGTTAAGAACGGGTCAGCTGACCCTTCCCTGGGTCATGTCCATCACTATTCTGATCTGTGAAAACTTTCAGAGGTAGGTATTGGTCAGCTGACCCTTCCCTGGGCCACTAACATCACTATTCTGATCTGTGAAAACTTTCACAGTTAAGTATGGGTCAGCTGACCCTTCCCTGGGCCACTAACATCACTATTCTGATCTGTGAAAGCTTTCACAGTTAAGTATGGGTCAGCTGACCCTTCCCTGGGCCACTAACATCACTATTCTGATCTGTGAAAGCTTTCACAGTTAAGTATGGGTCAGCTGACCCTTCCCTGGGCCACTAACATCACTATTCTGATCTGTGAAAACTTTCAGAGGTAAGTATGGGTCAGCTGACCCTTCCCTGGGGAACTAACATCACTATTCTGATCTGTGAAAACTTTCACAGTTAAGTATGGGTCAGCTGACCCTTCCCTAGGTCATGTACATCACTATTCTGATCTGTGAAAGCTTTCAGAGTTAATTATGGGTCAGCTGACCCTTCCCTGGGTCATGTACATCACTATTCTGATCTGTGAAAGCTTTCACAGTTAAGTACGGGTCAGCTGCCCCTTCCCTGGGTCATGTACATCACTATTCTGATCTGTGAAAACTTTCAGAGGTAAGTATGGGTCAGCTGACCCTTCCCTGGGCCACTAACATCACTATTCTGATCTGTGAAAACTTTCAGAGGTAAGTATGGGTCAGCTGAGGAGAGTTTTGTGGGGGGAGAAACCATGGACAAAACACAATTTCCACGAAAGAGACATTGCTGATGGAAGTTAGATAAGGAAATAGGTAATTTGCCAGGCAAGACATTACACTTTAGTAAGAAAGACAGGCCACCAAGCTGGTCAAATATCTTATTTGGAATAAAAACCACAGTGACATTGGATTCTTAAGGCATCTTCTCAACCAGTTTACTTTAAAGGTGTTTACAGTATCTGCGAAGTCCAAAAAATCAAGGCCACCTTCGCTTCTGGAATTAGCAAGCACTTCTCTTTTTAATTTGTAAGGTCTATTTTTCCAAATAAATTCCAAAAATATTTTATTAATTTCCTTTATAGCTTTATCGTTGACAAAGAAAGAAAGAGCAGAATATACAAAAAAGAGAGTCCTTCAACTGTAGATAAAAAAGAACTCTACCATATAAAGAAAGATCTCTCTGATCTCTCTGAAGCCAGATGTTAAAGATCTGTTTCGTTTTTATCATTTTATCAGAAAAGTTCAAATGATGTCTACTGATTGAATTTTTAGAGATATGAATTCCTAAATATTTTACACTTTTTTTTAACTAAGATACCTCCTAAGAATATATCATAAATTCACATTTCAAAGTATTAAGTTTTAGACCTGAAGCACATGAAAATTGTTCAACCAATTCCAGAGCATTTGGTAACTTATTTTTGTCCTTCAAAAACAGCGTAGTGTCATCTGCTAGCTGCCCCATTTTGATCTCCCTGTCAAATATTGAAATTCCTTTCAAATTTTCATCATGGTTAATTCTTAGAGTAACTCTGTGGCTAAAAGAAATAAAAATCGGGAAATTGGACAGCCCTGTCTGACTCCACAATATATGTTAAACCTCTTAGAAGTTTCAAAGTTTACAATCACTGAGCTGTTAATAAATCTATAAAACATGGTTACAGTCTATATAAATGCTTTACCAAATCCAAATATTTCTAGAGTACGAAAAAGAAATTTGTGTTCTATGGAGTTGAAAGCTTTATGAAAGTCAAGAAAGAGTATGAGACCATCTGAATAAATTAGATCTGAATAATCCAGCAAGTCCAGTACTAATCTTATGTTGTTAGAAATGTGACGGCCTTTCATGAAACCAGATTGAGATTCTGAAATAATATTGTCTAAACCATAACTTAATCTATTAGCTTATACAGAGGCTAATATTTTATAGTCTAATATTAACAAAGTAATAGGTCGCCAATTATCTATTGTTAAAGGATCCTTGTCTGGATTAGGTATAAGAGAGATGACTCCCTGTTTCATAGTAGCGGACATATCTCCCTGACTTGATGCATTCCTTATACATATGAAATAAAGGTATTTTAATAAACTCCCAAAAATGGAGATAAAATTCTACCGAAAGCCCATCGATCCCAGGGGATTTACCTTTTTTCATTTTATGTAGAGCTTGCTTGATTTCATCAATTGATAAAGGAGAATCACAAATTTGACTATACTCTAGATCAATAACTTTAATACGGTGTTTAATTAAATCAATACATTTTTCAGAAATATTATAGGTGAAATTAGAGGTATAAAGTGCTATAAAATTTAGCAACAAAGTCTGATATTACATTTTGGTCTTTGGAAATGACTCCGTCAATATTAAGTGTGGAAAGAGCTTTCCTCTGACCATTTCTTTTTTCCAGGGCAAAAAAATAGCTAGAATTGTTTTCCCCCTCCTCCAGCCATTTTGCACGAGACCTTTAGCCAAATCTAAGTAGGCTTCATCAAGCTCCAAACTTAACCTTTTTATTTCTAAATTTTCCTCTTCTGTAATTTTACTTTTAGCTAGTAATGCATTAAGTTTATTAACCAACTCTGAATCAGTTTGATGTTTACTCTTTTTAATTTCTTTACCTCTTTTAACTGCTGTATGTCTAGCTTTATATTTGAAGAACACCCATGTTTTTTTTTTTTTGTAATCCCCATTTAAGTCAGTGAATAATTCTTTGAAAAGCTTGATGATACTATCATAAAATTTTTGATCTTTTAACAAGGTATTGTTAAGTTTCCAATAGCCCCTAAGTCTCGGATTATCATGGATGTCACTCATCTTTATACAAACTAATTTATGATCTGATAAGCGGGTAGTGGTGTGAGAAATATCTTTTACGTGGTTGAGGATAGAAGAAGAGATTAAAAATAAATGAATCCTAGATCTAAGAGACAAAGTTTTATTTGACCAGGTAAAATCTTTCGTATAAGGGTTAAAAAACCGCCATGCATCTGTCAGGGAGAGATCCATGCAAAGAGACAAAATTAAATCATTATTCATTCCACCGTCAAGTCTAGGGGGGTATATCCAGACAATCATCCATACATTCGTTGAAATCTCCTCCCAGAATAATATAAGCATCAATATATTTTCTATTTACCTTCCTAAGTTTATCCACTAAATGAGAGAACATTACTCTGTTGGATGCACGAGAGATGTGACCATATACACAGCAAGCTATGAAGGTGGCATTATCTTGTTTGATTACAGCAATAACCCATCTGCCTTCATCAGAGCTCAGAGTTTCTAAAACAGTTCCTTTAAAATGGTGTAACAAAATAGCAGTCCCAGCCGAGTGATTGCTGCCATGACTAAAGAAAATTGAGTTTCTCCATTGATTCCTCCAAAACCTAACATCTGTTTCCCCTGAGTGAATTTCTTGAAGAAAGATAAGATCAGCTGCACTTCTTTTACAAAATAAAAAAATAGCTTTTCTTTTCAAAATGTCCCGCAAACCTCGAACATTCAATGTTACAACAGACAAAGATTTGAACTTGTACTCCATAAGAAGAACCACCAAACAATTTAAACAAAAACAACAAAAGAATAGCTTTCTTTAGCTTTACCCTAAATGTAAAGGGAGAGGTGGTTAATAACCTAGTAGAGTACATTGGCTTCAAGGTGAAAAAAAATTAAAGAGAAAAAAAGAGAGTCAAGATTAATATTAAGGATAACAACAATTAAGGAGGATCAAACATAATAACTTCCATGTTACACACAACTTAAACACGATAGTGTTGTTACCCGTTTTACGCGTTTTAGAATATTGCATGAGAAAGGTAGCCAGTGCAGTCAGTAACTTAGCTTAGGTAACAGCCGAATAGAAGACTTGCTTCCCATCAATCAAAGCAAAAGAGCTGCGGAAGCTTGCTCTCTTGCCCTCCTCCCGTGCCTTCTTCACGAAAGGCCATAGCTTGTCCCGTGCTGCTCTATCGGCAGGAGACAGAGGCTCCGAAAGACGCAGTCTGTTGTCAGTTAGAAATTTGCAGCCTTTGGCAGCGCCCCAAATCATGTCACGGATGTGACGCAGTGAGAAGAGGATTATGATCGATCTGACCTTACCATCCGCTCGTTTTGGTCCCAGACGGTGAGCGACTCGACACTTGTCTTGTAGCCTGTCTCCAATTCCAGGAGCGATCTTCTCTAGTATGTTAAGAACCACACTTCGGACATCCTCTCCATCTTTTTCCGCAACGCCGTGCAACTTTAGACACCATCTCCAACTCTAACGGCTACATTCCTGTACTCTTGCTTTCAATGATTTGTTTTCCTTTCTCTAAGCGTGGACCTCTGATTCCAGATGATTAAGAGCCTCTTTATGAACGCCGACATCCACAATGAGCTGTTGCACCGTCGCTGTCAGACTCTTGATTTGTTTTAAGATTGCTTCGGAGATAGTTTCGATCGCTGAAATCTTTTGAAAAGTCTTGTCGTGCTTTAAAGCCAGTTCGCGTATTGCAGCCAAGACATCCTCATTAGTATTTCCACTAACGTTAGACTCCGCGCGTTTCGATTTTTTCGCAGCTGGCTTCTGAGGAGTATCAGAAAGGGCAGCGACAATAACCTCATTATTGGGTTTGGTGTGGTCATTCATATGAATTAGCCACCTAGTAAAATATGTACGAATTGCCGTGAGATCAGATTGTACCGTGTAAAAAGTCCACACACTGCATTTAAATGAACACACATTTTGATTGGTAATGACAGTCAAACATCATATCATGACAACAGATGCAACACGACACTGTCATTATTTTTACACCCACTATAGGGCACTTAACTTTAAAATGTAAATATAGGTCATAATAAGATGCTTGCACAAACGACCTATAGGGTCGTTTTTTGGAGGAGGACAGTCTCACACATTTAATCCACGCTGTGTAGTTCGGTTTGAAGTCATCTAATATGATGTCTCTGGGCCAAAAGCAGCTGCATGAATATGAACGTTTGACACAAAAATGAAAAAACATCAACAAAAACACGTCTTATGTAGAGCTGTTTTAGCTGAATTGAATTTCTTTCATAATTGATGAACTTTGCAACACTGCTATTAAACTAAACTGAATCAACTTTGAACTAATTTGATGGGAATATTTGCAACTGTCTTTGGTAGAGCTGCTTTACAGCTGAAATTAAAGCAATTTCATAAAAACACAAAATTTCTAAAAATTAATTTCCTGTTAATTACCTGTTTATTTCTGTGAAGCAGCTTTGAAACACTCTGTATTGTATAAATCACTATATAAATAATTGTGACTTTACTCAAGAAATACTGTGTCAAGACATCCCGTTCACTAAACCACAGAGCGATTTGCTTACGTTTTCTCAGTGAGAGCAGTGCGGCTAAAGTGAAGGATGAGCTGATGAAGGGGGTCTGGTTTTGATTCGGTTTCTTCCTCTTCTTCTTCCTCCTCCTCCATCACTTTCTGCAAAAAATCAACACTATGAACAAACTGCGCTCAACAGGGTGTAAGCAGAGAGTGTAAACGGATATACAGACTTACGGATAAGTCATCGATCATCTTGTCTTCAAACAAGTAGCCCTCATTTTCAATCCAATTGCGCTTATAACCATCAAGGAACATATTAGATGCCCGATGCCTGAAATAAAAGAAAAATAAGCCTGTGCATGCCACTTTACTCCAGGGCAGCATTAAAGTAAGGTTATGTGTGTCTTACCTGGGGATGTTGTACAGCGGAGTCATTCTGAAGCAGGCCACCACCGCCCTACGACGTTGTTTGGACAGAAGCTTGTGCCAAACCATCTTCTTCGACTTGAATGGGTGCTCAGTCTGAAGGAAGACAATAAAAAAGAAGAAATGGCTTAACACTGAGGGAAAAAGTGTGTAACTTCATGTATGTGTGGAAACAGGCCTGACCAACTCAATGTGGTAGAGAACAGCCGAAACTTCCTGAACTCTCTTCACAACCTTCTCCGGTGCATCAGCGTCTTCAGCTTTACCTGAGGTCTCTTTATACAGAGCCATCTGCCAGCGCATAGATGGGTCCTCAATCTATAGACAGACAGAGATGTGTACACACAGACACTTGTATTATACTTAAGAAGTTTTCTTCACTTGGCTATGTCTGTACTTACCCTTCCCTGTAGATGCAGGTTGTTCTGCAGAAACTCCCTCACTTCTTCATCTGTGTCTTTCTGTAACATTCAAATCACCAAAGAGTCAACAAAATCAATACTACTCAGTGCACACTATCTTTCAAAGGTTTGGGGTAAGAAAGATATATTATATATATATATATATATATATATATATATATATATATATATATATATTTTAATATTTATTATTCATTTTTTTATTTAGCAAATATGCATTAAATTGATCAAAAGTGATTGTAAATACATTTATAATGATACAAAAAAAATGTATTTCAAATAAATTCTGTTCTTTTAAACTTTTTATTCAAAGGATCTTCAAAAAAAAGTATGATGGTTTTCACAAAAAAAAAATAAGCAGTACAACTGTTTTCAACATTGATAAATATTTCTTAAGCACGAAATCATCATATTAGAATGATTTCTGAAGTATCATGTGACACTGAAGACTGGAGTAATGGTTGCTGAAAATTCAGCTTTTGCCATCACAGGAATAAATTACATTTTCAAATATATTCAAATTAATGTAGAAACAACATAAAGAAAGTATATTTTTAATATTTGTTTAATATCCAAATTTTTTATGACTGAAGGCAAGTATCACTGATACCAACTGATGTCTCTATGAATTTTTTTCCTAATATTAATCATTGACTATGGCCATTCAGCCATTCAGCCATTGCAGTTGTCGTTGCTAGGAAACGCTTGTTTTGTTTACTGTGTAGAGACTGTATTGCGTACCTTGTCAGTGTCTGCACTTGCTTGGCCATTTGTTGTGATGAACAGGAAAGTGTGTTCAAGCGCCAGCAGAAGACAGTGTAAAGAAATACTCTTTGAGAGAAGCAGTCTATCAGCAGGTTAAAAGCAGCTCGTAAGTGTATTTACTTGTCTCATCAGTGTTTAGCGTAGTTGCCGTTGCTAGGAAACGCATGTTTTGTTTACTGTGTAGAGACTTGCTGAAATCGCGTTTGGTCTCATACTATCGCGTACCTTGTCAGTGTCTGCACTTGCTTGGCTATTTGTTGTGATAAACTGGAAAGTGTGTCCAGCTGAATTCAATTAGTGATGTTAGACGGGTATAAAAAAGGTTATTATACCGCGGCATTGGTCACGGCAGACCTCGTGTGAAGCCCTCGTCGTGTGAAGACCAAAGAGTGTAAAGACCATCAATTCTACCGTGCAACTCCACCGGTCAGGGACACCGGCAAGGGATATAAGTATTGCTTTTTATTTATCCTCTTTCCTACTAATTGTTTCACTTCTTTTTTAGTTTTCTTCTAACCAATTCTTACTATGTGTTTCCAGATCACTACTATCACTACCACCCACAAACCACGCATCACACACTGTAGGCAGCGCAATCCTAACAACTTGTGCACTTTGCCTATGTCTGCTAATACACTACTTTCTTTTTCTATTGGTCTCTGGAATTGTCAGTCTGCTGTCAACAAAGCTGGTTTCATTACTTCCATTACTAGTCATTCAAGGCTAAACCTCATGGCCCTGACAGAGACTTGGATCAAACCAGACAACAATGCTACACCTGCAGCACTCTCCAATAATTTCTCCTTTTCCCACACCCCCAGTTTAACTGTAAGAGGTGGAGGTACTGGTCTGCTCATCTCTAATAATTGGAAATTTACTCCTTTACCATCTCTGAGTATCAACAGCTCCTTTGAATTGCATTCGGTTACTATTACCTACCCTCTAAAAATCCATTTTGTAGTTGTTTATCGACCTCCAGAACCACTAGGTAACTTTGTGGAAGAATTAGATGTGTTGCTCTCAACCGGAGAGGATGGTACTCCTTTAGTTATACTTGGAGACTTCAACATCCACCTAGATAAACCTCAAGCTGCAGACTTCCACACTCTACTTGCCTCTTTTGATCTCAAGAGAGTGTTAACTATGGCTACTCACAAATCAGGCAACCAACTGGACCTTATTTACACATGACACTGCTCCACTGATCATGTGCTGGTTACTCCACTGCACATATCGGATCATTTCCTCCTCACTCTTAACCTCAACATGATTCATGACACAACACATACCCCTCTACATGTCACTTTTTGACGTAACTTATGCTCACTCTCACCCTCCCTGCTATCTGCTATGGTTTCAGCTTCGCTTCCTCCCCCTAAACAGTTATCATCTCTTGATGCTAACAGTGCAACTGATACTTTCTGCTCCACTCTGACGTTTTGTTTAGATACTTTCTGCCCCTTATCTTCCAGGCCAGCCCGTACCACCCCTTCTGCCCCTTGGCTATCTGACGTTCTCCGCGAACATCGTTCTAAGCTCAGGGCTGCAGAAAGGGTATGGCGCAAATCCCAAAATCGTACTGACCTTAATTTATATCGATCACTCCTCTCTGACTTCTCTGCTAATGTCTCCACTGCTAAAAGGACATACTATCACGACGAAATTAACAAATCTTCTAACTCTCACATGCTCTTTAAAACATTTTCCTCCCTCCTTTGTCCTCCCCCTCCCCCTCCTTCATCAACTCTAACAGCTGACTTTACCACACTCTTCATTAATAAAATTACAAACCTCACTGCACAATTCTCCACACCACAAACTGTCAAACACATCTTACCAGCGAACATACACTCGTTCACATCCTTCTCTCCACTCTCTGAGGCAGAAGTCTCTAAACTCATCTTTCCAGTCATCCTACTAGTCCGCTTGATCCTATTCCATCTCATCTCCTTCAAGCCATTTCTACTGCAGTCGTACCTGCACTCACTTACATTGTTAACACATCCCTTCACACTGGAGTTTTTCCCTCAGCATTTAAACAGGCTCGTATAACCCCACTTCTTAAGAAACCCACTCTTAAGGCAAGGCAAGGCAAGTTTATTTGGCCTGATCTTCCTAATATTGTATAAAGCAATATATCTCTTAACCCAACTATAGACCGATTTCCCTTCTACCTTTCATTGCAAAAACACTTGAATAAGTTGTGTTCAACCAAGTCTCTGCCTTTCTCACACAGAACAACCTTGTGGATAGCAACCAATCTGGCTTCAGAAGTTGACATTCGACCGAAACTGCCTTGCTCTCAGTTGTTGAAGCCCTAAGACTGGCAAGAGCGGCTTCCAAGTCTTCATAATTTATCTTGCTGGATCTGTCCGCTGCTTTTGATACGGTCAACCCCCAGATCCTCCTGTCAACCCTATTAAGAAAGGGCATCTCAGGAACCGCACTCCAGTGGTTTGAGTCTTACCTCTCAGATAGATCCTTCAAGTTATCTTGGAGAGGTGAGGTATCCAAGTCGCAACATCTAGCTACTGGGGTGCCTCAGGGCTCAGTTCTTGGACCACTTCTCTTCTCTGTCTACATGGCATCACTAGGTTCTGTCATTCCATACGTCTCATTCCATCCTGATGATCCGACGATAGTTGCTCGCATCTCAGCATGTCTAACAGACATTTCTTGCTGGATGAAGGACTGTCACCTTCAACTCAGCCTAGCTAAGACAGAACTGCTTGTAGTTTCAGCTAACCCATCACTTCATCACAATTTCACATTCCAGTTAGGCTCCTCAACCATAACTCCTTCAAAAATAGCCAGAAACCTTGGAGTTGTGATTGATGATATGCTGAATTTCTCAGACCACATTTCTAAAACTGCCCGGTCCTGCAGATTTGCTTTATACAATATTAGGAAGATCAGGCCATTTCTTTCGGAACATGCAACACAACTCCTTGTTCAAGCTCTTTTTCTGTCCAGACTTGACTATTGCAATGCTCTCTTGGCAGGTCTTCCAGCCAATTCCATCAAACCTCTACAATTAATCCAAAATGCCGCTGCAAGATTAATCTTTAATGAACCGAAAAGAACGCACGTCACACCTCTGTTCATCAATTTGCACTGGCTACCAATAGCTACTCGCATAACATTCAAGGCATTAATGTTTGCCTACAAAACCATCTCTGGCTCTGCACCCCTTTACCTAAGTTCAGTACGTCAGACCTATGTACCCTCTAGAAGCTTGCATTCTGCAAGTGAACGACGCATTGTGCCATCCCAAAAAGGCACAAAATCACTTTCACAGACTTTTTCATTAACTGTTCCTTCCTGGTGGAATGACCTGCCCAACTCAATCCGAGCAGCTGAGTCCTTAGCCATCTTCAAGAAATGGCTAAAAACACATCTCTTCCATCTTTATTTGACCCTCTAACTCTAGCACTATCTATTCTAATTCTATTTTATCTATCTGTCTTCTTTTTATTAAACACACACACACACACACACACACACACTTGACCCTCTATCAATTGCATATTTATTCTCTAACTGCTAGCTTTTCTTGAAAAACTAACACTATCTTTCTTTTTTCTATTCTATCTACTTGTTTCTTTAAAAAAAACAAAAAACAAAAACATAAAACACTAGGTTTCTTTTTTCTATATTCCATCTACTTGTTTTCATAAAAAACCAAGACTTGTCATAGCACTTGCATGTTGTTGCTCTTTTGTTGGTTTTGATTGCTTCTATTGTCCTCATTTGTAAGTCGCTTTGGATAAAAGTGTCTGCTAAATGACAATGTAAATGTAAATTCAACATTACAGTATAATTGAGAGCTATCAATTTTAACATTTATTAGGCTTTAAAAATAACTTCTAATTTAACTGAACTTAAAACCATCTTTACATAAACATATTGTAATAAATGTCATATTTTTACGAATCCTGTGCCTGCCCTTCCGTTCACTCTCCACCAGAGGTCACCCGTCCATCATACTGACTCTTGCACCACAGTAACTGTTGCACGTCACCCCCGGACTGGATTTCTCATCATCTACTGCACTGATCACAGGTGTCACCAATCACACATTGCACTGATTACACAGCTGATCCCATCGGACACGCTTTATAAGCCTTGGACTTCCTCTCTGTCAGCGGCGAGTATTGTACACACTTATCTCTCTCCTAGCGATAGCTACTCTACAGAGCCCACTTAGTTATCATAGTCTTGCCTTGCCTGTTTCCTCGTGTTTTGATGCCTGCCCGTGTTTCCTGGATTAACCCTTGGCGTTTCGGACTCTGTTCGCGCCTTGCCTGGATTATTGCTCACGTTTTCGGATTACCTCTTTTGTCAAGTCCCTTTGGATATTGTTCGCTGTCGACTGACTCATGCCCGTTTTGGATGACTTTTTGCCTTGCCTGTGATATACCTGTTTGCCATTGTTTGACCCTTGCTTGTTTCCTGACCACGCCGTTGTAAATAAAAGCCTTGCACATGGATCTGCACGTCTCTCGTCTCGTCGGCTCCGTAACACATTTAGCTACCTGTGCCCTTCAGCAAATAGGAAATGTAATTAAATAAAGTTATCAAACACTAAATTCTAAATTAAATAGAAATAAATTAAAGCTTAAAGCTACAGAAGTTATTGATTTCCTGTTTTTTATTTTGATTACTTCTTTTATTAACAAATATCGCAGCAGCAGGTTATTAGGATATTTTGGCTGCTATTACTTTAAGAGCTGCTGCTGCTGAACATGATGCGGATCTGACATGCATGCTCGTAGTTTTATTTCAAATAAATGCAATTCTTTAGCAGGTGTGAGTGGGGTGGCCAAACCTAGCTCCGCCCCTGCGTTAATTGCATTAAATATTTTTAACGTGTTAAACTGAACACATTAATCGCCTGTGTTAATGCACTAATTTTGACACCACTAATTAAAATAGAAAACAGTTATGTTAAATTGTAATAATATTACACATTACAGTTTTACTGTATTTTTGATTAATGCAGCCTTGAGGCATTGTTTCAAAACATGAAAAAAATCTTACTCACCCCAAACTTTCGAACGGTATAAGAGTTTTTGTTGTGTTGTTTGGCAGTAAATCAACCATCCTAATCAAACTATATAGCTAAACATGTGGCTAAATACCAGAGAGTAGCGGATCTTGGCCATGTTTATGAGCTCTTGGTCTGCAGGGGAGCACATATTGAGGCCGATGGGGAGCAGCTTCTTCAGGGCCGCTACAATCAGCGAGGTCTGAACGGAATAACGGTCCCCGCGACGCTTCTTCTTGGTCCGCTCAACATCTGAGCTTCCACCCTATAAAAATTCTGCAGAGTTAAACTGACAAAAGGATGCTCTTACCTAGAACAACAGGTTTGGCCACAAACAGGCTGTTTTGGGAAAAGAATATGGATCTGATTTAGGAAAGACTGATTTATTGACAAAATCAGTCTTTAGAGGGATGTTTTTTTTAAGTGAATAATGTGAATACAGAAACAATTCTCTGTAAACATCTCCCTTCTGTAAGTGTCTTGCTTTCTGAATAGTTGATGATTAGCTACAGCTTTAGCATTGTTAAATAATGTGTTAATGGTGGCTATCTTTTATGTTTTATAGATTAAATGGGGGAAATTTACCAAACTAGCTTTGAGGGAATATAACACCATGCTTCAAGGGCATGATTTATCAGTCAGTTTATTAGGAAGTGTTAGAGCTAAACATACAACAGTCTTTTTGTTAGTAGTGTAAGGTTGCCAACTCCTCAGCACTGCACACTTTAAAACAACACTAGGCTTTGGGGCCACTCCATCCCTCACACACACTCTCTGAGTCTGTGCCTGTAAGACGTCATTAATGACTGTTGCCTTCTACAACAAGAGCTCCCTCTGGCCTTTCAGAATGAGATGAGATCCAAGACGAGCAAAATGAGAGACTAGACAAGACGAGACATGAGAGGAGAAGAGAGGAGACTAGACTAGACAAGATAAGAGGCTGCACATTTGGGGAAAAAAAAAATTTAATTGTGATTTTTTTTTAATTTTTTTTATAAAGAGCTGTAGGTTTGCTGTGCTTGTTTGTATGGCTGGAAAATAGAGTGTGGCAGCTGTAACATCAAGACCTGGAAAACTAATCTGTCCCTGGTTCCTTCCGTTTTTTTCTATGGGTTTTTATAATGGGGTTTTCCGATTCATGAGTAAAATAAGGTCTGTGGTAAACATAACTGACGATACTTTGACGTTTTGCTCTACAACATGAATTACATACACCCATACGGTAAATGTGAATTTGGAAACAGTTATGTTGATTTAAAAAGAATGTTTCTAATAAGTAACTACATAAGAATGTTTAGGGTGTGAGTATGTACAATTTACGTTGTAGAACAAAACATCAAAATACTGTCAAGTTATCTTTACCACTTAGTCTTCTGGGTTTTGACGTCACAGCTGCAGCACTCTATTTGTAAAAAATGCAGTGATTATATATCAATATAACTATAAAATAATACTATAATACTATAAAATAATACTCACTAACACCATCATACTTATTATATAACAAAATAGAAGAAATATAATTTTAATAAAATTATTTCACTGTAAAGTTGAAAAAATATAATAATAATTGTGTCTTATTTTCTTCATGTTCAGACGTTAAACCACTGAGCTTTTATTTTGGAAAACCACAGGGTTAAAGCTTCTCCTTCGTTGGAAAATGGTTTATAAATGCTTCTCATTTAAATTCTGGTAACATTTTGGCATGTGTTGTGTTTTTAAATGCATGTTATAAAAGATGCAAACTCAGCAAATGCAGAGATGGAGATACTAAAAGCGCTGGCTCATGAGCTGCTCATGTGTAAATGAACACAGTGCCACACTTTACTCTGAAAAACGCAGTGCATATGTTTATTTTAGTAAATCACAGCCATTGCGATTTGATAAACACATTTGATAATCACCATATTCCATTTTTATTCTGATTAAACATTCTGCCCTAGGTAGGAGCAGATGAGACAAGCCAAGAGAGGAAAACAAGAAGAGATGAGAGGGGAAGAGACATGAGAAAAGAAGAGATGAGAAGAGACTAGACTAGATGAGAGGAGATATCAGTAGGGATGAGACCAGAAGAGATGAATGTATTAGGCAGAGAGGGGCACCCATGGAGAGGAGATAACAGATGGAGCTACAGTAATGTCCATCTCGCAGCACAGAGGAGGAGGTGGTATCCTGCAAAGTGAATGGTATCATTGTACTAGCTAACACCTAACAGAGACAAACTTTTCAGGGAAGTGAGCAAGTGAGTTGGGTTTGGGTAACATGTCAATTAATAACTTGTCAACAGAATGGACACAAAAGTCACATTAATCAAATAAAAGAAGCGAAGAGTACCAATTAACTGGAATGAATTAAACAAAGGGAGGGAGGGAAATATTAGATGAGAGATGTAATGAGAACTGTTCCCTTTATAGGAAAAGCCATGTTCCCTCCCTACATTACCAATGTGCTCATACATTTCCCTGAAATCTGTGAAGATTAAGTGATGGGTAATGGTTTGACAGTGGAGTTTTGATAATGAGTATTTTTGCTCCTTGTGAGGGAGCATCACCACCAGAGCTTGTGGGGAAAAAAAACAGTAACATCAAACATTAACATCAATCCGGACAACAGCACTGAAAGAAAGAAAAGGAACCAGATAAGTCTGCAAGAACTTGCAGCAGTCAAAATCCATCAGAGGCACATCAATCAAAATCACTGTCAGGACGATGGAACTCAGATCCAGCAAGAGTTAAAGATCCAGCTGAAAAGGGGTGCCATGATCCTGAGACTAAAGGCTATGGCTGAGGGCTTTCATCAAACAAGGTACCAACATACCTCATACACACTGGCAGTGAATGAGGGTATGGACTTCTGGCTGTTGTGTTTATGTGTGAATGTTTGCCAGTGTGTGGGAGTTTGATGAAAAGCCCTGCTTGTGCGCCATGCGATCAGCACAGCTCTTTTTTTATCGTGCAGAAACAAGGTCTGACCTCTCCGTCTCCGGCCTACACACCCCGAATCCACAGCGAGACAGGACACAGAGAGAGATAGCACTGTTAAAACTTACACCCTCACAGACAAGAAAAATATCAATGGATCTATAAACCCACTGTGAGAGTAGAAACAGTGTCTGTCAAGAACAGGACATGAGGTCAGCAGTCGTCTGAAGAAATGGAGTTTAAACAAATCTTATATTTTAATTTCATTTAAAAAATTCTAGAAATCAGTTATTCAATAAAAGTTTGACATGATGAAGAAGGTACACAACTTTTACATTTACGTATACACTTAAATATCAATTTTGCACAGATGTGAGCAACAGTACGTGGACAAACTCACCTTGCTCATCTTGCTTTTGCTGTCAGCAGTGAGGAAGGACATGTTGTTGATCTCATTCATCACCACAAAGTTCTGCTCCTCACGTTTGAAATTCTGCAAAGAATAATAAAATAAATAGTTATTAGAAAGTTGGAAAGAAATGGGAGGAGAGACAAGAAGAGACAAAAGGAGACAAGAGACAAGAAAAGTGAAAAGACAAGAAACAAGAAGACACAAGACGAAAAGAAATTCGAAGAGATGAGAAGAGACAAGATGAGGTAAGACAAGAAGTTAAAGACGTGTAGGAGGAGACAAGGAGAAAAAGAGACGAGAAAAAACTAGACATGAGACAACACAATGGGATTTTATTTATAGAGAGGGAAAAACATACTTACGTGAGATTTGGACCAGAAGATGAAGACTTCTCCAACCATCCTGAAGAGGTCCTCAGCATCAGGGTCAGGACAGGTCAACCACCTCGCCCTTTAAATGCCACAACACAATGAAATTAGCACAACACAACAGAAAAAAGCAGCAACACAATAAATTAGCACAATACAATGCAAACAAGTCTCAACACAATGAAAACAAGCCACAACACAATGAAATTAGCACAACACAATGGAAACAAGCTGCAACACGACGCAAACAAGTCTCAACACAATGAAAACAAGCCACAACACAATAAAATTAGCACAACACAACGGAAACAAGCTGCAACACAATGAAATTAGCACAACACAATGGAAACAAGCTGCAACACAACACAAACAAGCCACAACACAACACAATTAGCACAACACAACAGAAATAAGCTGCAACAAAATGAAATTAGCACAACGCAACAGAAAGAATTCACATTCGCAACACAATGGAAACAAGCCACAACACAATGCACACAAGTCGCAACAAAACAAACAAGCCACAAAACAACAAAATTAGTACAACGCAACGGAAAAAGGCCACAACACAACGAAATTAGCACAACACAGTGGAAACAAGCCACAACACAATGAAATTAGCACAACACAATGCAAAGTTGTAAAACAACGGAAACAAGCCACAACACAACAAAATTAGCACAACACAGTGGAAACAAGCCGCAACACAAACAAGTCGAAACACAACGGAAACAAGCCACAACACAACTAAATTGCCATAACATGATGGAACCAAGCTGCAACACAACAAAATTAGCACAACACAACAGAAACAAGCCATATTTTTGTGCAATTT
Organism: Spinibarbus caldwelli; assembly: GCA_039654775.1. Lineage (NCBI taxonomy): Eukaryota > Metazoa > Chordata > Actinopteri > Cypriniformes > Cyprinidae > Spinibarbus > Spinibarbus caldwelli. The sequence continues at coordinate 17,096,071 of CM077239.1, read as the reverse complement.
TTTTTTTTTTTGTGCGAAATTAGCACAACAAAATTAGTCCTATGCGTTGTGTTGTGGTGATTTCGTTGTCTTGTGGAGATTTCATTGTGTTGTGCACTACTGGGCCACTGTACTAAGGACCATGGTTTCAGCTAAATCTTCTGTTCTACTGAAAAAAAAAAAAATCACCTACATCTTGGATTTCCTTAGGGTGAATAAATCAACAGGAAATTTCCATTTTTGGGTGAACTATCCTTTTATGTATTTCAAGCAGCAGCCTACATAACTGTAGCATATGCTTACAATAAACAGAACATTATTGTCTGTTGGTTTGGACGCTAATATAGTTATTGTTTTTGGAGTGAAAGGGCCTTCGCTCCTGCAAAGGCTTCAAAATGTCTAAATGTATTTGTTGGTGGTTTTGTAACAAAAATAAAGCCTAAAACCGTACCTGGACTTCAAAATCATCCATTGGTGTGGACACTAATATATTTTGTTATTGGTATGAATGGGCCTTTACTACTGCAAAGGCTTTAAAGTATCTGAAGTTACTTCTAAAATAATGCTTGAAAAACATTACTTGGACCATAAAATCATCCTGTGGATGAGAAATACCTGTTGTTGTCCACGTATCGGATGAGTAGCGGGTAAAGAGCATACAGATCCCTGCAGAGCACAGCGAACTCATCACGAATGGTTCCCTGCTCACTGTCCACCTCTGTCTTCCCCTCCATACGCAGCTGATCCTCCTCAGCCACCACCTTTCCACAACGTTTCTTCAGCTTCTCCATAGTGGGGATGAAGTGGGACTTGAGCATCTCAGGCTTCGCCCTGCTCACAATGGGCTGAGCAAACACTGCGGAGGAACATCAGGAGGAACTCCATAAGTATATTCTTGGTACTGACTGCCATTTTTTGAAGACTCCATGTTTAGTTTCCACTCACCTGCCAATCTCTTCATCCAGGAAGCTTCATCAATGCCCAGGTTATTGACGACAATCTTCATGATGCTACCCAGGAGCTGATTGAGATGTTCGGAGGTGACATCCGTGCACAGACAGCCTTCCTGCTCTGGAAAGTTCTCCGGTCCTCTCTCCCACCAGCGGGGCAGGTAGTTGCACAGCATGGGCAGGGTGATCTCAATCACATGGGGCATCTCTGTGTAACGGGCCCCAGACTCTGCCAGATCCCCGATCTCTTTCATCAACATGTCCAGCTCCGGGATGTCCAGACACAGTTCCTGCACTTGACTGGGCAGACCCAGGACTAAAACATAGATGATAAGGCAGTTAAGGAAGCGTTAGAAGGGATCAACGCAAGGATTTTTTGCTACTGGCCCGGTCAGGCCAGTGGTACAAATTTTTACTTGCCCTGCCAACATTTTCACTGGCCCTGGCACAAAAAATAAAACAGTTGCTGTTATCATTGTTTTTGATTTATGCTATCTTGTATTCTAATAAATAAGCTTATATGACACCAATATTTTAGACATCAATTAAATTTTACAATTCTCTATTTCAATTTCAATACCACAGCAAAAATCACTAGCCAAAAATAATCATAAATATAAAGGTGTAAACATTATTAAAGACAAGTGACAGCCAGGAACTAAGAACAAATGAACAAATTACAAGAATAGCACAAAGATAGAAATGAAATGATGCTTTAGGTTTTTATGTTTTGTAGATGTTCAGGTACAGAAATTGAAAAATCACATATAAAATAACATTTGAATATTCTTCACTCTGTGTTGCACCTTGATTTTTCATAGCCATTTGAAATTTTAATCATGGATTAATCCACAAAAAAAAAAAAAAAAAAAAAAAAAAAGTGCAATGTTTGATTTATATTAGACTGTATAATTTCAAAATCTGTAGGAAAAACAGAATGACCCGACTTTAGCTTTGTGAAATTATGCTACATAAAACATTAGCTTTGTGAAATTATGCTACATAAAACATCGGCACTAAACAGAAACAGCAGACGGGCTGAGTGAGACGCAGTTTCACTCTCTGACAGCAGGTGGCGCTCATGGAACAGTGATACACTCCAATTTAATACGCATTATACGGAGACAAGATGAAAAGAAAATGCCATTTCTGAAAACAGCCAGTTCCCCTCAGAAACACGTTCATTTAAAATTAAATATTTGGATTTTCTTCCTATATTTCGCGCATCGTGAACAGTGATCTTGTTCTGCCTGCTAGTGCTACAGTGTTTTCTCCTCTTTGTGTCTGTCATCATTGTCTCTGGCCTCTCTTAATGGCCGTTTACAGACTAATTACAATAATAACATTATATTTCCACACAAATCGCATTTGGGAAAATGACTGCAGTGCAGTTTGTATGCAAGCACGGAACAGAAGACGCTCTAAAATAAAACAAAAAATGTCCGGTCGATAGGTGCATCTGTTCTCCAGTGTATAAATTCAATATAGATTAATCATTTGTTAAAGTTACTTGCTAGGACGTGTATTTTGACATACTTTTGTATGTATTTGCGCATTCACACAGAACAGAACAGCGCGCAAGTACTGAAAGGAGTTGTCTTTCGCGCCCAATTGCTTTTTAATTGCTTGAATTTTTAAATTAACAAGGCTTAAAAACGCATGCAAATGATAAACTTTCGTGACGACGCTGCAGTGGCCTGACTGGGCAAGTGACAAATCTGTCTACTGTCCCGAACGTCCTTCACGCTGGTCCCGGGCCATCGGGCAGTCCTTATTGTCGAGCCCTGGTTAGCTTTGTTGAGACATTGTTGAGACTGCATTTGTGAAGATTTCTAACGATTTATTGGTAGCTGCAGGGTCTTTTATCAATACTTGTTCTTTTAGACTTAACTGCAGCATTCGATACCATCTCACACCCAATATTGTTAAGTAGACTGGAGTCCATTGGAATTACAGGTACAGGTCTGTGTTGGTTTCATTCCTATTTTACGGACAGTACTCAATTTGTACAACTTAAACAGTTTAAATCAAATCCTACACCTGTTACCACTGGTGTCCCGCAGGGCTCTGTTCTGGGACTTCTCTTGTTTATTATTTATCTTTTACCAATTGGTTTCATTTTTAGGAAATATGGGGTTCAATTTCATTGTTACGCTGATGACACCCAACTTTATCTGTCTTCTAAACCTATTACTGTTTTTCCTCTGTCTTCTCTTGTTCAGTGCTTACATGAAATAAAAACCAGGTTTTCATGTAATTTCATGTAATTTTCTCAAACTTAACAGTGATAAAACAGAAATACTTCTTGTTGGTTCAAAAAACACTCTGGCTAAGTCAAGTTGTCTGTCTATGACAATTGACAATTCTCTAGTTTCTATATCTAAACATGTTAAAAGTTGGGTGTCATCCTGGACAGTACTTTATCATTTGAAGCTCATATTAACAACATTACTCGTTCTGCATTTTTCCATACAGGTGCATTTCAATCAATTAGAATGTCGTGGAAAAGTTCATTTATTTCAGTAATTCAACTCAAATTGTGAAACTCGTGTATTAAATAAATTCAATGCACACAGACTGAAGTAGTTTAAGTCTTTGGTTCTTTTAATTGTGATGATTTTGGCTCACATTTAACAAAAACCCACCAATTCACTATCTCAACAAATTAGAATACTTCATAACACCAATTAAAAAAAAAAAAAACATTTTTAGTGAATTGTTGGCCTTCTGGAAAGTATGTTCATTTACTGTATATGTACTCAATACTTGGTAGGGGCTCCTTTTGCTTTAATTACTGCCTCAATTCGGCGTGGCATGGAGGTGATCAGTTTGTGGCACTGCTGAGGTGGTATGGAAGCCCAGGTTTCTTTGACAGTGGCCTTCAGCTCATCTGCATTTTTTGGTCTCTTGTTTCTCATTTTCCTCTTGACAATACCCCATAGATTCTCTATGGGGTTCAGGTCTGGTGAGTTTGCTGGCCAGTCAAGCACACCAACACCATGGTCATTTAACCAACTTTTGGTGCTTTTGGCAGTGTGGGCAGGTGCCAAATCCTGCTGGAAAATGAAATCAGCATCTTTAAAAAGCTGGTCAACAGAAGGAAGCTTGGTAAACAGGTGCGGTGATTTTGGTTTTCAAAAAACACAATGGACCAACACCAGCAGGTGACATTGCACCCCAAATCATCACAGACTGTGGAAACTTAACACTGGACTTCAAGCAACTCGGGCTATGAGCTTCTCCACCCTTCTTCCAGACTCTAGGGCCTTGGTTTCCAAATGAAATACAAAACTTGCTCTCATCTGAAAAGAGGAGTTTGGACCACTGGGCAACAGTCCAGTTCTTCTTCTCCTTAGCCCAGGTAAGACGCACAAGAGGAATACGACAACTGTAGCCAAATTCCTTGACACGTCTGTGTGTGGTGGCTTTTGATGCCTTGACCCCAGCCTCAGTCCATTCCTTGTGAAGTTCACCCAAATTCTTGAATCGATTTTGCTTGACAATCCTCATAAGGCTGCGGTTCTCTCAGTTGGTTGTGCATATTTTTCTTCCACACTTTTTCCTTCCACTCAACTTTCTGTTAACATGCTTGGATACAGCACTCTGTGAACAGCTAGCTTCTTTGGCAATGAATGTTTGTGGCTTACCCTCCTTGTGAAGGGTGTCAATGATTGTCTTCTGGACAACTGTCAGATCAGCAGTCTTCCCCATGATTGTGTAGCCTAGAGAACCAAACTGAGAGACCATTTTGAAGGCTCAGGAAACCTTTGCAGGTGTTTTGAGTTGATTAGCTGATTGGCATGTCACCATATTCTAATTTGTTGAAATAGTGAATTGGTGGGTTTGTTAAATGTGAGCCAAAATCATCACAATTAAAAGAACCAAAGACTTAAACTACTTCAGTCTGTGTGCATTGAATTTATTTAATACACGAGTTTCACAATTTGAGTTGAATTACTGAAATAAATGAACTTTTTCACGACATTCTAATTTATTGAGATGCACCTGTATATGAAATATTAATCATCTTCTTCCTGTACTCTCAACAAAGAGTACTGCTATTCTTGTACATGCTTTAGTAGCATCATGAATTGATTACTGTAATTCCTTGTTTTATGGACTCCCTTCTAAATCTTTACACAAACTTCAGTTAGTACATAATGCGGCTGCACAAGTTATCCAAAACTTCCATATCCGAGCACATCTCTCCTTGCTACAAAATCTGCATTGGCTCCCTGTTAAATATTGCATACATTTTAAAATCTTGCTTTTAACTTACAAGGCACTTAATAATTTGGCTCCCTCATACTTATCCGATCTCCTTTGTATAAATACTCCTACACATATCTTAGGGTCTGCCTCTGCACTCACTCTTCTACTTCCACGCATTCGGACAACTTCTATGAGGTCACGAGCCTTTGGTTTATGCTGCTCTGTACCTATGGAATTCACTACCGGTGGATATTCGTAATTAATTTGGTTTTTAAATCTAGACTTAAAACTTATTTAAGCAGGCTTTTATGTAATGTTTAGTTGTAGGTAGGTTGTGTTGCCCTGTTGTTGATGATTGGTTGTTTTACTGATGCATGGTGTCCTTGAGTGTCGTGTAAGGCGCCTATAAATAAAATGTATAATAATAATAATAATAATAATAATAATAATAATAATAATAATAATAATAGCTGATCACAACACTTATAGATGGAATACGTTCAGAGTGAGCTACTGACTTGTTCTCTCTCGTGGGGTTTTGGTAGTGTACACTGAGTATGCGTTGAACTCGTTGAGGAGAGGCTCCAGAAAGGCAACAGGCATGGCAGCAGCCAGATGAGCCAGACATTCTCCTAGAGCTGGTCTTTGGCTGTGATATCACAAGATAACATTCATTAACATAACACTTTCTGTAAAAATGGCTCATATAGAATCAAACACATATATGCAAAGCTGTTTCTTACTTCTCAGCATGAGGGGTCTTTACAGTGCCAAGCGAATAGATACTGCACATGATACGGTAACAGGATATCTGCAAGTCATCCACTGAGTGATGAATGGAGAGAAACACAATATGAGGGACAGTGATCTACCGTATATAACAATTACAACATCACAATAGGGAATAGATAGGGAAAGGTCCTCTAGTCGGAATTCGAACTCGGGACGCCCGTAGCGCAATCACCGCACTGCCCACAAGGCTATTGGTGCCGACTTAAAATATTACATTTAATTACATTAAAGAAAATACAATTTGATAACTACTTAATTACACTATTTATACTTATTTTATATTAAATTAAATTGTATTAAATTAAATTACATTAAATATTATTATACTACTCATTTACACCATTTGTCATTTAAAATTAAAATAAATTTGATAATATTACTTATTTACACCATTTATTATTGTACTTTATTTAAATTAAATTACATTTAAATTACTTATGCCATTTTCACTGTTGCTATTTTACAGGGTTTTATTTTGTTTTGTTTTTTTTTTAACATCAGTGAAGCAAACTAAACTGAAACTGAATTGGTAGAGAGAGCAAAATATGCACAGCCTTTTCAATTTAATTCCTCTCACATGTTAATTATTACTGTAATTAATTCATCTATTTATAAATTAAGTAAATGTACTCTGCTATGTAGGTTAAATTTAGTCAAGTTAAATGACTCTGTTGAAACCTATGAAAATAACTCACACATGACATCATCTCCAAACTGGTGCTGGGCGATGTGGTCGAACAGAGAGGTGAGTACTGGCAGAAGAGCAGTGGTGGTGTAGCTAATGTTCTGAGATACACCTTTCACCTGTTACCGAACAGAGAGAGGCAGGGAAAGAGGCTCAATTTAGCAACTCTGAGGGACATCTCAGAGAAGAGGGCTATATTTACATCTGACCTGGTTTTTGGTAGACACTTTCCCCAGTTTGAGGTTCTCTACCATCTTCTCAATATCATCGGCAGCACTCTCAAAGAAAGAACGCAGACCAGCCTTCACAATCTCAGGCCCAGATTTCATCACAGTTCTGGAAGAGAAAGCAAAATTAAAGACAAAAGTCACAAAATAAAATTTAATTCATAAACATAAATTAAGGATGTAATCATCAGTAAAACGCATGGAATCATGTGGTCAACACACATACCTGGCGTCCAGTGAGCGGGAAAGAATATGAAGACAGTTGACCACTGCTGAGGCATCAGTGCCTGCACACACAAACATTCAGAGCATGACCCATGCCTTTTATTTTCACCCACCTATGCTACAATATATGACAGAAATAGCATGAAGTGGCAGAATAAAGCCAGAGCAGATATTCTTCTGAAATACAGTACTCCTACGATAATGATTCTTACTATAGGAATACTGAGCCAACACTGCAAATGATGCACCAACGTAAGCAAAGCACAGCAAATCATTAGACAACCACCCAGAGAAAGAAAGAAAGAAAGAAAGAAAGAAAGAAAGAAAGAAAGAAAGAAAGAAAGAACTGATTAAATTAAATACCACATATTTGTTTTTTTATTTTTTTGATATTTTACTTAAATGAACTTAAATAATTCTACTTATTTATGCCATTTTCATTATTGTTATTTGAATTAAATAAAAGAATAATACTTATTTACACCATTCTCACAATTTTTAATAAAATAAAATACTTGACAATTTCAATATTGTTATTTTACTTAAATTAAATGAATGAAATTAAATAATACTACTTATTTATGCCATTTTAATAGCTATTTTGCTTTAATTAAATAAAAACAAATGACAAATAAGAATTAAAGAAAGAAAGAAAGAAAGAAAGAAAGAAAGAAAGAAAGAAATAAAACTAAAGAGAACTCAGAGCAAATAAGTGGAACTATTAAGAATGGATGTTCTGATGATTTAAAACATTAAAGAAAAAGGGGATGATGCAGTAAAAAAATGAAATGTGCAATCAGGTCATCATGCAGGATTCTTACCAAAGAGAGAAACCCTGTGTCTCACCAGACCGGCCAACTTACAGAAGATACTGAGATAGAAAATACATAAGATAGAAAAAGAAGAAAAGAAGAGGGATGGAGGGTTGGGAAAGAGGAAATGGCATGAAAAGGAATAAAAGGGTGAGGTTAAGATGATGGAAAAGTAGGAGCAAAATAATGTGATCCATAAAAGATAAATGTAACAAAAGGATGAGGGAAACCCATGGGAAAATACTCCGGGAAGGGGCAGAGAGAAAACCACAGGCAAGAAGAAGTGTGAGGAGCAGAGAGGATGTGACAGGTCGCAACATCAAAACTAACATCATTTAAAAAAACGTCTGTAAACATTCATGTAATCCAATGAAAATCTTTAAGGTACATAGAATCTGACTGTTGCATTAGTTACCTAGCAATCATCTCCTTCTCCTTGTTGGAGGCATGACCACCACTGCCCAGGACTTTAGCAGGTGTGGACAGGAAATACAGGCAGTGATTCTTAAAGTACTGGTTTATCAATGGAAGCAGAATCTACATGAAGAGAATATAAAGAGGAAGAGTAAAGTTTGAGAGGCTGTGATCCGTAGGATGGAAAGTCTGTATCTCTTCCAACTAATTCCCTCTGAGCTGTTTTATTCAGCATGCACTCATATTCCGGTCAAAGGTGTCTCACCTTGGCAAAGAATTTAATCTCCTGTTCGTGAGGGGATTTCTCAACTCGTCCACTGCTCACAACGGCCTCTGGAGTAGCAAACACATGTAACATTAAAAAAAATACAACTATACAACTACAGTTCCTAGGATCTAAGAAATGTATCTATGGATCTATGAATGTATACCAAGATGAGCAATAAACTCCTGGGCAATTTCCATCCACTTCAACAGCTTCTGCAGGAAGCCGTAAGCGAAACGCTTCTCAATGGAGGAAATCTCCTGTTCCATGTCCTTCAAACCTCTGGAGAAGAAAAACAGTGAGGAAGCGAGAAAACAAAACAAGGACAAAACACATTTAGTTCACCTCATTACATCTGTACATACACCAATTCAACATGCCTTAAAAAATGATGTATGATTTTGTCATTATTTCAGGATATATATGTGACCCTGGACCACAAAACCAGTCTTAAGTAGCACAGGTATATTTGTAGCAATGGCCAAAAATACATTGTATGGGTCAAAATTATTGATTTTTCTTTTATGACAAAAATCATTAGGATATTAAGTAAAGATCATGTTCCATTAAGATATTTTGTAAATTTACTAACGTAAATATATCAAAACTTAATTTTTGATTAGTAATATGCATTGCTAAAAACTTAATCTGGACAACTTTAAAGGCGATTATCTCAATATTTTGATTTTTTTTTTTTTTTTTTTTTTTTTTTGCACCCTCAGATTCCAGATATTCAAATAGTTGTATCTCCATACATCAATGAAAAGCTTATTTAGTCAGCTTTATTTATATTGTATAAATCTCAATTTCAAAAAAATTTAACCTCATGACTGGTTTTGTGGACCTGGGTCACAAATAATTTATTAATAAAAATGTGGTAGCACTTTACTTAAAGCCTTTATGTATAATGCATTATAAAGGGTTATTAAAGGGAAAAATACATTATAATTATTAATAATGTGCATTGTAATGGATTATATCTTGTCGTAAATAATTATAACTGAATTTAAAATGCATAGTGTAACAATGAATTCATAAGTGTTATAATGTATTAACTGTGTTGTTACAATTATTCATGAGATTGAGATTACAAAGAATAATTAATGCATTAAAACTAATTTTATAATGCATTAAGTAAAGTGTCACCAAAAATGTATATGTAAATTTATAATATTTATAATACATTTAAAATGAAATTAGTACGTTTATACTATATATAAACGTAAGTAATCATTTATTTTGACGTTTATACTATATATAAATGTAAGTAATCATTTATTTTGACGTTTATGTAGTTATTTATTCTTAAGTCTGTGTAAAACATGGCATTTAGACCAGTTTGAACAGGAAAAGTAGTAGTTTTTTAATAATTTGTGTATTATGTGATTTTAAAACATGCAAGAACCTAAAACAGGGGTCTGCAACATTGGCACGGAGAAGGATAATCACTTGCAAGTGAGCAATAGCAAAAATGGTGTGTGTGTTTATGAGAGTCCCTCAAACCTGAATACAGACATAAATTTTGTTGTAATCCTTCTTTATACTCACACAGCCTGATTTAAGTTAGGAGCTATAAATACTATAAAATACTATTATACTTTTAAACATTTCACGTGACGCTGCGCATATAAGCCGCTGACAACAATGCAGCGTTGTGCTTTTATGCAAGTCCATTTCGCTTCAGTCGATTGAATGCATGACAGTTTACATTTGATACTGTATTTGTTGCTATTGTCTTTCAGCAAAAAAAAACAAAAAAAATTACCATTATAAATGTAATGAGATTTTCAAGTCAGTATACAGAGTTCTTAACATTCAACAAAAAAATCGCAATGATGGTGATGTGCGAAAAACCACATTTACACACATACCATGAATTTTTAAAATTGGTTATGTATTACATGTATAAATCATGTATTTATACAATTATTTCACTTCAAGGTTGCTGACCCCTGACTGAAGAAGAAGACCTAGAGCCATGTTTGGAAGTACAGTTCACAAAATGTGTGTGTAAAATAAGTTTTCCTTGTTCACAGGCTCTCAGCATTTTTAATAAGACCTAAGCAACTTCAACTACTGCCAAAGAATACCAACAAGAAGTGGTAATTTTAGACCTTAGTTACCATAATGTCATTTCTTGTTGTACAGTATCAGAAGCAGGGTACCTAGTGACAGCGTATCCATTAAACTGGAGGAATTTGAGCAGGTCTTGGGCTTTCTCTCTGTCTCTTGCCTTCTCTTTGGCCGTCAACGTATCATATGGTACCAACAAAGGATGGGTACCACCACCTATGAACACAAAAACACAAAAACTAGCAGACAGCCCAAGGGTTTATTTTATGACCATTATTTTTTGCAGTCAACATGATACGCTGAAAAAAAAATAAAAATAAATTATACCCTTGGCTTGCAGCTCCATCTTTTTCTTGCGGCCCCAAGTGTTATGGTAATTCTCAGCAAGCTGTTCTGCCATGGACTAAACAGAGGGAAACATGAGGAATGAATCAATCACAAGGGTTGAATACTAAAGTTATAGGGCCAGTTTTACTAAACAGGGCAAATTAGCGTGAAGAGTGCAATTCCAAAACAGCGCCAATGGGCGCGGAAATTTCTGCGGGTGATTTGCTAACAATGCGCAAATTAAAGAACACATACGCTATATCTCATTTACATATCGACCAACGCAATATACTAAGCGCAGCACAAATCGTCGTAGTCGCAAATAAAGAATAAAGAAATAAAGAAGCCACAGTACGTTGAAAAGGACCAGAGGCCAAAAGGGTTGCAAGAAGTTTTGATAGACCTATAGTGACTCCTCCTAGTTGAGGGTTCCAAGTCGTCTTTTATTTCCTGAAGCAAATTAAAAAATTACATGGCTTGGCAAATGATATGTTCGGATAATGTGTTCTTCTGGCATTCCACATAAATTAATACATGTGGAAAAAATCCTCTCCCTTCTACCACGCGCTCTCTGTTCTCTGCCGTGTCTCCTCTAGCAACAACAATTGCAGCCATTTCAAGCACAAAATAGTTTAAGACATGCTTTTTTTTGGGCGTTAAATAATGGTGCAAATACCAGTAATTTGACAAGTGCAAACGTTAGTAAATCACGTTTCATTTTAATACTCTCCTCCCATAAATTTTGCGTCTGAAAGGGAAACTCCTACAAATGCATATTCAATAAGGTCAGGCACAAAAATAACTGTGTCCACACCTTTTCAGTGCTAATTCGTCACTGTGCGTCTTTAGTAAATCCTGACAGTACTATTTTAATGCTAAAAGACGGTTTGCACTGATGCAAGCTGTTAGTAAAACTGGCCCTTAGTCTTGTACTGAATGAATATAAATAATATACCTGTAGCTCTCTGGACAAGGCCATGCCTGTCAGGTCCACTGGCTGGGGAGAGTATCCCTGGCTGGGATCATAGGTGGCCTGCAGGAGATGGATATAAAAGATAAGGATATTGGGTTCATAAAACATGCAATTTTCATCCATCTTTGCTCCATCTCTGTTACCTGAGCAGTCTGGGAGATCTTCCTGGTGGCCTTCACTTCAGTTTTCTCAGTTTCTCCATCTCTGGCTTTCTCCAGAGTCCATTCCCATGCCAGCATGGCCTTGATGGACTCTTTAATGGGCCAGCGGTAGATCTCTTTATCCTAGAGAGAGAATACAAAAGGGAGGTTGATCTTGATTCTGGAAAACCAACTAACAAAGAAGATTCAAAGAAGATCCATTCAAACCTTCTCTGAGAAAGTCTTGTACGGCCGCAGCATGGGGTGAGTTTTGCTGTTCTCATCTAGAACCTCTCCATATGTCCAGTTGTTTTGGATCTGGAAGGTGGAAACAAAAGGTTACAAAGCCTATTTTCAGGCCCATAATGCTTTTGGCTTTCACAGATGAGCATGAGTGCTGATACTAACCTTCTCAAAGGCCCATTTATCATGTGTGTGCTCAGCATATTTATTAATGAAGGCATCGAGTCTCTCAGGGATGATGGTGCTGCAAAGAACCAAAAAGGAAACATAATCATTCAGTTGCTACTGTTCATTCGAATACAAATCTTTTCTGATTCTCTTAAAATGATTCTTTCTGTTAATATCAATGAGGTTAAATGTGATCAGTTAAGGATGATTTTTTTTTTTAACCTGATTCAATGTGACTATACAACTATATAACATATAAACATTTTAATTTTATAACATAAATAATATTTTAAAAAGTTCTTAATAATAATTACTGTTGTTGGTTACCAATTTTCACTATTAACTATTTAACTAAAACTTCTGCCTCAATTAATTCCTAATTTGCAGCCTATTAATAGTTAGTAAGGTAGTTGTTAAGTTTAGGTATAGGGTAGGATTATTAAAATGGTTATGCAGAATAAGGCATTAATATTTGCTTTATAATAAGTACTAATAAACAGCCAATATGCATGCTAATAAGCAACTAGTTAATAGTGAGAATTGGTCCCTAAACTAAAATGTTACCATAAATCTATTTATAAACAGATTAAATATATTAAATACATTAAAATCACATACCTAAAATATACACAATGCACACATATAAATGCAAAGATGCAAAATTAATACTGTAATCGAATTAGCTGATCATTTTCTCACTTTGTTGTCTCCACTGGCTTGGGGTCAAAATTTCCCTCAGCGTCGACAGATGCTTTCTTCTCAGTCATAGATGAATAGCTAGCATCCACGTAGTCTGGAGGAATGGCACCCGCAATGGCGCAAATGCAGGACATTGCGATTTTAAACAGCTCTGCATCAAATTTCTACAGAGATGAAATGACATGTAAGTGTACATTGACATTTCAGATTGAATTTTCTGTTGAGACTATCCATGTTTGTCAAACCTTGTGTGCAAGGGACTCAAAAATGCCCCAGAAGAGTTTGCGAGAGAGATGCAACTCTTCCTCTGAAGTGACTCCAAAGTTCGCCCATCCATTTGGCAGGCAATAATACTTCCAGCAGCGCTCATAGTGATTGGTCAACAACTAAATGGAATCAAAATATGAGTACAAGAAGCAAAAAATTCAATGTAACTAATTACACTAACTATAATTTTTCATACCTTTAGGGGCATCTTGGCATACTCGTTTAAGATTGGCACATCAAACACCAGCCTTCTCAACAGATGCTGCAACATAGATGGCCGCAAATACCTAAAATACAAATATTATTTGATTAGCTGTTTTTAAACTCTTTTTAATATTTTAAGTTGTCATTTCTACATTGTGGATGTTACAGAGTGGACTAACTTGACAAGAGACATAAGGCAGTCCTCGATGACGTCCCTCTGGGCCTTAGTAAGGGCACGGCCACGAGACAGTCTGTAGATGGTGTGCAGCATTGAGTCAATCATGATGGCACGGTGGTCTGTGCCAGCGAACAATGGGGCACACTTTGTTAGCAGAGGAAGCACAGCTGAGCACAGGTAACGGTTTAGAGCCAAAGCCATCTCTGTGGTGCTGAATGCCGCCTAATGGAACATCACAATTAAGATCAGTGTTTATATCACATTATATTACATGAAAGGTAAAGAAGAGACTATGAAATATGACTGACAATACTAGCTCACCGTATCTAAAGAGGCTGAGGCTCTCATATCGGGCAGGAAGCCCACCTCTAGCACATGCAACAGGAAGTCCTGGTTATCAATGCCGTACACTCTGTCCAAGAAAAGCACCATGGAGGCTTTGTGGTCTGGAACAAAACTTGCTGACATTTTTGGCTCAACAGTCTGACCATCTATGAAAAGTAGCACAGGAAAAATGAGAAGAGTTGAGTATACAGAAGTTGTATGGAAGCCTGTTTCCACCTCAGAGTTAATAGTAAACAGACAGAAAAATAAAGATGAAAATAAGAAATGGTTACATGGTAACCATTTAGTGTACCTTTGCCAAAGGTGGGGATCTGAACAGGAAGGCTGATGACTCCCACCAGGTCTTCAATGGGCACGAGAGACCTCAAGATGGCTCTGATTCTCAAAGCTTCACCTTTACCTGCTTGGATCAACTGTGAGTAAAGAACAGGATTAAAATTGAAGTCCATCTGAAACCTGTAAAATTATGACCTTCATTTATACAAAGGTGTGGGGTCAGTAAGATTTTTATTTATTTATTTGTTTGTTTGTTTGAAAAAAAAAAAAAAAAAAAAAAATCACTTTTATTCAGTAATGATGCATTAAATTTATCAAACGTTACAGTGAAGACTTTAATAATGTAATTTTGTTTCAAAATATTGTTATTTTGAACTTATATTATCAAAGTCCTGGGGGGAAAAATTATAGTGGTTTCCACAAAATATTAAGCAGCACAACTGTTTAAAACTTATAATAATAAGAATAATAAGTCTTGGGCACCAAATCAGCAAATTACAATGATTTCTAAAAGATCATGCGACACTGAAGACTAGAGGAATGGCTGAAAATTCAGTTGTTTTGCCATCAAAGGAATAAATTACATTTTAAAATATATTAATATTTTTAAATTAATATATATTAAAATAGAAAGACGTCATTTTAAATTGTAATATTATTTCACAATATTACTATTTTCTGTATTTTGATAAAAAAAATGCAGCCATGGTGAGAATTTTTAAGAAATTAAAAAAAAAAGTTATGTTTGTCATTGACACTACAGGTAAATTATTCAAGTCGTTATACTTACATGCATCTCAGGAGCGCAGCGACCCAGCAAGTCAATAAGAGCAGAGTAAAATGACATGATAGCATTTCCAAGATGCACTCTGTTCTCTTCATGTTGCTCTTCCCCTCCAAACCTGTGAACCAATCACAAGGGGCAAAAAATGGAATGTATAGACAACATGATATAATGACAAATTGTTTAAATGAAAATCAAAATTCAAGCAATGTCTTACATGAAACGTCTGTCCTTTTTAGGAGTTGGCCCATCTCTGGCAGGGTCCTCAGAGATCTTAATGGCCTCTTCGATGGCAGCTAACAGACCTGCACCACCCTCTCCTCTCAGAGCGGGGCCGAAGCACTCAGGCCGACGAATCAACAGACGAACAACCACATTGGCATTCTCCTCTACGCTCTCACCTGCAGGGGGAGACACCAACACAAAGTTTAATTATGAATGTCTTCAAACAGAGGAGTCACGAACAGAATTACACTAAATATGCTCACCGTTTACAAACACAGCAAAACGCAGGAAGTCCAGATATCTCTCTCCTCCACCTGGATTCCATCCGATGTCAGGGTAGCCTTTAGACAGAAGCATGGGGCACATCCGGAGGCCGCATCCAGCCAAATATGTCACCACCTGAGTAGCACAGTAAACATAAGAATTTTTATAAACACACTATACCAGAAAATCATTAGCTGCAAAATACAGTTTGTTCAGAGCATTACCATCTCAAGGTCTTGCTCTTGCAGAGCCAGTGCCAGCTCATTGTTGTCAATGCAAGATGCAGCAGCAACATCCAAAGGAGTAGATCCACGCATTCCTAAAAAGCAACACAAAAAATGTAAAAATTACTTAAAACAAAACTAAACTAAACAAATGAGTAATACTATGGTCCTAAATTGTATTATTTTAATACTATTTAGATTTTTTTAAAGGAACTAGGGGCCAGATTTACTAAACAGGCAAATTAGTGTTAGAGCACAATTCCAATAAAGCACCGATGGGAGGGGAAAATTCTGTGGGTGATTTACTGACAACGCACAGATTAAAGAACACAGACGCAGCCAAATCATTTCAATAATGACCAGCGCAATCTACCGAGAGCAGCACAAATTACCACCTGCTTTAAGACATGCTTTTCTTGGTGTTAAATAATGGCGCAAATACCAATAATTTGACGAGCGCAAAAGTTAAAATCACGTTGAGTTTGTCTGAAAGAGAAACTCCTACAAATGCGCATTCAATAACTGTGTCCAAGCCTTTTCAGTGCTAATTCTTCACTGCGCATCTTAAATAAATCCTGACAGTACTATTTTAACACCAAAAGACGGTTTGCGCTGGCGCAAGCTGTCAGTAAATCTGGCCCTAGATGCGTTAGGTAATTATTTACAAATTTCTGTAACAAAAAGGTCTCATTTGTTAATTGTTAAATATTAGCAAACATAAACTAACAATGAGCAATATATTTTACATCATTTATTCATCTTTGTCAATGTTAGTTAATAAAAATACAATTGTTCATTGGCTACTCACGTTAATTGAATTATCCAATGTCAACAGATACAACTTTGATTTAAAAACGTATTAGTAAATGTTAATTTAAAAATGAACTTTGGACAAGTCTTCTACGACATTAATCTTATTTAATGTTAACTAATGTTAATAAATGGATCCTCACTGTAAAGTGTTACCAAAAATGATAACAATAATGATAACCATGCTAGCGTACACATCAACACACAAGTTATATTTACTATAAGCGAGCACTGCAGTTATGTCCTCTACCCATTTAAATGTGCAAGTTTTTGAACTCTGGTGGATTCCAATTGGCTGTCAATGTTTTTATCATTCATCAGCTGAACGCAATTCCAATGATATCTTTCCTCTGTGTTGTTATCATTATAGCTGTGCTGTTGACTTCCCTATTCTCATAGCACTGAGTGACTGTTATAGTTATCATTGGTGTGAACGGGCCTAACAATGATAAAAATATACTATCTGCGTCAGTTAAATTTTACAAAATGACTGACCCAGTCCAATGCCACTGTTCTGCAGCAGGTATGAGAGGTGGTCAAACATAGAACGCTGGTTTTGACGGCTGATCCTGCAGAAGTAGCACAGGAAGCGACAGCAACTGGTAACCATTTGCGGGAATCGAATTTCCTACAGACAAAAAAAGAAGTTTGTTTCCCTTTACTTTAGTTTCAATGATAGAGTCGGATCCTTGTCCAGGAATATCAGTTTTAAATGTTCAGTATATATATATATAAGAGGAAAGTACCTTAGAGTCCCCTCCACCTCCCAGTACGTTGACCATAACCTCCATGACCGTCTCATGCATACCCAGAGCTCGCATCAGGTTAGGGTGCTGGTAGAACACCTTGTTGTTCATAATGTTCCTATGAGACAAGAAACAATATGCATTATACTACAATACTACACATGATACAAAGATATGAAATCATCATTTTAGAATGATTTCTGAAAGACCGTGAGACAATCAAGACTGGAAAAAAATGTGCTGCTGAAAATTCAGCTTTGCCATCACAGGAATACATTACATTTTAAGATATATTCAAATAGAAAACAGTTATTTTAAATTCTAATAAAATTTCACAGTATTACTGTTTTTACCGTATTTGTATCTATTAAATAAACCTTGGTGTACATAAGAGGCTTTAAAAAAGTAGACACACATTCATTTGAAGTACCTACCCAATGCTCTGAATCATAAGCCTCTCCTCTTCCGGGCCCATCTGGACGATGAGAAGGGAACGGATCTGTCCCAGGCACTCCAGTAGGTCCATTGTGTCCTGTACGGACACAGCGTTGATGGCATAAGCCTTTGGCAGGGCGCGGATCAGCTCTCCCAGAGCGTCATACTGCCGGTGAAGAAGACTGAACATGAGCCGCACCAGCTCAGGGTTCTGAATAAAGGACTCCTGTGCCCAGTGGATCATTGTGTGGGATATCAGCTCCTGTAAAGTACCTGAGGCATAGAATGTTCTGGAAATGTTAGACTAACACTAAAAATAGTACCATTTTGAACTAAAGCAAAAATATTAATGTATAATTGCATTCATGAGATGAGGTGAATCTGAACAACCTTCTCAAGATGTTTTACTACATTTACTCACTAGGTTTGGGCTCTTCTTCTGGCTCTGGATCCTCTTCCTCCTTTTTCTTCCTAAAGGTCTTGATCTTCTCCACTAAACTGAGCAGTCTGCCTCTCAGAGACGCATCTACCTCTTCCTCCTCTGCTTCTTCTTCTACGTGGACACCTGAGGTACAAAAACAAATATGGAAAGGAAGCACATAGTCCAGTAAGTTTCGAACCAGAAACTAAATTAGTTGTAGATAATTAGAAGGTGATTTAACAACAGCAACCACTTGGTGTTTAGTTGTTGTAATGTGGCTGTACAGTAATTTCGTGAAATATTTTGAACACTGACCACAGTGATTCAGGAGCTCATTGTGGAAATTCTGGAGGGTTTCTCGCACTTCCTCTGGCACGGGGCAATCCTCTTCCTCTGGGCTGTGCTTGAAGTTTGTCAATAGGAAAATCTACATATATATGCACATAATCAGAGATTAGTCTCCCTGAAAGCAATTAAAATCATATAAGGGTTTAAAGTAAAGAGTTGTGCATTTTACTTGTTCCTGAGGAGGAGAGCGAAACTCTCTGGTCCTACGAGCGGTCTCTGCAGCACTCATAGTAAATGCTCTCATTAGGTCTTTGTATCGTTCACGCTGGTTTGACTGGATCTGCTGTACAAATTTATCAGAGAATGCCACAATAGCCTCAACTCTGTGTCTGAGCTCACAGTCACAGAAATACTGTAGAAGGGTACACATCTGAAAGAGAGGGAGAGACATACATAGACAGTATTAATAAAACATACTAACAATAGAAAAAATACATATACATTTTATACAATAATATAAGGTTTATAATTAAAGCATATAAAAACATGTAGACAGACAGAGATAGACAAGTACGATAGATAGATAGATAGATAGATAGATAGATAGATAGATAGATAGATAGATAGGTAGATAGATAGATAGATAGACAGACAAGTAAGTACTATAGATAGATAGATAGACAGACAGACAGACAAGTATGATAGATAGATAGATAGATAGATAGATAGATAGATAGATAGATAGATAGACAAGTAAATACTATAGATAGATAGATAGATAGATAGATAGACAGACAGACAAGTAAGTACTATAGATAGATAGATAGACAGACAGACAGACAAGTAATATAGATAGATAGATAGATAGATAGACAGACAGACAGACAAGTACGATAGATAGATAGATAGATAGATAGATAGATAGATAGATAGATAGACAGACAAGTATGATAGATAGATAGATAATTAGATAGATAGATAGATAGATAGATAGATAGATAGATAGATAGATAGATAGATAGATAGATAGACAAGTAAATACTATAGATAGATAGACAGACAGACAAGTAAGTACGATAGATAGATAGATAGATAGATAGATAGATAGATAGATAGATAGATAGATAGACAGACAGACAGACAGACAGACAGACAAGTAAGTACGATAGATAGATAGATAGATAGATAGATAGATAGATAGATAGATAGATAGACAGACAGACAGACAAGTACGATAGATAGATAGATAGATAGATAGATAGATAGATAGATAGATAGATAGATAGATAGACAGACAGACAGACAGACAAGTATGATAGATAGATAGATAGATAGATAGATAGATAGATAGACAGATAGACAGACAGACAGACAGACAGACAGACAGACAAGTAAATACTATAGATAGATAGATAGACAGACAGACAGACAGACAAGTAAGTACGATAGATAGATAGATAGATAGATAGATAGATAGATAGACAGACAGACAGACAGACAGACAAGTATGATAGATAGATAGATAGATAGACAGACAGACAAGTAAATACTATAGATAGACAGACAGACAGACAGACAGACAGACAAGTAAGTACTATAGCTAGATAGATAGATAGACAGACAAGTAAGTACTATAGATAGATAGATAGACAGACAAGTATGATAGATAGATAGATAGATAGATAGATAGATAGACAGACAAGTACTATAGATAGATAGATAGATAGACAGACAAGTACAATAGATAGATAGATAGATAGATAGACAGACAAGTACTATAGATAGATAGATAGACAAGTAAGTACGATAGATAGATAGATAGATAGATAGATAGATAGATAGACAGACAGACAGACAGACAGACAAGTACGATAGATAGATAGATAGATAGATAGATAGATAGATAGATAGATAGATAGACAGACAAGTACTATAGATAGATAGATAGATAGACAGACAAGTACAATAGATAGATAGATAGATAGATAGACAGACAAGTACTATAGATAGATAGATAGACAAGTAAGTACGATAGATAGATAGATAGATAGATAGATAGATAGACAGACAGACAGACAGACAGACAGACAGACAGACAGACAAGTACGATAGATAGATAGATAGATAGATAGATAGACAGACAGACAGACAGACAGACAAGTATGATAGATAGATAGATAGATAGATAGATAGATAGATAGATAGATAGACAGATAGACAGACAGACAGACAGACAGACAAGTAAATACTATAGATAGATAGATAGACAGACAGACAGACAGACAGACAAGTAAGTACGATAGATAGATAGATAGATAGATAGATAGATAGATAGATAGACAGACAGACAGACAGACAAGTATGATAGATAGATAGATAGATAGACAGACAGACAAGTAAATACTATAGATAGACAGACAGACAGACAGACAGACAAGTACGATAGATAGATAGATAGATAGATAGATAGATAGATAGATAGATAGACAAGTAAGTACTGTAGATAGATAGATAGATAGATAGATAGATAGATAGATAGATAGATAGATAGATAGATAGATCTAGCTATTAAACTTGCCTGCAGTTTTACAGACTCCGGCAGCTTCATTTGAAGTAGTCCCTCCTCTGGTGCCTCCTCTTCCTCCTCTTTGGCCTCCTCTCCTACTTCTTCTGCCTCCTTTTCCTCCTCGGCTTTTTCTCCATCCACCTTCTCTCCCTCCTCCTCCTCTACTGCCTTCTCAACCTCTTCTCCTTCCTGTCCCTCCTCCTTCTTCAGAGCTTTCAGCTCCTCATCCTCTTCCTCCTCCTCCCCAACTCCCTCATCCACAGCTTCCTCCTCTCCTTCAGCTGCTTCTTCTTTCTCCTTCACCTCCTCTCCTTCCTCCTTGGGAGCAGCTTCCTCTTCTGGTTCTTCTGACTCTCCTGCCTCCTCTTTCTTTCCGAACACATTGGGATCGATCATCTTGAGAATGTGCTTGACGTCTTCATCATTGAAGATGCCCATAATGAGGAGAGTGCTGATGAGTTTGAGAATAGGAACGAAGTGGAACTCAACGCTACCCCCAACAGGATCACGCATGGCCTGGCTGCCGTCGAACACGGCTTCGGTAAGCATGCTTAGAGCCTTGGTCTTCAGCTCCTGTAAAAGACAAAAGAGTGCAGATATTAACATATCTAAGAGATAATCTCTTTACCAGCAATCAGTTTTGGACCCCACTGTATCATCGTACCTGCAGAGGGATGATGGGGCTTATGGTGTACAGATCTGGGTCAGTACCCACAAAGTTGATGGGGGAGAAGTGTAGTTTGGGTCTGAGGCAGGTCGTAAGACCAACTCCTGGCAGGTCATGGGCCACCTCTGCATCCGGGAAAAGCGTGATGCTGAGCGTCTCTTCCGTCATGGGAACAATAAACTCATGATTGGTTCCCAAGCGGTTGCGTTTGGCTGACTCCAGGTGGATACTGATGAGAAGGTCGTAGTAGCCACTGCGGAGAGGGCCGGGAAGGTAGGTGTTCTCGATAGCGTAGAAGAGCTGTGATTCATCCACGTGGCTGCAGAGGGCATGGGCCACACGATTGTTGCCCAACGCACACACGGCGCAATAAAGCATCAGAGTGTGATAGTGGAATTTCAGCAAGTCATGTAGCTCAGATAGTTCCAGGATGTCAATACACCTGCATATGAGAGAGAGGAAAACATCCACTATTGAGCAATACACAACGACTAAATTTAAAAAACAGTCAAGACAAACTTTGATGTTGGCTTGAGAAAGCCAATTTTTTGAAGGTTTTAAAGAGCCAGTATGTTAAAGGAATAGTTCACCCAAAAATGAAAATTCTGTCTTTAATTACTCACCCTCATGTCATTCCAAATCCGTAAGAACTTCGTTCATCTTCCGAACACAAATTAAGATATTTTTGATGAAATCTGAGAGCTTTCTGACCCTCCATAGACAGCAACACAACTGACACTTTCAAGGCCCAGAAAAGTAGTAAGGACACAACATGTTAAAATAGTCCATGTGACATCAGTGTTTTTATGAAGGTATGAGAATACTTTTTGTGTGTAATGAAAACAAAAATGATGACTTAATTCAACGATTCTTCTCTTCTGGTTCAGTCTCCACCACCATTCACGAGAGTACCACAACGCATGTGTGTGCATTCCTCTGCTTGTAAATAAGGCGCAGCGCATGCGTATTCTGCGTCAGCAGCACCACGCGCATGCGTTGTGGTATTCTCGTGAACGCGTGGCAAACACTGACATGGAAGAGAAGAAACTGCTGAATAAAGTCGTCGTTTTTTTGCGCACAAAATGTATTCTCGTAGCTTCAGAACATTGATGTTTGAACCACTGATGTCACATGGATTATTTTAATGATGTCCATACTATGTTTCTGGGCCTTGAACGCGTCAGTTGTGTTGCTGTCTATGGAGGATCAGAAAGCTCTAGGATTTCATCAAAAAATATCTTAAATTGTGTTTCGAAGATGAACAAAGATCTTATGGGTTTGGAATGACATGAGGGTGAGTAATTAATGACAGAATTTTCATTTTTGGGTGAACTATCCCATTAATATTGATTGATTAATAGTGGTTGAAATGGGTACTGCAGTCCAAATTGAAAATTTTGGAGAGAGTTGTTTGTCCTGCCCCCTTCTCCTCAGACTATGGAAGTTACTATGGTGCTCTGGCAGGCTGCTAGGCAGTTGCTAAGGTGTTGCTATGCGGTTGTTAGGGTGTTCTGAGTGGTTGTTAAGGTTTTTGCTTGGCCAATGCTAGGGTGTTGCTATTTGTTTGCTAGTGTTCTGAGTGATTGCTTTGTGGTTTATAGGGTGTTCAGGGTGGTTGCTAGGGTGTTCATGGTCATTGCTAAGGTGTTGCTATGCAGTTTCTAGGGTGGCTTTCTGGGCGGCTGCTAGGTGGATATTAGGGTGTTCTGGGTGGTTGCCTGGCAGCTCCTAGGGTGTTCTGGATGGTTGTTACATGGTTGGTAGGGTGTCCTGGGTTATTGTTAGGGTGCTCTAGTTACTGCTTGGTGGTTAATGGGGAGTTGCTATGGAGTTGCTAGGGTGTTGCTATTTGTTTGCTAGGATGTTCTGGGTGGTTGGTAGGCACTAGTTACTGTGTTCATGGTCATTGTAAGGTGGTTGCTAGGGTCTTGCTATGTGGTTGCTATGGTATTCTGGGCCACTGATAGGGCGTTGCTATGCAGTTTCTATGGTGTTCTGGGTGGGTGCTACATGGTTGCTAGATAGTTGCATAGATAGACAGACAGATAGATAGATAGATAGATAGATAGATAGATAGATAGATAGATAGATAGCTAGATAGACTTGACCACTTCTTTAGCTGGTCAGGCTGGCTGGGAGACCAGCCGAACAATCAGCTAAAACCAGTTTGGCCAGGCTAGGAGAGCAGCTTAAAGCAGCTAAAACCATCCAACCGGCTTAGGCTGGTTTTAACTGTTTTTCCCACAGAGTATTGTTTTCAGTTTAGATTTCTTTTGTTCTTGTCTCGTTCTTCTGTACCTGTTCTCTTCAGGTATATGCAGAGCCATCATGGTGAGAGGCTCTGTACATTCCACCATCCAGCCGTGCCTCTCGCTCACCCGCCCCACTTTTGGATTCAGGAAGTGGTTGGGCATCCGGCTCCAGATCACAGGGGTCAGCATCTCAACATCCAGCCGAGGAGGACACTGGGGCACCGGGTTCTTCCGCTCACTGCGGAACATGGCTGCCGAAAGAGGCATGATATTCTATGGGATGGAGAAAAAAATTGAGATATTTAAGGCTACGAATGTATAGTAAAATTATTTCTATAAGAAAGCTGATGACTTTTAGTGCCAGAAGCAGAGGATAGCACAGACCTTGAGTTTTCCGAGTTCCAGCTGCAGCATGTTCTGGCTGGTCGGCAAAACAAACACAGCTGGGAACAGCTTAGTGTTGGGCTCCACCTGAGAGAGCATATGTATACATATGAGTTCAAATGAAGAAAATGCACTCCTAAGAGGGAATTTCTGAGTGCTACTACAATTCCTCCTTTGAAGAGATGACCTTCACTTACCTGGTAAAAAGTGTTGATCTCCTTCCCATTGGCTGTGAAATTCATGAGACCTGTTGCCAGGTCAACCAAGCAACCAATCACCAGATCCTCCTGGCTGAACCTCTGCTGGGTGCTGCTGCCAAACTCTCCTCCCCACACCATATAGCAGTTACTCCTCCTCATACTGATAAGCAAACAGAATATTGTAAAAGTTCCAGAGTGATGAATTGTAGATTAATCAAAATTATATAATACCATCA
This sequence comes from Spinibarbus caldwelli, assembly GCA_039654775.1. Classification (NCBI taxonomy): domain Eukaryota; kingdom Metazoa; phylum Chordata; class Actinopteri; order Cypriniformes; family Cyprinidae; genus Spinibarbus; species Spinibarbus caldwelli. Next base: position 17,071,115 of record CM077239.1, on the reverse strand, counting down.
AAAAGTTTGTGGTCTTTCTTTCTTTCTTTCTTTCTTTCTTTCTTTCTTTCTTTCTTTCATATGATTAACTTTATTTAGAAAGGATATACACATTTCTATTTTAGAATTCTATTTCAAATAAATGCTGCTCTTTTTAAATAAATGGTGTTTCTTGAGCACCAAATCAGCATATTAGAATAATTTCTGAAAGATCATGTGACACTGAAAACTGGAGTAAAGGCTGCAGAAATTTCAGCTTTGATATCATATCAATTAATTATATTTTACAATATATTAAAATACAAAACAGTTATTTTAAATTGAAATAATATTTCATAGTATAAATGTTTTACTGTATTTTCAGTAAAATAAATGCAGACCTGGCGAGCATAAGAGACATTTAAAAAATCATTTTTTAGCCAGTATCCGCAAAATTTCATAATTTAATAATTTAAATGAAATCTTATTTGCAGAAAATATAAAAAAAATATAAAGAAAAATATAATATAAAAAATAGTGAGGTTTGAGAGTTTGAGGTCTGAAAACTCTAACTATTTTAATTTGTTCTCAGATACATTTATCTTGTTTCAAGGCTGTTTAGAGATTTATTGAAAATCAATTTTATTTAAATTATTTTTCTAGTTCCAAAATTTGGTCACACTTTATTTTAAGGTCCAATTCTCTGTATTAACAAACCATTAACTACGAATTTTGTCTCAAACTCCTAATTTGCTGCTTATTAGTAAGGTAGTTGTTAAGTTTAGGTATTGGGTAGGATTAGATATATAGAATATGGTCATGCAGAATATGTAAGGGATAATCAACGGCTAGCTGTGCATTAAACGATTTGAATGCACGACGTGGAGGCGAAGAACCACCTGTCGCGCAGCGAAGTGCATTTAAATAGTTTAATGCACAGCTAGTCAATGATTATCCCGTTTATGCCATGGTCATATCCCAGCATTCACATATTAAAGATGTTAATAATATTTGCGCTGCAATATTTGACCGGAACGATAAAAATGACAGTTATTTTCGTCTGTATTACTATTCAACTGTAACTGTTACCAATGTTTATAGGAAGCGCATTAATATAGAACGTGATTAAACTGACCTGGAACTACCTGTGTAGTTAAACGAATTTAATCAACACCTGCCAGCCAATCAGAATCGAGTATTCAGACAGACCATGACATGAGTGCTTTATAAGTACTAATAAACAGCCAATGTTAATAATAGGCATGCTAATAAGCAACTAGTTAATAGTGAGAATTGGTCCTTATACTAAAGTGTTACCCTAAATTTCTCAATGTGTGTTGTACATCCAAAAAACTACACTGAAAATATGATAAATGTTGGTATTACACTTTTTTTTTTTTTTTTAATGCTCCCAACTGATTCTGATGGTCGGTGACTGAACTAGGCCACTGGTGCACCACTCTTACATCACCAAAATTGATATTCACCTACATCACCTCACTATACCGAACATTTATTTTTAACTAAACGCTTCTCCGCACTGCAGATTCTTGTATTTGTCCTCATTGGCCCACATTTCAATAATTTGACATGGCACATCAGTGAGCTGAATTTTTATATCATCTCACCTGTCGTGTATGTTGCCCTTATCGTCTCCAACAGTCACAGTAACAGTACGGACCTTAGACAGGTCAAAGTTGAGGTCATACATGTGGAAGTCTGGGGTGACCCAACCCACCCATACCCCGCTAGGTTCTTCACCGGCGAAGATCCGGACTGAGTAATAATACTAAACAGTTGAGACAGAGAGAAAGAGAGAAGCGTAAATAAAAAAACAAGAGCAGAGAGTGTATTATATATTACAGATCTTGTAATGAAGTCTGACTGTGGTCGTATTGAGGATGATCTCTGGGTCGTCACGATCATCAGGCACCACATCCTCAATCAAACGAGGCAAGATAGGTGGAGGTGGAGGAGGAGCAATCATGGCTGCCTTTTTAGCTTTAAACAGGAAGCTGAGGGAAGAATTTTGAGGGTACAAGCATAAACTACATTTTCTGAAAAAGTAATGTGCTTAATTGTATTGATTGTACACGTGTGGTATACATTTAATCTCTAAAAAATATAAAAATATAAAAAACCCTGTACTTGCAAATAATATAATATTAATGAAATAAAATGCCACTTAAATTTACTTTCATGATTGTTTCTTAACACAATAAAGAACACTTTTAAAACTGCATTTTGTAATCATGTCAAATTAAGAGTTTTATTTCTTAAATCATTGTTTTAATCTTTTGTTGTGCTTTAACGAAGTAGACTTATTTTGGTGTGCTGACTAACATACTACAGCGCATACACTATAAAATATTTGATTACAATTTTAAATACAGTGTTTTTGATAATACATTTAAAGTTTAATATATTTTAAATGCACTAAATTGCAACTTCATCATATATATTATTACAATTGTATAATTACAAATATTTAAATACATGATATACAGGTTTCAATGAAATGACATCTCAGTTTACTATAAATGCTTGTCAGTACATTCGGCAGTACACTTTAACCACATTTCCTAGACAATAAATGTAATTGTGAAATTAAAGATAAATATGTACTTAAAGGGACTTCATTCACCCAAAAATGAAAATTTTGTCATCATTTACTCACCCTCATGTCGTTCAAAACCTCTATGAGCTTCTTTCTTATGTTGAACATAAAAGAAGATATTTTGAATAATGCTGGTAATCAAACAGTTGTTGGTCCCCATTGACTTCCACAGTATTTCTTTCCCTACTATGGAAGTCAATGGGGACCAACAACTGTTTGGTTCTTCAAAATTCTTCAAAATATCTTCTTTTGTGGCCAACATAAGAAAGAAACTTACACAGGTTTGGAATGGCATGAGGGTGAGTAAATGATGACAAAATTTTCATTTTTGAGTGAACTATTCCTTTAAGCCATCTTAAAGTGGGTCAAAAAGCACTATAAAGTTGGATTTAATATAAATTTTTTGACTATAATACATTTTCATTTAATTGCAGTTAACATGCAATTAATGTCTGAAAACATTACATTCAGTTCACACTAAATATACTTATTTCTGTAATAAATGCTCTTTTTAAAAGTATGTTACAGTGTACTTATCTTTCACATACAATATACAGGACAAATGTCAGCATAAACTTCATAAAACTCCTCAGATCTCACCCTTTCTTCTTTCCTTTCTCAGATGCAGTGTCTTTATCATTTTCCTTAATGCCCAGGATATCTTTGGGCACGGATGGCTCCTTTTCTTTCTCCTCCTGCTCTTTGCGACTGGCTGACTTCTTTAGCACCTCAAAGTCAGAGTTGGGGTCCACCTCCAGCACCTCTTCTTCTGGGATGGTGAGGGTTCGTGTGAGGGGAGTGGTGCCTGCAGGCACCTTGAAGGTCAGGTGGAACTCTACAGGCATGCTCAATCTGAAGAACAGCATGTCTGTGTTGGCATTTTGGGATCCGAAAGTCTTGTGGGTTATTTTAATACAGGGGGCACTTTCTACAGTTCCATCCACACGAGAAACCTACAGGTCACAAGAGAGCAATAAAAAGGTTCATAAACTTTATCTATACCTTTATACTCAACTAAATGACACAAAAATTGCTTAAATACCTCAATGTGGTTGTGGTCGGTGGGCACTGGGACAAATTGGGGGAGGCTTTTACTGAACCACATTGTGATGTCTCTCTTCATGTTGATGGCGAATGGCTCAAAGCCTTCTTGGAGGCCACAAATGGCGAAGTAGCGTAGGCTGCTAACATTCTGACCCAGGTTAATACGGCCAACCTGAGAAAGACCCAAAGTGCAGACTGGAATAAAACCTGGAGGGAGGAGAACAAAGAGAATGAATACAATATAGAATTGCAATATTTTGAATGGCAATATTGTTTTGATACACAGATGAAAAGTAGCCTACTGATCTTTTATTATGTACACTGCAAATATGAATTGAACCTTTGATACTAGAATAATAATTGCTTTTTTTTAGGTTATAGTGCTGTTTATTTTTTGTTTTGTTTTGTTTTTTTTTTTTCATAGATGGAGGCATTGGAGAAATAAATCAGAAAAGCACCTTCTGCATTTAAATCCAAAGAATGAATTTATTTTTGGATTTTTAACAAGGAAGAGATGAAGGAGATTGATATGACACATAAGATTTGCGAGAAAATGTGAAATGAAAATAAAACACTTTGGAAATACTATGAACAGGAGGACTTATCTCACAATCCACCCTCCAGAGATAGCATTAGCCTTAGCAAAAGGTGGCAAAGCTGACATTAATTCAGCTACTTTTGGGACTTTTACTGTTAAAAAAAAGGCATTAAATCCTAATGTATGGTGTTGTGATGCTCAGCATGTTGCAAAACGTGTAAAATTGCAAGAATATTATATTGTGATTTAAGAATCATGATCATTTTTTATTGTGGGGCCTTTTGTGGGGTGTTAGCATTAGCTTTAGCTAAGGATGGCAAAGTTGACATTAAATCAGCTTTTTTGAGGGCATCTGCTGTTGAAAAAAGTAACATATTGCAATATACGTTACCACAATCCTCAGCATGTCACAAAATGTATAAATCTGCAATAATAGCGTATCATGACTTAAAAGCCATGAAAAAAAATTGTACTGTGGGGCGTCTGGTAATTTCCACTCTTTTTACTACAGAAGAGAAGAGTGATTTGGACTTCAAATCTAATTCTCCGTTGCCTCAAAATGGCATTTTGACAGAACTTTCACCTGAACTTTCAAAACTGTTATAATTGCAAACTTTAATGTAGTCCACATGCACTATATTTAAAGCCTTCTGTAGTCATGAAATGGCCTACTAAAGCCACATGTTCACCCTATTTAATGCCAAACGGGATTCATTATTGCGTATCTTGTGCCAAAAATGTGATCAGCATCAAAGGCGCAGCTTTTTAAATCCAAGACTAGGATTGATCGGTGTCTATGAAAACAAACCTCTTGAGACTCATTCAAAAAGTAACTACAGACTTTTCCTGATCAGCTAAATGACAAAGCTTATTAAAAAAAACACATTATCCTTCAGAACAACTCACTGAAACCCCATTGACAAACAATGTTATAGCCCAAATCCAAATCCTCACCGTCTCCAATCTCAATGTCTTTGAAGGCCATTTCAGAGCCAGAATCGCTGATCAGCATTTCTCCATTAAGAGTGAACATGATGTTCATTTCAGTGAGGTCTATCATGCACCCGACCACATCACCAGACTGCCATTGACGGCCAAATGGCTCATTACCAATGTGCCATCGCTGAGCCTGCAGCAAGAGCAGAGGAGAGTAATTCAGCGTTTATTGCAGCTATCCAAAATAGTTTGTCAGCAACTTGTGCGGCACACAAAATGTATTCGTCCAATTAGCCGGAAAGATGGCCTACAGCCTGGTACCATATAACACAGCAGAATTAGATTAATATGACACCACTGACCCTGTTACCATTAAAGACATAGGCCAGCTCATCGGAACCCAGCTCAACGTCAGAGCGGACGTTCGGTCGAGACCAGCCAACTCTCATCTCTCCCGTGGTTACGGCCTCAAACTCAAAGTACCATTTTCCTGAGGTAACAGCATACTGCTTCTCTGCCCTGAAGATACGCACTTTATGTCCACGTGTGTTCTCAACACCATGACCACCTGTGGGACAAAGAGAGATTAGGACTGCAAAAACAATATAAATATGCAAATCTGAAGTTGGGCAATGACTTTATTAAGGTCTGTTCCATATTCTGGATCCTAATAGTGATCATTTTGACATCAGCACTCTCAACCTCATTAATAAAGACACTGGTAAGGTAATAACGCACTAAAACAAAGACTCACTGCTCTCCTGATCTGGGGGCTCAATGTTGTATCCATAGCCAATCAGAGTGCGCACAGCGTTATTCACACTGTCTCTGTTGGCCTTCTTGGTTCTCTCGTCCAACAGGTTATATGGCACCAGACGAGGGTTACGCTTATTTAAGATGTCCTGAGGGTCACAAGGTATGTTAAAAGCTTGGCCTCTGTTTTTGAAGTATTCTTAACTAAATTCTAAATATATTAAATATATTAACTAAAAATAACTAAAATGTCACACAACAAAGGTCCAAAATATTATATCTAATTTTGGTAACACTTTAGTATAGGAACCAATTTTCACTATTTACTAGTTGTTTATTAGCATGCCTATTATTAACATATGGGCTGTTTAGTAGTGCTTATAAAGCACATATTCTGCATGACCATATTCTACATCCTAATCCTACCCAATACCTAAACTTAACAACTACCTTACTAACTATTGAGGCAAAATCCTAGTTAATGGTTTGTTAATAGCAAGAATTGGACCTTAAAATAAAGTGTGAACCTAATTTTTAAACAATTATAGTTATTTATTTTATATATATATATATATATATATATATATATATATATATATATATATATATATATATATATATATATATATATATATATATATATATATATTTTTTTTTTTTTTTTTTTTTTAACTAGATATATTATACGGTTGTTACAATTAACAAAGCCAATAAAACATTCTAATTATAATTTTGCCATATACTTAATCAAAATAAATATACTGTATTGACATTAAAATTTGAATCTATTGATTATATAACACTGAGCTGCAATCACATGGTATGGTCTGGGAAATAACGCACCTTTCCACCATGATCTGTAAGATTTTGAAATATAAACATAATGAATTATTATTATGAATGAATTACATATTCATATAGGTATTTTTCATTTTAAACATTGATTATTATTTCAGATTTTTTCTGGAAATAGGAATGTTGTGTGCATTAATGTTTACGTTTAATTCATGCTGAATTGATGCTTATTACTATTATTAGAAGAAGAATTATTATTAAAATTTCATTACCTTTTAATTTGAATTTTAATCATGTTCCCTGTCTGCTACCTTAAATTCAGGATTTGAATTGTAATTAAAAAGGCTTGCCCCTTTTCACAGACTGTGATGGCACGTTTTATACTTATTAACATTGTAAATTTAGCAACTTTTTTTATATTTATTTCCATTTGGTCACACTTTATTTTAAGGTTCAATTCTTGCTATTAACAGACCATTAACTATGACTATTCTCTCAATAAACTAAAGTAATCAACAATAAACTCAGTAAAGTAGTTAAGTTTAGGTATTGGGTAGGATTAGGGATGTAGAATATGGTCGTGCAGAATATGTGCTCTCTAAGTACTAATACACAGTCAATATATTAATAATAGGCATGCTAATAAGCAACTAGTTAATAGTGAGAATTGGTCCCTGTACTAAAGTGTAACCTTTCATTTTTCATACACTGTATTTTGTTATTTTACCCTGAAATTAAATTTCAGAAAACTAGTTAACACAGCGACTGAGGAAGTGACAGCATTTTTTTTTTTTTGACAATTTTCTCAGAAACATGTTTTAGAAACATGTTTTATTATGACAGAGTCAACATAGTATCCACCTGCACAATGCTGTAGGTCCATCCTTGTCTCACTCTGTCCCGTGCCCAAACATTATGCCCATTTTCTGCCAGTTTCTCCACCAGCTGGTTCTGATTGGGCGTCAGTTTGACATGACTGAGGTCCAGAGGAGCAGGTTTGTACCCGCTGCTCATCACATAACTGACCAAGAAAAAGAAAAACATGAAAACCAAAACCTTATACATTATACAAATACTTGGCCGAGTTTTTAGGTTTACATACGTTTTGGGCAGTTTGATCTTCCTCAGATTCTCCTCTGCTTTCTCATCTCCCATGCCTACATGGCAGCCCAAGGCTAAGAGGGTTCTGGAGAGGTCATGGAGAAAAAAGTTGGACAAACAGATGGATGCATAAGCAATGCACTTCAGACATTTGTGATTCAACAGACACTCACTTCAAGGTCTCTCCAGACATCTGGAGGTTATAATTCCTCTCAGGTTCTGGAAGACTCTGAAAGTCCACCAGACACGGGTGTAACTTCTTATTATCATCCCTGAACTGAGAGAGACAGCATTAACTTTAATAAGGATCTTAAGTTTGGATGTATGTTTGTGCTTGTGTCGGTGTCTCTCAAATCTCTCACCACTCCATAGGTCCAACCCTGCTCAATACGGGTCACAGCCCAGAGCTCATGGATGTTTTCTGCAAGCTTCTCTCTGATCCGCTCCAAATGAGGAGGTAGAACAATCTAGAAATTGCATTTCATGCACATTTCTTACACTGACTGCTGAGTGTTTTTAGCAAGCAACAGTGGCGTTTAAAGAAAATGTGGTTAGTTTAATTTACCTGGGCAGTGTCAACAGGACAGGGAGTGAATGAGGTGTGCGTGAGGGACTGTGTGGGGCCCAGCAGGTTTTTGACTCCATTAAAGTCATGTTTATACTCCTTAATGGGCTCAATGCGCATTCTGTCTTTGGGGAGAAGAGCTTCATAACATGGTGCATAACCAGGAGGGGGCAAGAACTTAAAATCCCCATGGCGACCACCCAAAAGGAAGCGAGCTCTGAAAGATGGAATGGAAAAATTATGGTTTTAGTTTTTAGTGTTTTCATGTATAAATGATTTTCACTGTCTTGATAATATCTACATTTTTAAGGTTTGGTTAGATGTTTGAAAAGTCTCTTATGCTCACCAATGCTGCATTTATTTGGTCAAAAATACAATAAAACGGTCACTTTGGGAAATACTATTAAAATTTAAAATAACCATTTTCTTTTTAAATTTATTTACAATCATTGCTACAGTTTTCTACGATTTCCCAGTAGTGCACAACACAACGAAATCTCCACAACACAACGGAAACAAGCCACAAGACACAAAAATTAGCACAACACAACGGAAACAAGCCACAAGAAAATGAAATTAGTGCAACACAAAAAAAACAAGCCGCAACACAGCAGAAACAAGCCACAATACAACGGAAACAAGTCGCAACACAGCGAAATTAGCACAACACAACGGAAACAAGTCGCAACACAGCGAAATTAGCACAACACAACGGAAACAAGTCGCAACACAACAGAAACAAGTCACAACACAGCTAAATTAGCACAACACAATGGAAACAAGCTGCAAGATAATAAAATTAGCACAACACAATGAGATTAGTCCTATGCGTTGTGTTGTGGCAATTTCATTGTGTTGTGGAGATTTTGTTGTGTTGTGCACTACTGGGCCACCGTAGTTTTCAGTGTCACATGATTCCTCAGAAATCATTCTTATATGCTGATTTAGTGCTCAAGAAACATATCTTAAAATATTTTTTGTGGAAACTTTTTTTCAGGATTATTTGATAAAGTTCAAAAGAATAGCATACAGAGTAAACACAAGTATTTTGAAGAATTATAAATGATTTTAGTGTCACTTTTGATCAATTTAATATACCCCTGCTAAATAATAGTATTAACTTCTATAAAAAAAATACTAAATATAAATATTCAATGTGCAAAATTGGAAGCTAGAGATTACTGTTTACTAAGTTTTAAATATGGATATTTTTCTTACAAAAACGCATCAATTCGCATTAGGAGGTCTTTATTAACCCCCCGGAGCCATGTGGGACACTTTTTATGATGGATGGACATGCTTTATTGGACTTCTTTTCAACTATTGAAAAATAACACCCACTCACTGCCATTATAAAGCTTGGAAGAGCCAGGACATTTTTAATAATTCTGACTGGATTCGTCATATAAACCTAGGATGCCTTGAGGGTGAGTAAATCATGGAGTAATTTTCATTTTTGGGTGAACTATCCCTTTAAGAAAAAGTTATGTAATACAAAATAATAATGTTAATTACTTCACTCCAGCTGAGAAGCTAATGACAGGAAAGAAGAGGCCGTCTACGTTGAAGTTCTCAAACATTCCCTGGACTGGATGGCCATTGATACGGAAGGAGATACTGGGCACACTCAGATCCAGACAGCAGCTCACAACGTCATCTGCTGCTAGTATGTGCTGGTTGGGCGAAGCCACCTGACGTGACACATGACCTACACAGAGCAAAAATATGGTTCAAGGACCATAAACACCCACACATATAGAATATACAAGATCACCACACTTACCTGACCACAAGTGAAGGCCATCAAATCCATAAGAATAGAGGTCATCGCCCACACCATTGCCACCCCAGCCTTCTCCTCCTCCTGGGTACGGACTGAAGCCCTCAGTCAGAGCCCAGCCAACACGCAGATGGGTAGCCTGAGCTGTCACATATGGTTCCACATAGTCCACCATCACCTCATAGTACCACTTCTTATACTGTGTAGAACCTTCACAAGTCCCCAAGAAGATATTGGGCCTCACGCTACAAAGAGTAAGTCACATTTATGTAGTTAAAGGGTTTGAAATGTTCTCAATTTCTTTGATTTAGCGCACCTTAAGGAACAAAAGCTCCAGTAAAAGGTGCAATTCAGCATTTTTAATTGGACAAAAACCAACAGATATTACCTCGATACATAATTAACGATGTTAGTCTGCAGCAGGAGGTCACGGCCCGGAAGCAGATTTTCTGTGATGAGGTTTTGATTGGACCTCACAGCGACACCGTTACACACACAGAGAGAACGCAATACATCTAAAACCTGTCCAGACAAAGGCAGAGGAGAGTAAGATCTTCAATGTGTAGCAAAGTGATAAATCTTAGTTGACTTAAATCACGTTTGCAGTCAGACCTTATGGTTTCGGCCGTGCTTGTCCAAGAGAGAAATGATAGACTTGATGTGATTCTCCTGAATGATGTTCAAGACTTCAGGACTTTCAATCAAAACACAATACAGCACCTCTAGGATGCCTGCAGAGCAACAGATAAGAAAGAATTATGAGAGCAAGAAGTATGTGGCAAGGTTGCAAGTAATGTGGCATTTGTTGACCGTGTGCCGGAGGAAGGTGTTATACATACCTGAAGAAGCTTCCAGACGATCCAGTTTACTAACCAACCAGTCCAGGTTATCGCAAAACAGAGCACAGTTAGAACGGTTTCCTCTAATTAGCGACGCTGTGAAAACAGAGACACATTCACAAATGTAATCCATAAATATAATAAAAAAAAAAAAAGAAGTTTTATATATATATATATATATATATATATATATATATATATATATATATATAAAAAATTATGCCTTTTAGAAGCTATTCAATAAGTGTAAACAATAAATGAAATAAATAAATTATATATTAAATAAATAATATAAATAAATTATAATATAATATATATGATATGTAATAATTTATATTATATTATAATAAATTATAAAAAAAATTATATTTATATTATAATACATTATAATGTAATATAAATAATATAAATAAATTTATTAATGTTTTTGAAAGTCTCTTATGCTCATCATAGCATTTAGTTAATCAAATATACAGTAAAAACAGTAATATTCTGAAATATTACTATTTAAAAGGACCGTTTTCTATTTCAATATCTTAAAATGTAATATATCCATTATTAATAACTGACCACTTATAATAATTGATTGAATAATTAAGCACCAAATCAGCATATTAGATTTTTTTTTCTGAAGGATCATGTCACTGTAGCTTTGCCATAACAGGAATAAATTACATTTTAAAATAGAAAACAGTATTTTTTTTATTTTTAATATTTCACAATATTAGTGTTTTACTGTATTTTTGATCAAATAAATTCAGCCTGGGTAAGCATAAGAGGCTACTTTCAAAAACATTACAAATTTAAATTTATATTTATTTATATTCAGTCACCAAGCAGTTCATAGAGCAGGTTGACAATCTCTTTCCAGGATTCAGCAGCTTCCTCTCCAGCAAACTCAGAGAAGTGTGCAGCAGTGTTGTAGACATTCAGCCGGTCGATACACTCCAGCACGATGGTGATCATCCCCTGCAACAGAAAAGAGACATTAATTAAAGGGGATCAGGGCTGATTGTCTGACAGACAGGCACAAAAACACACATACCTCTTCTTGGAAGAGGTTCTGCCGGTTGCGTAGAGAGCGCAGCTTGGTCTGTTTCTCCTCGTGTTCCAGCTCCTCCTCTGGAGGCCGGAAGTAATGGATCAGATCCTGCAATGACAGGATCACTCCGTCCAATGGCAGGGACACCGGACCGGGGGATTTGTTCTTCCCACTCAGAGAGTCCAGACCTCTGATGTACAAGAGAGAGAAGAGGATGCATGCACATTCACACACAGACACACACAAGAAAATATATACGGCAACTGTCTACAAATATTTTCTTAAATTTTCAGAACTTTCCAGTAAAGTTTTTTTGGTAACACTTTAGAATAGGGAACACTTATTCACTATTAACTACGACTTTTCCCTCAATTAATTTCTAATTTGCTGCTTATTAATAGTTAGTAAGGTAGTTGTTAAGTTTAGGTGTTGGGTAGGATTAGGGATGTAGAATAAGGTCTTGTAGAATAATGCATTGATATGTGCTTAATTACTACTAATAAATAGCTAATATTCTAGTAATATGCATGCTAATAAGCAACTAGTTAAGAGACCCTAAAATAAAGTGTTACCCTTTTTTTTAAAAGAATACTTCTATTATAATTATTTATAAAATACTTGTAAAATTAATTAATTAATTAATTAATTATTTTATACATACATACATACATACAAACCAAATGTTTGGGGTCAGTAAGGTTGTTTAATGTTTTTGAAAGAATTCTCTAATGTTCACCAAGGCTGCATTTATTTGATTAAAACAATATAAAACATTTAATATTTTATAATATATAAAGTTTTTTTAGATTATATTATTTATTTATTTAATATTCTCATATTATATAATAATATAAATCATTATTTAATAATTTAATATTTATATAACAATATAAACATTAATAAATAACAAATATTATTGTTCTTTTGTTGGATTGAGTGCTACTATTGTCCTCATTTGTAAGTCGCTTTGAATAAAAATGACTAAATGTAAATAAACATTTTATATTTAATAAAAATTATATTGTGAAATATTATTACAATTTAAAATAACTCTTTTCTATTTCAATATACTGTAAAATGTAATTTATACATGTGATGCCAAAGCTGAATTTTCACATCAAATGATCTTTCAGAAATCATATTAATATTCCTCTTCAAGAAACATTATCAATGTTGAAAACAGTTGTGCTGCTTAATATTTTTGTGGAAATCATTTAAAAAATTTTCAGGATTATTTGATCGATATAAAGTTCAAAAGAACAGCATCATTTTAATTAAATTGAATTAATTAATTCATTTAATTTCATTTTTATTAATGTCTTGCTTAATAAAAGTATTCTTTTATTTAAAAAATAAAGATAAAAAACCTGCAACAAAATTTTGAACAGTAATGCATACTATTTATCCAAAAATGTCATACTGCTTATATTTTCACTTTGTTTTTTATCAAACAATAAATGTAACCATTAAATATCACCAAATTCTTATCCTGCCTATGAAGTATTACACAAAATTCGGTGTGACCGTATAATACAGTATATTCACAGTATAAATGAATGTTAGATTGTATGTGATGTACAGTCGTACTTGATGAACTGTGTAAAAAGGCCAATGTTGCTGTAGATCATACGAGCAGCCTGAGACTCTTCCATCTGAGAGCGAGAGCAAGTCAGTGCATCATCCATATGGCCCTCTTGATGTAATATGGCCTGAGAGAAAGATAAAGAAAGAGTTTGATTTAAATGTAAGATCATAAGAAATAAAACTGTTTGAAAGGCTTGACATGAGATATATGAGTTGGTATATGATGATGTGGTTTGCTTCATACCCTTCTCTTCATAGTTCCCAGGCGAGCCGCTTTAGCATCTAAAGCAGCGTATGTGAGCCACAACCCTGTGGAAAGATGCTGCATGAAACACATGGACTCGCCATATTTGATCTCAGGAACACCCATTCCTTCCACATCTCGCTTTTTCTGAGCCCCCTCCACTTTCTCCTGTTCTCCAGGAATGAGAAAGGCTGTTAGAATTCGATAACTAGTAAAATTAAAAGCAGATATTTTTTTATTTATAACAGTTCGAAACCTACCTTGGATGCACGGAAACAGAAAGCAGACAATTTGGTGTTGGCTTTCTCTGGATCCAGAACCATCAGACCTTTCTCGTCGTCTAAACACAGGTACCGACCTGTTGTGATGTGGCGTACACGGAAAGCCTGGCCCCACTTCATGTGACTACCGCTCCAGCTCCAGAGAAATAATAGATATGTATTACAAAACGTATATGCAAAAAAATAAATAAATAATATTTAATAATTATGTCACAGTTAAGAGATGAGAGATATTCTCACCCAATTCTCAGAGGCTCAAGTCTCCATAATGAACGGGCCTGACTACATACCGCTCCTCCTTCATATTGTGCAATCCTAGAGAGAGAGATTGACATTACTATCATTTATATTAAGCATTCGGTGTGAAATACACAGTATGAGGAGGTTAGCCAATCATAACAGGTCATTTACTGTACATACAGATGGTGCAGTAGTAAAACAGCTTGCTTAAATAATGAAATATGTAAATATTCTACTGTACGTGTGTGTGTGTGTGTGTGTGTGTGCGCACGCACATCACTGTTCAAAAGTTCAGGGCCTGTAAGAAATTATTTCATTCAGCAAGGATGCATTCAACTAAAAGCAACTTTAACAATATTTTTTTTTTATAATGTTACAAAAGATTTCTATTTCAAATGAATGATGTTCTTGTGAACTTTCTATACATCAAAGAAAAAAAAAAAACTTTTTTTCAGTTGAACGCATCCTTGTTGAATGAAATCATTTCTTACAGACCCTGAAATTTTGAACAGTGATGTACACACACACACACACACACACGTGCTGTCAATCGATTAAAAGAATAACTAATTAATCGCACATTTTTCTGAAATGAATTGCGATTAATCACTAACATTAAAGTTTTTAAATATACTTTTATATTGCAATAATTTCACATTCAATCTTCAAATTAATGTAGAAACAACATAAAGACAGTATATTTTTAATATTTGTTTAGTGGCATCTTTTTTTATGACTGACAGCAAGTATCACTAATACCAATAATACTGATGTCTCTAGGAACTTGTTTTTTTCCTAATATGTAACCACTGATTATAGCCATTCAACATTACAGTATAATTCAATTTTAACATTTATGAGAGTTTAAAAAATAACTTCTAATTTAAGTGAACTTAAAACAATCTTCGCATAAACAACAATGTCAATAACAAATGTCATATGTGCCCTTCAGCAAGTAGGAAATATATATAGAAATTGAATAAAGTTATCAAACACTAAATTCTAAATTAAATATAGATGAATCCTTAAAGCAACGTTATTGATTTTCTCTTTTTTCTTTTGTTCTTTGATTAACAGACATCACAGCAGCTGGGTATTAGGTTATTTGGCTCCTATTACTTTATGAGCTGCCACTGCTGAATGTGACACGGATCTGACAGGCATGCTCATAGTTTAATTTGGGCTTTAATATGAAATGATAGAGGCTACAGCGTGCACCACTGCATATGTGCATGCAATAGAAGAGCACGTGCTACGAGCACAGTATAATGGCTGAAAATTAGTTTTTACTAACATATGTCCTGACAACATCTCATCTGACCACAGTTCACTGTTGTTCTACTGAAGCTCTCTCGTCACCTGTACCATTTCTGAATTTATTTGACTAGCGCCTGTTGCTGAGGTGAAGTTGGTGTGTGCGTCTGAAAAGAAAGTCTCCCATTTAATTTGGTTGCAAAGACATTCTGCGTCTAAATAAATGCAATTGTTGTGAAGAAAAAAAGAGACAGAAGCAGCAGTTGTGAGTGGGGTGGCCAACTAGCACCGTCCCCCCATTAACTGCGTTAAATAATTTTAATGTTGTTAAAATGGAAAAATTAATCTCCTGTGTTAACACACTAATTTTGACAGCACTAACATACATACATATATATATATATATATATATATATATATATACACACACACTATACATACACACACATATATTTATACTGTATATATACACATACACATTTAAAGTCACTGTTGTGTAAAGTATCAAATAGACATTACAAAAAGTAGCTTCAGCAAGAAATATTTTGTTTGATAAAATTTATTACATACACTCTTTTGGACCATGAGGGTGAGTAAATGATGACACAACTGTCATTTTTGGGTGAGTGAACTATACCTTTAATAATTAATTTTATTAATTTTATTTTTATTACTACTGAAATATGAAATTATTTATTTAATGAAATGATACCCTAAATCATAAACTAAAACTGCCAGTAGGTGGTGGTAAATATCTTAATGATTAAGTCAGAGTCATTTATTCATTCGATTCGTTCAAATGGCTGATTCATTCGGGAGTGAAGTAAATGGTTCTTTATGAATGGTCCATTGAATCATATTTGATGTCATACACCAATCGGTCTGTGCAGTGCACTTCAAATCCAACACGCCTATGGCCAATGGGTCAACGCGCAAAATGGTTCACCCAATTCGTTCAAAACGTGCATTAAGAAATGAAATGCCACTGTGTGTTGCTCGGAGACAAAACAGACAACATTGTGTCTAAAATAACACAATATTAACTTCTTAGTTAGTAAACTGTTGTATAACATCAGTATCACATTTGCATTCGTGTGATATTGCTTAACTATATGATGTAAATATGAGACAAAAACTCAAACAGGGGCATTTTTGCCCCATATCTTGAATTTTAGGGACATTCTAACTACATTCTCTAGGCTCCATCACGCAGTGAGTTGTTGCCCTGCGTCATATTTGTCATCAGTCAACTGTATGAAATGTCAGATGACCCACATAGGTCTGGGGCGGGGCAAGTGCGTTAAAAATCTTAACACGTTATTTTTCACCGTAATTAATTAATCTAATTAACGCGTTAAATTACCAGCCCTAATATATACATACATATATTCACAAATATATGTATACATTCATTCTTCTCTTACTTGCGCTGCTCCTCTCCCTGATCAGGTGTTGAGATGGCCAGACACTCATCCATGTGACCATGAAACAGTCTTAAGACATGCCCTCCAGTTAAGTACCCTGAAAAGAGCAAATAAAAAGACCATAATAAAGTCAGATAGTTTACATTATCTATAAAATACAGAGATATTTCAGAACATTTTGGTTTTATTTGATTGGGAATTCTCTGCATTTGCTGAACACTTACCCTCTGCCAGCTCACAGCCTGAACAGACTGGATTCATGTTCCATAAGGTCTGCATAAAGGAGGCATCGACCATCAAGTCCCCGCTGGCGTATGACAGATGCTGCGAAAGATATCATAGATACCAGCTGTCAACTGCACAGAGAATCATGTTTGATATTATTATTATCATCACTAACAATCTAAAAAGTCTTACTAGGTATCTCTCTGATGACACGCTAACCAGGATCAGGTCGTCTCCTACCCTGACCTTCTCACCCTCTGACCTCTGCTTGGATGCAGGATGGATGGTCCACCAACATGCTTCCCCTGAACATACAGAGACACAGAATTTGGCCAGTAAATGAAAAACAATACTAACATATATATTGTTAAATATACTGCTATAAATGAAACAAATGCAAAATATTACAATGTAATAGGTTTAACAATATATAACAAGACAATGTCACTGTTCTGATGACTCTGTTTGTGCCATGTGTGGGTACTGTTTGTGTGTTGGGTGTTTTTTCTTTCTTTTGTTCTCTCCCTCTTTGATTGTTCTCAAGTGTGCATAGCCAGAGAGCTGATTATCATTGAGGCACACCAACACTCAGTGCGTTTCACTGTGATATAAATGTGCCATTTGCAGACTGTGGAGGAGACGGTGGGAGCTTTACCATCTGGTTCACACTGTTCAGACAATACTCTTTTTCCTAGGTTTCTATAGGTTTCTATAGTGGAATCGGACATTTTATTGTTGTTGCTTTTAGAATCCCTGAAGTCTGGGGTTTGATAGTGAACTGTCAATAAATGTGACGCTACTGGCTGCTCTCATCAACCCAGCTATATTTGCAAATGTCATTAATGATTATACATATAATAATAAAAAGATTTAAAAAGATGTATACACACACATATACATATATATATATATATATATATATATATATATATATTAGTGCTGTCAATCGATTAAAAAATTTAATCGCGTTAATCACAGTCCTGGACTGTGATTAATCATGATTAATCGCAAATTTAAAATATTAGGATTTACCTGTAAATGTGTTGAAATGAAATGCATGACAAACTAGTTTAAGGAAACAGAACCTTTCACACTTCCGCCAGGTATGAGACATAATCCTTATTATTCTTTTATCATTATTCTTTTGTTTTTATTCAGCCATTATCAGCCTTTATACTGACAATAAAACGTTTACTAAGCCACAACGCTTCAATCCCATTATACATTTACCCAACTCTTATCAAAAGTATTTCTAAATAAATACAACAAAACATTTTCTTGAGACCTTACATGAAGTATTATAACAAAATGCATTAAGAAGAAGAATTGGACCTGTTCTGCAGGTGCATTAGCGCTAACATTAGCATCATGCTACATAAGACAATTTATGAGATTAATAGTACACTTTCACTCAGAACTCACTTCAAACTACCATCGAGTGTTTGTAATAACTTCATTTTGCGATCACATGTGGAGTTTGGTCGTTTACTGTTGTTAAAATATGCTCTTTACAGCCTTTTATATCGCTGCACAAATTAGCATTTCAGATGTACACATTCATCTCTAGAAAATCACATACAAATCATATCCTATCGTAATCGTGTGTTTATTATCTTATATAATCTATAGTGGCTGTTGTCATGTTTATTTCTGCTGTGTAAAAGCCTTAACATGTGCTCTGCTGAAACTCACGTTGTTTGTGATGTTTACAGCCGCCTCTCCGTTCTTAAGTTGCCAGGTATACATTCCAAGTATAATACACATTAGTAAAAGGATCTATTTTAATTTTTATTTGTCTATATACACTTTGGGTGGCCGCGGTACATTATAAAAGTAGCCCAAAAAAACCGCAACCCGCGGCTCTGTAATTTTTCCCGCGACTGTATTTTCAGAATAGCCTAATTGTGCCGTTACCCTGGCAACACTGGTTCACTGTACCCTCATCACACAATGATAGATAAGCTTCCGCGCTGCGATGACGGGAAGAAGTTTGGGTCAAACATTATCACGATTAATTTGCGTTAAAAAAATATTAACGCGTTAAAATTTTTAGATTAATCGCATGCGTTAACGCGTTAACGTTGACACCCCTAATATATATATATATATATATATATATATATATATATATATATATATATATATATATATATATATATATATATATAAATTAACTAACCAACTAACTAACTAACTAACTAAATAAATACTATTATTATTATTATTATTATTATTATTATTAATTTTATTATTATTATTGTTGTTGTTGTTGTTATGATGCTGATGATAATGATGATCATGATCAGCTCAGGAAAAAGAAATGCAACCACTAGTACTACTAAAAATAAATAAATATATTAAATAAATAATAAATAAAATAATAATAATAAATAAATAATTAAAAATACTACTACTACTACTACTACTACTAATAATAATAATAATAATTATAACTATTATTATTATTATTATTATGTTGTTGTTGTTGTTATGATGCTGATGATAATGATGATCATGATCAGCTCAGGAAAAAGAAACGCAACCACTAGTACTACTAAAAATAAATTAATATATTAAATAAATAATAAATAAAATAATAATAATAATAAATAAATTAAAAAATACTACTACTACTACTACTACTACTACTACTACTAATAATAATTATAATTATTATTATGTTGTTGTTGTTGTTCTTGTTGTTGAGCTCAGGAAAAAGAAATGCAACCAGAAAAACACATAATAACCCACTAGTACTACTAAAAAAGCCAAAAAATAATAATGATAATAATAATAATAATAATAATAATAATAATAATAATAATAATTATTATTATTATTATTATTATTATTATTATGTAGTTACTGTTGTTGTTCAGCTCAGAAAAAAGAAATGCAACCAGAGAAACACATAATAAACCACTAGTACTACTAAATAAATAAATAAATAAATAAATTATTATTATTATTATTATTACTATTATTATTATTATTATTATTATTATTGTTTTTGTTGTTGCTGTTGTTGTTGTTGTGATGATGATGATTATTATGATCAGCTCAATAACAATAATAATAATAATAATAATAATAATAATAATAATAATAATAATAATTTTTATTATAATTTTTTTTTTCAATATAAGAACTACCCATTGCTCTTAATCAACAGTGGATTACATGTACCTGTAGAATCCTCTTGCAGGCCCACATCAAAGGCCAGCTTGTCTGTGAGTGAACGTGATGTCGTCAGGCAGCTGAGATACTGTAATTCAGGGTAACAAACACGTCTTCTTCAAATTAGTGCCATCACATTAAACGCCAGTAAATGGTGAAAAGGACTCGTCATGCATCTCTCACCATGCCAGAGTGGTAGTGTCTCAGGAGGATGGCGTGGCCATAGAGCAGCGTTCGGTGTCCCCCTCCCTGAGATGACTAGAGATTGAGGAACAACAGAGGAAATACAATTAAAATCACTTCTTAGTACTCAAATAGTGCTGCAAGGACTCAGCAAAGTGGACTACGTTGGATGGTAAACAGCAGCATTTTACAAAGGAAAGGGCTCCACCGTTTTCACATGGTGACAACAGTGAGAAAGAAGAGGTAAACTTAAAACAAAAACTGTTATGAAGGGACAGAGGAATAAAGTACCAAAGATTTTCTTTACATACTGTAAGCTCACATTCACAGGAAGTGGGTTACATTACAATGGAGAGAACATACATAAGTACAGAAACAACCAATGAACAGAAGAGTCGAAGAGTCAAAGGTCACATTCAGCCGCCATGAGGACAACAAACATATCCTGTGGACGGCTTACCTTTTCTCAACATCCAGAAAGGATTAAAAGCAAGAGAACACAATTATTGTTGCTATTAGTGAGTTTTGTCTATAGTCTCATACTATTCATGAGTATGACTACATAAGCGAGAGCGTGAGAGAGAGCACACCGTAGCAGACCTTAAAGAGACGGTTCTCCCAAAAAAGAAAATTCTAACATTGATTATCAAACTTATTTTGCTCCAAATCCATTTTTGGATAACAAAAGAAGAAATATATTTATTTATATATATATATATATATATATATATATATATATATATATATATATATATATATATATATATATATATATATATATATATATATATATATTTCTCTTCCATCTTTATTTGAGCCTCTAACTCTAGCATTCTCTTTTCTAATTTTATTTTATCTATCTCCCTTCTTTTTATTAAAAAAAAACACACACACACACACACTTGACCCTCTGTCAATTGCATATTTATTCTCGAACTGATAGCTTTTCTTAAAAAACTAAAACACTAGCTTTCTTTTCTATATTCTATCTACTTGTTTAAAAAAAAAAAAACTTGTCATATCGCTTGCATGTTGTTGCTCTTTTGTTGGTTTTGATTGCTTCTATTGTCCTCATTTGTAAGTCGCTTTGGATAAAAGCGTCTGCTAAATGACAATGTAAATGTAAATATAAAATTTTATAATGTACAGAAGAAAGTCATAGATTTGGAATGACACTAAGGTGAGTAAATCATGCCAGAATTGTCCTTTTTGGGCGAATCTGGAATGGGTCAGCATCTTACTTCCTCATTTGCCTGTGCACATTAGCACTGGGTCAGGCGCCTTCTCAGCTGCCCATGTGTCAGATTCTTGTCATTTTTATTTAACTTCTCAATGACAAAACCAAAAACAAAAATGCTAAAGACAAACTTAATTTTACATATTTTACTAAAACTAAAACTTCCATGGTAATAACCCATAGGAAGTTATTGAGGGAACTCATGGCTTTAAAATATTATACCTACATTTTAGGACTATAAACTGCATAGGTATATGTAAAATAAATAAATAAATAAGATCAAATGAAATTATTTTACCACAGTGTCTTGTTTGATGAGTCCATGTCTATTGTGTTACCCAACTGTCTCTTTAAAAGTACACAGAAAGAGCAGGACCTGGAAACTTGAAAACAATTGGTGCATCTTTTCGAAATCTACCTGTAGCTAATGTAGCTAATTTAAATACAATCAATATTTCTCATAAATGTTATCAGATATTTTATTTTTCCATATGCTGAAATGGTTATGAGGTTTACTTGTCATTATGGTACGTTGATGTCTTAGGTATTATGATCTGTCACAGTAATACCACAGAACTGTGCAGTAATGATTGGAAAATATCATTGCGCTCTGAGAAATAATGGAAGATTATTGGTAAAATTCAGGCAAATGAAGTACTGTTAAAGTTTTAAATCCACAAATCAAAGGTTTTTAGACATTTCCTCCGCTGGTTCATACCACTTAGTACAATCACCCAATTATGGAGCCAATGAGGTGAGGTGAGATGAGATGAAAAGGTTGATGTTAGCATAAATGACTATACTACTGAGGAGGCTAGTAGCTAGTAGTGGAAAAGAGGAGGAAAAAAACTAATTTTTCAACTTTTAATCTGTCTGATCATTTTCCAGATAAGCATCTCCAATTGAGTTTGTATGAGATTTTCTTTATGGATCTGAAGCCCATAGAACCTACTAGCTATTTATTATTTGTTTGTTTGTGGAAAATCTGTTAAATACCGTAGAATTAATTGGCAATATAAATTAAGTAAAATTGCAAACAATTTAAAGGCTAACAATTTTTAATAGCTGAAAACATATTCAAATTACCTAAAATATTTAATAAATAAACATGCCATGGGCAAAGCATATATAAAAGTTTTGGAATGGAAATTTTAGGTTTTTGGAAAATGCAAAACAATTTAATGTAGGTATGAACAGAGAGCGAGTAAAAAAACTGCTGCTTTTTAAAAAAATAAATAACAGTCTGACAGCATATTAAAATATGTTATTTCAACTAAAATGTTATTAAAGGGATAGTTCACCCAAAAATAAAAATTCTGTCATTAATTACTCACTCAACTCATGTCGTTCTAAACCCATAAGACCTTCGTTCATCTTCTGAACACAAATTAAGATATTTTTGATGAAATCCGAGAGCTTTCTGACACTCCATAGACAGAAATGAAACTACAGTACCACGTTCAAGGCCCAGAAAAGTAGTGAGGACATTGTTAAAATAGTCCATGTGACATCAGTGGTTCAACTGTAATTTTATTAAGCTATGAGAATACTTTTTGTGCAGAAAGAAAACAAAAATAACAACTTTATTCAACAATTCTTCTCTTCCGTGTCATTCTCCGCTGTGCATTCACCAACGCATGGGTGTGGTGCTGCTGATGCAGGAGCCGGCGTTCTGATGTAGAACTCCAATGCGCAAAGAAGTATATTCTGCGCTAACCCCGGCTTATTTGCAAAGAGAGGAATGCACATACACGTGTCATTGTACTGTCGTAAACGCGCGTCAAATACTGACATGGAAGAGAAGAAATTGTTGAATAAACTCTTTTTTTTTTTTGCGCACAAAAAGTATTCTCGTAGCTTCATAAAATTACAGTTGAACCATTAATGTCACATGGACTATTTTAACAATGTCCTTACTACCTTTCTGGACCTTGAACATGGTAGTTCCGTTTCTGTCTGTGCAGGGTCAGAAAGCTCTCAGATTTCATCAAAAATATCTTAATTTGTGTTCCGAAGATGAACGAAGGTCTTACAGGTTTGGAACGACATGAGGGTGAGTAATTAATGACAGAATTCTCATTTTTGCGTGAACTATCCCTTTAAAACCTGGAAATATCTGTGTGGCCCACAGGTTTAATGCTAATCAGCCAGGAATGAGTGTTTGTGCTGTGGGCCGTACACTGAAGATCATATCCTTATCCAGGATTCAGTGGCACTGAGATCATCTTACACACTGGAATGCTTTCTCTCTTTCTCTCTGTCTTTCTTACAAATGTACACACTTATACAGACGGAAGAGGTGTCATTTGAAATGCCATTTAGAGAGCAAATGGGATTCCAACTC
This sequence comes from Spinibarbus caldwelli, assembly GCA_039654775.1. Classification (NCBI taxonomy): domain Eukaryota; kingdom Metazoa; phylum Chordata; class Actinopteri; order Cypriniformes; family Cyprinidae; genus Spinibarbus; species Spinibarbus caldwelli. The sequence goes on along the minus strand of CM077239.1, from coordinate 17,046,954 downwards.
CAAACCATACAAAGTGAGGAACAGGTGACAGCGGTCAAAAGTCAGACAGAAGTAAAGGTTTAGGGGTGAAGAAGAGCTACAGCATTATTTCATCCACAACGGACACTGAGTAGGAGATTTAGGTACAGAGGAGAGGAAGGGTGCTGAGGTTATGATAAGACATGAGACATACCCATTTATCCAAATCGACTGCCTAAAGTTGGCAGGAAAGGGAGACGAAGGGTCAGGAGAGAGACAAAAAGTACAGGAAATTAAGTTACACTAACAAATCTACCTTTCAACACCAGAATATAACTCTAATAAACTGGGCTTTACAATTAAGAGCAGCAAAATATGGCTGGTGTAGATACAACAATCTATCTTCAGCACCCCCTTTAGTTGTTTTTCTGATCAAGAGTTTCTCACTTTTTAATTTAAAACCACATTTTTACTGTAAGTTTTCTTTATTACCTCTACAGGCTACATCATACTGTATGTATGTGTAAATTGTGAATGGATGTAATATTTAGATCTTTTCAATTACTTTGTTCATCATTCCTTTTCTTTTTGACCCTCTGCTTTTCGTATTGCTCCCTGCTCTCCACCTCTCCATCCTTCTCTCTCTCTCTTTCTCTCCTTTATAGAGACTCTCACCTCGTTCATCTCCACGGTGTTGGCCAGCATCTCCTGCAGGGCTCGTACTGACAGCGACTGCTCCAGTACAAAGGCACAGATTGCCAGATCAGGCGGCACATTCTGCAGACGAAAACGAAGAAACATACAAATGTTTGGACTCATGAATAATTAATGGATTTCAAAAACAAATAAGGTTGTTACATCATAACCTTACTGACTAATGGGATGTTTAGGAAATAATGTTTAGTGATTAAAAATGCCGACTGCTGCATTTTAAACACCAAAATAAATAATTTTTTTGAGGTTTTCACCAGGTACACTGGATATTGTAATGAGGAATACTGAAATATTAATAAAATAACAAAATGTATCTGTTATACTGGATATTGTTATGAGGAAAATTGAAATATTAATAAAATAAAATATTAATTTATATTATTAATAAAATAAAATAAATTTATTTTTCAATAAAATAATTGAAAAATAATAAAATGCATATAAAATGTAATATTTAAGTAAAATTAATTTTAGATCATTTAAAATATACAATAAAAATGTAATAATTTTAATACAAATTAAATATATATGCAAAAATTAGCACTATTCTACTTTTTTTTAGCATTAAGTATTATTTGCCTGACAAAATAACTGTTGAGATATAGTAAAATAATATGGTATACTGTATTGTAATGAGGAATATTGAAATATTAATAAAATAACAAAATGTGTCTGGTATACTGGATATTGTAATGAGGAATACTAAAATACTGATAAAAATAACAATGTATATAAAATGCCATATTTAAGTAAAAATAATTTTAGATAATTTAAAATATACAATAAAAATGTAATAATTTTAATACAAATATATAAAAATTGAAATATATATGCAAAGTTAGTCTACTTTTTTAGGTATTATTTATTATTTTTTATTACTGAACTGAGCTGGACGATGACATCAGTGAATTCAATAATGAAATGCTTTTAACTAAAAATTGAGCATTTAATCTTGTCATTTTACGTTATTGACACAATATTTTCCTATTTAATACTGTAAAGTGCTTTGACACAATCTGTATTGTTAAAAGTGCTATATAAATAAAGGTTACTTGCCTTGACTTGACTATTTAGTAATAGTATTATTTGCTTGACAAAATAACTGTTGTGATATAGTGAAATAATCTGGTATACTGGATATTGTAATGAGGAATATTGAAATATTAATAAAATAACAAAATGTATATAAAATGTAATATTTAAGTATAAACACTAGATACTATAATTTAAAATATACAATAAAAATATAATCATTTTAATAAAAATACTAATAAAATATCTTGCATATAAAATGTACTATTTAATACAACATTTCAGTATTATTTGCCTTACAAAAATAACTGTTATATAGCTACTTTATATATTTATGTATAGCTATATATTATTAAAAAAAATTATTGATATAGTTAAAAAAAAAAAAAAAAAACATGGTAAAAAGAAAGTTTCATACACCAGATATTTGTAATGAGGAGTGGCTTTCCTGCAGAATATCAACACCCCGACACTTTTTTGATGACTTTACCTGGGCATTTGACGTTGTCTCTAGAAAGCACAGACGATTCCCAAAGCCTTCACAGGAAAGGCATAGTTTGATCTGCTCCTTCAGAACAGTCGCGGTGCACTGGAGCACAACTTGGTCTTCCTGTGAGCAGAGCAGGTCGTGAAAAAAGAATACAAAGTGAGAATATGAACAGAGCCAGATGGCAAAGGTGACAATGACTCATGACAATAGGGTCTAATAAATACCTCATAGTGAGACTTGCAAACATGTAGAATGATAACACACTGATTAGTAAGACACAAACACACACAAGGACTGGTACACACATAGCACAGTGTGTAAATACAGCAATAAACACACCCGCTTCCAAACACTCTCCACCTGTCACATATAACATTCTCAGCTGTTCCCTCCACTGACTCGTGATGTAGCCATATCCTGCGCTCCCCTCTCCTCTCTCTCTCTCCAACCTCCTTTTCTTCATCATTTGTTCGCTCTCCTTCATATTTCACTGTCCTAGGTTTTTTTTCCCTTCTTCTGTAACAGCACTTTTGTCAAAACTCAAACCTCACGATTTATCTTCTACCCTCCTATACAGTAGGTTTAAGAGAATTTGTGTTTTTTGCTGGCACATGCTGTCCCACAATCCCCTGCACTGAGGAAATGGGGCCAGTCTATCCTTTGTAAGGGCACAGAGCCCTTTAAAACTCCAGGTGTTTAGTCGCTAAAACATATCTAGGAAGAAAGAAGATTTATATGGGCAATAATACAGTATTTACTACTTGAGGTCCATATGATGTTGTTTCATATCCAGAGATTAAGTTATTTCATTTACAGAGATCATATTGACAATGATTTTAATAGTTGGTCACATGTTAGAGTTTTAAAATAAACCAAATTGGACCATAAGGCAATAATGGGGCCGGATAAGCAGCTATAGCCAGGTAAAAATGACATTATACTGTAAGTATAATCTCAGGTTTGTTGCTGGAAGAAGGAAAACTGTGTGTGCATGTGTGTGTGTGTGTGTGTGTGTGTGAGTGAGAGAGAGAGAGAGAGAGAGGGAAAGAGTGTACAACCCTAATACTTACAGGTATATGAATTTTTAAAATAGCAAAACACTGGGTGACTCACACTCCTTGGACAAAATCCAAAACCCAGAGACAAAAGCAACCATCCAAAATGTATCATAAATGCTAATATTAAAGGTACAGGGTGGCAGATACTTGATATATACACTCACCGGCCACTTTATTAGTTACACCTGTTTAATTGCTTGGTAACACAAATTGCTAATCAGCCAATCACATAGCAGCAACTCAATGCATTTAAGCATGTAGATGTGTGGAAGACGACTTGCTGAAGTTCAAACCGAGCATCAGAATGGGGAAGAAAGGGGATTTAAGTGACTTCGAACGTGGAATGGTTGTTGGTTCCAGACGGGCTGGTCTGGCTATTTCAAAAAATGCTGATCTACTGGGATTTTCACACACAACCATCTCTAGGGTTTACAGAGAATGGTCTGAAAAAAGAGAAAATATCCAGTGAGCAGCAGTTGTGTGGATGAAAATGCCTTGTTGATGTCAGAGGTCAGAGGAGAATGGGCAGACTGGTTAGAGATGATAGAAAGGCAACAGTAACTCAAATAACCACTTGTTACAACCAAGGTATGCAGAATACCATCTCTGAACTCACAACATGTTGAACCCTGAAGCAGATGGGCTACAGCAGCAGAAGACCACACCAGGTGCCGCTCCTGTCAGCTAAGAACAGGAAACGGAGGCTACAATTCGCACAGGCTCACCAAAATTGGACAATAGAAGATTGGAAAAACGTTGCCTGGTCTGATGAGTCTCGATTTCTGCTGCGACATTCAGATGGTAGGGTCAGAATTTGGCGTAAACAACATGAAAGCATGGATCCATCCTGCCTTGTCTCAACGGTTCAGGCTGGTGGTGGTGGTGTAATGGTGTGGGGGATATTTTCTTGGCACACTTTGGGCCCCTTAGTACCAATTGAGCATCGTTTAAACACCACAGCCTACCTGAGTATTGTTGCTGACCATGTCCATCCCTTTATGACTACAGTGTACCCATCTTCTGATGGCTACTTCCAGCAGGATAATGCACCGTGTCACAAAGCTCAATCATCTCAGACTGGTTTCTTGAACATGACAATGAGTTCACTTTACTCAAATGGCCTCCACAGTCACCAGATCTCAATCCAATAGAGCACCTTTGGGATGTGGTGGAACGGGAGATTCGCATCATAGATGTGCAGCTGACAAATCTGCAGTAACTGCGTGATGCGATCATGTCAATATGGACTGTTACGTTATGATGTTTGTTTCTTTTTATAATAAATTTGTATTTTGTTGGATGTTTTCTTTTTGAGTTTCAGATCGCCGCTGATTTGCTGAGTGTTGCCGCCTATCAGTGGTAATTGGGTGATCAGCTGGCGGTTTCCTTTAAAACGCTTCTTCCGTTGATCAGAAGGTGTTCGGTGTGACTTCGGACCGGTCGCACTGCTCCAGGCTTCCTGCTAGCCGCCAGACCAAAATGTGTTTTGTTGAGCGTTTCATTTGATTCTTGGTTTAGTTTGGAATGTGGTAGAAATGTAGGAGAGACCTGCCTTTTTGTTTAGATCTCCTTTTCATGATGTTTATGTTAAGAGTAGTTAGGTTAGGTTGATTGTGTTTATTTTTCTTTTCTTTGTGGTAGGTTATTTATATTGGTTTATTTTATTAGATTGGTTTTGTTTATTATTTTGGCCTTGGGTCTCTCTGACGAAAAATACCATTTGATCCATTCTTGTTTTCTTTATTTATTTCTTAGATATTGTATTGCTTAAATGTTATTTTTGGTTGGACCGTGGGTCCCTTAAGGAGGGCTACTAATTATTGGTGGTTTTTCCCTTTTTTTTTTTTGTAATTTGCAATAAACTTATTGTATAATTTACTGATTTGTTTGGGGTTCTCTTTTTTTTTTTTTGGTCTGACGGCCTGCCGGAAGTCTCTTGGTTTTTGTTTTGTATTTATTGCGTCTTACCCCTAGCGGACGTAATATGGACCAATATCTCTGAGGAATGTTTCCAACACCTTGTTGAATCTATGCCACGAAGAATTAAGGCAGTTCTGAAGGCAAAAGGGGATCCAACCCGGTACTAGCAAGGTGTACCTAATAAAGTGGCCAATGAGTGTATGTTATTTATATATACAGTATATACCTGATATATGTTATTATTTATGAAATTAATGTTAAAGGAACACATTTCACACAATATTTATTCAAAATTCACAACAAATTTTATATATATTTATATATATTTATTTTTTCCACAACATATATGTATGTGCCATTCAAACGTTTGGGATCAGTAAAATTTTTAATGTTTTTAAAGACGTTTCTTCTGCTCATCAAGGATGCATTTATTTGATTAAAAATACAGAAAAAACTGTAATACTGTGAAATATTACAATTTAAAATAATTTTCTATTTTAATATACTGTAAAATATAATATATTCATGTCATGCAAAGCTGAATTTTCAACATCCATTACACTGAATGTCACACAATCCTTCAGAAATCATTCTGATTTATTAACAATATGCTGATTTATTATCAGTGTCGAAACTGATGGAACTGTTGTTTTGGAACCTGCATGTGATACTTTTTTTCTGGATTCTTTGATGAAAAGACAGTTAAAAAGAACAAAATTTATTCAAAATAGAAATATTTTCTAACAATATAAGTCTTAGCCATCACTATTTATTAATTTAACACATCCTGACAAAATTTACTGACCCCAAACATTTAAACGGTAGTGTATATTATTAAAAAAGATTTCTTTTTTTTTAAATAAACGCTGTTCTTTTTTTACTTTTTATTCATCAAAGAGTCCTGGAAAAATGTTCACAGGTCACAGGTTCCAAAAAAAAATATTAAGCACAAAAACTGGTTCCAATATTGATAATTAATCAGCATATTAGAATGATTTCTGAAGGATTATGTGACACTGAAGACTGGAGTAATGATGCTGAAAATTCAGCTTTGCATCACAGGAATAAGTTATGTTTTAAAGTATATTAAAATAGTAAACCATACATTTGTGTGTGTGTGTGTGTGTGTGTAAGCACTTTACTTCTGCTGCTGTATTTATATTTTTAAAGATGCACAAAAAATAAATAGCTGGTCAGTACCTATAAATCAATAATTATTTTCATTTTATGGCTGATAACTGATCAGTTTGACTAATTAAATTACAAATAAAACACTAAAAACACTAAAAACAATCATTTAAAATTCTTCAAGTGAATTTAGAACCTGCAACAATATAATATGTATAATGTATTCATTTTGAGATCACTTTTATTTTTTTTAAATATTACATTTAACATTTTTAATAAGTATACAGTGTTTAAGTGTTCAGATTAACTGTATTTGAGAGTTAGATGACAGAGAAAAAAAAATTAATATTTTGTACAATAATGTTCACTAAAGATATATATATATATATATATATATAAAAAACGTTAACATCAACTAACAGTCCCCATAAAAAAATTTAAAAAAATGATATATGAATATGAGAACTTGATCCTTATGTGAAAGACTAAAATCATACCCAAATCTTTTATGAATGAAACAGACCCATTAATAACATCTGTAGTGAGCACTAAAGCATTCTGAGCCTTTGCTGTCTGATATGGTGGTCTCATGGTAAGCTGCTGTGCTGAGCCTCATGATCTGCAGGCTTAGCTCATCCTTGTATAAATAGGCCCAGAGCAGTGCTGGGATTTGGGAGATGCGGAACACTTTACACCACGAGACACAAACAATCAGCGCTAATATGTTGCTTAAATGCTTCAGAGCTCATGCCAATTACAGGGAACAAAAAGTGTAGGAGGACAAACTGGGAAGGTTTGGATGAACATCGACCTGAAAACCTGGGCCTTATCAATATGTCACACTTATTTCTGCCTCTTAAGGCAGGTATAAGATTACAGCCAAGCCATATTTAGGTCTAGATTCACAGCAAGACAACCGTAAATACACCGAGGGATCCTTTTGAAGGGGTTATAAAATAAGTGGGCAGAGATGTATTGTACTTTGAACAATTTCAATTCAGTAATAATTTCAAGTTTGGCAAAAACTTTGCACATTTATGTGCTCAGTTCTTACCCATTATTTCTATGAATTTACAACAGGTGCATACACACATAAACGTCTTGTTAAGGCCTGTTCACACCAAGTATTATAACTATAAAGATATTAGTATATAATTATATACTACATATATTAGATATAGGCTAACTATAAACTACAGTGGTGTGAAAAATTGTTGGCCCCCTTCCTGATTTTTTTATTTTTTTGCATGTTTGTCACACTTTAATGTTTCAGAGCATCAAACAAATTTAAATATTAATCAAAGATAACACAAGTAAAGACAACATGCAGTTTTTAAATGAAGTTTTTTTTATTATGAAGGGAAAACAAAATCCAAACCCACATGGCCCTGTGTGAAAAAGTGCTTGCCCCCTAAACCTAATAACTGGTTGGGCCACCCTTAGCAGCAACAACTGCAATCAACCGTTTGCGATAACTTGCAATGAGTCTGTTACAGCGCTGTGGAGGAATTTTGGCCCACTCATCTTTGCAGAATTGTTGTAATTCAGCCACATTGGAGGGTTTTCGAGCATGAACCGCCTTTTTAAGGTCATGCCACAGCATCTCAATAGGATTCAGGTCAGGACTTTGACTAGGCCACTCCAAAGTCTTCATTTTGTTTTTCTTCAGCCATTCAGAGGTGGACTTGCTGGTGTGTTTTGGATCATTGTCCTGCAGCAGAACCCAAGTTTGCTTCAGCTTGAGGTCACGAACAGATGGCTGGACATTGTCCTTCAGGATTTTTTAGTAGACAGCAGAATTCATGGTTCCATTTATCACAGCAAGTCTTCCAGGTCCTGAAGCAGCAAAACAGCCCCAGACCATCACACTACCACCACCATATTTTACTGTTGGTATGATGTTCTTTTTCTGAAATGCTGTGTTACTTTTACGCCAACAGATGTAATGGGACACACACCTTCCAAAAAGTTAAACTTTTGTCTCGTCAGTCCACAGAGTATTTTCCCAAAAGTCTTGGGGATCAAAAAGATGTTTTCTGGCAAAACTGAGATGAGCCTTTATGTTCTTTTTGCTCAGCAGTGGTTTTCATCTTGGAACTCTGCCATGCAGGCCATTTTTGCCCAGTCTCTTTCTTATGGTGGAGTCATGAACACTGACCTTAACTGAGGCAAGTGAGGCCTGCAGCTCTTTGGATGTTGTTCTGGGGTCTTTTGTGACCTCTTGGATGAGTCGCCGCTGCACTCTTGGGGTAATTTTGGTCGGCCGGCCACTCCTGGGAAGGTTCACCACTGTTCCATGTTTTCGCCATTTGTGGATAATGGCTCTCACTGTGGTTCGCTGGAGTCCCAAAGCTTTAGAAATGGCTTTATAACCTTTTCCAGACTGATAGATCTCAATTACTTTCTTTCTCATGTGTTCCTGAATTTCTTTGGATCTCAACATGACATGTAGTTTTTGAGGATATTTTGGTCTACTTCACTTTGTCAGGCAGGTCCTATTTAAGTGATGTCTTGATTGCGAAGAGGTGTGGCAGTAATCAGGCCTGGGTGTGGCTAGAGAAACTGAACTCAGGTGTGATAAACTACAGTTATGTTTAGTTATGGGGTGGGGGGAGGGGGGCAACAATTTTTCAGGAAGGGGGCCAACAGTTTTTCACACACTGTTTGTATTAGCATCCGGTCAAAAGTTTGGAATAATTAAGATTTAATGTTTTTGAAACAAGTCTCTTATGCTCTCCAAAGCTTTATTTATCAAAAAAAAAAAAAAGTTATATTGTGAAATATTATTACACTTATTACAATTTAAAATATGTTTTTATGTTATTTTTATTTATTTATTTTTATTTATTTTTTTATTCCTGTGATGGTAATGGCTGCCATTTCACCAGCCATTACTCAAGTTTTCAGTGTCATAAGATTTTTCAGAAATCATTTTAATATGCTTATCTGGTACTTAAGAAACATTTATTATCAATGTTGAAGAGTTTTTGCTGCTTAATATTTCTGTGATAACAGTGAAGTACACTACCATTCAAAAGTTTGGGGTAAGTATGATTTTTTTTTTAAAGAAATTAATACTTTCACTCTGCAAAGATGCAGCAAATTGATCAAAAGTGACAGCAAAAGTTACAGTATAATAGTACAAAAGATTTCTATTTCAAATAAATGCTGTTCACAGTTTCCACAAAAAAATATTAAGCAGCAAAAACTATTTTCAACATTGATATTATTATTAATAACCTAATCTAAAGTGTAAACTACTCATCAGTTGTAAATATTTTACAAACTTATGGTTTCCGGTTGTGTGTGCGTAAATATATATCCACACACAAACAACCTGTAACCGGAAGGTTTGTAAAACATTTACAACTGATGAGTAGTTTACACTTTAGTTTAGGGGATGTAGAAAGTGTTGTAAATGCCTTGTATACAGCTACAGATCATTTGCAACAGGCAAGAAAGATCTACAAATGATGTGTAACACATTTACAAGTGATGAGTAGTTTACACTTTAGATTAGGGGATGAAAAAAGCTAGGCAATATCGCGTTCATAATCGCAGACGAATCGCCTTCGATTATGAATGCGATATTGCCTAACTTGTCGGTTAACTACAGATCTGTGTGGTAAATGCCGCTCCATCTGTAAACAGGTGATGGCGATTTACTACTAATCATGGAACCGGCTTTACTGACGAGATGCGCATGATAATCGAATTCGATTAATTGCACAGTCCTAATCAAAAGTACAGTAAAAGATGTAATATTGTGAAATATTATTACAATTTAAAATAACTGTTTTCTGTTGTAAAATATTTTTACATTTATTTTATTCCCATCATGGCAAAGCTGAATTTTAAGTAGCCAAAATTCATTACAAAAAATGTACTGTATTTTTTTTATAAAATAACAATATAACAAAAACAATAACAAATAAAGCTGCAAGCAGTGATTCGGGGCCAAGCCCCTGAAGGGGCTGTAGCGCAATGCAGAGCAGGAGGATCAAAAATAAAAACCAGCAGAAATTGAATGAATGTGAAAAATGGCCGGTTCAGAAGTATAGGTGAGAATGAACTTAGAATGAACAAAGTTCAAACGAAAATGAACACAGCATGGATAAAAACATTTATTTCTAATCCAGGAGCAATACAGATTTGTACAATGCTGATCTGGATGATAAACAAATCAAAACAGCACAACATAACACACAATTTTGTAAAGTTGTACCACGCGGGACTCCAACCCACAACATGACAGGCTTCGGTGCCAGCGACTTAGCAGAGTGCGCCACTCATTTGACGCACGTTCAGTGGGCTGCAGAAGAGAAGTTTAGGTGTGATAATGAGCTCACAAAAGCATGACTTAGTATTTTAGACAGATTAGAATGCTAAACTAACTTAATACTAAAGTAGTTTATGGTTAACCTGATAGTTGAAGAGCCACATTAGAATGAATGGTAACCGGATAGCATGCTAACCAATTAGCATGCTAAGCTAAAGAGCATAAATCAACAAGCACAGTCTACTTTGGAGAGGTATTTCTCAGGAATGGAAGCAAATTTCAAAGATCTGTTCAGTCATTTCTGTGCGGCTCGGTCCAAATGATCAAATTTTGGACAAAATTGTGCAAAATTTTTAGAATGAGTAGTGAAAAACTGTTTATCATTTACTTCAATATTGTGGACAGACACACTGATGGAAAATGACAAGTGAGATACCGCCAGAATCTACATAATCCAAGGAATGAAAGGACACAAAAATAACAAAATTTGGACGTTTTCAAAAGTTGTAAGTGTTTTTGCAAGAATCGTTAGAACACTAGGTGACGCTGTCTTCAAACTTCTCAGGTACCTCCAGTACGTGGTGTTGATGATCCCTACCTATTTTTTCTGTTCAGTCATTTCTATGCGGCTCGGTCCAAAGATTATCTCTGCCAAGTTTCGGAAAAATTGGACAAAATTTGAAGGAGTAGCAGCGAAAAAATGAAAAACTGTACTTTTCAAAACTGTACTTTTACATTTACATTTACATTTAGTCATTTAGCAGACGCTTTTATCCAAAGCGACTTACAAATGAGGACAATAGAAGCAATCAAAACCAACAAAACAGCAACAACATGCAAGCGCTATGACAAGTCTCGGTTAGCCTAACGCAGTATACGTAGCAAGGTTTTTTTTTTTTTTTTTTTTTTTTTTTTTTTTTTTAAGAAAACATGTAGATAGAATATAGAAAAGAAAGCTAGTGTTAGTTTTTCAAGAAAAACAAGCAGTTAGAGAATAATTATGCAATTGATAGAGGGTCAAGTGTGTGTGTGTTTTTTTTTGTTTGTTTTGTTTTTTTTCTTAATAAAAAGAAGGCAGATAGATAAAATAGAATTAGAAAAAGAATGCTAGAGTTAGAGGGTCAAATAAAGATGGAAGAGATGAGTTTTAAGACGTTTCTTGAAGATGGCTAAGGATTCAGCTGCTCGGATTGAGTTGGGAAGGTCATTCCACCAGATAAGAACAGTTAATGAAAAAGTCAGTGAAAGTGATTTTGTGCCTCTTTGGGATGGCACAATAATGCAGCGTTCACTTGCAGAACGCAAGTTTCTAGAGGGCACATAGGTCTGAAGTACTGAATTTAGGTAAAGGGGTGCAGAGCCAAAGGTGGTTTTGTAGGCAAACATTAATGCCTTGAATTTTATGCGAGCAGCTATTGGTAGCCAGTGCAAACTGATGAACAGAGGTGTGACGTGCGTTCTTTTCGGCTCATTAAAGATTAATCTTGCAGCAGCATTTTGGATTAATTGTAGAGGTTTGATGGAATTTGCTGGAAGGCCTGCCAAGAGAGCATTGCAATAGTCAAGTCTGGACAGAACAAGAGCTTGAACAAGGAGTTGTGTTGCATGTTCCGAAAGAAAGTGCATGATCTTCCTAATATTGTATAAAGCAAATCTGCAGGACCAGGCAGTTTTAGCAATGTGGTCTGAGAAATTCAGCTTATCATCAATCACAACTCCAAGGTTTCTGGCTGTTTTTGAAGGAGTAATGGTTGATGAGCCTAACTGGAAGCTGAAATTGTGATGAAGTGATGGGTTTGCTGAAACTACAAGCAGTTCTGTCTTAGCTAGGTTCAGCTGAAGGTGATGGTCCTTCATCCAGCAAGAAATGTCTGTTATACATGCTGAGATGCGAGCAACTATCGTCGGATCATAAGGATGGAATGAGAGGTAGAGTTGAGTGTCATCAGCATAGCAGTGATATGAAAAGCCATGTTTCTGAATGACAGAAGTGATGCCATGTAGACAGAGAAGAGAAGTGGTCCAAGGACTGAGCCCTGAGGCACTCCAGTAACTAGATGTTGCGACATGGATACTTCACCTCTCCAAGATACCTTGAAGGATCTATCTGAGTGGTAAGTCTCAGACCACTGGAGTGTGGTTCCTGAGATGCCCTTTCTCAATAGGGTTGACAGGAGGATCTGGTGGTTGACTCTATCAAAAGCAGCGGATAGATCCAGCAAGATAAGTAATGAAGACTTGGAAGCCGCTCTTGCAAGTCTTAGGGCTTCAACAACTGAGAGCAAGGCAGTTTCGGTCGAATGTCCACTTCTGAAGCCAGATTGGTTGCTGTCCAGGAGGTTGTTCTGTGTGAGAAAGAACACAACTCGTTCAAGTGTTTTTGCAATGAAAGGTAGAAGGGAAACCGGTCTATAGTTCCCTAAAAGAGTTGGGTTAAGATTGGGATTCTTAAGAAGTGGGGTTATACGAGCCTGTTTAAATGTTGAGGGAAAAACTCCAGTGTGAAGGGATGTGTTAACAATGTGAGTGAGTGCAGGTACAACTGCAGGAGAAATGGCTTGAAGGAGATGGGATGGAATAGGATCAAGCGGACAAGTAGTAGGATGACTGGAAAGGATGAGTTTAGAGACTTCTGCCTCAGAGAGTGAAGAGAAGGATGTGAACGAGTGTATGTTTGATGGTAAGATGTGTTTGAGAGTTTGTGGTGTGGAGAATTGTGCAGTGAGGTTTGTAATTTTATTAATGAAGAATGTGGCAAAGTCGTCAGCTGTTAGAGTTGATGAAGGAGGGGAAGGAGGAGGACAAAGGAGGGAGGAGAATGTTTTAAAGGGCATGCGAGAGTTAGGCGAATTGTTAATTTTGTTGTGATAGTATGTTCTTTTAGCAGTAGACACATTAGCAGAAGTCAGAGAGGACTGATCGATATAAATTAAGTTCAGTAGGATTTTGTAATTTGCGCCATACCCTCTCTGCAGCCCTGAGCTTAGAAAGATGTTCACGGAGAACGTCAGATAGCCAAGGGGCAGAAGGGGTGGTACGGGCTGGCCTGGAAGATAAGGGGCAGAAAGTATCTAAACAAGATGACAGAGTGGAACAGAAAGTATCAGTAGCAGTGCTAGCATCAAGAGATGATAACTGTATAGAGCAAGGAAGCGAAGATGAAACCATAGCAGATAGCCGGGAGGGTGAGGGTGAGCGTAAGTTACATCGAAAAGTGACATGTGGAGGGGTATGTGTTGTGTCAGGAATCATGTTGAGGTTAAGAGTGAGGAGGAAATGATCCGAGGTGTGCAGTGGAGTAACCAGCACATGATCAGTGGAGCAGTGTCGTGTGTAAATAAGATCTAGTTGGTTGCCTGATTTGTGAGTAGCCGTAGTTAACACTCTCTTGAGATCAAAAGAGGCAAGCAGAGTGTGGAAGTCTGCAGCCTGAGGTTTATCTAGGTGGATGTTGAAGTCTCCAAGTATAACTAAGGGAGTACCATCCTCAGGAAAGGTTGAGAGCAACATAACCGAATGTGATTCAAAGGAGCTGTTGATACTAAGAGATGGTAAAGGAGTAAATTTCCAATTATTAGAAATTAGTAGACCAGTACCTCCACCTCTTCCAGTCAAATGGGGGGTGTGGGAAAAGGAGAAATTATTGGAGAGTGCTGCAGGTGTAGCATTGTCCTCTGGTTTGATCCAGGTCTCTGTCAGGGCCATGAGGTTTAGCCTTGAATGACTAGTAATGGAAGTAATGAAATCAGCTTTGTTGACAGCAGATTGACAATTCCAGAGACCAATAGAAAAAGAAAGTAGTGTATTAGCAGACATAAGCAAAGTGTGCAGGTTGTTAGGATTGCGCTGCCTACAGTGTGTAATGCGAGGTTTGCGAGTGGTAGTGATAGTAGTGATCTGAAAACACATAGTAAGAACTGGTTATAAAAGACAGAACAGTCTCTAAAACAGAAGTGAAACAAGTAATAGGAAGGAGGATAAATAAAAAGCGATACTTATATCCCTTGCCGGTGTCCCTGTCCGGTGGAGTTGCACGGTAGAGTCGATGGTCTTTACACTCTTTGGTCTTACCACGAAGAGGGCTTCACACTAGAGCTGCTGCGACCGCTGCTGCTGTAAACTAAGCTTCTTTATACCTGTCTAACAATCACTAATTGAATTCAGCTGAACACACTTTCCTGTTAATCACAATAAATGGCAAAGCAAGCACAGACACTGACAAGGTACGCAATACAGTACGAGACCAAACGCGATTTCAGCACGTCTCCACACAGTAAACAAAACAAGGGTTTCCTAGCAACGGCAACTGCGCTAAACACTAATGAGACAAGTAAATACACTTACGAGCTGCTTTTAACTTCCGCTGATAGACTGTTTCTCTCAAAGAGTATTTCTTACACTGTCTTCTGCTGGCGCTTGAATACACTTTCCTGTTAATCACAATAAATGGCCAAGCAAGCACAGACACTGACAAGGTACGCAATACAGTACGAGACCAAACGCGATTTCAGCATGTCTCCACACAGTAAACAAAACAAGGGTTTCCTAGCAACGGCAACTGCGCTAAACACTAATGAGACAAGTAAATACACTTACGAGCTGCTTTTAACTTCCGCTGATAGACTGTTTCTCTCAAAGAGTATTTCTTACACTGTCTTCTGCTGGCGCTTGAATACACTTTCCTGTTAATCACAATAAATGGCCAAGCAAGCACAGACACTGACAAGGTACGCGATACAGTATGAGACCAAATGCGATTTTACTTTTAATGTAAGATATTCAATGTGATCAGCATGAGGAGAGTAATCAGGTGTACTATGTTTAATTTTTCTAGAATTAGGGGTTATTACCATTTCAGTGTCGAATTTTTGAACTGGTGGAGGTGCAATAGAGTTGGTCCTAGAGACCCCAAAGTTGGTCAGATCACTATTCTTGGCCATCAGTACAAGTGTGCCAAATTTCATCATTTTCTTATGTTCCGTTCATAGGGCTGCCATAGACTCCCATTGGACAAGAAGAAGAAGAAGCATCAGTACAGATACAATAGGGGCTTCGCCCCAATTGCTAATTATTTCAAACTTTTGACCAGTAGTGTATATTACAATAAATAGATGGATGGATGGATGGATGGATGGATGTTTCAAAGCTGTTACTTATTGATGTGTTTTCCCATTATACTGGTATATATCATCTGCCTTCAGGAACACAGCACTGAATATTGACATTCTCATTACAATGATATGCTGTGTCACAATTCAGCAATAAGAAATAAGAGGCCATACTACATTGTACATACTCATTGTTAAATACAGTCTTCCCAGGATTCCACAGAAGGTTTATGATTATTACAAGCCAAAATGACTTCAAAATGAGTTTAAATAATTGAATGAATGAATGAATAAATGAATGAATGATTAAAACATACATACATAAAATTATATAATTTGTGACCTATTTGAGTTGTTTTGCAATTAAAACTTATGAAATTATGTAATTATTGTCAGTAGAAGTACAATGACCCACAAATATTTTAATGCATAATAAGTAAACACACATTAAGCATACAAAAACTATGAACAATATATACACTACTGGTCAAAAGTTTGGGATAATTAAGATTATTTATTTATTTGAAATAAGTATTTTATACTCACCGAGGCTGTTATTATTTGATCAAAAGTACAGTTAAAGAGGTAACATTGTGAACTTGTATTGTGCCTTGAGATGCGTATGTGCTTTTCTTTAATAAAAAATAAATAAATAAAAAATAAAAAATGAGAGCGGTAAATGAGGTAATATTGAGAAATATTATTACAATTTAAAAGAGCTGTTTTCTTTTGTAATATAGTTTTACATTTATGTTATTCATGTCATAGGAAAGCTGAATTTTCAGCACCTGTTACTCCAGTTCTCAGTGTCGGTGTCAAAAATTCAGGTTTGTCATCACAGAAATACATACCATTTTAAAATGATTAAAAAGAAAACATTTATTATGAATTGCAATAACATTTTACAATAATTCAGTTTTTTTCCATATTTTTGATCAATGCCGCCTTGGTGAGCATAAGAGACTTTAAAAACATGTAAAAATCATACCAACTCCAAACAGGTGGTGGTTTGTATCATAACTAACCAAAGTTAGTTCCAGTCCTCTAATTTTATTGTTGAACAATATTTAATCACTATCACGACTGCAACACTGTATTAACAAATCTGCATTCAGGACTAGAATCTGTTTTCTAAACAAAAATACTCACATTCATTTAGTTGTTGTTCATGTTAGCAGTCTACATTTAAAGTCACACTGACAGAATGAAATGTATTTATATTAATTTAGTCATTTATGTGTCACTATAGAGTGACATAAGAAACAAATACGCTGTAAAAAACCTAAAAACTGACTCATAACCTCACTGACAAGATTGTATAAACATATAAACAAGATGCCGCTACACAAACAAGCTTCAGGAGGGAAAGAGGATATGCAAAGTGCGCCATCAAAACACAACAGCGTTTATAATTAGAATCAGTGTGGGGATTCCCCTTCTCCTCCAGTGCGCTGATCAAGACCTCCTCAAGCTAAATCCCTTCATTCTGACTCCAGCCATCACTGACCGCTGACACTGACAGATGGAGGGACATGTGGGTGGATTAACAAGAGTCGATATGGAGGAGAAGGAGGGGCTGGTGCATTAGACTTTCCCTTTTTAAAATGCTTTTGTCTGCCCCGACTAACCTGGGCCACAAAGGCACATCACTCTTTACACGCAGGACCTCCTGCGACTGTTTCCCAATACAAAATGTCACTTCCTCTCTAGGTGGGCTGCCTGTAGTCATACAGCCACTGTGGTATTTATAGGATGACAGTTATTGTTTTCCTGTTGGCACAACGAAATTCTAAAGTTGCTTGTTACATATAGAGTGCTGCAGGGATGATGTATCTTTGTAGGCCAAAACACGTTCCTCACTAGTCCACTTTCACAGCCTTGTTGAGTTTATAATCACACTCTTGCAAACTATTCTGACTATTCTCAAATTTTCAGGAAAAATGTTTTTGAAGAAAAATGTGTTGAAGTCATGTGACCATGGTGTAGTTCTTTTATAGCGTAAGGGCCAGATTTACTAACAGCTTGCACCAGCGCAAACTGTCTTTTGGCGTTAAAATAGTACCGTCAGGATTTACTAAAGACGCGCAGTGAAGAATTGGCGCTGAAAAGGCGTGGACAGTTATTTTTGCGCCTGACCTTACTGAATATTCATTTGTAGGAGTTTCCCTTTCAGATGCAAAATTTATGATTGAGGAGAGTATTAAAAAGAATCACGCAACGCGATTTACTAACATTTGTGCTCGTCAAATTACTGGTATTTAACGCACAAAAAAGCATGTCTTAAAACAGGTGGTAATTTGCGCTGCTCTTGGTAGATTGCGCTGGTCATTATGGAAATGATCTGGCTGTTCTTTAATGGGCATATTGTCATTAAATCACACACAGAATTTTCTCCTCCCATCGGTGCTTTTAAGGAATTGCGCTCTGATGCTAATTTGCCCTGTTTAGTAAATCTGGCCCTTAGTTTAGCTTTTTACTTCTAGAAATTGTATTTAGGCTTCAAAATTCATAAAAGTTATGTTCATTAATTATCATGATTATCAATGAATAAAACATGTAATCGTCATAAAATTGGTTGGTCACAGAGCTTATTTTATGCAATAATCTAAAAGCCGATGGGTTTTATCCTAGTGGGTTTTTGTGGGAACCTGTGTGATGCTAACTTCCAGATTGGCCTACAAAAATACTTCATCACTTCATTACATTAACTTCCAGCTGACCCAAAAATGAAATTCTATCATAATTTACTTGTGTAGGTACAAACTTTTTGTGTGTGTGTGAAATTTTTTTGTTTTGTATGCCCAATGATAACTTCAAAGTTAAAAGAGAGAGGAAAAGCCCCCAAAAATGTCTTTGGTGGCTCCATGCAGCACCTTATCATTCCCACAGCTCCAGAAATAAGACACCTTTTAAGAGTGGCATATATTTTCTAGCTTCAGAGGAAAGTGTGTGCATGTCATAACATCAGTGTAGCTCAGTTGACTGGGATTTGATAGCAGATCTTACTGCAGGCAGTCACTCCAGGAAAGAGATATCACTTACCATGAAGACAGAAACACAGCAGGTGAAGAGGACGACAAAACGCTTGTCAGTGTCCTGCTTCACAGCTTTTTAAAGATTGGCAGCATTTTGACAGCCACATAAATACACTACAGAAACAGGCAGCGTGACAGAGAGGGTCTGCAAAAGATTTGCAATGTCTGTGTTCATCGGTGGACTTTCTTGAAAGAAGGAAAAAAAGAGTAGATATACAAAGAATGACCCTGATTTTTCACACAGTGGCCTCAAAAAATATTAGACACTTTTATAAATGTAATAGTATTAGATGCAAAATATCAAACCAAATAACATTTACAAATAAATGATGTTTTCTGAGCCACTGTTGCTGTTACATTCAACCAACTAATGTCAAGGTGATTTTAGTTCATGTACAGTAGTAGTTCATTGCATTAACTATAAACACATTTCACTGTCTGACAACCAGAACATGTCGAAATGCTTTGTCTACATTTACATTTACATTTATTCATTTAGCAGACACTTTTATCCAAAGCGACTTGAGGAATACAATACGCGATTCATTATAAAGAGCCAAATAGACACAGGATGTGCTTGCAATACAAAGTTTCAGGGATTGTTCAGAGTAAATACTAGCTAGACAGGGAGAGGTTAAGGGGTTTTTAAGATGAAGTCAAGTGCTGACGGAAGAGATGAGTTTTCAGGTGTCGCTTGAAAATTGTCAGGGATTCCGCATTCCGGATAGGGGTGGGAAGTTCATTCCACCTGCCGGGAACGGTGAATGAAAACGTTCTGGAGAGTGATTTTGTGCCTCTCTGTGATGGTACCACAAGGCGTCGCTCACTCGCAGATCTTAGACTTCTGGAGGGAATGTAGATTCTCATAAGTGAGTGGAAGTAGGAGGGTGCTGAGCCTGTGGCTGTTCTATATGCAATCATCAGTTTCTTGAACTTGATGCGAGCTGTAACTGGGAGCCAGTGCAGAGAGATAAAGAGAGGTGTAACATGGGCCCTTTTGGGTTCATTGAAGACCAGTCATGCCGCTGCATTCTGAATCATTTGTAAAGGTTTGATGGAAGTCCAGACAGAAGAGCATTGCAGTAGTCCAGTCTAGAAATGACAAGGGCCTGGACAAGAAGTTGTGCAGCATGCTCCGTTAGGAAGGGCCTGATCTTTCTGATGTTGTGCAATGCAAACCTGCAAGATCGAGCAGTTTTTGCAATGAATGTGGTCTTTGAAAGGTAGCTGGTCATCGAAGATTACACCAAGATTTCTGACCGAACTCGATGGGGTAATTGTTTATGAACCTAACTGGATGGTAAAATCATGCTGTAGAGTTGGCGTGGCAGGGAAGACAAGAAGCTCAGTCTTTGCCAGGTTGAGCTGTAGGTGATGTTCTTTCATCCATGCCGAGATGTCCGCCAGGCAGCCTGAGATCTGTGCAGCAACCGTTGGATCATCTGGTTGAAATGAGAGATATATCTGCATGTCATCAGCATAGCAATGGTAGGAGAAACCATGTGCTTGTATGATGGAACCCAATGATGTTGTGTATGTGGAGAAGAGGAGGGGTCCAAGAACTGATCCCTGAGGGACCCCAGTGACCAGCTGATGTGCTCTGGATAACTTCCCTCCCCAGGCCACCTTGAAAGACCTACCAGTAAGATAGGATTCAAACCAGCGAAGTGGAATCCCAGTGATGCCCAGTGATGAGAGGGTGGACAGGAGGATCTGAAGATTAACAGTGTCAAAAGGAGCAGATAGATCCAAGAGAATGAGAACTGATGATCTGGAATCAGCTTTTGCAATCCACAGGGGTTCAGTGACTGAAAGTAGTGCAGTCTCAGTTGAATGACCACATCTGAAACCTGATTGGTTAGTGTCTATGAACAGTATTACCTCATTTACAACCAAACAAGCATATTTTGGTAAAAATGTCTTGCTCAAAAACTGGGCTTCTGCATCTTACATTTAAAAAACTGCAGCTATTTTGATATTTTATCTAATTCTATAACATTCAAATGTTTAAAAGATGACTTTAGTGTCCAAATATTTTATGAGGCCACTCTAATCATTACTCTACCTGGCAGGAAAATTATGAGTCTCTTACAAACACACATAAACCCTACACTTACAAACACACCTCTCTCCCTTTTCTGCCATTAATACAGCATTAACTTCACTTGAAACATTATTGCAGTTCTTTTGGTCCTAAACATGTTTTGCTGATTCCTTTCAATTTCATCCATCTTTACACTTCTCCTGCTTCACTCTTTCTTGCTCTGCCGTGGGCCTTCCCCCACTCCTCAACTTTGCTATTTTGGGTGAGTGCACCTGTCATTCTCACATTCTCCTCCACTGCTGACTGGCAGATAGTTCAGAGGCTCTTTCAGAGCAGAATAGTCTCTGATCCCACAGCCACACACAAAACCATGCATTAACTACAATATCCCACGTACAACTATTTTCAACCACTGAAACTTGTCACACACAGAACTATAGAAAGAATTATAAAAACACTCATTTTATTCAACAAGAGTGCATTAAAGTGTGCATTAGTGAGATTCATAGTAGGTTCAACTAAATGACAGAAATGAATCAAACTTACCTACTGTAAATGGTAATATTTGCTAATCAGTTAATCTAGCCTACAGCTCTCATAATTACACATCAAGAACAGATTTCAAAACTAGTCTAATGACGCAGTCATTCTGTAAAGGTCAAATAGAAAGTGCATTCAAATAACTGAAATATCAATATCAATATGAATATATTTGCTCAGCAAGTGGAACAACTTGGGATTTTTTAACATTAAGACATAAAAAGTCATTTACAGTGGAATATCTGACAAAATTACAAAAAAAAAAAAAAATCTTTTGATAGTATCAAAAATGGACTAATGGCACAGTGATGGAAAAACTTTGGTTGATTAAACAAACTGTGTACACCTCATTCTGTAAGCGTAATAACTGTACTATGGCTCTGTCCCAGGGGTCTACATGAGAGCCACTTATAAAGGTTCTCATCACTGATGCAGTTTTATTAACTGTTGAAAACATCTAGAGCTCTTAAACATGAAAAATCCGCAGTTTTATGAGTCATAACCATGACTTCACCAACTGCATTTCAAAATGTTTGACTCACAGAAGCTCTAACGTACTTATGGGTCATTGTTTAGATAAATGTAACATAAGCCTATTCATCTTGAATCTTTGTTTATCCAACAAGCAAGTTTCATTTACACAGTAAAAATTCTTAAAGAGATAGTTCACCTAAAAATGAAAATTCTAAATGGTTTGGTTCCCAACAGTCTTCAAAATAGCTTGTGCTCCAATGAAAGAGATACAAAGTCATACAAGGTTTGGAAAGACACGAGAATGAGTAAATGATGACAAATTTTCATTTCTGAGTGAACTATTACTTTAATGTTCAGTATTTTACAGCTGTTCTGCAAGTAAGTATATTTTTAGTTCATTCTGTTATTTTACTAAGGACCAAAATAGTGAACAAAACAAAGACACAACAATTAAAACATATTTATTTAATCGTATATATAATATTCTCATAGTCTCATTTGAATAGTGGGTGGACAAGACTAATGTTTATTTATGTGCTGACATAATGCAAATATATTAGTCACTCCACTGCTAATGCCATATTCTGTTTATTGATTTCTCATCCACTACTGTATTAAGAACTCATCCACTACTGTTTTTTATGAGCAATGATTAAACATTTTATTTTATTGTATTTTTGTTGTAAAAGTTGTGTTATGTTTCAAGTCTTCATTACAGTTATTGGTATTTAGTTTATGTAACTACTCAGCCTTTTTCAGTTTGCACAACAAACCATTATGCAAGTTAGACAAACTAAGGAAGTTCTACGACTATTATGTAATTTTAATGCTCAGTTTCATTTAAAATGCAAACTTACTGAACTTGGATTCCCAAGTAAAAACATTAATATTTTTGAGTTTATAGGACTTGCTGAGTTGACTGAATACAAAAAAAAAAAAAGTCCTAAAGCTGGTTGCCTCAAGTTTATTAAAATTTCTCAACTTCTAATTTTTACAGTGTAGAGATTAATAACTGTATAAATAACTGCTATGTGAACACAAAATTAAAGGTTCTTTATTGGCATCTATTTTTCAATGAAGAAACTATATTGTCATTAGAACCTTTCCATTGCACAAATGGTTCTTTATAGTGGAAAACAGTTTTTTAGCTCATTAAAATATTCTTCACGCTACCCAAAATGGTCCTTCTATGGCATCTCTGCGAAAATCCCCTTTAGGAACCTTTATTTTAACGAGTGAACATAGCAGATAGAAATGGATCTTGCTGTTAAATACACATCATGGAATGATAACTTAATAATGACTTAAAAACTATATATTCTACAATGATATGGTTTTTAATACCATATATTTATGTTAAATGTGTCTCATATTTATCTGCATTGCAATCTGAGCCATGAGTAATCTTCCTTTACTCATTACAGTACAGTAGTGGACTGGGGGGTCAGTTAAAGTTTCCGGCTGACGTAAGTGATTCATCTGAGTGCTAGAAGAAGGAACACCTGTTTATCGCGTAAGATGTGGTCATGACAGCACATATGAACCCTGGCTGTCAATGAACAGATGGTCTGTTAAGGCTGAGGTGTAGATTTGATCATCTGTGGGCTAACCAAAACATAAGCCTAAGAAAGACTCCTGCTTTACACATTCAAGACCTGAGGAATCTTCTGAAGAGCTCATGGTCTAATCCTCCATCAATCACACACACACACACACACCTCTCTTTCCGCCCATGAAGAGTCCCATGTGACAGACAGGTCCTTATTGTGGGCTCTATCTGCATAACTGAGCACTAAAATTAGTGCTTCTAGATCCTTCTCTCCTCATTTCTTAAGCCGATCATCGCAGATTTGTGTGTTTAAGGAGAAAACATTTTAAAGAGTAACACAGCAGAAAACCTCTAAATACCCATATTACTAAGAATGTGAGAGGTTTAAATGCTCAGTACACCACAGCAGCCTCTAAACCATTTTTTTTCTAACATTTTAAATAAGCTTTTCCCCTATACACTCTTAAAAACAAAGGTTCCATGAGGGGGTTTTCCATAGAAGAACCATTTTGTGTTCTCCAAAGAACCTTTTAGTGATCAGCTCCTCTCATTTTACTGTGAAGAACATTTTAATGATCTAAAGAACTTTTTCCGTTATAAAGAACCTTTCATGCAATAGAAAGGTTCCATGGATGTTAAAGGTTCTTCATTGAACATCAGATGCCAATAAAGAACCTTCATTTTCAAGAGTGTAAAGGACCTTTTAAAGGTTTCATAGATGTCAAAGGTCTTCATAGAACCACATATGTCAATAAAGAACCTTTATTTTGATGTATAGAATTGATTACATAAGTTATGAATTGCTTTTATGCTTTATGTGCAACACACATGTAAAAACACACACACACACACACACACACACACTCGCTTTCCTCCCTGTGGATTCAGGCAAAGACGAAGTAGGACACAGACTCTCTTGCTCTCCCTCCTGAGTGTCAGGTGCTTATAGTGGTGAAACTATAAAAGGAAACTGCTGTTATAGCCTGGAACCCGGATACCCCCTCAAATGCACTCCAATACCACTGATGCTATTCTCTCTCTATTTTCCATCTCTTTATTTTCAACACCTTTAAGGAGCTCAGTAAAATCTGGAGAAAGCTATCCGTTAGCATTTGCGTTCATCTCAATGGCAGTTGCTTGGTTGGCGCAGGACCTCCTTTGAAATATGCCATCTTTGGGCACTTGTTTGAGTCAATCACCTGAGCCGTAAATGCCATGTGATTCTGGAGTCGCATGAAAATGCTGTCATGACAATGGTGATTGGGTGATGCCTCTATTAGAACACTAGGGGCATCACGCTACTCTTATATCACAACTCTTTGTATGAAAGAGTGGCACTGTTTCTTTCCTTCATTTCCGTCTCAGAAAACAGGCGGTGAAAGCCAAAGGGCACACACTGTTGAGCCCTTCAGAAAACTGCTGGTTCTAGACTGACTGTATGGATTACAGCAGTCACACACTCCCCACACAGCACATAATACTGCACCTTGAGTAGCTCTGAAATATATACAAAGTAAATCTCACATAATCTGCACCTGTTGTGATGTTAATGTCATACATGCAGATAAAGAAATTCAAACATATTTCGGTAAGAAAACCTCAAAAAGATTGGATGCCGCTTTGGTTCATTCTTCTTTTTCACTGTCTTTCTGCTGTAATATAAACGTCCCTGTTCGTAATTCATTTTACTTTTATAATCTGAACTTTTCAAGGGAAACAAGAAAAAAATGTAGGATATTGTTATTGTCTTTATTGATTGTATTGAGAAAAGTCCAGAGCCAGACTTTAATGAAAGTTTGCTAAAACAAATCCTAAATAGCAATGGTTATTTATGGCTATGACAAGCCTATAATTACATTATACAAAATGGAAGAAGAAGATTCGGTAACACTTTAGTTTAGGGACCAATTCTCACTATTAACTAGTTGGTTATTAGCATGCATATTGCTAGCATATTACTAGTATTTATAGAGCACATATACTGCCTGATATTTTAAACCCCTAATCCTGCCCAAGGCTAATAACTACCTTACTAACTACTAATAAGCAGTAATTATGGGTTTTATTGAGGCTGAAGTCATAGTTAATAAAAAAAAAAAAAGGTTAGTTAATAGTGAGAACTGGACCTTAAAATTAAGAGTGACCAAAGATTTTTTCAGAGGAAGATTACTATTGTGAGACTATTTTAGTATTATTTAAATATTTATATTGCAGTATTTATTCATTTCATAAATTATTATGTTTTCATTTTCATTTTAGTTTAAGTTTTAATTTTTTATTTTTTAGTTCTTCGACTTAACGTTATTTCTCTCAGAATAGAATATAGTCATGCAGGATATGTGCTTTATAAGTACTAATAAACAGCCAATATGTTAATAATAGCAAAGTCTCTTTAAGGGTATTCTATAGTCTTTGATAATAGGCATGCTAATAAGCAACTAGTTAATAGTGAAAATTGGTCCCTGTACTAAAGTATTACCAAAATTTCTTAAGTTTTTAAGTTTAAGTCAAATCTAATCTTTATATTTTATTGTATTTTAGCTTTAATTCAATTAACAAAAATAATTTGTAATAGTTTTAGTTTTAGTTAAAGTTTTAGTTAAGTTAAAATATTCCAAATTTATGATTTGGAATAAGATGCACTGTTCACAAAAAGTAAAGTAAAATAGGGTCTGCAATTTCATGTTGATTTTAAATCACAGTGACAGAATATGTTCTCTCATACCTGATTTGGGTTAAAAAACTATTTTGAAGTGTACTACATATACACTCCTCTTTCCCTTCCACTCATCCCTCTCTTCTCCAGTCCTCACAGTGATATAAAAAACAACAGAAAGTGAAAGCGGGAGTGTTGAGAGGAAGAGGTGGGTCACCTCTACCATCCACACACACACACACACACACACACACAGTCAAAGAATTCATACTTCACACAGATGACACTAAACATCAACCATAAAACAACTGAAAAACCAACTAAATTAATTATGTAACCAAAAGAGCAAAATGTTCAAAGATCACTTGTTAGCCTTCATTTGGAATCTTGTGATACCTGTAAAGAATAATTTCCACTACAGACAAGTCTATAGTCTGTTTCTTTCCAGACAACAACACATAAAATGTCTTTTTACGCATGTGTGGGCACAGAACAGCTGTGAGACTTTGTTTTGGTGTCTCGTGAAGAATATAAAAAGTTAACCTTTGATCATAAAGGGATTCTTTGCAGCATTGTCATCCACATAACACTCTTATTAGCATCCCAAAAAGAGGCATGAGGGTGTATTATGAGATATCAGTTGATCCCACTGGACAAATGGATTGACAGTCTTCCAGACAGATGTCTCAAAAGACAGTGGAATGTTCTGCAACATGCAGTACATCAACTGCATCCATTTATAAAACTGATAGTCATAGATATATATAGATGCCACATTCGACCGCTTAGAAATGTCGATACGTCCGTCATATTGGAACAGTCAATGTGTCGTCACTCACAATAAAAATCAATGAGTTTCAAGAAGCCAGAACATTGCACAGCCTTTGGTTGTAAAGAAACGCCAAAATTTAAATTCCTGAAGAAATTGGATAAACTTTCACAGGTTGATTTGTGTTTTTAATGTGTTAACTCAGTATTACAGGTTTTTAAACTATAGTACCTTTTAAATGTCATATTAAGCTAATGGCTTCATCTTTCATATTGAGTTCCTTTAGCAAAATCATCTGCTGAAGTCTATTGCTGATATAGAAATTCATACATGCAAACATCAAGGCAACTTGCTCTTGAGTGTTCTCGGACCTACTTTGACCATTTTTAATACGGCGGACGGCTTACGTATAGCGGCCCATAGAAACAGCCGCTAATAGGGAATCTACCTATACATATGTATACTGATAGCTACAACTCTAAATTCTAACTAGTTGCTGCATAGCTTGGCAACTGTAAAAAGCCTAGAGTTAGGCCACTGAATAAATGTAAAAAATGTAAATAAAAAAATAAAAGTTAACAAGGTTAATATGTTAATATTAACGTCTTGTCAATAGAATTATATTATTATAAAATAAAAAAAAGAATTTGCTCATAATTGTTATTTACTGTTAATAAATAATAACTATTTACTGAA
The DNA here is from genome assembly GCA_039654775.1 of Spinibarbus caldwelli. Lineage (NCBI taxonomy): Eukaryota > Metazoa > Chordata > Actinopteri > Cypriniformes > Cyprinidae > Spinibarbus > Spinibarbus caldwelli. The sequence goes on along the minus strand of CM077239.1, from coordinate 17,019,504 downwards.
CACTGGTGCCTTTCACTTTCATTATATTACTGTTGCTGCCATTTTAAGAGCAATAAAATAAAATGGGTCTGTATGTACCGTGATTTTACTTCGGTTGTAAGGATGATATAGGATTCTTAGAAAATATTATTTAATCTATCATGCATAATTCTGAACCTGTATATATTGTGCTTTTTGGAATTAATGCCAAAACATGGAAACCATTTCCTTTCTAACAAAAGAAAGGGCATAGGGTCTTTAAATATTAAATTAATTAACCACAATTCAGTTTCTGATTCCAGACGTTTTAAGAACTGTATGTTCTTTGATGATGCAAACAATTATTACAGAATATATTTATTGATGTATTTATTGATAGTGCATGTGTTTTTTAAGCATTTTAATTTATATATTCTATTTAATTTAATTACTATTTACTTCTAAGTTATCCTGCATCCTACTTAGAAATTTGCTGAGGCCCCCTAGTGGGCCCAAGCCCCCTGGGTAAGAACCACTGACTTAGCACTTAAAAACTTTGACAATCTCAGCTGCAAATCTTCCACTTGATCTGTCTTCTTCACAATCTTTCAATCTCCTCATATATGCTGTATAAATGCTGTATAATTCCAATTCTGCTTGTTTTTTTTTGTTTTTTTCTCTTCGCTTGTTTGTACTTTTCGCTCAAACCTCTGGTTTTGTCTGTATGTCCGACCCTATAGATTATCTAAGCAGTTTGCTGCTTGCTTACACTCTACTTCAGTTTGAGAGATGAGGGGGCAGAGGCCAGCTTTCCCCCCTCAAGGAGCTGGCCTGCTTGTTGCGTCTTCCACTCCTGTTCTGAAATTCTTTCCTTTCCTGAGGTAAAAATAGCTAACGATGCAAACAGATACACCAGCCGCTGTCTATCCACACTCACGTCCATCCATTGAATGACAGAATATTCTAGAAGAATAAGCGAAAAGATTCAGTGCTTACAATATGACTTCACAGTCAGCAACAATAAAAGCAGGACATCTCCCTGATTACAAACTTCGTCCCTCACTGAGTTGTTAGACAGACTATCAACTCCATAAGCAGGTCAAAGACATGTGGGCCACCATAAAATAGTCAACTAAATGCAGGGTGAGAACCAGGCTTGCAAAAACGTCCATCAAAAATTGTCCAAAAACATCATGGTAACAATTCAACAAACCAGCCCAGTGGAAGAGACTGAAAGTGTGGATGGGGAAGCTCACAAAATATCTATTAAAGTGCAATCACATTTACCATTGTTGGGTGAATTTTCGCTGGTGAAATCCAGTCATTTAAATAGAAATCTACAAGATCGGAAATTTCTTTGGAGATTTCCCTGCGCAGAAGGTTCAAGATGTTCGCGCAAATTTAAGAAAACTGCTTTGTTTGAAAGTATGTTCATACATCGCTACACTATTAACAATGCACATTTTTATTCGCAACATTTCACTAATGTGACCGCAGTTTATGTGCCTGACAAATAAATGAGCGTGCATACTTAAAAACAAACAAACAGATCACCAATCACATGCAGAGACATTTCTAACACTAGCAATGATGTAACCAAATGTTCAAGATTGAGGGGGACCAGAAAAAAAGTTTAAGAATCTTGCATTTTACTACTTAACCACTAGTCTAAATATTGAGGGGGAAACATGAGAGCCCCTCTCAATGTCTATGATGGTTTGGCCCTGTATATGCAAAAATACCCATAATGCACAGGCAAAAACTAGCTAAACTCTTAAGTTGAGATATAACTTTGAGCATTATTAAAAGTATTATTATGAAATCAAAACAGGTCAAGAAGGCATTACTTACCGTCCGTAGGAACTGTATCTCTTCATCTCCCCCCTCTCCCTCTGCCATCCTTCTCCGAGGGTTATTTGCAGCTCCTCAGGAGAAATCAGAAAATCCTTCCGTTTTCTCTTCAGTGTGTTTCAGTGTCTTCTCTCTCTCTCTCTCTCTCTCAGTGTGTGTGTGTGGTTGTGTTGGAGGACAGCATGAGTCCTGTAGCTCTCACGATGGAGTGAGAGAGAGTGACAGAAGATTCAGCAGTGCTCCTGTCTCTCTCTCTCTCTCTCTCTCTCTCTCTCTCTCACTCTCTCTCTCTCTCTCTCTCTCTCTCAGCTTCCTTGCTCTCAAATCCTGTGGATGGTGCTCTACCTTCTTGCACATTCACACTGCAACCATATTTGCACAACTGGGCCACCCCTTTGCCTAAAACTGATCCTCCCACAAGTCTAATGAGCTATAAATGGAAAATGTGCTTGTGTGAGATGATGTCTGGCAGAAGACACTAAGACACACAGGCGCATACTCAGCCATATGAGAAGCCTGAATTACATCAGAATGAATCAAATAATGACATTTGTTTAGTTTGCAGAACTGGTGATTTTTTGATAATATTTGTGCAAAAACACACAGTAAACTTGAACACAGTGGAGTCCTAAAGTGAGCTGAACACAGCCGGATATATTGGGTTCATATGTGTGCTCAGCACGCGCTGTGACTGAAACAGAATACAGACAGCGAATTAGCAGCAAAACTGAATTAAATTTATTTGAGGCACTGCATTCGAAATAATTCTGCATTTCTATAACAGCAAATATATTTAAATCTATTAATAATATATATAGTTTAATAATTATAATATCAATTTTATACAATTATATAAATATAAATATAATTGGGTACAATGTGTTTACAAATGATTAGAATACAAATGGCTAAGTGCAAGATGAGGCAGTTTTGCCAAAATTTGGGTGCTGGAGAACCAAAATTCTCTAAATTCATTTTTAGTATAATGCTGAAGCATTACTTTTGTCTGCTTAACCTTCATTTGGAAATAGAAGAGAGGTATAAATTACAAAATTACATTAAATTGTACGATATACTGTATAAACATCACATTAAAATGATGTGACACTGGAACAGGAACAAAATGAAAGTGATAAAAGTAAAATCAACACAACAGTCTAACAGGGCACTGAGCCAGCAGTCCAATTAAACAATCAGTTAGACATAGATAGATAGATAGATAGATAGATAGATAGATAGATAGATAGATAGATAGATAGATAGATAGATAGATGAAGTACAGACAGACAAGTAATTATATTTTCAATCATATAATTCCCTTTTCTGCATCCACTGACACACAGAGACCACCAGTCGGATAGACAGACTGACAGCTGCATAAGCAACACACCCCTAAAATTACTCTAGGAAAATACAGCCAATGTGCTGCACCCAACCACACACACTCACATACACACACTCTCTCAAACAGACCACAAACACATACAAAGATGACAGCTGGCATCACTCCTCACCTCCACAATCTCCATCTAAGTGTCATCTCTGAGCGTGTCCCTCCTCTCTCCTAAGTCCAACTGCAACTACATCCGAGTATGGAGTAACAAGGATGCTGATGGATTTTTGGGGGTCTTCTTGGCAGCCGGGGACTGAACTTCAGAGCATGCTCAGACAGCACGTAATGAAGACTGCGGCGTGCTATCCTGTAGTCATGTAAAATCACCGATAGATGGCGTCGTAGCATCTCACAAACTCACTCAGGAAATAACATTGAAGCTAGAACTATTTGCAGTAAAGACTATCTCCCTGTTTCACAGACAAGGCTTAAGCCTAGTCCTAGACTAAAATGTAAGTCTGAGCTGTTTCAACTGAAAGAAACTTGCAATGACTGATCTTAAAATATATCAGTGCCTTTGTTTTGTCTCAAGATGCACCCTAGTAATGTTTTTCCCTAAGCACATTTATAAAAATGACTTAAATGGGTCATTCTATAGAAACATCCGCTTTTCTGTCCCTAGACTTTACAGAAATATTACAATTGAAATACACATTAGGGTTACATTATATATATATAACAATGAAACAATATGTTATTTGAACAATTACACCTTTCTGAGCCATCAATGTGGCATTATTATTATTTTTTTATTATTATTAATTATATAGAATTCCAAGTAACACAAAACTGCTTGTCCCCACAGCCATGTACAGCGGGAAAGTGCTTTATTCTGAGGTCAAAAACAGGACTTTCTATGATTTAAAATACAAAAGTCTATTCATAACTATCAAATATATGATGTAAATGGCTTAAAAAATCCCCTGGAGTTGTGTCACTGGTGTTACTGCTTAACAAAAGTCTTTTATTTTGGAATAAAAAATCACACAGATGACATCACTTGACTTCCTTCTTCCTATTTTCTAAAGATCTATGAAAAAAGGCCCATGTTTAGTCCACTGTTTCTTTTCAGTTATCAGAAATTTTATCATTTATCTCATGATTTCACATGAAGCTTTTAGTTGACATCACTGGAATGACCTATTTATTGTTAAGGAATCGTAAAAAGAAAAACTATAATACAAATGGTCAACTAAGTTTAAACTAAGTTTGGTCTAAGTTTAAATGTTAAAAAAAGAAATAAATTTTAAGACATTTTGCCATACCAAAAGTGGACGTTTCTGTAGAATGACCCAAATGTCCTAATTGAACTATGGTCTAATCCTGGCTTAGTCTAAGCCCTGTCTGTGAAACTGGGCCTAAGTGTGAGATAATGTATTAGGTTACTAAAATAAATGACACTAATAGATAATAACACATGTATACATAATAACACATGTATAACACATGGGGGGGGGGGGGGGGGGGGGGGTGGTATCAGTCGTAGTAAAAATTAGATATCAGTCGTAGTAAAATAAAAATTTTTTTAAAAAAACCATAAATAATTTTACATAAATACATCCAATGTCTTAAAACAAGCTATAGTGTAAATTATGTTTTTCAAAACTCCATTTCTAGCTGGCAACGACCATCTGTTTATTTATTTTTGACTGGTCGACATTTATTGTAAGTGTTTCACCATTTTAATCACCTTGTACAGTAGCTGTTTTTACTCAACACTTGAACAGTTCTGCGCTAAATGAATTTTTAAAAGTAGTCCTACCTGTATTCAGTGTAGTCTCAATTAATACAAGTGCATGGCAAAATCAACACAACAACTAATTTATATCCTATATTAAATATAATGCATACGTATATTTAAAATAGGATATAAATGAATAAGCTACAATATGAGAGCTCTTTAAAACTGTGAATAAATCATATAAATATTTACAAGAATGTTAGCTAAATTACCACAGTTTTTGCTATAGCAATGATCATAGTAACAATGATTTTTTGGTGGAAGCGATGGTTACCATATGGGAATTTTGTGTTCTGAATGACCTAACAGATGAAGCAATTAACAGCCTGTTTAGGCTTGATAGAACCAGTTTCTAGTTAAAGTCATTGAGTAAACTGAGGGGACAATTCTGTTTAATTTCTATTAATACCGTAGTAATTTTAAACACTACAAAACTGAAGGCAGATGACGGGTGCTGATGTGGTTTCTTCAGTTATGCAATCTCAATTGCAGAATTTGCAGAGAGAAATTTACTGAAGATGACATGGTCAAGAGCAAGAAAAAAATATTTCTAATATCTCTAGCTTCGCCTGTTACTGACAAAAACACCGTCCTCCCTCAGAAACAACTGTACAATATGTTCTTCTTACTATGTGAAAGTTTTAGATTAGTTTAACCATTTTGAGGAAGTAAACAAAGGTGGAGTGATGAGCAAGGGCCCTGTTGCAAGTTCATTTGTGGTGGAAAAAAACAAAAACGTAAAAAAAAAAAAAAACACAGCAACTGCAACAACCCAGACATATCTGTGTCTCCTTTAATAGAGAGCAGACGGCCCACATTTCACAGAATTGATATTCTAGGTGTCATTCTGAAAGATGGTGGTTGATTCATTCACACTCATCCTTCAACCGACAGAAGCCCTCCTCGTCTGGCTTGTATGAGAATCCCACCTCTGTGTGAAAACACACTCACACACACACACGGGCACAGGTTCCCACAGAGTTTGCATGCAGACACACGCACGAACACACGTGCAGCAGTCTTTCCTATCATCTCCCCTCTCCTCCATCCTCAACAAGGCATCCTTTCAGAGTCCCGCTCCAGCTGCACGTGGAGGGATTCAGCCCTGGAGACACTACCTTAATGTTAAAGAGAGAAAGAGAAGATGATTAAAAACTGACCCAAGGCTAACAACTGAACAGATACAGCAGGTACAGACACGCAGCTATAACTTATGGTACGCTGTACGCGGAAATTCGAGGAAAACACATCCGAAGGCTCGCTCATTTACCTGTAGCCTAAAGGCAAGGAACTGGTACAGACTCAAACAAAGCTGAAATATGTGTAAAAACACAAGCTAATGAGAGCAAACCTTGGTCTTTTGGGACCGTTTAGACACTGTCAGTTTTCAATTGGGCTTTCAATGATTTTTAATTTGTATTACTTACTCTTACACTCTTTCAAAAGAGCTCAATCCCTCCCTCTCTTCTCTCTCGCTCACTTTTTGCCCTCCCTCTGTCACACATGCACACACAGATGACAGTTCCCCTATCTGTCAGAGCCAGTGCCTGTATTTCATGTAGGGACTTGTTTGTATTGAATGCAGTTAGTTGTTTGTTGTGATCATGCGGATTTTGACAACTTTCTGAGCATACAGTTCAAATTTTTCTTTATTTTTAATGCCCTATTGTCGAATAGGGGTTCTTTTATTTATTGTTTTGGTTAACTCTGTGCCCTGTGGTTCACGTTCTTTGGTAATATTCAGAGAGAAAGAAAGAGAAAGAGGGGGTGTGTGAGAGTGAGTGAGTGAGTGAGTGAAAGAGAGAGAGAAAGCTCTGAGCCGCAGCAGCTGGTTTTCAGGTTTTAAGTTTTGACAGCCGTGACTGAACAGCCACTGTTCGTCCCAGCCTGTAAGAGGTCACTTAGTACCTCTGGCTGGAGGAGAGAGACTGCAAGATACCCGATGGGACAAGTAAAGGTTTAAGCAGCCTGGGGGACACCGGTGAACAGAATTTGGCACCATGAATCGCAAGGAGTCAAAGAGGTACATACTTTTGACTGTCTTTTCAATTCTGACTGTGCTTTGACAGGTCTCCATGCTCTTTAGAAATGATTTGACATCGCCTCAACGCAAAAATACATTTTAGTTCTTCATGTCACTGGGTTTAATGCGCATTTGAGGATTGATAAATCTGTCTGTGCCTCATTTTGCAGCGCACTGCAAAGTGATCACTGTGGTTATCTGGCAAAGCTGTGGTTTCTCCTCATGTTCTTCAGAACTTTGTGTTTAGGTTTCAGTTCTCTGCGAGAGAGACAGGCTAGTCGCTCTCAAAACAGTTCAAAATGCACATTCATCATTCAGACTCTCCCGTTGGGGCTCAGATTAGGCTTGCATTTGTAAGACTGTGTAGATTCACATGTGTGTGCTGTGAAGTAGCAGTGGTGCTTGTCTCTGATCTTTAAGAGGGGATTTCACACTAGGGAGATGAATTGCTTTTGACCTAGTTATTCTCCTGTGACCTGTTGTGGATAGAGGTATGTTCGCTGGTTGTGTTTACAGTACATAAGAGGCATTAGCAGGTACATAATGGTTGATGTTGTGAAGAAACATTGCTAGTGTCAACTCATTTAAAACATAATCAGTGACTTAACCAACGCTACATATGGAGTCAGATTTTAATATATGTGATAATATATATTTGAGAGTGTCAGTATACATACAAACTCTGCCTGTCTATAATTACAAATGACATAAAGCTACGTGAGAACAGTAGAATCGACAGGTCTGACTAGGAGCTTTTGGGGGCGTCTGTTTTGTGCATGTTATCTCAGAGGTCTTATCTGATTGCTTGGAAATGACAAAGTTAGCAGCGACTACAGTGATGCTATCAGCATAAGTCTTATTACAGCAAGTTTTTGCGAGCATGTAATATTTGATATTTAATGTTTAATATTTCATTTTCAAAATTTAAATGTAATGAAATGTTGAATATTAAATTTATTTTAAATATATGTCCATACGTGTGTGTGTGTGTGTGTGTGTGTGTGTGTGTGTGTGTGTATGAAAGTATGGGTTAAATTTTATTTATATATAATTATACTTTATGATACATTTATTTCATATATACTTAATGTATATGTAGTGTTACATATAAGATTAATGTTATATTTAGTAATAGTTTAAAACAAATAGAGTTTAAAACAAATGTATTTAAATTCATTTAAAATTCATACATATAAATAGCAGTATTTGTCAAATATACATATTTTGTTGTCATGTCTGACATCTATAGGTACATGGAGCAGAGATGGAGCGGGTGCGGATAGACTCATGGAGGGCGAGATAGAGAGATGGTGGGCGACAAAAAAGGCCTTCAAAGGGCTCTGGCATCAATTAATCAATTATCGAGAGAAAGGGAGGAATTTGCATGTTCCCTGACTGTGTGTGTGTTTGTTAGTGCAGAGAGAAAAAAGGAAAAGAGGGAGATGAGGAGAAAGCAGGAGGCAGGAGGGAGAAGGTTGGGGGTAGGGTAATGGAGCTGGAGATGTAGCCAGGAACTGGGAGTAAAACACTGGCTACTGTGGCAGGGAAGGGGTAGGGGGATGTTGGGGGGGATTTCCAAAGAGAAAGGAGAAGTTGTTTTCTGAATGACATGAATAGAGCAAAGGCTGCAGGAGGAGAGGAAGAGAAAGTGAGCGAGTAGGTGCTATGCATGGCCGAAAAGCTCATACACTGTATGATTGCAAATGTTTTATTGGATTATGACACTGAATGCCAGGGTGTCATGTGCAGATGCAAACAAACCACGCCGCAGCTCAAAAAATCTTGTTAAAATGAAGTTCATTGCACTAAAAACAGCACACTAGATATATTTAAGCATAATAATGCAGCATTTTTTACATGAATATTTGTTTTAAAAAGAAGCAAGGTGATATATACAGTACCATTAGATCAACAGATGTTTAATTATTTATTTTCGACCAAAATCCAAACTACGGAAGTCTGTTTCTCCCTTTATGTGTGTTCACATTTGTTCTTGGGCAAAATCCAGTTTCAATAACTATCAGTGCTTTTTGGAGTTTTGTGTGAGGGTGAAAAAGTTTCCCATGCAGACTTCACCCAAGGTCAAGTTGGTCATGCAAGTTCACCATGTTGACCAACAGAAAGCTGCTTGGTTTGAAAGTGAGTTCTTGGTGAACAGACAATTTTTGTCCTCAAAATTTCTCTGAAATATTACTAATGTGACCGCACCTTTAAAGTAAAAATTAAAACACGTAATTATGTGATTGTTTAAAAAAGTCAAAATTACCAGATATAAGTCACAATTGTGTGATATGAAACCACAGTATTAAAAGCTGGAATACACTACATGACTTCAAAAAACTGAAGAGATTTAAAAATATTCAAACATATATTCACTTGTTGACTGTAAATAGTTACAGAGGAAAAACTGTACGATGGAGGATCACACACTACCAGACTTTCAAGTTGTTCCTAACAGAACAAACTGACACAGAAACACGTGCCTTGTTGTTAGGAGAACCGTGACAAACGAAAACATGTTTTCTAAAATCGACTCAAAATATCAAACATGTTTTTTATCCTCTAACAGGATGGAATCATATCCTGAAGCTAAAAAATCTGAGTCTGTGCCAATCATACACTACGCGATTTTCTATGAAAGCTGTCAACTCAAATCAGCAGACTGGCTTTTTCCAGCCAGACATATCTTATATTCAAGTCACCATATAAGATATAAAGTCGCAAACTGTGAAATATAAAGTCGCAATTACGAGAATTTTTAAAACAGGTTAGAGAAACAAGTTTAGTTTTTTGGCTTCACTTTCCAGTGGGCTTCACTTTTCAGTCAGTAGCAGTATCTTTATAATATAATTCTTGTATAGTGACCCAAATATCGAAATCACCAGGTCCTAGCTGATTCCACACTGCATATGAATTTGCATAGACTTGTTTACAAATTCATTTACATTAACCAAGTGCATTTTCCCTCATTTGTTTACTGTACGTGTGAGTCTGTATCCACGTGCATGCGTGCTTTTCTCAGGCCTGAGAGGGCTGCAGAATGTGTATTGTGTATTGTCATCAGCTGTAGAGCAGGTTGATGCAAATAAGCGAGAGAGAGAGAGAGAGAGGTGAAAATACGATAGGAAATTTGCATATTGAAGTCATGTTTAATATTCAGCCTGTCAGAAATAGAACGAACAGAAGAGAAGGAAATATGAGGTGTATTTTATGAAGGCCACGTAAAAAAAGTCTTCCTGGTCTACAAACTTCAACCGAAGTGAATTTACACTCTTGGCTGGAGTGTGTATTTGTGTGGGCCTGATCTCAGTGGTTAGGCTTGGATTGCTTAATGAGATGAGAAGGTAAACGTCAGTGAGTCTGTTCACAGAGAGAATTGAAAACGAGCGTGCTGATCTGGACACTGGTGAAGGAGGAAGGGAGAGAGAGCGGTTGGGAGGGGTTTGGACGTTCTAAGAACTCATCGCTACTTCTCTGCAGTCACGGCCAGCTTGCTGTTCATGTCACTGCTGTCACAGACCACAGTGATTCTTGCTGACGCTGTCAGAGACACAATTCGACATCCAAGTCAGAAAACACACCTTTAAATTTAAGATTATGCTTCATAGTACTAAATTAAACTCACAGCAGCTGTGAGTTTTACAGACTGTTAGTCTGATGTACAATGTTGTTGTTCTCTTTGTGTGACTGACAAAAGACAGAGCAAAGCACTGAGACAGAGATGCTTATCTATACTTTCTAACTGTCTCTCTTCCTGTGACATTGACGGCATGAATAGTGGCACCTACTGTATAGGGTGGCAGATATCAACACACAGCCTTACATATAAACATCAACATACTTGATCTACCCGTAGGGTTTGCAGGGCACAAACAGTCACACATGTACACAACCCAGTGCTGCAGACTTCAAGGGGAACCCATCGCTCTCAGGTATAATGTCAAAGGCTTCAGGGGATGTACAAAAAGGATGTTAGCGCATATTTAATTTCATCTCTGAAGTAAATGTACCTGCAGGTTTTAATCTGAACAACTCACCCTTCGCAAAGACCCGCCCCCCTTAGTTACTGTTGCTATGTCTGACAATACATGCCACTCTCACGCCACACATCAAGTTCTCACGCAGTGAAAAATACATCATGGAGCAAAGAGGAAACTGACAACACACGGACAGACAAGACAGAGCAGGTTACTTTAGCTAGCTATGAAAGAAAGTGTCAGTTTTAAAATTTTGTCATTTTTTTAAAGAAATTCAAACAATAAATACCATTTTGTGGCTCTTTAATGTGTTGTCACCTGTGTTGGGCTCGTTACTCAAAAAATGTAATTAGTTACACTACTAGTTACATTACTTTTCTTTCACGCCCTAAAGAAGTTGTAATTGCATATCTTTCCCATAAAATTCTTCTAAAATGTTAATAACAATATATTTTTGCCTCATCATTTGACCAAAATCTACATTGGATTGCAGTCAAAAGTTATTACAAACATTCAGTGGTGATTGATAGTAACGTTTAAGTAAAAGTGTTGTATTATTCTTATTAATTGTCATCTAATTAGCTATAATTTCTGTGTTACCCATATACAATTGTGTTCTATGATGTATTTTATCAAAAGAAATCACATAAGTTCATAAATGTTTAGTTTTCTAAAAAGATTTAGACAATGCCAGAGTATTAATGCCACAACTTCCATAATGCCACAAGCTGTTTTATGGATGGTAACTGTAATATTGTTACTGAAATCTTATTAGAAATTAGTTACACTACTAGTTACTGCAAAAAGTAATATTATTAGTCTAACTAGTTACTAGTAACTACTGCCCAGCACTGGTTGTGACAGATCGTTGTAGCGAATCAGTTCAAGCGGCATGTGAACCAATCATCTCTTTCCCTTTACTAGTTATGGCATGAAATAAACATGAATGAAAACGGCATGAAAGAAACATGAACATGAATGGTTTATCTATCTGACAAAAATGGCAGATTCAGCGTTATGATTGGTCAGATCGCCTGTCAGTCAAACTCCCTGCGAAGAGTCAGTTGGTTCCTAAGGTGTACTCAATGGTTGCTAGGGCATTTCAAATGGGTTGCTAAAGCATTCTTTGTGGTTACTAGGGCATATCTAAATAATCATTGGTGTTTTTTGGCAGTTTACTAAGGTCTTGGAATGATTTGACTGGATGCTAGGGCATTTGTAAGTACAATAGTTTCTGTTTATAGCTGGTTGTTAGAGCAATTCAGACGTTTACATATTGGTCCTATGTCTCAAGTATCTACCATTTTTATGATGTCTGGCATGTGAAACCTTATGTCAAATCTGTGAGAATAGTAAATGGACAGATGTGTTAGGTGGTAGTATCTTTAACTGTATGTGGCAATATGTCGTTTTACCAAAACAGAGCACTTCTCATGACCAGATCTCATCAGCTTTACACACAAACATTATCAAAGCCTAACCATCACTGCTGTGGTTTTCAGTGCAATATTAAAGGAAGAGTTCACCCAAAAATGACAGTTCTGTCATCATTTCCTCACCCTCAAGTTGTTCCAAACCTGTATTAGTTTTCTGTTGAACACAAAAGAAGATATTTTGAAGAATGTACTTAACTAAACAAGTGACGGTAACCATTGATTTGCTTAGTATGGGGGAAAAAAAATACAATGGAAGCCAATAGCTACCAGCAACTGTTTGGTTACCCACATTATTCAAAATATCTTCTTTTGTGTTCAACAGAAATAGGAAACGCATACAGATTTGGAACAACTTGAGGGTGAGTAAATGAGGACAGAATGTTCATTTCTGAGTGAACCACAGACCTTCAACATCAACAACACGTTTCATAATATTAAATATTAAAAAGATCAAAATTCTGCTCAGCCTGGTGAAGACAAGCGGTTACTGCGAAACGTCTGTGGTCTGACAAGTGGCTAAAACTACGCAAACTGTCTGTTGCTAAGGATACTTTGTTTTGTTTGTTTGTGGGAGCCAATTTGAATAAATGCTCGCATCCATGCCTCAGTTGTACTGTTGATCACATTGGTTGTTTGAATACACCTGTTCTTTGTTGGGACTTGGTTGGGTATTTCAACAACATCAAGCACCAAAACTCAATTTTTTCATATGTCTGCAGCAGCAGGAAGTCCCGTCAAGAGGGAGGAAGCGTGATAAAGAGCAGAAGACCAGTGCAGAGGAGGATGACATGCCCCAGTCCTCAGGAGATCAGCCGGGCTCTTCAAAGTCCACCGGCTCACTCTTCTTTCCGCTCTGCCAGCCTGGATGAACTCATCCTCCGCTGCCTCCACTGCTTCGGTCAGTGTCCAACTCGTCTCTATCTGTCTATCAGTAAGCCCCATCATGACAATCTGTCAGGTCGCTTGTCCTGTTTTCATGAAGAAAACATCACCAAATGTTGACATTCAGGTACTTAAAGAAAGCACAGCTTACATCACTTGTCACAACGTAAAGTCATATATCTCCCACATTCCACTTTCCTGGGTTTCTCAGCCCTGTCTCTGGCCTCATGTGCCCATCATTCTCAGTCTCCATGTGCCAGCCGGATTATGTAAGTCTGCCGAGTAGTGTGAGGGACAGAGGGACAGCAGCTCTTGTCAAAGAGAGGGAGAGAGAAAGAGAAACAGAGAGAAATCTTTTGGTTTACTAGCATTCAGGGCCTGGGAATGTGTTTGTCCCTCTATGCTAATGAGACAAAGCCTGATTGTGTGCCTCAGTTTCGCAGGCCTACCCTCTCTCTCATTTGTTTTTTAATCATCCCCTTATGCCTTTTTTATTTGAAATGTTCTCAAGTATTTGGACTAGCGATATGCAATGTATTTGTGCCATATTGGTTATTGGCTGATATTAAAGAGTTTTTAAATTCATAAATATCAGTCAGTACTTCATATTTCATGTCAATTTACTCTATTTTTACATTTAAATCATCCAATACTCACTTTGAAGTTAATTAAATATTAATCTTTAGCAAATCCCAAAATGAACATCCATTTTCAGAACTGTACATTATAATGTGGTGATGCCTATAATCTCACATGGAAACATATGGATTTAGCTTTTAGTGTTTCATTTTTTAAAATTCATTTGGATAAAATAGTATTGATTTTTACTGACCTCTGACAAGAAAGGGCATAAGTCGAAGTACAGAGAGAGAAAGAAAAAGAGAGAGAGAATCGATTTTTAATATCAGCAATTTATCGGCTACAACATTAAAATAATATTAATCTCGTCCTGCACTATTTCTGCTAAGGATGATTGATTCCTAAACTCATGCAGCACTTAGTAAAAAAAGTAATACATTTAAAATACATTCATTTCATACTAAGTATAGTTCAAATATATTAAAGTGCCCCTGTTTTGGATTTTTGAAAATTAACTTTAATTGCAGTGTGTAACAGCTCTAAGTGAATGAAAACATCCTGCAAAGTTTTAAATCTGAAAGTGCACTGTGTATAAAGTTCTTGTCTCTCAAAAGAAAGAGTCGACTCTGAATCATTGAAACAAGTCATTTTTAAAACGAATCCCAAACCGTTTCATGTTGACTTCAAAGTGAAACATTAGCATATTGCCCGCCCACTTGTTGCGCGCGCAGACCTGAGAAAACTTAATTGAATCGTTGAACAAATCGTTTGGGAGTCTTTGAGCAAATAGGTAAAAATAAATGCATATTATAAGAAAATGAAAGTGTTTTTTGACCTTGCATGCATGTCAACCTGTTGTTGGGGACTCCCAAAACCAAAATATGAACCTTTCATAACCCATAATAGGGGCACTTTAACATATTTACTAACATATCACTCGAGACTTCAGTAATTACTGGTATAAAAATTATAATTCAACTTTATTTGGAGTACTACTTGTGCACAATGTACATTTCTTAATATTAAGCCTAAAATGTGTTTTAATGTCACTACTGATGAGGACTGTATAATCTCTGAATAATATTGGTCTTTAAATGCAAGATATTTAAAGGGATACTCCAACCCAAAATGAAAATTTTGTCATTAATCACTTACCCCCATGTTGTAATCACTTACCCCCATGGACAGTCACAAGCCTCCTGGTTTTCATCCAAAATATCTTAAATTGTGTTCCGAAGACGAACAAAGCTTTTATGGGTTTGGAACAACATGGGGGTAAGTGATTAATGACAAAATTTTCATTTTGGGGTGGAGTATCCCTTTAAAGTGTACCTGAAGTATACTTGCAGTAGTTCCACTTTAGCACAATCATATATACTTCAGTATATCTTTAGCTGGACTTCAGCACTACTTCAGCCTTTTTTTTTTTTTTTTTTTACAAAATTAGTTGTTCCAATTTAGTAGACTTTAAGTATACTAGTTTAGTATACTAAAAGTACAATTGCAGTGTATTTTTTATTAAGTATATAAATATGCAAATGTATTTGTAGTATACTTTGCATGAAATAAATACATTTTAGTATATTCATTTTTCACTCCGGGCATAGTGAGGAGAGGTGTGTTTTTACTTTTTTAATTGATCTCGTGTGTTTTTCAGCTGGTGGACAATAAAACAAAAAATAAAATTATATTGAAGGAGGATTCCAAGCCATACTTATGAAGGACAATACAGACATAGACTGATTACTGCAACTAGCTGCAATTAGCAACTGCATAGCAGCACAGTAACAGCTTTGTAACCACATATAAATGTTGTAGAAACCACCGTGTATCTAATTCTAAACATTTTGTTTTGTAGACTCAGATGGGAAGCTGATCAGAGGGACACAGCTTGTCCATATGACCCTGATGATGCATAACTGGGTCGTACCATCACACATCTTTGCCCAAAAGCTGCTTTCTCTATATCCTCTTCAAGCACCACTGCTATTTTACCTCGACCTGAACCTTAATTGAAAAAGATGATCTCAGAACAGCTGAGTCCATCATTCATAGGGTTCAGTCACAGCAACATGCAGCCTCACATGGCTCTTAATCCCACTGACAAAGAAACAAGAGCTGCCCTGTTTTACTTTAGCCTCTTTATTGAGGGTGGATTATTTTCTCGGAGTGTAAGGGTTTGTAATCTCACTGTTGTGTGGTTCTTCCTTGACTTGTGATAACGTATAAGGATTGTCCTGCAGAGAAAAGGGGACAGAGGCGCCCACAAATCTGCCACTTCATCAGGTTGGTGGATCCGCAACATTCACGTGTGCACCTAAAGATCCCAAAATGAATTCAAGGATTCATGTTTGTCCTCTGCTTCTTCTATGTCTGTCTCAGGCAGTGGATTAATCAGTTCCGAATAATGTTTGAGGTGAATCCTCTGTTAGAAGAAGTGATGGAAGATCTCAGGGTTGAGGGAATCGATCCAAAGCTCTTGATTACACCATACATGTGAGTGTTTTTACATTTGAGAATCAAATCATTTTATAGACATGGCAAAAAGCAAAAAAGATTTCCATCATTGCCAGGGCATTAGCAAGTTTATATCTACTACTACAATTTATGCTTCTCAAAATTAAATATAGCCTTCTATACATACATATGTGTGTGTGTGTGTGTGTGTGTGTGTGTATGTGTGTGTGTGCGTGTGTGTGTGTGTGTGTGTGTGTGTGTATGTATATGTATACAGTGGTGTGAAAAATTGTTGGCCCCCTTCCTGATTTTTTTATTTTTTTTGCATGTTTGTCACACTTTAATGTTTCAGATCATCAAACAAATTTAAATATTAATCAAAGATAACACAAGTAAACACAACATGGAGTTTTTAAATGAAGTTTTTTATTATGAAGGGAAAACAAAATCCAAACCCACATGGCCCTGTGTGAAAAAGTGCTTGCCCCCTAAACCTAATAACTGGTTGGGCCACCCTTAGCAGCAACAACTGCAATCAAGCGTTTGCGATAACTTGCAATGAGTCTGTTACAGCGCTGTGGAGGAATTTTGGCCCACTCATCTTTGCAGAATTGTTGTAATTCAGCCACATTGGAGGGTTTTCGAACATGAACCGCCTTTTTAAGGTCATGCCACAGCAACTCAATAGGATTCAGGTCAGGACTTTGACTAGGCCACTCCAAAGTCTTCATTTTGTTTTTCTTCAGCCATTCAGAGGTGGACTTGCTGGTGTGATTTGGATCATTGTCCTGCTGCAGAACCCAAGTTCGCTTCAGCTTGAGGTCACGAACAGAGGGCCGGACATTGTCCTTCAGGATTTTTTGGTAGACAGCAGAATTCATGGTTCCATTTATCACAGCAAGTCTTCCAGGTCCTGAAGCAGCAAAACAGCCCCAGACCATCACACTATCACCACCATATTTTACTGTTGGTATGATGTTCTTTTTCTGAAATGCTGTGTTACTTTTACGCCAGATGTAATGGGACACACACCTTCCAAAAAAGCTCAACTTTTGTCTCGTCAGTCCACAGAGTATTTTCCCAAAAGTCTTGGGGATCATCAAGATGTTTTCTGGCAAAACTGAGACGAGCCTTTATGTTCTTTTTGCTCAGCAGTGGTTTTCGTCTTGGAACTCTGCCACGCAAGCCATTTTTGCCCAGTCTCTTTCTTATGGTGGAGTCATGAACACTGACCTTAACTGAGACAAGTGAGGCCTGCAGCTCTTTGGATGTTGTTCTGGGTTCTTTTGTGACGTCTTGGATGAGTCGTCGCTGCGCTCTTGAAGTAATTTTGTGGATAATGGCTCTCACTGTGGTTCGCTGGAGACCCAGAGCTTTAGAAATGGCTTTATAACCTATTCTAGACTGATAGATCTCAATTACTTTCTTTCTCATTTGTTCCTGAATTTCTTTGGATCTCAACATGGTGTGTAGCTTTTGAGGATCTTTTGGTCTACTTCACTTTGTCAGGCAGGTCCTATTTAAGTGATTTCTTGATTTGATTGCGAACAGGCAGTAATTGGGGGGGGGGGGGGGGGGGGGGGGGGGTTTGCTTGTGTTATATTTGATTAATATTTAAATTTGTTTGATGATCTGAAATATTAAAGTGTGACAAACATGCAAAAAAAATAAAAAATCAGACCACTGTGTATACACAGACACACACACACACATATCTATGTATAGTAGGCTATATTTAATTTTAATCACTTGAATTATTATTTAATATTATTATTTCATAGTATTGGTAATTTCACTATAAAAAATGTAAAAAATATTGAATATAATGTAATATGATCATAATAGTCTGTAATGTAAACTATAATTCTATAATACAGAATAATTCAATTCTAATAAATTCATTATATTATATACTATTTTTCTATGTCACACAAATTATTGACCAAATGTAGCATATGTAATATATATATATATATATATATATATATATATAAATATATATATATATATATATATATATATATATATATATATATATATATATAAAATACAGAATTATAATAAAACAACGATTATATTATAATAATGATACATTATTTTTGTATAATGTCTATATTTTTCTATAATGTTTTCTTTAAAGTATGCTGTGTGTGTGTATTACGTATATATTACATTTGTGTGACATTACAGAAAAATAATAAATTATTATTATATATAGTAATAGTGATTCTGTTAAAAATAAAAATATCATAATTATATTATATTAATATATAATTACACACACACACACACACACACACACACATATATATATATATATTGAATATAATATAATATGATCATAATAGACTAACATAAACTATAATTGTATAATAAAGGATTATTAAATTATAATAAATACATTATATTATATGATGTATTACTTTTCTATAATGTCACACAAATTATTGACCAAATGTAATTTATGTAATATATAGGTAATATCTATAATACAGAATTATAATAAAAAAATGTATTATATTATAATAATGATACAATATTTTTTCTATAATGTCTATATTTTTCTATAATGTTTTTATTTAATATATGAAGTGTGTGTATTATATATATATATATATATATATATATATATATAACTTCACATTACAGAAGAATAATACATTATTATAATAATAATATATAGTAATAATGATTTTGTTAAAAAATACATATATTCATATATAATTATAGTATAAATTATTATATAGATATGATGATATTATTATTATCAAATTATTACCAAATAATTGATAATATTAATAAAATAAAAATGGTTTTGTGTGCTTTGTGACAAGCCTCTGAATTGTAAGTAAGTAATTTTTACTGTCTGTATTTGTATCTGACTATATTCTTGTCTTCACCTGTCGGATTTGTGATTATCTGTTTGGTTTCTGTTTGTCCATCACTATGTCTGAAACCAGTAATCCTCCAGTGAATGTTTCCCAGACTCCCTCTCCCTCTGTGAAGAAAAGGAAAGTTTCACTGCTGTTTGACCACATGGAACCAGATGAGATGGCTGAACACCTCAGCTACCTGGAGTTCAAAAACTTCTGCAACGTCTCAGTAAGTCACTCACCCTGAAGGCTCATGACAGTTTCACTCACATTCTCTGACCAGATGTTGCAAACTGAGTTGATCTGATGGTATAACCTCAGAACAGCGCTGTAGTGACGGCACAGACTCATACCACTGAAGCTGACTAATAAAGCAACCACGATCACACCCGTTGTACTCATTCCTGGACGTGTCGGTTCATATCAGAGGATCATTATGTCTTGCTGATCACATTTGTGAGTGCTTAGCACATCTGGATTTCAGATTCAGCCATGTCTGTTGTTGTTGTGTGTCACCTTAGTTTCTGGACTACAGAAGTTACGTGGTCCATGGCTCTGTGAGGGATAATCCGCCGCTCGAGCGCTCTGTCATGCTCTGCAATGGAGTCTCCCAGTGGGTCCAGCTCATGATCCTCAACAAACACACCTCACAGCAGCGAGCAGAGGTCTTCACCAAGTTCATTCATGTAGCACAGGTAGTTATAAATGCACACACATTCAACCGAGCGCATCGGTAGGGTTCAGGAAATCAAAATAACCAAATTACATTCAGTTTCTCCTGAGAAATTCATTTCTAGCAAAGCTAATATAAACATTTCAAGACACCTACCATGAGCTCGGAAGTTGTTAAATGTTGGTGTATGTTTCTGTGAAAAAACTGTCTATGAGCCAATTTCACAGCGAAGAACTACAATACCCATAATCCTCCCAAAACAACATGTATCAGAAAACCAGAACAAACAAACAAACAAACCAACCAACCAACCAGCTAAGACTAACTAAAACCAGCTACGACCAGTTAAAGAAGTGGTAAAAACCCTTCTAAAACCAGCTAGCCTGCAAACCAGCTATGACCAAACTGGAAGACCAGCTTAATTATTATTTTTATTTATTTATTTATTTATTTATTTTTTAGCAAGGTTGTAAGTAAAACAAAGATAGCTGGAGTACATTCTATAAGAAAATAATACTTTAATCTTTCTACTTTAAAATTTCACTTTGTGTTGCCATTTCATTGTAGTTATTTGTGAAATTTACTAGCAGTTTCTGAGTCAAAATTCAACATTCAACTGAGTGCATCGGGAGGGTTCAGGAAATACCAAATTACATTCAGTTTCTCCTGAGAAATTAATTTCTAGCAATGAAATATAAACATTTCAAGACACCTACCATGAGCTCGGAGGCTGTTAAATGGTGTGTGTTTCTGTGGAAATATTGTCTATGAGCCACTTCTCAATGAAGAACTACACTACCCATAATCCTCCCAAAACAACATACATACATAAATAAATAGCTAGATAGCTAGATAGCTAGATAGATAGATAGATAGATAGACAAACAAGCAAACCAAATAAGACCAACTAAAACCAGCTATGACCTAACTGAAAGACCAGCTAAAATCAGCCAACCAGCTTAAGCGTGTTTCAGCATTTTTTGTTTTAGCAGGGTTGTAGAGAAAACAAAGATAGATGGAGTACATTTAAATTTTTTAGTCTTTCTACTTTAAAATTTCACTTTGTGTTGCCATTTCATTTCATGTTATTTGTGAAATTTACTAGCAGTTTCTGAGTGAAAATTTTACATTCAACCGAGCGCATCGGTAGGGATCAGGAAATACCAAATTACATTCGGTTTCTCCTGAGAAATTAATTTCTAGCAATGAAATATAAATGATTGGAGGTTGTTAAATGTTGGTGTATGTTTCTGTGGAAAAATTGTGTCTATGAGCCAATTTCACAATGAAGAACTACACAACTCATAATCCTCCCAAAACAACATATATCCACAAAAAAAAAAAAAAAAAAAAAAAAAACAAGCCTGCAAACCAGCTATGACCAAACTGGAAAACCATCTAAAATCAAGCAACTAGCTTAAGCTGGTTTTAGCATTTTTAGCAGTGTTTGAGATAAAACAAAGACAGTTGGAGTTCATTTTACAAGAAAATAATATTTTAGTCTTTCTACTTTCAAATTCCACTTTGTGTTGCCATTTCATTGTAGTTATTTGTGAAATTTGCTAGCAGTTTCTGAGTGAAAATTCTTTCTACACCATTTTTTTGTTTCAGTTTTTGGTGACATTTTTGGGATAAACTACATATTTTCTATACTTAAAATCAGTGTTGGGGAAAGTTACTTTTAAAAGTAATTTCTGTACAATATTGCGTTACTCTATAAAAAAGTAACTAATTGCGTTACTTAGTTACTTTTTATGGAAAGTAATGCATTCCGTTACTTTTGTGTTGCATTTTGTCACCTGGGCTGGGCTTGCTTATTTATTTTTAACAACAGAAAATGCAAAAATTATATTTTTGGTGACTGTAAAGGCCCTTCCACACCAAGAGTGAGAAAATGCCTCTCCCTCTGCACTTACTCCCAATTTCTCTCAACACGGGGACAGGAAAGGTTCAAGTGAATAAATAGGAAAACAAAGTAATTTGCGTTACTTATTTGAAAAATTAACTCAGATATTTTACTAGTTACTTGAAAAAAGTAATCCGATTACGTAACTTGCATTACTTGTAATGTGTTACCCCCAACACTGCTTAAAATAAATGATAATCAATAGTTAATATATTTAATATTTATATTAAATATGTAATCAATAATTGTCTAATCACCATTTATCACAGTGGCTGATTGGCATTGGTTTTGATTACAGCATTGGCGGTGTTTCATGGAATTCCTAGTTCTTTATATTTCATCTGCTTTTCTGATTTTCTCTTCAAATCAACATTTGTAATGTGTTATTTATTTCAGAGCTGGTTGGTTTGGTTCATAGGTTTTAAATCTTTACTAAAGTTTTTTTATTTTTATTTGTTAATGCCTATGGATAAAAATGAATTGTATAAATACTTCCTCAACCAAAAGTAAGCAGTCACTGTTGGGTTATGTTGTGGATCTGAAAATGAAAGAATTGTACAGTACATGTTGAAATATGTATTTTTCAGTAATGCTCCGAAACAAGACTGCCATAACTTTCCATCAAGACACTGACATAAAATGTTCTGTAGAGAGAGGCCCTAGCATGACAAAATATGTGGTTTGACTCCAACCCTGCGGCAATTCGATTTTGAGGTTGCCTGTGATATCTGTCCGTGAGGTGTCTGATTCATTTTAAAACATTTTAGAGCATGACACGGAAGGTATGACGTTTTTTTGGATTACAACATTCAAAATAATTGAAATTCATCATTTGGGTTGATGATCGACGTCTATTTGGACATGCCAGTAAGACAGCTCACGCTAAGGATAAGGAGGAAACGATTACATCAGATGTGCTTTGTGTGCTGCCCTACTTTTAACCACATGAACATAAGTGTGCGAACAAGACAACCCAAAGAAAACACCTAGGAAATGCGTCAAATGATGTGATAGAAAGGAAATCTGATATAAGTGTGCCATCGAGAGTAATGTTCCTGTATTGGGAAATGGTTTGGGAGAACTGTTGCATAACTGTTGCTTACAAGTGCTTTTTACAGGAAAGAGGATGTAAGCAGCTCAATGTTGCCATGCATTCATAGAGAGAATGTAATAGTACAATTTACAGTTTTTTGTTTTTTTATCTGTACCCGTTTGAGCAGAAGCTGAGAGCCCTACAGAATTTCAATACACTGATGGCAGTGATAGGAGGTCTGTGTCATAGTTCCATTTCACGTCTCAAAGATACAGCCAGCCTACTGTCCTCTGATGTCACAAAGGTCAGTCTGACCCCCACAACTGCTGCCCACATCCTTTTTGCTCTCACGCAACTGTTTTTATAAGGGCTTAACCAATGGCATGATCTTAAGCCATTGATTTTTTTTTTAGCTATTGATGTATATTGATCTTTATATTGATTCTTTGATTAGTCAGAAACACCTGCATCCCAATATTTGCTTAGAGGTCAAATGTTGTGAAAAAGTCGTATAAAATACATTCATATTAATATAATAAATATCTTAAATTTACATGAAAGCTACTAGTTCACAATCCCCACAGAAAAGCAACCAGAAGTGTTTTCAATGTTTAAAATTATTTTCATTTTTGCAATTGCAACATCTAGTAGAGACAAATCCACAGAAGTCTAGATTTTCCCCCAAATTCCATGCAAAAAAAAAAAATAAATAAATAAAAAATTCATTGTGGGCCTGTTCATACTTAAGGATTCAGGTTCCTTACGCAAATGTTTTAGTTGCTGTCCTATTTTGGATTGAAAAAGAATTGAAATAACAATCTTGGTGTTTGCCCTTGAGCAAGGTACAGCGCAAGCTGCTTCAGGTTGAACTGTTTCTGCAAGCAGGGTACTATAAATAACTTTATAAAAATACAATAAATGGCAGTTGGAAAAGAAAAATGGCAAAGCGGTGTTTGATGAACAAGCAAAATGGAAAAGGTAAATAATAAATTCTAAATATCAAAAAAGAATAAAATGTTAATAATTTACCAATAATTTAGATTTGTTAACATTATTTAATGACTTAGGTATCATAAACTAACAATGAAAATAATAAAAGTTATAATAATAAAAACAATAAAAGTTTATTCTTCTATGTTAATGTGATATATATATATATATATATATATATATATATATATATATATATATATATATATTGTTCATTGTTAATTCAAGCTTCAAAAGTAAGTTTAAAAAATACTTTTATCTTTTATTCAGCAAGGATGCATTAAATTAATCAAAAGTGACAGTAAAGACATAATATTACAAATGATTTCAAATTATTTTACAAAATAATAATATTACAAAAATATTTCAAATTAATGCTTTTCTTTTTAACTCTGTTTATCAGACAATTCTTAATCATGGTTTCCACAAAAATATTCAGCAGCACAACTGTTTTCAACATTTATAATAAGAAATATTTCTTAAAAATGGAAAATTCTGTCTTGAAAATTCAGCTCTGCCATCACAGTAATTAATGACATTTTAATATATATAACTAAACAGAAAAGTTCTTTAAAATTGTAATAATATTTTAAAATATTACTATTTTTACTGTATTTTGATCAAATAAATGCAGCATCTTTAGGAATGCAAATGTTTGAATGATAGTGTACATTATGCTAATATTAATTTGATCAAATTAATATTAAACAACTTAAAAAAATCGTATATGTTGAAAAACAGCCAAGATTCAGAAATATGTATTATTCATTGATATTTTATGTTAGATAGTACATTTTAACATAACTAATGTTAAAAAAGTGCTCTCATAAAGCGCTGCTGACAGAATAACAATATGAGATCTAAATTCTTAGAAAGGCTCAATCCATATTGTTTTCCCACAGACTCTCAGTGAGCTCACAGAGCTGCTGTCGTCCTACAGCAACTACTCAAACTACAGGCGCGTGTACAACGAATGCACTGGATTCAAGGTGCCCATCTTGGGCGTTCATCTCAAAGACCTGATCTCCCTCAATGAGGCGCTGCCAGACTACCTTGAGGACGATAAGATCAACCTGGGGAAACTGCAGCATTTATACAGCAACATTAGCGACTTGTTGGCCATCCATGACTGCACTCCACCGTTTGAGGCCAACAAAGACCTGCTGCACCTGCTAACGGTGAGACAGAGGGAAAACAGTGGTTTGAGAGTGATTTGTTGTGTTACTGGAAAGCCTTTCTTCTCGGAAGTGTTTGTTGTGCCTCATGCCGTGGGTTTTGAATACCTGACTAGGCCCCATCAGTACACAGAATAATGGTGCCTATTTAGAAGCATGTAAACATGCCTTTATTTCATTTCCACAGAGAGCCTGCATCTATTTATAAGTCTAAATGTGTATTTTTAAAATCAGCCCTCATCTTTGTGGTTATGCTCAGTTGTTTGTGTGTGATACTGAGCGATGTGGATTGCAAACAGTGGGCGTCCTCTCATGTGTAACCGTTCTGCCCCGCCTTGCCCACAGCTCTCACTAGACTTGTGTTACACAGAGGACGAGATATATGAGCTCTCCTACACCAAGGAGCCCAAGAACCCCAAAATTCAGGTGAGGCCCTCAAAATAAATACATGTATTGTCTCGCTATAGGTCAAGCTCAGGGTTCAGGATTCAATCAAACCCGTAACACTTCACTGTAAGAAATGATTTTTTTAAAGTTGTACATAAAACAAAGATTATTGGAGTATGTTTTATAACAAAACATTTCAGTCTTTCTACTTACAAATTGTTTGTTTAACGTACAATCTTAAAAATAAAGGCTCCAAAAGGGTATTTTTGCAGTGATGCCATAGAAGAACCATTTTTGGCTCCCCAAAGAACCTTTCAGTGAACAGTTCTTAAACGAACCATCTTGAAGAACATTTTAAAAATCCACTATAAAGAACCTTTCTGCATTTGAAAGGTTGCATGGATGTCCAGGTCTCTTCATGGAACCATCATTGCCAATAAAGAAACTTTATTTTTAAGAGTTTAATGTTACGCGCTGTTTCTTTGTAATTAATTGCGAAATTTATTAGCAATTTTAGAAAAAGTGAAAACTGTTTTTACAGCTCTTTTTCAGTGTAGATATTAGCATCAATGACATTTCTCATTCTTATATTAATTTATATACAACTTATATATTTTACATATATTAATTTATTTTAAAAATATATTAATTTATTAAAAAAAATAAAAAATAAAAATGCCATTAACTAATTGCAAGTAAATTTTACAAATAGTTACAAAGAAATGACAAGTAAAACCAGCGTTGCCAAGTCTGCGGTTTTCCCGCCGAATTGGGCACCTTTAACACTGTTGCCGCGGGTTGAAGCAACCTCAATAACTTGATATTTAGCCCCTGGAATGCGAATTGTACCAGAGGAACCCCACCAAGAAAACATGTATTTTACCCCACGGAATGCGATTTTTACCGGGGTTTTGAGTGCCGATTGGGTGGGTTTTGTTGTGAAAACCTGGAAACCCTGAGTAACACATTGCATTATATATGAAATTTGAAACTGAAATAGCATTTTCTTGTACTCCAAATAATCATATTTTTTATTTGCAGTGTACAATGACAAATACACATATTATATATATATATATATATATATATATATATATATATATATATATATATATATACATATATAATTTTCTGTTTTAAATATTTATAGCATGTATGTTACACATAAGGAAAATGCATAAAAAACCTTTTAATGTCAAGTTGAGGTTAGTTCAGGTTGTAAAATGTGAAGTGGTGCAACTCCTTAAAACAAAAATTATGATTAAATATATAAGGCAAATGGCATCAAAAGAGACTCCAAATTCAGTCTTTTTTGGGCGCAATAATCGCTTCAACAGTAACACAGGCGAAAAATCCCAACGACCAATCCCATATATATGGACCATCATATCACAGACAACTAAATATGTGCTTTTTTTACATGGAGCAGTAAGAAACCAGTAGAAACACTATATCAACCATATAGAAACGCCCTTAAAACCACTCAGAACATGTTAGCACCCACATAGCAACACTCTGGTAACCTCAAACAGCACCCTGGGATTATCAGAAAAAAGCAGCACCTCGATTTTTTTTCAGAAAGTATGAAAATGTAGTTGTCTCTAACATCTAAAGACTGCATATTCAAACGTTAACTTGTTTTACATATGCAACAGGCTGCTATTAATGACTTTAACCAGTGTTTTCATAGAGTCTGACCTTGTATGTGACCTGTTTATAGACAGGGAGTATCCCGTGCTAATGTGTGGGTACAGGGCTCATCGCACTCCTCTTTGTGCAAACACACTTCAAAGAAAACCACAAAAAACACATTGCTGAAAGACGCATGATCGTTATCTTCGGCGCTTTCAGTGTGGGTGTTGTTACGTACAAACTTTTTTGATTATTTCCTATAAAGCCTCTAGCTGTGACAGCACTGGTGCTTTACATATAAACCAGCATCGTTTGTATAGTGTTTCCGCAGCAACGTTTCTCAGTTGCTGATCTTGTGCGAGTTGGTGTTGAGTGTCAAAACAAAATTGTCAGGTAACCACCCTTTTTCTGTAGCCCCTAGCTCCAGTGAAGCCCCCGGTAGTAGCCGAGTGGGGATCGGGAGTGACTCCGCGTTTGGATCCGGACACAATCTCGAAACACGTTAAACAGATGGTGGATGTAAGTGAGAAACGTGTGTTTATTCCCACTTTTAGGGCCAGTTCCTTAGTGTGACACTGCGACGGCCGGTTCCTGGCTGTCCACTCTCACTTCCTTAATAGCTTGTAGGCCCTTCGAGACCAAATGTCACAGGCTGATAATTTTAGATGTCACTGTCTTACATTCAAGATCACAGTGAATTTGTTGCCCCCTACAGTCTATCATGAAGAATTATGATTTGAACATGGACGGCTACATTTCTTTGGAGGACTTTGAGAAGATCGCTGCAAATTTCCCCTTCTCTTTCTGCACACATGACAGCGATAGGTAAGACGAGGCCTTTTATACTCTGATAGACACGACTACCAAGAACGTACAGGGTTGTGTTAATGACAGAAATGAAACTGATATATTTACACTTTGGTTTAAAAGTTTGGGGTCGGTTTGATTTTTGGGTGTTTTGAAAAGAAGTCTCTTAAGCTCACCAAGGGTGCATTTATTTGATCAAAAATCATTTATTTGATCAATATTGTTACAATTTAAAATGACTGTTTTCAATTTTATTATATATTAAAATGTAATTTATTACATTAAAATGTTATTTATAGCCATCACTCCAGTCTTCAGTGGCACATGATCCTTCAGAAATCATTGTAATATGCTGATTTCAGAAAAATTTCTTATAATCAACTGTTGTGCTGCTTAATATTTTTACTACTGTTCAAAAGTTTGAGTGTAAAAATGTGATGAGGACAATTATTATTATTATTATTTTACCTGTGAGTTTCTCCAGGCCTGATTGACTTACTCTGTGTTAAATGCATTAAATTAATCAAATCAGTTCTCATCATGCTTTGTTCTTTATTTTCAGAGAAGGAGAGATCAGTAGGGAGGAAATCACTTCATATTTCATGCGTGGGATGTCGGTGTGTGCCAAGCTCGGCTTCAACCTCCACAACCTTCACAACTTCCATGAGACCACGTACAAAAGGCCCACATTCTGCGACACCTGTGGAGGATTTGTGAGTGTTTAAACTGAGGACCAATTCATTTGTGTTTCTGACTTGTCTTTGTACATTATCTAACTTTTCTCCCTATATTTTCCATTAGTTATGGGGAGTCATAAAGCAAGGCTACCACTGCAAAGGTTAGAACATACAGTACTAATCTACCAGTTTCCTATATACTGACACCTCAGCACCACAGTAACCCTGCTGCCTCTCTCTCTCTCTCTCTCTGCAGACTGTGGAGTAAACTGTCATAAGCACTGTAAGGATGTGGTGAGAATGGAGTGTATGAAGAGGTTCCAGGTGACCAGTAGCTCTTGTCCCTGCACCCCAGGCCCTGTATCAGGCCTACACACTAAGGGCAACAGCTGGAGTGAGTTTTTTTTTTTTTTTAATCAATCTTGATATACATTAAGGAAGCTGGCCATTATAGCAAAATAACACAGACTGATCATAGCATAGAGGAACCTTGTACTTGAAGGGATAGTTCACTCAAAAATTAAATTTCTGTTATTAATTACTCACCCTCATGTTGTTCCAAACCTGTAAGACCAACAGATTTCATCAAAAATATCTTGTTAATTTGTGTTCTAAAGATGAAGGTCTTACGGGTTTGGAATGACAAGAGGGTGAGTAATTAATGACAGAATTTTCATTTTTGGGTGAACTATCCTTAAAAGTACAAGAAGAGGTTTATTTTGTGATAATGAATGAGCTAAAGGAAATCCAACACACTCTCATGGCAATTCGTTACGGCAAATTCATAGATTTTCATTTGTACATTTTTTGTACGATCTGCTTACAGTCTGGTTTAGGGGTGGACCTTCATGCTTGCTAAAAACATTTTTGTATGAATCAAATCACACAAAAAATTGCCATCTTCTAAAACTGTTACGTTATGTCATGAGATTTGAGTGGGAAAATCGGTTGCCAGGAACAACTGTGAATTATGTTTTAGAAGTCATTTAAAAAAAAAAGATAATTGACTGCACAATAGCACGGATATTCCACATCACCTTCTATTAAGACAACTTTTGTTTAAAAACCTTATGAAACAGCTTGATTAAGCCAGGCTGAATGTGAAATGGCATACTAGCATACTTGTATTACTATTTCTGCCATGTAAAGGATGCTACTATGCTATCAATCAATAAATCAAACTATTTAATGGGGATTTTAAGCATATAAAGATGTGGAAGAAAAATTAAGAGTCACAATACAGAATAAAACATCCATCGCTACTTCCGTTACATTGCGACAATAAAATAGCTAATAGGCTTCAGCTATGTCACAGACATAAGTTGCGTCCCAAATCGCGGACTTACGCACTATGCAATTTTGTAGTATAAATAGTGCGAGTAGTGTGTTCACAATGAAAATTCCAACAAAGAAAAAGGGCAGTTAAATAACCGAAAAAAACAAAACGTGTAATGTTGGACACTTCATGCACTCAACTGTCGCAGCTTCAATTACGTAGCGAAGAGGGAAGGGCTATCAGGTTCCAATTATGAATGACAAAATAACCTTATATAATTCATACACTACATGGTTGAGTACATAGTGTATAAGTGCATAGTGCATCATTTGGGATGCAGCTATAAACTATTACTTGCTTTCAATTGTAAATGGTATTGTAATTCTAGAAAATATTTGGATGGAGAGAAGATTTAGTGTAGTGTAGTGCAGAATATCATCAATACTCTTGGGGCCAGATTTACTAACAGCTTACGCCAGTGAAAACTGTCTTTTGGTGTTTAAATAGTACTGTCAGGATTTACTAAAGACGCGCAGTGAAGAATTAGCGCTGAAAAGGCGTGGACACTGTTTTTTTTTTTGCGCTTGACCTTATTGAATATGTATTTGTAGGAGTTTCTCTTTCAGACACAAAATAAATGGGAGGAGAGTATTAAAATGAATCACGCAACGTGATTTACTAACGTTTGCACTCGTCAAATTACTGTTTTTTGCGCCATTATTTAACACCAAAAAAAAAAAAAACCTCTTAAAGCAGGCGGTAATTTGCGCTGCTCTTGGTAGATTGCGCTGGTCATTATGGAAATGATCTGACTGCGTCTGTGTTCTTTAATGTGCGCATTGTCAATAAATCACACGTCGAAATGTCTTCTCCCATCTGCACTTTTATGGAATTGCACTCTAACGCTAATTTGCCCTGTTTAGTAAATCTGGCCCTTGGTCTGAATTCAACGTTTATGAATATACTAGCATCAAAAGCCACGCAAGTTCTAAATGTTAAGTTGGCAGATGATTTATTGGCTCTTAACCTGCTTTCCGGCCTTTCAATCAGGTTCTGAAGAGGAAACATTTGTCTTTCCCAACGGAAACGGATCTGAACACTCCAAGGGCCAAACTTCATCAGACAGCGACGCAGAGGCGGCCACACTATCCGACAGGTCCACTCAGACAGACCCAGGAGTTTGGACACCGGTGGCCAAACGGAAAGATCGCCTTCCTTCCCAGAAACAACATCCACCCCTTGAAAAGGTATTGCCATGAATCACCTTACATAAATTCCTTACTTTTTCACAGCGAGTATGGTGGATATTTTTAAAATATATTGCATAGAAAGCTAATTTGGTGAGCAAGACTGGGTAGCATACAGTACACGTTTTAAGACTAACGTTACCTGCCTGCCTTATCGTCCCAGAGCGCTACGCTACCAGCAAGGGTGCGAGGTTCATCTGCCCCTAGTTCTCTCCTACAGGAGAAAATGGATGAACTGAAGCTGAACAAAGATAAACGAAAGGAACCAGACTGAACTAGTCTGTGCATGTGGCCGTTTGTTTGTGTGTGGTGGAACTGTTAAATACACTGGACTGAAAAGACTGACGAACATGTCCTCATCTTTTTCGCCAACTGTCTTGTTCTATTGTCTTCAACAGATTGTTCATGACGTTCATTAAATGTGATGAAATTCTACCCAGAAGGGATTTTATTTAAGGAATTACAGATGGCCCGCTCCCTCTGGGCTCTTTAAAACCCTGTCGGTGGATCCGTATGGTAAGAACTCTCTATGCACCAGCGTCAACTGCCAGTGAGGACCAGGTCAATGGACTTCACATCTCCACAAGTACTCAAAAGTGGATCTCACTACCACTCGTCTTTGTATGAGACAGACGGACTTTCTTACCTTTATCACGGAGAGTGAGGTTCAGTTCGACTGAGTACAAAACTGTTGCCTTAATATTCACACTGATGGAAAATATATACTGTGACCAGCTGTATTGAACTTGAACAGCAAGAATATACCTCCTCTGTTAAGGGACGTGATTTCGGTGCTGATATAATACCCACAATGCATCACTGTGCCTTATGTAATGAACAATTCATTGAATAGGAGATAAAGGGTATTATATCACGGTTTAGATCAGACAATAGTCCTGTCTCAATTCAAAATGATCACAATCTGCTTTGTTAGTGCTCGTGTCCATTTGGTGTATTAGAGCATGAGCATTAATGAAAAAGAGCGGGAGAGTGACATTAAGGGTCAATCGATTCAAACAAACACTGTGGACCTATTTTAAATTGTTTTTCTAATATGTTTTCTGTTATATCTGTTGTGAACTCCAACTTGAATGTCTGTTTTACTAAATCTTGAGTTTAGGCTATAGATTTTTATTTATTGAGGAATGATAAAGCTTAAGTATTTTCCAGAATAAAGCACTGCCAGATGTGATTAAAATATGAATGAAAAAGCGATTGAGGTGTTTCATTGGTTTCATGAGTCTGGCTATAACAAAACTGCTGTACATCAGAGTCATGGTGGTGTTTTATAATTTAATTCTCAAAGCAAAAATGGATTGGACTGGACAGAACAAATAATGTCCACAAGGAACATCAAGTAAGAACTAAACATTTCAGAAAAAAATGCAGTACTTTCTCAGCCAGAATGATCATCGACAGTCTTAAAATCGGCTAGCATTTTGTATTATCAAGATGAATAAAACTTTTTAGTTCTCAACGCAACATTCATCTTCCCATCTTGTGTGGTTGCGATGGCAATGAGTATATTCAACACTGAACAACTACAATTCAAACATGCTTTTTACTGTCTTAATGTGTTAAAGACTCAAAATAGTTGATATGAAAAGCATCTACATTCAAAATTAAACGGAATTTAGGCAAAACAAAACTTGTTTTTGGCAAAACAATCAGTGTTCATGAAGCATCTCCCAGTTTCTACACCTGCAGGCTGTTTGTGGTACTACAACTAGAAGCACCTTGCAATAATAATATCGTTCACATATACCAGAAATCTGTCATTTCTCTGCTCACACTCAGGTTTGGTTGTACTAACTAGTATAATCATATCAGCAAAGTTTATACTGGGTCATTTAGTTCAAAACAGTCACTGACTTACTATGTTTTGGGAAAATGTGCAAATGGTTTAACAAGATGTATGAAAGAGAAAATAAATAAGATGATGGTAGTTAAAGTGAAAGGATGTATTTTAAGTAGAGAAGCATGGCATGGTGTATGTGATAATGGAGGTGATGACAGAGCGTACTTCCTGTTTACTGTGAGCCGTGTGAGCTCTGGCTGTCCTGCTGTCCAGAGTAGTTCCCAAATTGCCCGTAGTACTGGTTCCACTGGCTCTGATTCTGATAATACTGCTGCCACTGCTGTGCATACTAAAGAAAAACATCACACATCAATACAAGGACAACTTTTACCGCTTCTGCATATTGATTTTTATGAATATAGTCTTACATTTCAATCATCTGATCTAATAATGACAAAATGTGATTAAATGTTACAAGACCAAAAAAGATTATACAACACATTCAAGGAATATTTAGAAATAAAGTAAACTCTATCAACAGCTATTGTGGCATGCAGACAATTATAAACAGTCATTCAGTTTATAATAAAGGACAGAAAATGTATTTACAGTAAGGCACTTAGAATCTTAAAGTCAGACAAGTGTCTCAGAGGGTTTAAAAGTAGAAAGCTTGTATTGTTGTTACTCAAGGTTATTCAATAAAAATGTTTGAACTGTAAAGTTATCTAAATTGTCAATTTAAGATGGAACTACTTTTCTAGGTGGCAGGTGGAGTGTACAGAACTAATATACCACTATGTAAACGCTGACTGTTATATTACATTATTATTATGTCTCTTCCTAGTTTAACTAAGCCAAAATAACTAGGTTTATTTTCCTAGCTGGCTACGAGTGAAAGGATTCGCTACAAGCTTGGTAATCAACTCCATAACGTCAGATTCAAGCTTGATAATAATAGTTGAACTGAAATGGCAGGAGAAAAAAATTAAAAATTACTGAGATTACTGGAAAAAGATTTTCAGAAATGTTAATGTTGAATGTTGAATTTGACACATTAATTTATATCCCAATTTCTGATTTTTTTTTTTTTAAATATACAGTTGTATCATATATGAATATAGTATAGACACATTTCTTGTAACACTGATTGGTTACAGTGTAATATTTTCAGTAGTAGTCAACCAATATTGGTTTTTTGACTGCCGATGCCGATATCTTGGAAAGCAGGGTGGCCCATATAAAGCCAATATAATTTTGTTTATTTTAATTAATATTTAAGAAATTTGAAATCATCTGAAAATGGATTAAAAACTAAATGTGTAAAATAAACATACTTATACTTAAGACAAAGTATTTTTCACAAATAGATGTTTAATAAAAATATAATTAAAAAGGAAGTAAACAACAGGGGACTCAGTATTCTGGGAACACCGTGTGCACTGGGAATCGTATTTTTTCAACTAAAGCCAAGGTAACAGTCATTTTACATACAGCACACAGTGAAAATGACATGAATATGACAGTGGGCAAATGCATAAAGCACAGCATAATTTGAAATCACGAGATTAAAGTTTGCCGATCAGGCGTCTTCCAGGGGCGTTGCTAGGGTTGGGAGAGATAAGGGGCTTTAAATGCAAGATATTTAAAGTGTACCTGAAGTATGCTTTGATTGTACACTTTAGCACAATCAAATATACTTCAGTATATCTTTAGTTGGACTTCAGCACTACTTCTGCACAATTAAAGTGAATTAAGTTCAACATTAGTTGTTCCAGTTTAGCAGACTTTAACTGTACCAGTTTAGTATACCAAAAGTACAATTGCAGGGTATTTTATTTTGCACATAAATATATAAATGTATTTGTAGAATAATTGGCACAAAATAAATGTATTTCAAATACATTGTAGTATTTTTTTTCCCACTAGGGCCGCCCTTGGATACTGAGCCTCACTAACCACATCTTTGATGCTTTATCTGACATTAAAGTAATTTACTTGTTTACATTACTTGTGGATAAATGACCAACTAGAGCTGCACGATTCTTAATAAATGGAGAATCACATTTTTTTTAAATAGATATCATGATTCTTTCACCATGATTCTGAAAAAAAAAAAAAAAAAAAACAGCCTAGACAATTAAACAAAATAACATGCAATTTACTAGAGGTTCTGACAAAATGCAAATGGCTACAATCTGTATATAAAATGTATTCTATATTCAACGTATTGTTAAAAAAAAAAAAAAAATCAAGTTGAATGAATGATTCAGTGAGCCGCTCATAAAGACTTCACTTGTTTCATTCCTGAATGAATCAATGTTTTTTTGAAGGAATCTCTTTTTTTTTTTAAGTCATTTGTCGCCACCTGCAAGCTTTACGATGTAATTGATACAATCTTTATTTGAAGCGAAGTCACTTTCAAGAAGGTTTTCTCTATTTTGATCGCTATTGTAGACAACAGTGTTTATATCCAAAATATAAACTTTTATCCCAGTGCACGCCAGCGCGAACGCAGATTTAAAAATTTAAATGTTGAAGTGTGATTTAAGGATTTAGTAGACAAAGCTGAATCATTGTCATTTAGGAACAAGATTTGCGTGGGTGATTGAATTTGTTCGCGATCTGGCTATTTAAATATCCAAAACATAAAACGAGGGCTGTGTTTAGTCATTAGTCATCCAAAGACTACTTTAATTGATATACATGCGTATTTGCTGAATGCTGACGGCAAACAAGAAAGTATTATAATGTTTGACTTTCTATTACTAATAATATAAAAGCAATCGTTATAATACTTTTTTGAATACATTTTAATTCCTTTGTTTAACAGTTCTATCTGATTATTAGACAGACTTCTATCCATTAGACAGAACTGAACAACGACAGCGAACAAGAGGGAGAATGTGAGCGCTGTGTGCGCAGACGCTGCCGTTCTCAGCGCCTCAAAATAAAAGTCCCGCCTCAAACACATCGTCCAAACAGAAAAACTTATCGGTCAATGCCGATATTTGAAAAATGGCAAATATCGGCCGATATATCGGCCTTGGCAATATATCGGTCGACCACTAATTTTCAGTCATTTCGGTTAGACAGTGAAAAAGTATGGAAGCAGAAGCATTATTGTAATAATAATAAAATGCAATTTCAATCCATGTGAGAAGAAAACAATATGAAAATAGATGAATAAATAATAATAATAATAATAATAATAATGATGATAAAGATATTCATGATAAAGATATTAAAAATTGAATCCAAGAATGTTAAAAGTAAAAAAAAAAAAAAAAAAAAAAAATTAAAAAAATAAATTGGGAGTGATAGATTTTACTTTTATTTTAAAAAAGAACAAATGTTTAGGTTTAACTAAAATATTTATTACAAGGGTAGTATTAAATAGTTTTAAAACAGACTTTTTCTTCAAAACAAACGGAAAATTTGTTGGGCACTGTCCGTATCTTCTGAAGATTAACATTTGGGTAGAGTGCTAACCATCTGCCATAAGCTTTAGTAATTGAGTTCTTATTATCAGTAATAAAATTTCTCAGAAATTGATTCTTACATTTATATCCACAATACTAACCCCATGTATAGATGGTTGATGGATATTACTATTTTGTAAAATATTACCAAGAACAGCAGATTAGAAGCT
Source organism: Spinibarbus caldwelli (assembly GCA_039654775.1). Lineage (NCBI taxonomy): Eukaryota > Metazoa > Chordata > Actinopteri > Cypriniformes > Cyprinidae > Spinibarbus > Spinibarbus caldwelli. Next base: position 16,983,084 of record CM077239.1, on the reverse strand, counting down.
TTCAAAACTGTTATTTGAGAAGAAGTCAAAATGATTTTCTGTGGCATTCAACAGGATGCCATACTGTAAATGCCGTCAATTGATCAAAAGTAGTTTTTAATCATAGAACATTTCTTGTAACTCACCTGTTGATACTGCTGATAGTAGTTCTGCTGGTTATATGACTGTCCAGATCCTCGATTGTCATGGTCACCTTGCCCATATTCTGGGTATCGGTTGTAGTTGTAGCCTTGGTTGTAGTTTCCCTGGCTATAGTTGCTCTGGTTGTAGCCTTGATTGTAAGCCTGATGATGGCTCTAAAAGAAATGTGGGAACAAAACAAAAACACATAAACACATCTGATGAAGCTAAATATCTGTCACAGATACATGGCTGTGTACAGACTCACTTGGCTATATCCCTCTTTCTTATAGGAGCCACAGCAGTTGTTATTGTAGCTTCCTCCAGACTGATGGCTGCTGCTGTATCTATCTTGCCCGTCTCTGTAATTCCCTCCCCAGTGGTTCTGACTGTAGCCATCATGGTTATATCCTGACAAATGCAGAGAGCAAGATGACTCCTCAAAGAATGACAGACTTTTCATTTATTAATTAATTGGTTTGACAACGTAATAAGGTCATTTCACCTCCCCTGTAGCTTCCGCCATGTCCTCTTCTGTTCTGATGGCCTCTTCTCGACCCTCTGTGGTTATCGTACCACTGGTAGCCGCTTTTGCGTTGACGATGTCCCCAGTTATCGGGGACTTCCAAGCCCTCCTTATTGTATCTTTTGACCAGCTCATCAGCCTCTTCTCTTTGCAGCTCAACGAAGGTCACTTCATCCAGGAAGTCTCCAACCTCTGGTAGCACAAAGTTGGCTTCAAAGCCATGGAAAGAGAAAAGAAGGTGGGACAGATCACACCACCAGAAAACAAAAATTTAAACTTAATAAAATTCTGACCTCAATGACAAAATATTGCTGAAGGAAGATGAGAAAATGATGCAAGAAAGACACTTGTATCAAAACAGAAGAAGTGTAAATTATGAACACTACTGCAAATCAAAGAAAACTGCTTTCCTTTGAAGAAGTGAAGTGGTACGTGTGTCTTTAAATTACAAACCAAAAAGCAAAAGCGAAAGTGATAAAGATGTTATTTTTCTGATTTCTATTGTTTTGCATAGCAGCGCTCCTACCTTTCATTTCTAAAACAGCATGATCAGGCACATCCTTTCCTTCCTCATGAGTTTGCTTAAATGTTCGCGCTTTTAAATCCTCGTCCGTGGGACAAATTACAATAGCATTGCGTTGAAACCCTTCAAAAGGATGCATTTTTCATCTCTGGGCCGAATTTTGCACTAAATGTTGCACATATGTATAGGGAAATATAAATTTAAATACAGAAATACATTGCCATTTCACATCTTGCATTGCCATTTTGCTTATTACTTTGCAAAATGAATTTTGCTTCTATAAAAACAAACATGTTTGCCATTAATGACCTTTCTGACACTGCAGTATACAACATTCAGTCAGAGGCTGCTTCTTCTACTCTACTATATTGTGGCTTCCTGAAAGATAAAAAAATAACAAATTAGAAGAAAAACAGAAGAGCTCATTTACAGTGTTGACTTCACTGGGAATCATAGGAAGGTGTTTGCAGTACCTGATCCAAGATGTAGTTCCGTCTTTTGCGGGCAGCAATCTGGATCAATTGGTTCAGGCACTGAGTGGCCTGCTGAATCAGGATGTCCCAGCACCCAGATGCAATCCCATCACCTAAGACCATAAAAGAGAACCATGTTTTTTTTTTTTTAGCAATATACACTAAAATTCAAAAATCGGTAGTCAGTAAGATTTTTTTTTTTTTTTATAAAAGTCTCTTATGTTCACTATTTATTTGATCAAAAATAAAGTAAAAACAATAATATTGTTAAATATATTTAAAATAACTTTTCTATTTTAATATATTTTAAAATGTAACTTATTATAATGTAATAAGCAAAAAACAAATTTAAAACAAATATTTTGTAACATTATAAATATCTTTGAGATTCAATACGCCCTTGCTGAATAAAAGTTATGATTTCTTTAAAAAAATTAATTTAAAAAAATCTTATTGACCCCAAACTTTTGAACAGTACTGTAAAAAAGGCAAAACTGTATATTTTTAGAACATTATACATTACGTTTGTTTACATCACAAATTTACAAATAATAAAAAAGTCTGTTCCATTCAACTGCACTTGTTTTTAGAAACAAGAACATAATTACTTTTCTCAAATGTGAACTTTAAAACACATTTAAACATGCTAATCATACCTTCATTTCATCCATGATGGTATTTGTGCCTAGGATGTTGTACTTCTTCTTTAGGTTCATCATGCTTAGTGGCCCATGTGGTTTTACCACAAGCAGGAAGACTGACCATCATCAGGACCTACAGACAAAAGTGATATTCTCTGGTCTGTACATATTTATGACCATATACAATATACTACCATTTATACTATATATACCTACATATGCTACCAAGTTAAGGGATGCAAGGTTTATTTATTTATTTATTTTTAATATTTATTTATTATTTATATATTTTTTGATGTTTTTGAAAAGTGTCTTATGCTCTCTAAGGCTGAATTTATCATAGAATTTACCTCACAATCAGATTTGTTGGTGGGTCCAACAGTTCCTCTGACCCTGTTCTCTATGTTGACAGCCCCGATGAAAGTGTAGCCATCTTGCAAAGGAAAGAAAGGTTCTGCTCGCTGGCCAAAGTTAAACTCAACAGAGCAGTTCTTCACCAGGACATGAGGATATAGTGCACGACCAGCCAGTTCTTCTTTAGATACGTGAAATGCCACATCAAGCCACTTCCTGTTCTTTGAGAAAGCCATTTCCACCTGCTCATGACTGTCAAAGTCCTGTAAAAGACACATATGAGACTATATATTTATGTCAACTACTTTATTGAGGTATTTATATGTTTGTTATTTTGGTTTTCTTTCATTATTCTCTCGATTCCAAAACCTAGTAAACCTAGTAACATTTTATGTATTTATATTTTCAGAATAGAGTGTCATGTTGTTAGCTTAGCAACATGCTAATGTTAAACTCAATTAGAATCTATTTGTGCCACACCTGAAATTGCAGCCTATGTAGTCCATTCCAAATCAGTCTTTTATAGGTGTTAAGATGATAGATAAGATGATGACACAAGGTGTGGTCACATTTACTGTTGCTAAACAAATTTCATAGGAGAAAAAAAGTGCTTGACGATGAATGATACAAAAAAAACAACAACAACAAAAAAACAATAAAATAAACATCCAAAGCTATTCCAGCTAGTAAACAAACCAATCCTAAATAGGTGCTTTGTTAAACAGCCTCTTTGTTTAATTCATCATTTTATAATTTTAAAGTGAGGTTTTATACAAAACTGAGTAGATACTACTAGATTGAGTGCTCTGTCCATTGCGCATCTTCAGTTTTGCTTTGCGTTACGAATCACCGCCCACACAGAGATCACTGTCAAACCAAGAGACTTACAATTGTTCAGCACTGTAAATTTCGTGTGAAAGTTAATCAAATTTGAAACTAATGCGAAATTCACATAGTATAATTTCTTTGCCACCGGAAGTTTATTAAGCAAAATTCTTCATGACTTGATTTTGTATGAGAAATTTCAAGTAGTGGTAATTGTGACTGCACCTTTAACTTGCGGTACTGTATACAGCAAAAGATTGACCAGGTTTTGCAACAGAGACACTGATTTGACAGACTCCAAAATAAAAGTAAGAATAGCCCTCACAATATAACATCCAATTACTTCACTTTCACCAAATTTCTCTCCGTAATCTTCAAATTTGCATCAGGTAGACTTTTTCCCTGTTCCGCCATACCCATAAGAGAACGCCTCCTCTCCTGAAACAAAGTAAGTCCCTACATAAGAACCCAGAAAGATCATTTCTATAACAAACCCTATGAGTGTACTTGTGATTCCTCACCAAGCTGTGTGCTGCAGGAATCCAGAGACCACCTGACTCTCATGACATGAGGGTCAGGCTCACTGCTAGGAAGATGCTTGACTGGTATATACTCCATAACCTGGAGGAAAAAACCAAGATTATGTAAAGTAGTAAGCTGATCTGAAAGTTAAAGGGTTAGTTCACCCAAAAAATGAAAATCCTGTCATTAATTACTCACCCTCATGTTATTCCAAACCCATAAGACTTTCTGACCCTCCATAGACAGCAAAGTATTCTCATAGCTTTAGAAAATTATGGTTGAACCACTGATGTCGCATGGACTACTTTAACGATGTCCTTACTACGTTTCTGGGCTTTGAACATGGTAGTTGCGTTGCTGTCTATGGAGGGTCAGAAAGCTCTCAGATTTAATCAAAAAATCATAATTTATGGGTTTCAAGGTCTTATGGGTTTGGAATGACATGAGGGTAAGTAATTAATGACAGAATTTTCATTTCTGGGTAAACTAACCCTTTAATTACAGAGAAACAACTAATCTGAACTACCATTCAAAAGTTTGGGGTCAGTAAGACTGGAAAGAAATTAATACTTTTATTCAGCAAGGACAGATTAAATTAATAAAATTAGACAGTTAAGACATTTATAATGTTACAAAATATTTATATTTAATATAAATGTTGTTCTTTTTATTCATTAAAGAATCCTAATAATGTATCACGGTTTACACAAAATATTAAGCAGCACAACTGTTTTCAACATTCATAATAATAAGAAATATTTCTTAAGCACCAAATCAGTATATGAGAATGATTTTTGAAGGATCATGTGACACTGAATACTGAATAATGGCTACTAAATCAGCTTTGCCATTACAGGAATAAACTACATTTTAAATATATATCGAAATAGAAAACAGTTATTTTAAATTGTAATAATATTTCACAATATTACTGTTAGTGTGTATTGAGTCAAAATCCCAATGCTGATAAAGGATTAAAACAAAAGCACTGTGGTAAATTCACCTCCTGTCTTCACTGTGTTCATAATAGCTGTAACCGTGGCTCTCATCATATCGCCTCTTGAGGCCATAATGTGCATGTCTGTCCTGTTCAGTCTTGATTTCTGCATTCTGCTAGCTCTCCAGATCTTCCCATTCACTGCCGGGATCAGATCGCTGCTGTTCTTGTTGCTCCGTCTTTATCTCGTTCTCATTTTTCACCCTCACTGGTGCCACTTCATGTTTTGTGAAACAATAAATATTCAATATAAAGCAGAGGTTCTCAACCAAGGGGCCAGAGCAAGCTAGGCCTCAGCAAACTTCCAATCGGGCCTCACGATAACATGAAATGATTTAAAACATGACAAAACAAGCATTAAAATATACAAAAACAGTAACTAAAATAAAAACTTTTGGAAGTTGGACATTTTTATAATGAATACACATTTTTCTAATTACACCAAGCTCTAAAATTATTAATCAGGCAGAGATTGTGAGTAAAAACTGTTATAAATTATTAACCTTAATTCTTCTAGAAAATCACAAATAACTGAAAGAGACCTGGGGTCAAATATGTTTGTTAACAACAGGGGGTCTCAGAGTCCAAAAGCCTGAGAATCACTGCTGTAAAATTAATAATCCAACACGGTGAACTCCCAAACAAAATTTGGGCAAAAGGCAAACTGTGATTAATTTCATAATTTCAAAAATAATAAAAAAAGGTGTAGGAGCAAATGCTAAACTTTTTATAACATTAAAAATTTTAAAGTTTAAATGTTAAACCTTATATAAATCTACAATAATGAAATAACACAATACTATTACCTATTTTAGATACTTTTAAGTGTAGTCGAAAATATTACTGGTAGACCAAGGTCGATACTCAGCAGTTTTTAATGACTGACATCAGCCTTTAAGTTTTCCTGTTTGGTCAATAAGGGTTGGTAGCAGGATTTTAATTTTTACAGCGCCATGAACATGCAAATTGGATGCAGACAGGAGATTTCTACTGTTGCTTGATACTAAACGCTGGCAAACTTTAAATCCTTGATTTCAAACTACTATATGCTTTGTTGTATCCAGTTGGCCACTATGTTATATTCACTGTGAACTTTATGTAAAATTAGAATTACTTGGTATTTATTTGAGAAAATATGACTTGTACACATGAGTGCACTGTTGTCTTTATTTGTGAAAACTATAAGTAAATAGAATGTGGAAATAACAAGCTAAAATTACTTTTTTCATACTGATCCATTTTCAAATGACTTATTCTAATTCAGTAAACATTATGCAAAATTTCACTGAAGCATGTGTTATTGCTACCTTTAAATTGAATTCCATATCATATATATTTCGTCTTTATATCAGTCATCAGGCACCCTGCTCTCTTAAGATCTAAGAAATCAACATCATTTGACTGCTAGAAAATATAACTCGTAATTACATTTACATTAACAAGCAGTGAGTCACAAAATTAAAAATTGCTAATGAAATGCATTCAAACCCACAAATGCCAGTTACATTTATTGTAGATTGTCTCAACGGTTGCCTGTTGTAAATCCACAGCCTCTGGTTTATTTTCATCTTTAGGGACTTCAGAAACTCTGGGGTCTATAACAGAGCCTTCTTTCACAGCAGCCATCTGCCCTTGGTCAGAACACTCATCATTCCCAGCCTCTGCAAAACCTGTCACAAGCAAACATGCAATGAGATCACAAATGTTTCAGCCGAATGCATTTTCATCATCATTTGTCATAGCATGCATCAAAATGATCTTCATGCATGCAAGCACGAGTACCTGTCTCATCATCGCAGGTGGGTTTCTTTTCAGCCTCCAGAGCCATCTGCAGCCGCTCCACCAGATCCACTTTGAGGCCTCGGGTGTCCAGCCCACGCTTCTGCAACTCCTCTTTCAGTTTCTTCACATCCACAATCATCATGCATGACATTGCATGGAGCTCTCCCTCCCAAACCTGCCAAAATGAACTATGATTGTGTCAAAACATCAATAAATGCTGATGCGCATCCACATCTGTGTTTTAAAACATGTTAGCTCATTTTTAGCATCTGTCTAAACTGGTCACTAGCTGACTGATTCAAAAATCACTTTAACAAAACTACTTAAGTTGCTGATCTACGTTGGTCTCACATAATGGCCAGCTCAGACTTGCTAGAAACCAGTTATCATGTTTTAGAAACCAGCTAGACCACTTTAGGATAGTTGGTCCAAGATGGTCTATCAGCTTTAATCAGTTAATAACCAACTTGGATCCGCTAATGACCAGGTTAGACCAGAAAGAAACCAGCTATCATTTCCCAAAACACAACTACCAGTTTAAACCGACAGGGTGGGACATTTACCCAGCTAATTTGCTAAATCACATGCACTCATAAGTTGTGTACTAAATGCATTGGGAAACAGGAACATCTACTGTTTTTCAATAAATACATTCACATTATGATGTGATATAATGAGAAATGACAAATGCACGTCTGGTTTGTCAAGATATGAAACATGTTATGCCAGCTAACTCAGCTCGTGTAAATGGACGTGCATTTCTCTAATGCAAATTCTAAAATGTCAGCTATTAAGGTGTCACGGGCTGACCACAGTAAAAGCTCTTGGTTAGTTGAAGGAGAGTGTTTGAGTGGTGTAAACACAGCAGCACGGCCTTCAGTACGGGGCAGCAGAAGACATACTGAATGTTGTCCATTGTGTTTGAGTGCTGATACCTACTGGACACATCTGGAACAGTCACAGTGCATTCCTTGCAAATACAGAATTTTGTGCCTTGAAGAAAGTGAAAACTGAAGTGTTAAAACTTTTGCATGTGATTACTTGAGAATGGCATTTTACAACCACAAAATGTTTCCACAATTATACATTCAAGAAAAAAACAACAACCATCATTCAGAATATTTCACTTTATTTTACAATCATATACACACATATACATATGCCATATTAAACACAGCAGTCTTTTAATGCAATGGGGATTTTCTTGCAGGACACACAGAGATGGCTCTCTGTTTCCTATATTGAGAGACACATCCATATTTACTATATGGAATTTGTCATTCAAGTATCGAATATTCAAGTGCATTTTCAAATCATTAATAACTGATGAATGCCCAACTCCATCAGCATAATATATGAAGAAAATGTTATGAAATAACATCCAAACTGATGAGCAGAATAATAAGTGGTCAAACTTTGGCAATGGTTTAACAAGTGTCATCAAATAACTAGAACTTTGATTGAAAATAGCATCATCCAACCATACAAATAATGAATAAGAAGTGTTACACTGGTGGCCAGTCACTCAATCACACACAACCTCTCTGTTCCTTCCTCGTTTATACAGCCTCGGGTTTCCTTGTGTGTGTGGGACGGCTTAACCAAGTGTATATATGGCAGTGCTGCACCACTACTGATTTGTTCTCATAAATCAGTCTCTTTGCCCTTCTTAGACAGGGCGCATTTTAGTGAGGCATATTGTTACTTGGTACTTGGAGCTGCTGGGAGGGACAACAGAAGTCTATTAACCTCTCTGATCTGGGCATCCAGTGTCTCTGTGGATAGCGCAAGCTCTCCTAGTTGTGTCTGAAGACTGTTAATGGTTTGTGTGAGCTCCTCTTCCTTGCGTCTGGAGTTGGCGGCCTGCCGGCTGTACTCAAGCACCATGCAACCTCCGCCGATGATGAAAACGATAGCCTCACCGAGCAGCTCTGCTCCAAGCTCCGCAGCGGTCTCTTCATTCAGGGGTTTGATGGTGGAGCCACGGAAACCCATAATTCTCATCTTTGTTCTCATCTCGATCCAGTGATATGCTACGGAGAAAACAAGAGGCACCACATGGAATTAAATGACAGATTTACACTGAAAAAAAAGTTCTTCATGCTCAAGGTAACCGATATAACAGAGACTACTGTATAAAAACTACAATATTAAAAAATATATTAAAAGAGACTAGTAAAATAGAATAAATCAAAATATTTTTAAAAGGCACAATCATTGATTTAGCATTATATTACTACTTCTGCCTGAAAAAAATAGATATATAGCATATTGTACAAACAAGAGTACATACAGTCAAACCAAAATTTATTCAGACACCTTCAACATTTCTCACATTATCACAGTTTATTTGATATAGTTTAGAAAATGGTAATAAAATATGACAAGAACTTTAGAGTTAGACTGTCGGGTCAAAGTGTCAAATCAAATTTTTGGTCCCAAATTTTACGGGTAGTCCACTGTATGAAGAATTTTTGGGTATATGTCACAGTTTACTTTATTTTGCTATCCTCACTTACATAAATGAACTATAGTGTCCTGCACCCACTAGTGAAAAAAAAAAAAATCAAAAATCATATCTGGTGTCTAAATAATTTACATTTATAACAAAAGAATGCTCGCATTAGACATATTTCGTGTTGCTTTCATATTAAATATTAACTTAATAATAAATAGATGATCAATTTTATATATGTTTTACATATAAACGTAACCATATTATTTTGTCATATTAAATTATCAAATAAATTCAACAAGCAGCAAAAGGCGCTTTCGGTTAGCTGCTGTAACCTCAATGACAGTTGAGTCCCGCCCTCTTTAAGCAAACCCAAATCCCATTTGTCTAAAGGGAACTTCTTTCTAGTATCTCATTGGTCGCTGGATAAATCTGTTATTGAAAACACCCAATGACAACACCGCAGCAGTCGTGATTGGCTAAATTGCACATACAAGCAAACGGCTATTGGCTGTGTGTTCCCACGACGGTTACGCCTACAGACTCACTTATCATAAGGACTTACATTTTATCGTTAAACACGAAAAACCAAAAGCCAGCGTACCTTGAGCCGGAGGAAGGCAGATATAGTTCTTAAAGAATTCACTTCTCCGCGCGCCTGCTTTTATCCTGTTAGCCACTGGTTTGCTCAACTGTCGGACGCCCAGATAAAGCAGCTTTGCAATCGGAAAGGCACCGACGACCATCTTGACGGAAAATGCGTCATCTAAGGAGGCGGGACGACGCTCATGTATAATATTAATGACGCAACATTAATATTCATGAGATCTAGAACGCGCGTTTCGCGCATTATTTTTTTTTTTTCTTTATTTTATTTTATTTTAAGGGAAAATATAACCCTGATCGTCCTTTTTTAAAATATTATTCCCCCATTAGTTACGTTGCTTATATTTATATGAACATTTTTACAAAACAATGTATTCTAAATAGCTCTAAAATAAATAAATAAAAACAATCACGATACAAATAACAAAGAAATAAGACGCGTCTCTCAGCACCGATCACAGCGCATTGTTTACCTGCGCCAGCTGTGCTTCTGAAGCACCTGGGTCGGGTTTCAGAAGCAGTGGGCTGGACTGAAGGCAAGAGTTAAACACAGTTGAAATGTTTTCCAACTAGTCATGTAAGTTAACACATCCACGCTCAGCAGAACTAAGTTCTAGGTTTACCGCACGATAACCCTACAACTATTACAGCTGTTCAAGGTACAGTAAGCTATTTATGTTATTTATGTGCTTTTGAGTCTTCACTGAGAGTCCAGCTCGCAGCTTTAAGAAGGCGATGTGGATTGTACTGTAGACTCGGTGGTGTCTGTTATGCCAGGCCTTTTCAGCAAACTTTTTTCTTAAGTAATATTTTAAAAATGTGTACTATGGCGAAAGTTTTTTTTTTTTTTTTTTTTTTTTTTAAGGCGCCTTTGTGTAAGAAAATGTACGAGGAGGAGTCAAAGCGCTTTTAATGGAAATCAGATGTCTTGAAAACACACGCAGGAGCTTTTGAAGTCGGTGCTCATTGAACTGTCCACTGAACAATATATTATTCATTATTCATCCTGAATGATGTCTTTGAATCACACAAAAGCTTTTATTTATTTAGGAATACTGTAGTATGTTCAGAATATTAAAACATATATATATAAGGCCTGTCGACATGAAAGCCAGTTATATTTTGTTACACGTTTTCAGCAGTGTTACTTAATTATTATGTATGCTACTTACTTTTTTAAATATGTTTTTCTTTTATATTTTGTATAAAGTTTCAATAAACTGATAGAAACCTATTTCATATGTCAGGTTTCACAGGGTTACAGATGTTGACTGATTCTAGTATGAGACATTGTTCTGAAGCGGGTCAGTAATGAGCACCTTCATGTCATTTTTGAGCAGTGTTGGGAATGGGACCAGCATACAGACCTGATTTACCATTCGACTAAACGCTGTCAGAACCAGCTGAGCTGCATATCTGTGTTATCTTGTCCTGCTACAACTTGTTCTGAGTTTTCTGGCTCACTTATAGCTTTTCTGGCACTTTGTAAACACTGACAATTTGCATGTTGGTTGGTTCAGTTGCATGCAGCCAGTCATTGTGTGCACTGTGGTTTGTTTTAAAGGTTAGATGCAGTCAGGGTGGGTTTCTTGTGTCTTGGAGATCTTGTGTGATTCACAAGGAATGCTAAGCTTGTAATTTCGAAGACTTGAGAGATTCCAGAGGCAAATGTTACTTGAGGGCCACAGGGCTGCACAAAAACATCATTTAGAAAAAAACAAAAAAAACAGAAGTTAGTAACTAGTATCATAGGTCAGAGAGAGTGTGAGTTTTATATATAGGCCTATACATAAAAACCCACCCTTGGTATCAGGATGACTAACAGGGTTTTGTCAGAATGTTCTGTAATGGCCATCATTGTCTGAAATTTTAACCTGACACCCAATCACTCCCCAGTCTTCTTATCCCAAATCTGATAAAATGATAATTTGACATTTCAACACTCTCAGGAGATGCAATAGGCTTGGCAGTTGCTGATTGGTGTGATTTTGCATCTGATTTTTTTTTTTTTGTAGATTTCGCATCACTACTTTGATCATTTACTCATCCTCATTTTGTTCCAAACCTGACTGACTTTCTTTTGTGGAATGTTTTTCTGTGACTTTCAGTGATTCAGTTAAAGACGTTATTCAAAATATCTTCTTTAGTTTTCCACAGAATAATAAACAATAAAGCATGAGGGTGAGAAAATGATGGCCGGATTGTAACTTTCTCTGAACTTTCACTTCAAGTTTTTTCAAAGCAACATTCCGCTCAGAGTGCATTAGTGTGACAGTGGGGTGAGGCTCATAAGATCCAAGTGTTTTGTATCCATTCAGTGGTCCATATCATGATAAAGGTTGTTGAGAACAGAATGAACTGCTCTTGAGTGTCCACCCCCCTTCAGAAGAAATCCTGTAAGCTCCACTGCTACTTATTGTCCTCTAAAAAGATCAGTGTAATCAGTACTGCTCCTTTAATTGTGAGAGCACAGTTCTGAGATTTTATATTCAATATTTACATATTTAATAGATTTTTATTCTTCATCTGATGAAACTCCTATCTGCTTTGTCTTAGCTGGTTGTAAATCAAGACACCTTTTTGGCAAGGCCCTACATGAATTCCAAACCTGTTACATGCTGTTTGAATTCATGCGCTAATTCATTCTTATCAGCTAGACACACTCTTGTGGTCTCTACAATGACAGTTTTGGTTTGTTTCAATGCCATGAGATAGTGTAATGTCTGAGATGTGTCACTGATAATTAGTATTATGACTTAAAGGAATAGTTCACTCAGTGTTCCTCCAGATCTGTATGAGTGGTCACAAAAGAAGATATTTGTTGTACATGGAAAGAAGGTCAAATGGATCCAAAACAACAGTGGATCCCACTGATTTCCATGGGCAAGTAAAACATCTGATCTTTTATAATGTGTTTTGTTTTCCACAGAGGAACTGACATGAGTGTGAGTTAATGATGACTGAATTTTCATTGTTGGGTGAACTATCTCTTTAATTGGGCATCTGGGGAACTGTGGTGATCTAAATGCAGCTTGGGTTGGGCAGTATTTATATCACATGATGTCTCAGCAGTTATTTCATTATGACATACTGATGAATGAAATTCTCATAAAAATGTTACATTTGTTGTCATGTCTGAATAGGGATTGGTCTGTATTTATCAGTCCATTTGTAATGATTCCCCATAACAAGATGAAGCTTGTCTGCCTAAACACTCTACAAATGAAGCCTGCCTATAATCTAGCTGACTAATGATTATTTTGATAGTTAATCTGTTGATAATTTCTTTGGTTAATTAGATGACAAAAAAAAAAAAAAAAAATATATATATATATATATATATATATATATATATATATATATATATAAAATATAATATATATATATATATATATATATATATATATATATATATATATATATATATATATATATATATATATATATATATAACAAACAACTATAATGCATTAAATAAAAATAAAGAAACTATTATAATTAAAGTTATAATACAATTAAGAATTTACCAAAATTTGAAAACAAATATAGTAAATGTATTGATGTCTTTTTTTTTTTTTACAGAAAAAAAAAAGATTGCTTAAAGCAGAAGTTAAATCACTAAAGTAAAACTAATCACTAACTAGTACAAGGAGCACATGTTCACATATGCAAGGATGAATTCCTTGCACAGCACACATATGCTTTGATTTTATTCATGAACAATTATTATCAATTAGTTGATGCAAAATAATAAATCAAAGCTTATATGTTTATAGGACTGAAACTGAGATTAAAGAATGGCTTAAATAAGATTCAAATAAATGATTTATTAAAAATTTATATCATGCAGATTAGGGAAAAGTGCACGCTTAACAACTGATTGTGAAATTGGGTTGAGAAAGAGAGAACAAGAGCAAATGGTTTCTGTCACCACACCTTAATCCATCAATAGAAAGCAGTGCTGTCTTAATATTTTAGTCTTTGTGGTTTCCGCCCCAGGCTCAGAATGGGCTAGGTCTTCTTATCAGCGCAGGACGAGAGTTATTATTAACCTGTGGCACTCTCAACTCCACATTCCAGATTCACTGTACCAGGCCTGAGTTCAACGGCACTGCAACAAAAGTGCTAAATTATCAGTCACGCAAAGCCTAAACCTCTCAATCGGCAAATGACTGCGGAGCTGTGAATGAGAGGTAGAGATCAGAGATTAAGATCGGACAGGGAACAAAAAGAGAGTATGTGAGAGGACAGATAGAACAAATATCAACATACACCGGGGGGGGGGGGTGAAGACTTTTGTGCTTTTTGGAAAAAGGTGACTAGATGACTGTCGCTGGCTGGTGCTGTCTTTGTAAACGTCCCTGATATTTTACTGCGTGTTCAGAACAACATATGAAGTGAAACAACACCTAATAATCTAGATGTCACATGATACATGCTTGCTAAAAAGAAGCATTATATCATTCATCACATACTGTATAGTGCGGATCTGCGGAATTCCAGAAACTCAATGAACAGAAGGTAATTGCCTTCTACTGTATATACAGTAGTGTTCAAAAGTTGGGCTTTTTTTTTTTTTTTATTCAGCAAGGATGTATTACATTGATCAAATTGACAGTGAACACCTTTACATTGTTACAAATGAATACTGTTGCATAGCATTTCTATTTAATTTAAATGCTGTTCTTCTGAAATTTCTATACATCATAGAAACCTGAAAAAAATTCTACTAGCTGTTTTCAACATAATAATAATAATAATAATAATAATAATAATAATACATGTTTTTTGAGCAGCAAATCAGAATATTAGAATGATTTCTGAAGGATCATGTGACTGGAGTGATGATGCTAAAAATTCAGCTTTGAAATCACAGGAATAAATTACATTTTAAAATATATTCAAATAGAAAACTGTTATTTTAAACAGTAAAATTTACTGTTTTTGCTGTACTTTGAATCAAATAAATGCAGGCTTGGTGAGCAAAAGAGACTTCTTTAAAAAGCATAAAAATCGTACTGTTCAAAAACTTTTGACAGGTAGTGTAAATACCGTTCTTTCTATTCATGTTATTTTTTATTTAATCTAGTTGCATCCATTTTTTTGTGTACTAGCTATCACTAACTGCTTACGCATGGGTGTGCACTGTTAAAATATAATGATATCAGGACAACTGTATCACCCTGACATTCAATAACTGATAAAAACAAACTAGTGTATGAATTCAGACAGCATGTAACAGGTTTGGAATTCATGAAAATGAATTTAAAAGTATGCTTATCATATAATAGGTGTAATCAAGTCAGTGTTTTTAGTGTTTTTATTTATATAAATGTATAGAAAAAAAAGAGTAGGTCATTGACCCTATACATTTATGGTCAAAATAAAACTGTATGTTTTTCAATTCATGAGATAAGATTGAAAATCGCTACGATATACTGACTGCTCAAGTAAGATCTCCATTTTTTTTTTCAATTACGAAATGTGGTCGCCTTTAGGAAAGGAGGGGGTTTTAATTGAGTTTGTGGAGGTGGCCCAGGCCATGCTGTCTATGTGAATCAATGAGCCAGTGAGAGTTAGTAGACTCTATTGATCTTGACAAAACAAACAAGACAGAGTGGCTTGAGTCAATGACCTTCTATGCTTGAATGCATTACAAAAGGCGTACACACATACGCATTTTATTATGCTATGAAAGCTTCAAATTAAAGAAAGAATCAAAGAATCTTCTGGAAGTAAATAACTGCCAGGTAATTAATTTAAACATAGTAACTAACATAAGTAACCCCATTCAACAATCACCAAATATAAGCTTAAATTTTCTGATAAATCAATATTATCACAAAGGGCAACAGTGGCATGATGTAGCATGTTTTAACTTAAGATGAGGGATGTTTTCACATCTAATTTCTCTGACCTGCAGCAGCTTTTGATTTTGTGTGTTGGACAAGTTATTCTGCCAGCTGGATGACTCACTATTGAGTAAGCCAGAAGAACAGACTGGCTCATCGAAAACTGCACAAAGAACAGACACATTACTAATAAACATCTGTTTTTTAGAGGGTGAAAGTCTAACAAAATGTGTCATATGTGATTCAGATATACGCATAACTATGTATCTGTTTGTCTAAATGTCCCACAAGTGCTCACGTCTGTATTTTCACACATTTGGTAAGCATGTAGACACATGAGTTTAAACAGCACGTGAAAGTCATAAGTCATGTTTCTAGTGTCATTTGCCTGGGGGTCGAAGCTCTCCATTCAAAGACCTTCAGCGCACAGTGAATTATGCTAGTAAAAAGAAGTGGTTGCAGCAACAGATGTCAGATATGGACAGCAGACTACTTCATAAATCACAAAGGGCATTTCTCTGTGTACAATGTAATGTAGGAAGTTTTTGAACTGGAGATGTTGGAATGCTTAAAAAAAGTCCACTTCTCTCTCACGTCCTGCTGTATGTCAATGTTTTAGTAGGCTGGGCATGCTTTTCTTTTCACTGTTGCAGAATAACATCATGATGACACATTAATTTAATACATCTAATCTGCCATCAGTGTTGGGGAAAGTTAGTTTTAAAAGTAATGCATTACAATATTGCGTTACTCCATAAAAAAGTAACTAATTGCGTTACTTTAATGGAAGGTAATGCATTGTGTTACTTTTTGCCACCTGACTGTACTTGTTTATTTATTTTTAATAACAAAAACCTGGCAGCAGTAAAGACCCTTTGCACCAAAGGTGAAACTAACAAGCCTCAGTCTGAAGGAAGTGCCTCTGTCTCTGCACCTTGCTCCCAATGCTCCAACACATGACAGGAAAGGTGTCAGTGAATAAATGAGAAAACAAAGTAACTTGCGTTACTTATTTGAAAAAGTAACTCCGACAATTTATTGTAAATTTAAAAGTAATGCGTTACTTTACTAGTTACTTGAAAAAAGTAATCTGATTAAGTAAATTGTAATGAGTTACCCCCAACACTGTCTGCCATATAACACACACACACACACACACACACATACACACAACACTATTTAAAATTTGGGATTGGTAAGATTTTCTAAAGATTTTTTTGTTCACCAAGACGGCATTTATTTGATAAAAACAAAAATAACAGAAAAAAAACAGTAATATTGTGAAATGTAATTTGTTCATGTGATGTTTATTCCAGTCTTCAATGTGTGTGTGTGTGTGTGTGCGCGCGTATCTATCTATCTATCTATCTATCTTGGTAAACAACAAAAATGCATTTATATATTATATATTTTAGTATTTCTGTTTTGAATCAGACACCATGCATTTCCAAACAATGATATGATTCATTTCAATCAGGTATGCTGTTAGAGGTTGTGATTGACAATGTCAGATTGATCTGATTTTTCTCTTTTCAGTCAGGCTATTTGTTGAATGAATCGGAGGTCACGCAAACAGAAACACAAACACGATGAACTCCCAGGGCAGCTTTGGCAGCAGTTTTATGTGTGAGTATTTCACTACACCAGCAGTGTTTCATTCCTATGTGTAGGCGATGTAGGATAGGACATGATGCAGCAGTAACAATAATATGGTTACATGTCTAAGCATGTTAATATTTTTGAGTGTCTTCAAAATGGTATATAAGGTGTTACATACATCTGGAGTGGCTTGTTACATCCTGTTGGGTGTTTAACATTGTTTGTGTGTTTATGTTGTAGTTCAGTCCATCAATGACGAACTGAGCGCATCTTTGGCCACAGCAGATGAGCTATCACGGGAATTCAGCTCTCTCCTGTCAGAAGCCACTCCTGTCGTGCAAACCACTACTTCAGAGGTACAGAATTAATTATTGTCTTTAAAAGAGACTTATTATGCCTCTTATTACAGTATGTAATATAAGTCTCAGGTGTCCCCAGAATGTGTCTGTGAAGTTTCAGCTCAGATCATTTATTATATCATTTTGAAAATTCCTATTTGATTGGAAGCAGAAACACGTTGTTTCTGTGCATGTCACTTTAAATGCAAATGAGCTGCTGCTCCCCGCCCCCTTTTCCAGAATAGGGCTGTGCCTTTACAGCTCGTTCCTTCGATACTCTGATAAAAAAACATCTGTCTGGTTTTGGTTATCATGTCTATTATGCTGAAATAATGCATTTTAAACCATATTAGTTTAAACTTCTGATACACGGTTTTCTGAGCACACACATCTGAAGCATACACACAGACATGGCATGTGAGTACTAAACTAAGTTCTCTTTCATGTCTTATTGTGCTTAAACAGTCAAATACACACGTTTATGTTAAAAACACACATGAGATACAAAAACAGTTGGTTTAGTTTGTAAAGGTAAACAGATGGGAAAGAAAGCACACGTTTATAGATATGTATGGCAGCAGAGTAATATACAGTAAATAAATAAATAAATCCACTGCTCTCTTGTCTCCTCTGAGGCTGGGACTCTTAATAGCTTTCTGTGCTCATTAGTGCAGCCAAAGACAGAACAGTTAGCATGCATTGCTTGAACATTTGCCATGGCGTTAGAACTGGTACACCATTGTTGCTTGCGAAAACACGCACCCAACATGCAGATTAAGGGGCGTTAATATTATAATAAGATCCCCTTTCTACGTCACGGGGGAACGAAATCTGAAATTCTTTCACAAGCTTGCAGAGAAAGGATTACCAATAAAATTTACTGGGTTGTTCTTTTTCAAGTTTTCTGGATTGGTAGATGCACCGAGGACACGATTATAGCACTTAAACACGGAAAAAGTCAGATTTTCATGATATGTCACCTTTAAATAATGTAAAACAATCCTCCAGAGTTTCTATCTACATTGCAGTTTTAGATAGTGCAGATGTGGTTATATTGTTTTAGTGTATTTGGACACTATCTTGTATGAATATTTTCCTTGGTATTTTTGTTGTAGAGTTCTGGCCCCAAACCCCAGAGCAGCAGCAGCAATGGCAGTTTGAACAGCGCAAACAAAAATGGAAATGGGAGCACCAGTACAAGCTTCTCCTTTTCCCAGAGCTCCATGAGCAGCCTGAGCTCAGACTCCACCAACATCAGGAAAGAATCCAACCTGGACCTTCCTCCTACTGTCACAATTCGATCTTCATCTCCTGCACCTCACCTAGACAGTATGAAATTTAAGCCTTCATCTCCTAGTCCTTTAAACCAGCAGCATTCCTCTTTTACAAACCGTAAAGACAGCTCGGGAATGACTTCCCCTAACATGTCTCCAAATACAATAAGACGAATGACACAGATGCCACTGAGGCCTCATGATCGAAGC
This sequence comes from Spinibarbus caldwelli, assembly GCA_039654775.1. NCBI lineage: Eukaryota > Metazoa > Chordata > Actinopteri > Cypriniformes > Cyprinidae > Spinibarbus > Spinibarbus caldwelli. The sequence continues at coordinate 16,963,987 of CM077239.1, read as the reverse complement.
ACAAGAGGATCGTTGAGCTATGGGGAGCTATCTAGCCCTACCTATGAAAACAAAACATCTCGCACATTGCTGCAGCCCTCGGCGAGCCCCTTGTCTTCGATTCCCAGGTCTCCGAGGTTGGATCGAGCACCTTCTCCTCAGCCTTTTAATCAATCAGCAGCCAGTACATTACCACGCAACTTCCAGCCATTCAGACCCTTAGGTAATTGGGATTTTGTGTATTCAAATGCATAAAAATATACGCTCTGAAAATGAAGGTTCTTTATTGGTATCTACGGTTCCATTTAAAATCTATAAAACCTTTCCATTGCATAAAACATTCTTTATAGTGGAAAAAGGTTCCCTAGATTATTAAAATGTTCTTCACATTTAGAAAAAATACATCTTTTAAGAACTGTTTGCCGAAGAGTTCTTTGGGGAACCCAAAATGGTTCTTCTATGGCATTAAAAAAAAAACGTCTTGGAAGCTTTATTTTTTATGAGTGTACAGTTGGATCCAAAGGTCTTTGGTTGGTAGTAAAGTTGTCTGTTTGCTTTTTTTTTTTTTTCTTAATTAATACAAGATAGAGCCTCTCGGTTTTGTTAATTGTTTGTTTCCTCATCGCTTCTTCCATGTTCTTTCAGAAGAAGGAATGCAGAGGCAGAAGAACCTCTCCAAGTGGAATGAGACCGACCTGGATGCATCATACGAAAGAAAGCCTCACCACACCTATGACAGTGAGTTGCGCAATTTTCATGCTTATTTGGAAGCAGCGTTAAACAAAAACATTTAAACTCATTTTTGATTGCATAAAATTGCATTACTCATTACTAAACCTGGAGGCAACCATTAAAGAAATTATTAAAAGGCCAGTTTCTGTTCATTCAAATATTTTAATTGAAATTGAGTGCCTATTTTATATTGATATCAGAATAATAAAATTGATAAAGTAAACAAATTTATTAAACTAAACTTCAGTAAATCAGACTTGTCTTTGACTGCTACATGACAGTAAATATTAAAAAAGTAAAAGGTAAAAAAAAATGCTGAAACATTTTGAAATAGATAATGCAAAGAAAATCTAAATAAACATAAAAAATGATAAATTCTCTACAAACTATTCCTCAGTCACTTAGTATTGCTTCTTTTTAACAAACTAATTTTAGAATATATAATACACAAATAATATACTAAAAGTTAACAAACATGAATTCTTTTTCTCCAGAGTGCTCTACACAATCTTTAAAAAAACTTTTTAAACTTTTTATACTTTTTACTTATTCATACCCTCCATTATTAACCATTTTAACCATGTGTCATTATTAACCATTTATCACCATGTCTTGTGCTTGCAATGTGAAGACAATGAGTTTGTTACAAAGAGGTAATGGAGGGTTGACTATAAGCACAAACCATCATCTGTATTCTAGTCACTCTCTCAGTGTTAATTCTTTAATTATATGATATCCTCTTTTTTTGTAGAGCATGAATGGATCAGACCATCTGTACCCAACAGCAACTGGAAAGAGTCAAACCTGGATGCACCTCCTTCCGCTAAGAAGGTATGCAATCCTTGTGCTGTGCGTGAACATGTTTGTAGGTGCATGTGCAATGTGTCTTAATTTTAATCAGGGCATTACTACAGTAAAATTTCATTGTTGAATTAACTGAACAAATAAAATCAGGGATCCGAGCCAAAGATGTTCAAGGACAAATCTGTTGACATTTTTTTGTTTCTCTCTAACACGTCTCTTCATTTGCCTTTTTTCCTGTTAGTTCCTTTATAGTGTTGTGATTGTTGTTATAGCATTTATTTGTTGCCAGCTGGTTAACCACTCTGACTTGTTGAACCAATAGGAAGAAAAAAAACATGTTTGTGTGTAATTATGTTTTAGGACTTTCCAGGTAATAGAAACAAGTGTAGACAATTCCCATATGAAACAGCTGCTGTCACATTTTTTTACAAGCCTGTTTCTTACCGTCTTGCACTCTTCTATTGAAGCTTATTTCTGCCATTGGAATATAAAAAAGCTAATTGCGATCTCACAATTCTGAGTTTATAACACAAAATGTTTACTTTTTTTTCGCAGTTTTGCTAAAAAAAAAGTCAGAAGTGTGAGCTGTAAAGTTGCAATTATATTTTTGTTAAATACTGTGGGGGGAGATGTCAAAATTCAAAGATATAAACTTGAATTCTGAGGAAAAAAGTCAGATCACAGTTACCAGATTTATTTTTTATTCTGTGGCAGAAATAATCTTCCAAATGCTCTTTTGTGCGATCACAAAAAAAAACAAAAAAAAACTCATTCTTCAGTCTTAATTGACTGAAAGTATGCATCATGTTCTCTAATTCTCATGGCTTCTTTCTCGGTCTCTTTCATCAGGATACTTTGCCCCGTTCGCTCCCATCATCTCACAGCTCGCTTCCGAGGAACACTCGTATCTCAGTGCCCCCTGAACTAGCCTCAAGCACCACCTCACCTTACGGCCCTCAGCCAGTCATTTCCCGTATCTCCATTCCACCTGCAAGCTCTGGAGTCCGTAAGCAGAGGCCGATCCCACTTTCCGTCATCATGAGGCTCCAAAACCCCTACTTTGTTGCCAGCAGATACGCCCCTGGTCAATTGGGAGAGCCCCAGCAAGAAATCTTTCACCAGTATCTTCCCCTGCCCCGAGAGTACCTGCAGCAAAATCAGACACCTCAACCTCAGCAACCTCTAAGACAACCTCCCTACTATAGAGAAGGTACCTTCAACCAGAAGCCATGAGTGGGTCGACAGGCACTCGTATACGAGACTTGACACACATTTTTTGGTCTGCATCTATTAATGTATTCAAAAATACATTAAAAATGCAGTTCATACATTCGGTGACTTGAAACAACATGTCATGAGAATGATTTTAATTTCTGAAATAAAATTAATTTTGTTTTTTTTTGAGGGGACATACAGTAAAATCAATTTAAAAACTTTGGCATAGTCTTGTATTATTATTTCTTTTTACACTGATTATTAACATTTACATATTTATTTATCAAATCAAAATCATGTGGAAAAAATGCAGAAAAAATAAAAATAAAACAGGAAATGATATCATAGAGTGGATCACTGCAGACCCTCATGGCTGTGTCAAGGTCAGTAAATCTATTACAATATCAGATAATTTGACCATTATATGATGAAGGCAAGTTTAGTTTTAAAATGTCATGTTGTGCAACTCCCCAAAAACTTAATATTTGTAAATGAATCATTTGTTTTTAAAACCATTTTTAAAACCATTAATACAAAGATTACATTTCAAAGAACTTGGCACATGCAGCTACATTTTTTAAATAATCTTATTTTTTTTTATTATGGACACTTAGTTGTCTTTGACCCATGTGTGTGTGTGTGTGTATGTGTATGGGTCAAAGACAAATAGATTAGAGTGTCCATACTTATTTATTTATTTATTTTTAACTGCAGTTTGCAATTTAAAATGATGTTTTTTTTTTGGTTTGTTTCTTATTAGCAGTGCTCAACCCTGGAGATATTGATGCTGAGCTTGAGAGACAGGACAAAATAGAAGGCCCTTTGTCGACTGACCAACGCATGAAACCAGAAGAGGGTAAAGTGGAGGATACAGAGATGCCTCCTCGTCCTCTCAGCCCCACACGTCTACAGCCCGTTGTGGCCCCACAGGCGGAGTTGGACACTGACCTGGACGAAGTGATGCGTATCCGTGCTGAGTTCCCCAGGGCCCTGAAGAAACGAGGCTCAGTCGAAATTCCTCAGACCCTGTACAACCTGCCCATATCTCAGCCCAACCATTACAAGCAAATGATCAATAAACTGTTTCGCAGGAAGACCATCCGTATCAAGGAAGCTGCTGAAAGTAGCAGCTCTTCAGATGGGGAAGACAGTTCCAAATCTGCTGTAGCTATAGATCCGGTACCAATCACAGAGATACAGGTCTCTTCTGAACAGAAAGTGAGGGGCAGACAGATTACATATTGCTCAGATACAGTACAGCGACAGTTAAGAGGATATTTGATTTTAATCTGCTTTTCAATCTTTTCTTCTCTTTCAGGGTTTTCACTCTATCTTGCGGAGGGGCAACAAAGCCAATAAATCCTCCAGCCGTAGGGCTCACCTAAGCCCACTGGTGCTGATGTTGGATGGGTCCTTAGTAGGAGAGTTAGAAACTGTACAGAGGGCTGCGCAGGAGGTATTTGCCACCTTTGGTACCTTGCGCAATGGTTGCTTAGAGCACTGTATCAGCACTGAATAGGGTTACTTTCTGTCTGGGGAAAAAGCACACAAAAATATCCACTAAAAAAAACAGATAACACACAACCGAATAGAGCAGAACACAAGGTAGGGGTGTGTCAGTATATATCATTATTGACGATAACCATTATATATTAAAAAAAAAAAATTGTCATAATATTACACATACAATAATATTTTAAATAATCAAGCCCCAGTAACTGTTTGACATACTAATATGGTACTGTCACAAAACAGAAAAATTAAAATTAATTTGAATGATGGTAAATATTGGTAGATATCACAATAATATTGTTATTGTGAATTCTCTTGACCATGATAATTGTGTAATAAAAATCTGATATTATGACAGACCTAGGGCCAGATTTACTAACAGCTTGCGCCAGCACAAACCGTCTTTTAGCATTAAAATAGTACTGTCAGGATTTACTAAAGACAAGAATTAGCTCTGAAAAGGCGCGGACACAATAATTTTTGCGCCTGACCTTATTGAATATGCATTTGTAGGAGTTTCCCTTTCAGACACAAAATTTATGGAAGGACACCACAACGTGATTTACTAACGTTTGCACTTGTCAAATTACTGGTATTTGCGCCATTATTTAACGCACAAAAAAAGCATGTCTTAAAGCAGGCGGTAATTTGTGCTGCTCTTGGTAGATTGCGGTGGTCATTATGGAAATGATTTGGCTGCGTCTGTCTTCTTTAATGTCCACATTGTCAGTAAATCACACACAGAATTTTCCCCTCCCGATGGCGCTTTTATGGAATTGCGCTCTAACGCTAATTTGCCAATAAGTAAATCTGGCCCTTAGTCTTAATCAGTTTTGTTTTTACATTTGAATTAAATTTTTTTTTAAGATTTATATTTGATATTCCACAAATATCAAATTTATAATAAATATGAAAATATGTAACAATTTTGCATATATAAAAATACTTTAAAATACTTACAGATGCATTAACATTTATATTGAAAACCAAAATAGAAAAAAAAAAAAAAACTGACATTTTCTAAGCTTTCTAAGACTTTCACATAGTTAAAATGCAAAATGCATCCTACTTGTAAACGTTTTACAATGTTATGTAATTCATCAGTTCATAATTTAAAGAGTGCACTTGTGTGTCCCTGTATAGGTGAGTGACCCAAGCCAGGCTAATGATGAAGGCATTACAGCCCTTCACAATGCCATCTGTGGTGGACACTTCCCAGTGGTGGAGTTCCTTGTGCGAATAGGGGCTAATGTTAGCGCTCCAGACAGCCACGGCTGGTGAGATGATCAATTTAACAAGTGTATATATACATTCTTATGCGTTTGCCTGTGTATGTACAGCACATATTTACTTTCGCCTCACTGCAAGGACGCCCTTGCACTGTGCTGCATCCTGTAATGACCGGCAAATGTGTGAGTTTCTGGTGCGGAACGGAGCAGCTGTGATGGCCGTGACAGACAGCGATGGGGCCACAGCAGTGCAGAAGTGTGACCCCTACGCCCCGGGCTTCGAGGAGTGTGAGAGCTTCCTGAGAGGTGAGGGTGATGTCATGAGAATAACGAAAACAGACTTTACTTGTGTACACAGATAAACCACATGGCGCAACACAAGTTTTTACAGGCGAACACCTACATGTGCGTTAACTCCCAGGGTTATGTTTAGCATGTCACAATGAGCTGTACATTCCTGAGTTAAAAGTATCATCGTCTCATATGGGCTGGAAACAACGGTCAGTACTAGTCTGCTAATTCATTAACCATTGGGTGGAGATGACATGTAATACACCCTTATTAATTCACAAACAATGAGTAATTTGAGCACAGTGGTGTATGTGGTAGTTTGATTTCCTTTAGCCACCATTAAGCGTGTGTTTTTGTTTAGGTGTGGAGGAAGCGATGGGTGTAGAGAACAGTGGGGTGGTGTACGCTCTGTGGGGATATCCTGCCCAGGCTCCAGACGAACTGAGCTTCAAAGAAGGAGACATGGTGACCATCCTGCAGAAGCCTGAAGGGGTGGACTGGTGGTGGGCTTCACTGTGTGGCAGAGAGGGCTTCGTGCCAATCAACTACTTTGGGGTAAGAAGAGCTCATTTACAAGAAATATAATGGTCAGCTAGAGGTCAAGAGGTCAACATTCCAACAGAGTGCCTTGGCAAACTTCAAACGGGGGACGAGATGACATAAAATTATTAAATTAATTATTAAATATACAGGTGCAACTCAAAAAATTAGAATATCGTGAAAAAGTTCATTATTTTTTGCACCTTATTTCAAAAAGTGAAACTTTCATATATTCTAGATTCATTACATGTAAAGTAAAACATTTCAAAAGTGTTTTTGTTTAATTTTGATGATTAGAGCTTACAGCTCATAAAAGTTAAAAATCCAGTATCTCAAAATATTAGAATATTCCCTAAGCTCTATCAAAAAAAGGATCTGCAAAACAGAAAAGTTCAAGTTTTTAAAGTATGTTAATTTATGCACTCAATACTTGGCAAATTACAGCAAATGACTTGCTCCTAACACAAACTCCAGCATCAGTGAGGTGTGGCATGGAAGCGATCAGCCTGTGGCTCTGCTAAGGCACTATTGAGCCTTCAGCTCGTCTGTATTGTTGGATCCACTGTTTTTCATCTTTCTCTTGAAAATATCCCATAGATTCCATATGGGGTTCAGGTCAGACATGTTGGCTGGCCAATCAAACACAGTAATATCATGGTCAGCAAACCACTTGGAAGTGGTTTTGGCACTGTGGGCAGGTGCTAAAATCCTGCTGGAAAAGGAAATCAGCATCTCCATAAAGCTTGTCAGCAGATGGAAGCATAAAGTGCTCCAAAAATCTCCTGATGAATGGCTGCATTGACTTTGGACTTGATAAAACACAATAGATCAACACCAGCAGATGTCACGGCACCCCAAATCATCACTGACTTCGGAAACTTCACACTGGACTTCAAGCAGCTTGGATTCTGTGTCTCTCCAGTCTACCTCCAGACTCTGGGACCATGATTTCAACATAAAATGCAAAATTTACTTTTATCTGAAAAGAGGACTTTGGACCACTGAGCAACAGTTCAGTTCTTTTTCTCCTTAGCCCAGGTAAGATGCTTCTGACATTGTTTCTGTTTCAGAAGTGGCTTGGTAGCCCTTTTCCTGAAGACGTCTGAGTGTGTTGACTCTTGATGCACTGACTCCAGCTTCAGTCCACTCCTTGTGAAGCTCTCCCAAGTGTTTGAATCGGCTTTGCTGGACAGTATTCTCAAGTTTGCGGTCATCCCTGTTGCTTGTGTACCTTTTCCTACCCAATTTCTTCCTTCCAGTCAACTTTGCATTTAAAATGATTTGATACAGCACTCTGTGAACAGCAACCCCTTTCAGTAATGATCTTTTTTGACTTACCCTCTTTATGGAGGGTGTCAATGATTGTCTTCCGGACCATTGACAAGTCAGCAGTCTTCCCCATTATTGTGGTTTCAAAGAACAAGAGATACCCGGAATTTATACTGTAGGGATGGTCATTTAATGAAACTCAAATGTAAATATTCTAATATTTTGAGATACTGGATTTTTTACTTTTATGAGCTGTAAGCTCTAATCATCAAAATTAAACCAAAAAACTTTTGAAATGTTTTACTTTACATGTAATGAATCTAGAATATATGAAAGTTTCACTTTTTTGAAATAAGGTACAAAAAATAATGAACTTTTTCCACGATATTCTAATTTTTTGAGCTGCACCTGTACAGTGGAGATCAAAATTAGAGAACATCCTATCAATTTTTAAATTTTAAGGTCACTGCTTAGTCCCATTTTAAGTTTTCCTAACAGGAGTAGAAAGGCAGTTTTTTAAGCATATTTCATACATTAATTGTATTCTGAAGCACAGTATAAAAGACTTAAATGAGATATTAGAGAACACTTACAGATACCTCTCAGTTATTGGTGTTAATCTGGCACCTGGTGCTAATTTCCTTAATTATATGACAAACCCTATTTAACTGGCAGCATTCCTCCAATTTTCACCAGCCGGGTTTCCAAAGTTGCAAATTACAAATTCACATCCAAAGTTGCGAATTTAACTTGTGCACAAAATTAGAATGTCGCATAAAACATTTGCGAATAAGCACCGTTTCCATCCGACGAGTCAAAGAGAACAAAATCATCACTTCCTGATAAACTGGCACTAAATAACCCTAAAAAAACGGGAGAAGTCAATGAATTTAATAATTTTCATATATAATAAATGACTTGTGCCTTAGAGCGAGCAGACGAAACACAATGAATGCAGTCATTGCTTTTGGAGGTGGATGCCTGCTGTTCGGGAATGCAGTCGTGTAACAGTTCTGGGAGGCAATAATACAGAAATACAGGTTATGGCGTCCCATTGTGCAAAGTCACGTGACTTTTTTTGATGTGCATGGAGGAATTTATTTGGCAAATGCTTTTCCATCTCTCATTATTCACATTAACCCTTTTTCGCACAAAACAAAAACCACCTCAAGCGAACATAAAAACTTTGTTTAAACATAAAAAAAAAAATTCCGAAATTTGGTGTTTCCATCACTAGTTTCTGATGCGATACTTCAAAATGCGCTTTAAAACAGGGTGATGGAAACATAGTAACTGAGATTGCAAGATGGCAGACCGCTCTAAGGTGACTGAAACCCTGAGATTAGAGGTTGTCCAGATGGGGTACAACCCTTGGGGTACAACCCAACCCTTTCAGCCATTCAAAATCTGCGATTTCTTGAATATTGCAGGTTTACAATGACACTAATTCATTCAAGTCCCCCTAACAGACTGGCTGTCCATGTAAGACAAATACATGAGAAGACAGGATAATGCAGAGACTCTCAATGGGGAACTGGTCCAACACTGCAGCTGGAATTGCTTGCCAGTTCAGTGCTGAACTGGGTAAAGATCTGTCTCGGCACGTTTAAGAGGAGTCGGACTGAAAACACACTCTGCAGTGACCAAGCCTCTCATCAGCAGAAAGAATCAAAAGGCTAAGCTCACCTTTGCTGAGGAACATGTTGTGTGGAGAGAGGAGAACTGGTGCAAAGTTGGACCACAGCTGTAACCCTCCAAAATTTTAGTTGTAGTCTTCTTTTATGCTACAGTTGTTACTGTTCTCTAATTTTGATCTAATTTTGTTTTTTCCACAACATAAAGGTTTTTGTTGAAATGCCTTGAATAGGTTGTCAAACATGTTAGTAGAACAGTGGTATACCTACAGCTAATATTCCTTCGAATTTTGAGCAATGAAGATTAACAATATTTCCGAAAAAATCAAGTATTTATAGATTGTTCTCTAATTTTAATCTCCACTGTATTTATTAACTTAATTGACATTCTAAAAACACATAAAATCAAGAGTGATTGAAATCGTATTTGGTTTTTTCCCTAGCTGTTTTTTCAGCTGGGTTTTCAATAAAGTTTTAATTAAAGAAAATACAGAATCAGAATCTCAGACCTTCTGGATCACAAAGTGAATTGTGGTTAAATAATTTTCTGTAATAAATCCCACAGATCCTAGTGATAAAAAGGTTTAAAATTCCAGAATTGTTATCATGATTACAGCAGTAATATTTTAGCCGATACGAAGGGCCTTTGGATAATTGTTGAAAAATGGGGGGGCTTTTAAGTAAAAAAAAAAAAGGTTGAGAACCACTGGTCTAGAGGTGTGTACACACTTACCGTTGTTCTGCAAAATTTAGCAGGCAACAGAATAACTTAATTGGAAATCTGCACGATTGTGAGTTTCACATGAGCGTGAAAACATTTCCTATGCAGATTTCACTCATGTTCAAATTTGTCACCTAAATACTCTGCATTGAATTCAAAATACAAAAAACGTGCTGGTGTCTTCCAATGCAATGTTTAAAATGCTGTTCGACTAGTCAAGTGTTGCAACCCTTTGTCTTTCATACATTCCCTTAATTTTTACTTCGTTAATACAAGGTCATTCATGTCCTAATATTCATACTATTACAAGCATGCAGTGGACAGTGAGGTTTGGCAGGTCTTCAATTAACCTCATTCTTCTTGTTTTCTCTCATGCAGCTTTTTCCGAAAGTGCGGCCAAAATCACTCTGCTGAACGCATCCATGAACATACAAGACAATAGTGATCATCTGAATCATGCTGGCCAAGTCTGAATGCAGGTTTCACATGTGTGTTTGAATATGTGAGTTTTTTTCTCTTCATCCTTCCCTTTAAATTGTGTTTAATGGATAGCTATGATGGGATTTTAAACATGCACACTGTACAACTTTTCTCCATTAGACGAAAAAAAAAAAGTCGCTTCACTGGGAATAGTGGATATGTATGTTTATATAGACTTAGCCAATGGGAAAACCGTCATTAAAAACAGTTTTAGCTTGTAAAGTTAAGCACTCTACCTATTTTATTTGAGAATAGGGATTCAGTTTCATCGTATTAGCAAACTGAACTGGATTTGATACATAAATGCATAGATTTCTCATAATTTGTTTGTTCAGAAAGGTTCATTCTTTGTCTTGACTAATGTTTTTCAGCACTGAGCAGGAAGGAAATTCGTCAGTCTATCAGTATTGCTTTTGTTTATGCATACTTTGCATGTTAGTGTATCAGTTGTTAATCAGTAATGTTGCATAGATACAAAAATGTTTTTAGAGATGTATTTGAATAACTGGTGTCCTAACTTCGGATTATTTACAGTATTCCACACCAAAATGTTAGCCTTTTTATGTAACTCTTAAATTAGTTTTTCCTGTCTCTGTTTTCACAGTGATCTTTATGTAGTATGAAATATGAGCGAAAGTTCTCTTCTCAAAACAATGTACTCTCCATGTGGGCTGTGTATTATATTTGCTTTGATGTGAGGAAAGTTTGTTTTAGAGGTGTGTGTGTGAGGAGTGTTTCTTTTATTTGCCTTGTTGAATCCACTGACTGTGACTGTTAAGAAGATAATGACAAATTGTTACTCTCTTGCACAAAAGGAAAATAAATAAACACTAATTGTAGATTTGCAGTTTGTTTGATTCTTTACAGGACATGCATAATTGTTAATAAAGCTCACAGGATTATGTGTTTATTGTATCTGTGTGCAAAGATTTTTGTGCATCAAAGCCACCAGCAGAGGGCACAGCTAAGTCAGTTTTGAAATCACTATAAATACATTTTTACCCATGACCTCTGGAGGTCACTCTAGCACAGTGGTTTTCAAACTTGTTCCTGGGGACCCACAGCTCTGCACATTTTGCATGTCTCCCTAATTTTACACACCTGATTCAGATCATCAGCTCATTCGGAAAGAGCTCCATGAACTCAAATGAGTGTGTCAGATAAGGGAGACATGCAAAATGTGCAGAGCAGTGGGTCCCGAGGAACAGGATTGAAAATCACTGCTCTAGCAGCATTTTTATTTGTTCACGGAATTCTTTGGTAGCGAGGACTGCAAATGAAATATGAGCTTAATTTTCTTCACTCTCTTGGTCAGGTATAAGTCCATTATTGTTTTCTGTATTTTGATTAATGAGTGAGACGGGGAATATATGATATATGATATGAAGCATATTTGATTAATCAGTTATCTAGCATTATTATATTTACTCTAGTTTAATTACGGCAAAACAAGCTAGTAATTAATCTTGTTAATTAAGTTCCAAAGAATTCTTTTGATCAGCCTACTATCAGATAGGCTCTTTCATTCCACCACACTCAAAAGATGTATGCTTGCATTAATTAATGAACGAATTTCAAACACCCATATGCAAATATAATTCTCGGCATAGCCTAACGTAATTAAAGCCACCACCTACACTGCAAGAGCTGGTGTGTCAAACAAAGCATTTCATTTTCTGTTTGCTTGTAATATCTTTATGCTTGTGGTAAGATAAGCCTCGAGGGGCTTTATTCTCCTGAATACAGTGTTCTGAGAGCCATGGACTAAGTAAACATCACTGTACACTATTCACAGCTGGGTATTCGTGTATGGAGCGAAAGTATCTGTACTTGTATAACCAGGGCCGCTGCTGGCCAAATGGGTGCCCTAAGCAGAATTGTATTGTTGTATAGCATTCAGAAATAACACAAAAAAAAAAAAAAAAATTGAGCAGTTTTACTACGATAAAACCATGGTTAATTTTTGTAAGGGTTGTGATGTCCACATGTTTTGAAGATAGAGGCTGTAGCATATCTATCAAAAGTGGCCACAAAGATTAAGTGGATATTTGAATTAGCCTAAATGTATGGTCAATATTAAAGGACTTGATCGTCCTTTTACAGACATTTGTAACAATATGTAATGTAAATATCTAAATTGTTTATTTTGTATTAGGCCACATTATGTATTTTAAGTGTTTTTCAATGAAACCATGTAATTATTAATTAACCAAACATTATTGACTCATTGTTTTCATATAATGCATTTTAAGTCATTTTAAAGGCTGTTGTTGGCTTAGGTTTGTTTTTATAACCACAAACAAAAATTATCTTAATACTTCTTTGTAAACTATTATTTGAAGTACCAAGACTATGGTTAATTTGTGGTTACCATCCATGGGTACAAGAACCATGATTTTTGGTTTTATTCGTAGTAAAACCAAGGCTAGTTTTCGTAAGGGAAAATGGAAAGTCAGAGAGAATATTATATGTGTTGTTGGTGGTTAATTATTACCGACATTAAAACACTGTATTAATGTCAACAGCCAAAAAAGTTTCACAGGATTAAATGAATGTAGGCTACCTAAAAGTGATGCACGGGCTTCATCTTTTTTTCTTTTTCTTTTCTCGGCGCCGGATTGCTGATGTCTTTCACGGGCATAGCTCTCCATCAATTATGATCATTTGCTTTCAGCCGCAAACTTGATTTTTTTTTTTTTTTCTCAGTAGAACAGTGAAGATTTTTTAGTTGAAAACATGTTCCTTGTTAATTCATAAAATCCAAGTCAATGCCTGCCATCACTTAGAGAGTCAAAAAAAGCACATCACGCAACATGAAATTAATACCCATGGCCCCTGACGATATATTAACGTCTTATGAAGCAAAGTGATCGATCTGTGCAAGAAACTTAACATCATTTACAACATTATCTTGTATGGCCAGTGTTCACTACCTGTCTAGGGATGTGTATTTATGCTAAAATGTACTAAAAAGTGTTTGTTTGTTTTTTTTACATCTTCTATTGTGTGTATTTATTAAGTTGGCTCGTGCATTTTATGTTTCGTGTTTCGGAAATGTGATGTCATTTACTTTAAGGGATCATAGTGAGCATCAATGCTCTCTGGTTTTTGCAGTGCACTGTGGGATAATTCATAGAGCGAAAGTTCCAGTGCACTGGAAGGATTTTGTGATTGAGACAGCCGTTAAAATAGGCTCCATGATCAGTGCCCTGACTACAGAACTATGGAGCTGATTGAGACACACCCTAAAATAACAGCAAATTTTCATTTTTGGGTGAACTATCACTTTAGTGGAAGCTTTGCACAAATTTATTATGCGGCTCTCTGGAATACTTGATTCTGATCGGTCAAAGGCAGCATTCTGTGATCAAACATTCTTAATATTCATTATCACTTATGGCAACACTGACCGCTCACCAGAGTAAAGGCCCATTCACACCAAGAACGATAACTATAAAGACATCACACCAATAGATGATAACACTCTCTTTATTATAAGCATGTGCTGCAGTTTTGTCATCTGTCGCAAAGCTCTTTAAAGTTGAGTGGATTCAGGTTGGCTGTAAATGTTTTTATTATTCATAAGCTGAAAAAAAATCATTCTGAAATTGATTCTAATGATATTGTTCCTTTGTGTTGTCATAATTATAGTTGTGGTGTGAACATCCCTATTTTCCTAAAAATTAAAATGATTTTTATAATTTTATATTCATTGTTATATTTATCCTTGGACATTTGTCCTTGGTGTGAACATGCTTTAACTTTCACCCAGTGGATATGCTCCTGTTTCATGCTAATCTGTGGAACCCCTAAGGGCACATGGTGATGGAAAAAATATGAGATGGGAGGAAAAATTATATCACAAAAGCATTGAAATGCAGTTTTTCTTCCCATCTCACATTATTTCCATCACCAGTTTTGTGTTCACAAGTTTCTTGGTGGAACATTTTGTGCACACAAAAGCTCTGAAATATAAATTTTTGAATGTATTTAATTAAAATACAAGTAATTTGTGGCTTTAAAATACAAAAATATGGAGGAAAACATTGTTCACAATACTCCCACTGGACCCAACAGGATGTGTCATGTGGTTTAGTTGCATCTAGTGAAAAACCGTGATATTTGGTAGTCCATTTCAGCTTGCTGATTAAATGTCTTGAGAATAAAATGACATATTTAAACACATAGAATACAATTTCGCAAAGTATTGTTACAAATAGCATCAGATTTTTACATCTGATTTCATTTTCTGTCAAGCAACATACAAATTACTCAAAATTGTTACGGGACAAACAAGACGTGAGACATACGGATCCATGTGCAGCGTTTTATTCAAAGGCATGGACATAAAAAGGCAAAGTTCAGTAAACAGCAAACAGACGTGATTGAGGCAAGACAAAGAATATTCCTGGGACAGGCGTGGGTCTTCGATCGGCGAACAGTATCCAACAGGGCAAGGCAAAGAGAGATAATCCAGAACGCCAATAATCCAGGCAGGGGAAAACACAATCCAAAAACAGGCAAGGTAAGACTATGAAAACTAGGATAGGCTCCGTAAAGTAACTATCAGCAGTGGTAGCGATATGTGCTTACAATACTCGGCAGAGACAGAGGAAGTCCATGGCTTAAGTAATGCGTGTGATTAGAATCAGTTGTGTGATCAGTGCAATTGGCAGTGTGTGCGTCGTCAGAGCAATGGGTAATGGGAATTGTAGCGCATGGACAGGAGTCGTGACATAGCCCCCCCACGTGGCAGTAGAGTGCTCAGGGACCGAGGCAGAGCCGGTAAGCCAGGGCAGATCCGACAGAACAGGAGTCCACCTGGACAGAGGCGACGGGACTGGAGCCCACCAGGGCGGAGCAGACGGGACTGGAGCCCACCAGGGCGGAGCAGACGATTTCCACGGTGGCGCAGAAGACCACCAGACCTGAGCAGAAGACCACCACGGCGGAGCAGAAGACAACCATGACATATCAGGCGAATCAAGGACCCCTGGCAGTAACTGGGACCTAGGAAAAAATGAGACCCAAGAGACAGGCAGAGCATTCACAGTGTCAAGGATCGAAGCAGGGGACACAAAAGGCTCCTCAATGCAGGGTGCGAACTACGGGGGAGCTAGGGGGAGCTCGGCTCCCCTTAATAAGACATGGGCTCCCCTGAAAACGTGATTTGTGAAATTTTGGGGGGTCTCAAAAAATATTGACAATGTGTTATTTTGACGTGCAATTTCAGTTTTGTGTAATGTGATCATCATGTGTAAAATTGCAAAAATAATTCATTCATGCATGACGGAGATTTAAACCTAATTCGCTTCAATAAAGATAACTATACTTGCTATTCTTGTCATGAACATCAAGGTGTGGGGGCGCTGCAGTGCAAATTCCACTCATCTTTAGTACGTTAACTCAAAAGATTCGTAGAAAAAGTATAAACATTGGAGGCCATTGATCTGTGCGCGGAGTCCTTGAAATCCATTCAGGGCTCTGTGGTCGATTCTGTGTTAAGGTAAGGCATGTTATTCGCAATTATGTGTTGTAGCTGGGTTGTTATAGGTCTGCGTGACTCTCGATGTCTTAGGCCTAATTGAACGGAGGAATTATGGTATTCTTCTGTAGCCTGACGAGTAACTTTAACCGTTGTTCATGTGAACTCAAAGACAGCCTGATGCTTTGTTTATAGACTATTTGTGGATGGCTGTTTGTTGTTTCACCAAGTATAATAGGGTAAATCCTGTATAGTGATTTATCCTATATAGTGCAAGCAAGTAGTGCATACACTTGTATCTGTTATGTATCTTTCTGTTAGCTGTTATGCAGCCACCCCCCAGCCCCCCCCCAAGACAGTACATTAGTTGTTTCTTTGGCACTGACAGGGGTGACGGGACAGACATGGAGTGCATAGGTAGTTTCGGGGCTCATGACAGGCAGGTTTAAGGGTTCACAGGCAGGTTTTTGGGTTGTGACAGACAGGGCAACAAACTTGGTATTGGCTTCATTGAGAGTGGTTGGACAGACAGACAGTTCAATATTAGACTCATGGACTGGAACAGGACATACAGATAATTCAGAATTAAACATACTTGAGAGTAGGGATGTAACGATTACCGGTTTGACGATAAATCATGATAAAATTCACCACGGTTAGTATTACCGTTTCATTTTTAAATTATCATTAAAACCGTATTCGATTACCGCGATTTGAACATCTCGATAAATAAATACTGTCCAGCATAAAGCACAGTTTTCAGTAACAGTCTCACGTGCGCACAGCAGCAGAGTAACTTAGCAGAGTAAGTTTGAGTGAGACACGTTTTAAGTGCGCGCACTCTCACTGGGCGAGAGCAGCGTGTGTCCGTTTTTGTGCGAGCGGAGAGATTCGCGCTCGCGCATTATATTAATGTGCTTTCGCTCTACAATAATGCGCTCTCGACATTTGTCATTAAAATAACGCCTTAAACTTTCGTTTTGAGTGAAAACACGGCGGAAAAGCTGGGAGGTTTTAAAAGAGTGCTGAGGGAATTATACAAATGAATATATGAATGAATTATATGAATGTACCTCTAAAGGTTAGCTGAATACAGCTGTTTCCCGTAAACTCCGTGGACAAAGCAGTATTCTGATTAAGAACACTTCCTTTAGGTATTACATGGAGTGAAGATGAAAACAAAAATGCCATTGAATCGTTTCTGAAAACAGTATAAAGCGCCACCTGCTGTCTTAGAGTGGATTTACAGAGACTTATATTTACATTCAGCCTGTGTGCAGTGTCTGTCTGGCCAAAAATGGACCGAATTTGCATGCCCTGCTGTAAATTTTGACCAGTTGATGAAAAACAAG
This sequence comes from Spinibarbus caldwelli, assembly GCA_039654775.1. NCBI lineage: Eukaryota > Metazoa > Chordata > Actinopteri > Cypriniformes > Cyprinidae > Spinibarbus > Spinibarbus caldwelli. The sequence continues at coordinate 16,946,744 of CM077239.1, read as the reverse complement.
CTTATGTGGATTCTACACGTTTAAACAGTTCAGATTTATTTATGGAGCAGATAAAATACATATAACCATTTATTAACCAATTATTTCGACTTTTCTTTATTTAAAGGCTGAAATGTGAGGTTTACCTTTATATGAAACTTTTTCAAAGCTTTATTTGAACATTTACATTAGATATTTAAACATGCTATTAAACTGTTTTCAGTCAAGTTGTCATTTGAAATCTGAAATCATTGGTAATGTTATTGTTTTAGTGATTATGCAAACAAAAAGTCATTTTATTTGTTGTTTGTTGATTTTTAAATATAAAATTTGGTGAAGTGATTTAGGTGTCTGTACTTTTTGAACATCTCCAACACATTTTAATAATACCGTGATAGTACTGATAACCGTGATCATTTTGGTCACTGTAATCGTGATAAGAAATTTTCATACCGTTACATCCCTACTTGAGAGTAGTGGTCCAGCAGACAGATCAAAACCGGGTGCATTGAAATGCCTACCAGTCCAGTTTCAGTCATCGACAAGATCTGAAACTGGATGGGCTAATAGTTCACACTCAGGGTTATTGTCAGAGACTGGACAGACAAGAACATCATCATCAGACACATTGACACACAACTCAGAATCATGAGCATTGATTGGAACTGGATTGGTGAGACAGACAGGGAGTTCATAAGCAGATTCACTGACTGATGCAGGTACAACAGATGATTTAGTATCAGACACACATGCAAACAACACATGACCTGACTTCTTGACAGAAACTGAAGAGACAGACAGTTCAACAGTTGACACACTTGGAGAGACTGAGCAAGGTGACAGCTTATAATTACACTCACTGACTGGGATCAGCAAGACAGAGTGTTCACAAACAGCCTCCTCGGCTGTGACAAATAAGTCTGAGAGTCTAAAAGCAGCTTCTTCAGCTGGGTCGGAACAAGACAAAAGTTCATAATTGGCCTCCATGGCCAGGTCAGAACAGGATGAGAGTTCACAGGCAGCTTCTGCAGCTAGGTTGAGACAGGGTAATAGTTCACAGTTGGCCTCCTTGGCCGATTCAGCACAGACTAAGGGTTCACAGACAGCCTTCATAGCCATGACAGGACAGGCAGAGAGTTTACAGACGGCCTCCATAGCAGTGACAGGACAGGACGAGGATTCACAGATGGCCTCCATAGCTGTGACAGGGCAGGACGAGGATTTACAGACGGCCTCCATAGCCATGACAGGGCAGGACGAAAGTTCAATAATGGCCTCCTCGGCTGGAACAGACAGTTCATGGAGATAATCACTGGGCGCCACCACCGCGCAAGGAACTGAGGCAGGTGCCGGCATCTCGGGAGATTCTGCATCCTGCGCCGCCACCTCTGAAGAGACTGCAGCAGACACCGTAGCCTCTGAGAGCACAGCAGCGAGCACCGCTACCTCGGAAGGTTCCGCAGCGTAAGCCGCCACCTCTGGAGATGTTGTAGCAGGTGCCGCCGCAAATTGGCGGTGGTGTACGCGGCCCAGATACACCATAAAGCAACCCCCCATATGGGAAGTGTTGCAGACAGGGGAAATAGTTCATGAACAGAAGGGCTGGAGTGAGCTAGTTTGGGGATACCAGCAGTGCGTGCTGACACCAGCGGTGGATCCTCCACACTGGATGCCAATCTCTGACGCTTGATAACGGTTTCCCTAAATAGGACAGTGGAGGGTTGCAGTACAACAACCGCAACAGGACGTGGCTCTGGGGTGGCAGACATAACGTGAAGCGGTTCTGGAAGGTCAGACAAGACATGGAGAGGCTCTGGAAGATCTGATGAGACATGGCGTGGCTCCGGCAGATCAGACGAGACGTGACGTGACTCTGGACGATCAACTGTGACGTGACGTGACTCTGAACGATCAGCTGTGACGTGATGAGATTCTGGAACTTCAGCTGAGACATGATGAGAATCTGGACGATCAGCTGAGACGTGACTCTGGATGATGAGCTGAGACGTGACGTGACTCTGGGTGATCAGTGGAGACGTGACGTGACTCTGGGTGATCAGCGGAGACGTGACGTGAATCTGGGTGATCAGCGACGATGTAACCTGACTCTGGCTGATCAGTGATGATGTGAAGAGACTCTGGAAGACCAGCGGAGACGTAGCTTGACTCGTGACGATCAGCTTTGACTTGACCGGACTCACAAAGATCAGTGGTAACTTGACTGGACTCTTTAACATCAAATGTGACTTGACTTTGCTCTTTAAAATCAACGGTGACTTGACTTGGCTCTTTAAGATCAACGGTGACTTGACTCGGCTCTTTAACATCAACTGTGACTTGACTCTTTACTGGCAGCAATGACATGACGGGGTGTTGTTGTGGCCGCCATTTTGTAAGCGTGTTCTAGCTCAGCTGCTATCACACTAGTGATACTGAACCACAGTGAATGCTGAACCAACAGTCCATAGAACATAATCCAGAAAACTACTCAGAGATGAACGAGGACCCTTATGAATCACTTCCGATTTCAAAGGCTGATTAAGGCCATCACAGAAAAAGTCGATCAACATACAGTCCGGTAATTCAGAGCCATTAGCTAGAGCCAAATATTCTGTAATGTAGCCCTCAAGTGAACGTGTGCCCTGCTTGAATGCTAGCAACAGAATCGCTGCATCCATACCTGGTAAAAGTTCGTTTGGAAAAGCCGCTGGATCCTTGTTGGGGAAAACAAAATCCAAAAACAGGCAAGGCAAGACTATGAAAACTAGGATAGGCTCCGTAAAGTAACTATCAGCAGTGGTAGCGATATGTGCTTACGATACTCGGCAGAGACAGCGAGGAAGTCCATGACTTAAGTCAGGGGTCACCAAGTTCGGTCCTGGAGGGCCGGTGTCCCTGCAGAGTTTAGCTCCAACCCTAATCAAACACACCTGAAGCAGCTAATCAAAGTCTTGTTAGGTATACTTGAAACTTCCAGGCAGGTGTGTTGAGGCAAGTTGGAGCTAAACTCTGCAGGACACTGGCCCTCCAGGATCAAGTTTGATGCCCCCTGGCTTAAGTAATGCGTGTGATCAGCTGTGTGATCAGTGCAATTGGCAGTGTGGGTGCCATCAGTGCAATGGGTGATAGGAATTGTAGTTTGGTGAAGTGCGAGTTAGTGTAGTGCAATAGTCCATGTGGTGAGTGGGTGACCTCTGCTGGTGAACGAATGGGAGTGCACGGACAGGAGTCGTGACAAAAATACTTAAAAGTAATTAAATGCAAATTTTAAACACATTCTGTTTCTAACACTACATTTGTATAGAATAACATACATGCATAGAGCAAACCAGTGTTTATTCCTCTCTGTGAGAGCTGTATTTGATGTAGGACTGGTGCTGTTGTGAAGGGCCGTTGTATTGAATGGTGATTGTGTGAAGGTAGAACTCATTTGATGCCTCATTGGAACCCCATTATGATGGAGGGTAGAGAGAATAGAGTGCTTTGGAAATCTCGAACAGAGAGAGCGTGCCCCCTTTTGAAACAAACCTCATATCCACAGCCACACCTCAATGCTTTTCAGGCTTTTTTTTAGTCTGTCCCACTTTTCTGACCTCATCCCTTTATTTCCCATACCCCGTTTTTTTGCCTTGTTGAGTTCCACTCCACTGCCAGCCATCATCTGCTTCATTCTCTCTTGATTCTCTCATACTGTCTTGTTCCTTCTGTGTTTTATTTTCTTCTGTCTGTCTCTCCCCCCCATTTTCCCCTCCTCTTTGTCAGACACACACGGTTAGTCTAGAGATGAGCTGGCCATTATTAGAGATGGCATTTTGGCCCATCAGCTCCTGACAAGCCCGCTTGACGTGACAAGACGGTATACGTGCACCTCAAAACAAATAAATGTGTAATCAGCCTCCAACAGATGGGCTTTTCCGATGTCTCTAAAGAAAAAAGAGAGAGAAAAAAGAAAAATGATTAGAGTGGAAAAATGGTGTGGTAGAAATGAAAGGCTGTTCTCTTTCTTTATCTCCTTCTTCCTCTTCATGTGTAAATGGAGAAAGGGAAACCTGTGAGCTGAATATGAAGATAATCTATAATTTGGTGTTTAAAATTAATAGCAGAGGGATAAATCATTGGTGTACATGACCAAATGGATCATAAAATCTAATTATCTGACGTGCACATGACATGACCACAGATAAAACTCAAAATATTGATTAAGAATGTACTGATGACTGATTTCTGAGGTGTCATGTACATTCAAATGGAAAAAAAAAAAAAAAAAAATCTCAACATGTCCACTAAATAATATTTTGAATGCAAAAATTATATCTTTGATTGATTAGGTTACTTATATATTGCATAATTATTAGTGCTGTCAATTAACTAATTAATCACATTTTTTTTTCTGAAATTAATCACGATTAATCCCACCTAACATTAAAGTTTTTACATATATTGTTATATTGCAATCATTTCACATTTAATCTTCAAATTAATGTACAAACAACATAAAGACAGTATATTTTTAATATTTGTTTAATGGCATTTTTTTTATGACTGAAGGCCAGTATCACTGACCACAGTTCACTGTTGTTCTACTGAAGCTCTTAGTCACCTGTAGCATTACCGCGCTCATTTGACTAGCGCCTGGCGCTGAGGTGAAGTTGGAGTGGGTGTCTAAAAAGTCTCTGGTTTGATATGGTCGTAAAGAGCTTCCGCATCTAAATAAACGCAATTCTTGTCAAGAAAAACAAGACAGAAGCAGCAGTTGTGAGTGGGGTGGCCAACCCTAGCCCCGCCCTTGCGTTAACTGCGTTAAATATTTTTAATGCAGTTAAACTGAAAAAATTATTCACCTGCGTTAACATGCTAATTTTGACAGCACTAATAATTATAATTATTATGCAGAAGTGGCAGGTCATTACAATCACTTGGACACACGTAGGCACATCCTATTTAGCATCGAATTTTCTATTTAACTTTATTTTTAATTGAATTTTAGTACTTAAACATAGTAATTATTTCAGTTAGTTGCTAGCTACAGTATTATATTTATATTTTTTTCATTTTATTATTTTATTTTATATGTCAGCTTTATTTCAAATACAGATAATGATTTTTTAATAGTTTTAGTTTTAATGGCAACGACACTGGCCCTCACACAAGCTATCATACACACATCGCCCGGACGCCCCCTCCTTTCCTCAGATCCTTGTCCCTGGAGTCATAAATGTTGAATGTTCATCTTTAAAGTATTAAAGGCCATGTGCTGAGTAATTACCACAGAAGATATTGGCTTTATAAGATGGACACTTGGGAGATCTTTCTGTAAACAAGCACATTTCCCAATGCATTATGCACAGGACAGGCAATGCAGCGAGTCACACAAACACATACTGATTGACTGCAAATTATGCCATTACTATATTTTAAAATGCTTCAGTTTCTGTTTCCTCTAAGAGTGTTTAATCAATGCTTGTGCCTCAGTGAACAAATTCAGTGAATCTAATTAAAAAATTAAATTAGATCTTGTTTGTTTAACATGATTTACATGATTGCAGTCAGTAATTGTGGCAACACAAACCCTACGATAAAATTATGGTAAACCAAAGTCCACTGCACAGTAACACTGCAGATGAGAAGACATTGTGTGTTTAGGTCTAAATATAAAGGTCTAAATAATACAATAACATATTTTGACACAAAACTCATTTTTTAAATGCTTGTAATTAAATCAAATAAAATGATAAATAATGACAGTATTGTTATTTTGGCAATTTCACATTTAATAATAAAAAAAACACTTGAGTGTTGAGTAAAAGTAATCTGGGTGACTGATTTATAGTCTAATAGTTAATTACTTAATTATTGTTATTTATTTTCTATATTATTAATTTCAATAAAAATATAATGCTTCAAGAAACATTTTGAACAGATTATGTTTAATCAAATGCTTTACTATTCTGTTGTTTGGCAAGATGCACTTACATTTAGATTATGAGATTCAAATTTCTAGAAAACATTGCCTCTTTACTGTATATTTACTGTTCTCACAGCACACCTTATTGTTAATGAAAGCGATTATTCATACAATTTTATGTGCGCATCATTACTCATTTGTTGGCAGCAACTCAGTGAATAACACGTCACTGTAGGCACATCACTACGATAACTGTAGACTGCAATGTTTTTTTTTTCACCCTCCCAATTAGCGCCCTATAATTAACACTGTATGGATAGATATTAAACATCTCATCCCGTATGACACACATACACTCTCAGCACGCATGAGTCAGTGAGGCAAAATAGGGCAAAAGAGACAGTGAGTGCCATATAAAAATATCTTCCCATCTTTTCCCCTCTTCTTCTTTTCTCCACTCTCCCTGTTTTTCCCTTTATCTCCAGCTCTGCTCTTCATACCCTCCTGTCCCTCTCACTGTTCCCCTGGAGTAATGAATAATAGAGGGATGCTTGTCTTCTCTCCCTCCTCCGGTTAATCAGACCTCGCCTGGCTGCCCTCTCTGTCCCTCCTTTCCTCTCTCACAACCGTTCTTTAATAAATCATTCAGAGTTTCAGGACGACAGCAGCCGCAAGTGGAGGAGAACACCACTAAAGACCTTCACATCCACAAATATCCTCTTCCTGTGTCTCCATTTTCTTCTATGTCTCTCATGAGACACATTTCCATCTATTACTCTCACTCACCTGCTCCTACGCTAACCATGCTTCCCTTTTTTATAACAGTATCTTTCTTTCTCTCTCCCTGACTAACTTTATAGTCCATCCCGTTGTGCTCAAATGTAGCATTGCAGTGATAACGTCAGCCTAAAACACATATTCACAGGTGCGTTTGGACAGGAAATGAGATATTGCATAGGAATGTAATAGATTTACACAGAAATTTTGCGGAAATAAAAAAAAAGGGTTATGAAGTTCTCCAGTACATACAAAATAATCCACTCAACTATTAGTGAATGATACCCGATGTTATGAAATGAATGTTTTAAATTAAACTTTGAATACATAAACATGAAATTAAGCAATAAACAAGAGATAGCGCCAGTCTTTGAGAGGCTAGTCTCACGTAGCCAGACCTTCAGACTGATGGCAGAAGGTCTGGGAACCTTGGACGCTTTGAATGGCCAAGGCCCGCCCAAGAGGCCATATGACTGACAGGTAAAGCAACCACCAAACACATTTCATTTTGTGCCGCATCATGTTTAGGGGTGTGTAAATGTCCCCACTATAAGAGACAGGTGTGTAAAACTCTTGGACATATTTTAAAGATTCTTTGCTGCAAACTTTAAGTGTTTTACATACTTCAAGTCCAGCTTTTATTTAATCCAGATAAGTGCTCATTGTCACAACTGTAAACACGATGACTTTCTTCTTCCATGAGGGGGCTTGGAGTCGAGGCATCTTTGTTTCCACGTTAAAGAACACAACACACGTCTCCCAGAAATCCTGTGTAATTTAACCAATCCGGTGGCAACTTTGAAAGTCCTGAAGTGTTTCCGATTTTGTGTGCAATATGCATCAGACGTTCAGCAAATGGTCTGTGGGTGTGACGTTTGAGGCTGAGACTGTTGAGTGGCTGACTCCAAGAGTGATGATGCAGTTCAACAATACTTGGACTTTTCACTGTTTTATTGCTCTGTTTGTCTGTTTACACTTTGCATAAATGGTGGGGATTTTTTCAGTGAGTTTTTCTGCATGTTACATAATTACATCAGTAGGTGGCGACAAGTGATGACTTAATGAGGGAGTCATTGAATGATTGATGTAACCAGTTCGTTCTAAACACTGATTCATTCAGAAACAAAACAAATGGCTTTCTAAAGGCCGAGAAACACAGCACAATTTTCAGCTGTCCCAGACGAAAGATTGGCATCGTGAAACAGTCGTGGCGATTTCTGTGATCGTGGTTCCTAATTGGTGGTCCAATGTCGTACAGCCGTTGTCACGGTCTTGCGACCAAAGATAGCCTAATTATAATAGCAAAGATAATTTTCTGAGAGTGTCAAAAATTCATGATCATTGCACAGTGTGTTGCTGCTACAACCAACGTTTACTGAACAGCCAATAAAAATGCAACATGAAATCAGCGCCACATGGCACTAAAACATAAAGCTGCTTACCTCAAGCTCTTCCTCTTTCACCGCTTCCACTTTTTTTCAGCACACATAAAAACTACAACTGCCAAAGTGTGGTTCATCTTGCTCTTTTTGTTTACAACTAGCGCATGCTGATAACGTTTTATTCTTCTATAGAAATGTGCTTCGTACCATACGAGTCAATATGTGTCATCATTGTACAGTCTACGTGCATGTCGTACCCAAGTTTATTAGATCCATGTCGCACAGTGTGATTTGTAATGATCTCAATGGATTGTTAAAATCGTGCAGTCAGTAGAAGGCTTAAAGACCAAAGTATACTCCAGTTTTGACGCAAATGCTTAGCGTATGTGTGCAGATGAACATGTACTCTTTCCAAGTATACTTAGCTTGATAGCATGCACAAAAACATGTGCTCAACACTTCCACTAGAATATTTCATCCTGGTCCAATGGCTGTACTATTTTTCTCCAGAAGTTACCAATAAAATGTATTCTTTGTATTCATTTAAACTAGAGTTGCAGCAACCTCTTAACCTTGTCAACATGTCCGTAGTTGTTGCTCTAGTAGTTTGTTGGCATTTCTATCTCATCTGTTTCTTTTTTGACTGTGAAACATAGGTTTAGGGCAGTGTTGCCACCTTGAGGATAAACTAAATGCAAAGAAATATATAATAATATAATTTATAATATTTAAATATACTATATTTTAGTTCTGCTTTTAATAAGTGTCACTGCATCTTTCCACAGAATTTGGAGTGGACATAGAGCCACCTCAGAGCAGCCTTACTAAGCTGTGTAAAGTCGCCTTAGGAGACTATATGTAGTGGTAAGAAAACAGGCTTATTCTCTCTGATCCAACATGAAGGGCAAAATCAGACTCCCCTCAGGGAGAGCACAAGTCAGGAAAGAGATTCTTCTAAAGGAGAGACATCATTCTGTTTGAACTTTTCTCATTCACCCTTTAATCACTCCGCTGGTCATTAAGTCCAACTCTGATTCCCTCTATCTATATAGAGCCTTGATTTATGCCGTCATTCGTTCTTTTCCTGTCTTTTTGTATGTCTCCCTGTCTTTATTATCTCACTCTGTCTGTCTGTCTGCCTGTCTCTCTTCTCCTCTCCAGGGTCAGGTTCTGTGACAATTACTTTTAATCTGCTTCCATTACCAAATCTTCCTTCCATTCCTTGGTTCACAGTATTAATCACTTTAATTGCCACAGAGTCTGAGACACACGCCGCTTTCACCCTCTTCTGAAAGGTGTTCCCATTGTGAGTCTAATCCCCTTAAATGGTCACTTCAGCATTTATTTCATTATTTCTCATCTTCTTCGCAGTCATCAGAATCCCACTAAACCTCACAAAATCCCTTGAATGTGTGACTGTGTGTGTGAATTTGGAAGGGCAGGATAATAGCACATACTGAGAACTCTGTGTGTGTGTGTGTGTGGTAGACAGTAATAAAGTCACACATTGTACTCTGTGTGGGTGTGTGTTTGGGAGGGGAGGATAAAAAAAGCCTCATGAGTGAGTCTCAAGCACATATTGTTTATGATAGAGCAGGTTTGAAGTGAGCTACAGGATCACCTTGTGTCATTTTTGTTTTTGTCTGATGCAGTTTGTCATTGTTAAAGGGATAGATTGCCCAAAAATAACATTCTTATACTCAAAAAAAAGTGTGCTATTGTGGACTTGTAGAGTACTTCAAATCTTAAAAGCGTATTTTGAAGATAATATAATATTAATTACATAAAAGTCAACTTAAGTCTACTTGTAAAACGTTCATATGTTTTAATAATCTAGATAAATATATTCACTAGAGCAGTTCGCAGTGCACTTTCAGAGTTCCACCTCCCCAGCTCCACCTGTGTAGATCTGCTACGGGTTATTATATATGCTATTTGTGCAGCAGCAGTATGTCTTAAATACTCACAGTACTGTATTGCAGTACCAAGTTCCTGTACAATAATTTACAACATAAAGCAATAATTTACAACATCAGCAATAACCAACAGCATGCATCAATTCAGCAGCGTAGCAGATCTATTCCACCAAGACCAAATACATTAACATTGTCATATCCATTACCATGCTAAAATCTTCGAGAGTTGTCATGATAGAAATATGCTAAAGTGAACTAAAGTGAGCACCCTCATGTTGTTTCAAATTTGTTTGAATAATTTTTTTCCACAGGACATAAAAAGAGATTTATTTGACAAATACTGTATTTTGGCTACTCTTATCTAAATAATCAATGTAATGAAAATAAATGATACACAAAATGGCAAGTTTGAATCATGAACAGATTCTAATTATTCCACTGAGTAAATGTATCTACAGTGGTTCACAAAATTAGTCTGAATGGTTGATTCAATAATGTGACTAATACGGTTCTTAAACACACTGACTCCGTGATCTGGTTGCAGTGGTTAGTTAAGTCATAAGGATCATATTTATGATACTTTTATGGTGCTTTTTTGCAGCTTGAAAGCTTTAGATCCCATTTCTTGTAAATGCATGGAAAAGAACATGTCCTTTTGTGTTGCACTGAAGAAAGAAAGTCATACAGATTTGGAACATGAGGTTGTATAAAGGATGACATTAGTATTATTATTTTGGGGTGAATTAATCCATTAAGCTGTCATTCTCTCCCTGTTCTTAATGAGGTGTCTCACTAAGGATAATAAAAAAATGGAAAGTAGAAAAACTGCTGTGCTAAGTGAAAATCGTCGCTCTTGGAGAGAGCAGAGGAGGAGGAGAGCGCAGCAGAGAGTTATATCATCATTGGCAGTGCTGACCCACACTAATAGCAGTATTGTCTCCTAAAGCATGTTACCTCGCCAGCATTTCTTAGCTATGTTTCATTCCGTCTCATCTGTTGTAATGCGATTATGTCAGCGTGAGAATCTCAATGTGTGTCTGACTCACAGCCAAATGTGTATTTGTGCTTGTGTGCGAGAGACAATCATTGAATTCTCTGATACATTTTACATAATTCCCATACTCTCATAATTGTCCTATTTCATTACTGTTATTCTAAATAGCAGAAAACAGTGATATAATAAGAATGAGGAGATGTCTCCAAAGCTTTGTGGCGATGTTAGTTTTGTTTGTGTGGGATGAACTGCAGACCGAACGAAAGTGAAGCTAAATAAATAATCATTAGCAGCCTCACTTTAATTTGGGTTATAGCTCTTGAGATGGCTAAAAGCACTCATGACTCAGTCCCCACAGGCTGCGCTCTCTGTTTCACTCAAACCTTTTCTCTTTTCACTGGCTCTCCTGACTCTACTGCTTTTTCTTGCACCATTTGACCCTTTGTTTATTAGCGTCATTCATTCTCATCTGCCTTCTTTTACTCATTTATGTTCAAAGTAAACACATCGGTTGACACTTTGTCTCTCTAATGTTTCGACCCCTTCAGTTTCAGGCTTATTTTTCTCTGTCTGGTTTGAGGGTGGGAGTGTTTGAAAACAATCGTTTTTTGCAATTTTGTTTGAGGCTAATGGTGCTTTATGATTGAATTATAGCTCACAGGAGAGATGCTGTTATGTTTCTAAGTGACCAGATTTATGTTTTTTTGCAGGGCGATAAAATGAGTACATAAATACCAGAGAGGTTTTACTTAATGCAGAAACAGTATTTAATATGATTAAATTAACCTGAATAAATCACATTTCAGCAATGAAAGTATTTAAGGTTTAGATTAAGTAAAAATTTATTGTAAAGATAACAAAAGTTACAAGTTTTTACTGGTAACAGCAGAATATCATGGGTAACCCATTATAATATACAACCAAACAAACAAATAAATAAAAATACATCAGCAAACACCATATCAACACCCTGACAACCTCCCACAATGCTTTAGCATTGAGATAGTAACTTTTGCATCATCATACACCAGTTACATTTTCTTCAGGAAATGGTACATCGCCCTCAAACCGTAAATAAAAATGGTTACAGACCAAAAATGGTTACAGACCAAATTCAAACCCAGAGGAAAGAAAAATCACACACACACACACACACACACACACACACACACACACACACACACAAACAAATTATCAATTAAAATAAACCTGAAATAAATAAAACATAAATATTAGATGAAAACAATTAAATGAAATAAAATGCAAATGACAAAAGCACATAACAAAATTACTAAAACTTGCACTAAAATAATAACTTAAATAAATTAATAAATAATACTAAAATCTCTCTATCCATTAAATGACATTAAACACTTGTCATTTCCTAATTGAATGATCTATGCTACCCACATTCATTTTTATCCCTGTTTACTCATACTGTATGTCAACAATTGTCTCATTTTTATTTCTAACAAGGAATTTTAGGAGAAACATTTCACTGTAAAAAAAACAAAAAACAAAAAAATGTATACCTACTGCAACTTAAAAAGATAATTTCAGTTGCTTTATTTTTAAGTATAATTTTAACTATATATATATATATATATATATAAGTATAATCAAACTGTACAAGTCATTGCAGATTTTCAAAAGTTCACTTAAAGCAATAGTTCACCCAAAAATGAAAATTATGTCATCATTTACTCACCCTTATGTCATTCCAAACCTGTATAAGTTTCTTTCTTATGTTGAACACAAAAGAAAATATTTTGAAGAATTTTGAAGATGGTCCCCCATAGTAGGGAAAAAAAAATTCTATGGAAGTCAGTTGGGACCATCAACTGTTTGATTACCAGCATTCTTCAAAATATCTTCTTTTATGATCAACATAAGAAAGAAACTCATACTTTAAAAAATAAATTGCATAACTTTATTGCATAACTTTAAAAAATGAAGTTGAAATGGGTTATTTTGATGAGTTAAAGTAATGAAAACATGTTGCCATGACTATTGATCATATTATTTTTACAGCGTTGATAAATAGATGAAACATAACTGAGGTCTCTTATTACTGTATGTCTTTCGATATATGACGGAGCAACATCTGAGTCATAAATCTCTCCTGTGGGAGCTCCATAAATGGATTGTGTTAGCTGAAGCCTGTCTAAATATTGACCGTCCCGATGCCTTAATTGCAAATTTCATGGATGAGACACCTAACAAATGCAAGTTAGACTGAGCATGACTGGAGTGATATTGAATATTGAGGACAGAGATGTGCTTTCGATTCTAGGTCGTCTGCCCCCATTTTGCAGGTTTGTGTATTAGCGTGCGAGACATTTGTTGATGGGAGTCATCTTGATCCCTCACAAAACGAGTCACGTTATTGGACGCACATCATCAGAGCTTCACAGAGGGGGGTAAAGCATGGGAGAGAATAGGACAGATTGAAACGTAGAGGAGGATTGAACAATTTGGATAGGCAGTGGGATTTTAGTGGGATTTCTTTTTTTTATCCCATCCTTCCATTCTGATTATCCTTTCAACCAATTTTTCACTCTCCCCCCTCTTTTAGAGATAAATAATTCATGGCTCCTGAGGCACAGAACAGCGCTGGAACATTCTAGGAAAGATAAGTGATTCTGATGACTGCTGATACTTGGCATGTAATGCCACGCGTAACAGAAAATTGCACAAAGACAGCATCTCTTCCACAGCGCTGTACAGCCTGCATCCACAGTACAGCTCAGCCCCCTCACACACACTTACACTAACACACTCTTTGTCAGCATTTAGGCTTGGTTTTAGCTATGAGAGAATGACTGAACTGCTCTTGTCTCAGCTCAAAGTCACCGGCAAGTCTGTCCACAGGCCTACATCAGTTGATTCCTTTTGAAAGTGAAGATTAAAGCACCAGCCACCACGGAAACATCAAAATATAGCCATCGGGTTACAGAGAAACAAAAGCTACTCTGGAAATGTGCAGCTATTATAGTTTTCTTTAGAATAGCACATGCTCATAGACTGTTAGTGAAGTCATTGGAAGCGGCTGGATTTATAATTTATAATATTATCTTTTAATAAATCCTTGAATAGGGTGCTCGCTCAAGGATGCTATTAGGGTTAGTGTTGCATTTTTTTTGTCCTATGTTAATTTATTAAAACATACAACAAAATAACATTTGCATTGACATGAATACTAGTCTTTTATGATGTGCTTTAAATTTTTTAATTTAAATATATTGATCCTGTTTTTAAAGCCATAATGTAAAAAAAAAATAAAATAAAATAAAATATATATATATATATATATATATATATATATATATATATATATAAATTAAAAATATAATGAAGCAGAAAAGAGACATGAATTCAATGAATTCAGAAAAAAGTTACATATTAACAAAACTGCTTCACTTCTAATTAATATTCAAAGTCACGATATCTGACCAACATGCAAGTTAGCTTTGACAAGGCAAGGCTAGTTCAGGTTTTAAAATGTCATGTAAAATATGATTAGTATTTTTCTTTCTTTTTTCCTATTCATTTTTTCTTTTCATTTTCTTTTTTAAGAGAAATTAATATATCTTATTTATTTATTTATTTATTTTTAACAAGGATGCATTAAATTGTTCAAAAACGTCTTGGTTTTTGCAAAAAAAAAAAAAAAAAAAAAAAAAAAAAAATCAAGAAGCACAACAGTTTTTAATATTGATAATAATGAGAAATGTTTCTTGAACACCAAATTAGCATAATAGAATAATTTCTGATCATTTGACACTAAAGACTGGAGTATTGGCTGCTGAAACTTATTCAGAATGATTTTGCTTTTAACAGGAATAAATTACATTTTAAAATGTATTAAAAGATTAAAAAAGTTTATTTTTTGATCAAATAGATCCAATCTTGGTGAGCATTAGAGACTATTTAAAAAATCTTACCAACCCCAAACTTTTGAATGGTCTATATTAAAGGGATAGTTTACATAAAAATGAAAATTCTGTCATTAATTACTCACCCTCATGTCATTCCAAACTCATAAGACCTTTGTTCATCTTCAGAACACAAATTAAGATACTTTTGATGAAATCCAAGAACTTTCTGACCTTTCATAGACAGCAATGTAACTACCACGTTCAAGGCCCAAAAAGATAGTAAGGACATTGTTAAAATAGTCCATGTCACATCAGTGGTTCAACCTTAATTTTCTGAAGCTACGAGAATACTTTTCCAAAGATGAACGAAGGTCTTACAGGTTTGGAACGACATGAGGGTGAGTAATTACTGACAGAATTTTCATTTTTGTGTGAACTATCCCTTTAATATATAAACATCTTATGTATCTCTTTTAAGGTATGGAAGTCATTAGGTGTGAAAGGCTCTATTAAATCAAGTTGTGTTGAGGAGCATCTCTCCCTGCAGCAGTGCTGTGCCATTTTGTTGCTCTAGCAGTGAGAGAATTACATATTGGGCTGTGGGGATGGAGTATGTGTTGAGTAAGTTGGTTCAGCTGCTGATTCAGTAATGAGCTTGGTGAGGTTGGATGGTCTTTGTGCTGCTGAGGTCGCTGTTTGTGCGTGTGTGTGGGTGTAACGCTAGACAACAGGGTCAGGAAATCAGTGGGAAAGGAGCCGGATTTGGCTCAGCTTCCTTAAGAGGATTGTAATGTGACAAGTCATTAACTGGAGCTACTCTGAACTGCAGCATGTGCTGACTGAGAGAAGGCACTGTACACTTACAAGTAGGACTGCAACAACTAATCGATAAAATCGATTATTATTGATTATGAAAATCATCGACAACGATTCTCATTATCGATTAGTCGGGTCTGCCCACAGGGCACGTCCAACTTCAGCCGCTCGCGTCAAATTACAGCACTGAATAACGCATTCTATGGACAAAAATGCATCTTAAAATAGTGGAGGAAACAGAATAAAATGCTGCGGGAGAGTTACGTGATCCAAGCTGCCCAAAACATGAGAATTCTTTATTTTAAGCTTTAAGTTAATGCATTCCCTGCTGAAAAACAACAATAGACGCCTGCCCAAAACACAATAGAAAATGTAATGGTTTTAATGGTTATAATGGGAATTGTATTGGTTTTAATGGAAACTATAATGGTGTCTACTGGTATGTGATGGATTCTATTGGTGGGATGTTAAATCCTATTGGAAAAATGCCTAAAACACACTACAAAAAGGAATTTTGTAATGGTTTTACTGGAAAAAGCTAATGGCTCATAATGGTATTTTAATGGAAACCATTGGAATTTCTGTGATGGTTTCTATTGGGCTTCTATTGTTTTTTTTAGCAGGGTTAGCGTAATGGCTTGCCCTGTCAGGCGCTTTGACAGATGCGTGTGCATCCTCAGCGCAAAAACTTTCAGTTTACGGTCATATCCTTATCTGTAAATGTCACAAATTCATTGCCAATTCCTGACAGTCTGAGTTAAGTTTAAATCTTTACTGAATGAGCACCGGCGCGTGCATGCGACAGACCAAACACAGTAGAGAGTGAGACAATTAATATTCGGCGCAAAAATATTCATTGTGCTGAAATATCTGTTGTTGAAAGTTAAATTAAGATTTAAAAGTCAACATGCAGTGCGAGTATTTTGTGAAAGTAGGAACTTTAAAGGGATAACAGTGTAATTGTCTGAATATAATATAACCGCCTTTTACAGGATAAAGAAATGACAGCAAGACGTGACTGTGATCAAAGAACGTGTGTTCCTGCAGAACATTACTCTCACCTGTTGGTTACCACTGAGTTTGTGATTTAATTCTTCTTTATTATCTTTATTATTATTTTAATTTTTAATGTAGAGATTTAAACTATATTCACTAGGCTATACAATGCTTAACAAATTTATTAAAACATATTTATGTAAGGTTTTTAACAAATTATGTAAGGTTTGTGCCACTGTGCTCTAAACTAACAACATTGGTGATTACCAAAATAATTTTTTAGCTTTCTTTGTTAGTCCTCCAATATGTGCAAGGTCACAGTATAGGCTATTTCTAATGCTATAATATAATTATTGCTGTTATCTATGAAAGAAAGGCAGAGTGCTTTATAGTGTTTTTTTTTCTTTAGATACCCAATTACAGTCAAAAATTACATAAACAATGCCAGCAAGAATGCAAGCTGTTATGAAAGACATAGGAGGCGATTTTTGTTATGTGAATAAGTACTATTTAGTTGTTTCAGTTTGTTATTTGCCCAATAAATGACAATAACATTTAAACAATTTAAACAATTTAAACAATTTTTTTGACAGATTCCTAAAATATTTATGTTTTCTGTTATGATGACAGGTGGTCTAATGAATTGTTAAGCACTGTATGTTTTCTTAGCATTCAGTTTGTTTGAAGGACATTGGGCAGAATGTGAAAGTGCTTTTTGTCAAAAAAAAAAAAAAAAAAAAAAAAAAAATATATATATATATATATATATATATATATATATATAATATTCGGGGGGGGGGGGGGGGGGGGGGGGGGGATAATCGGCCAACTAATCGATTATCAAAAATAATCGTTAGTTGCAGCCCTACTTACAAGCAATGATGAGCTGCTACAGAGCACTGTGTGTGCTGTCAGGAATTCATTTTAAATACTAAATGCTTATTTCTTTCATTTGAGAGGTTAATTGAGGGGAATGGTCATATACAGTAGCTGATTTAGCAGGTCCACAGTTCCACAGAGAGCAGATAAAAAATGTATGCATTTTCTTAAATATTTTGGCTAATTTGATTATGCTTTCATTTATCAATATAGCTCTGTTCACACTCACAGAAGTTGTTTTTATCATTAGAAGTCACTGTTGCTGCACTGTTGTTCACTATAGGCACATAAAAGAAAACCAAAATCCTAATTATGACATAAAAAGTCATAATTATGGGCTAAAAAGTTGAAATCATTATACAATAAACCATATTATGAGATTATGATATAAAAAAGTTTGAATGTTTTGTCATAATTTGGACTTTTTATCTCAAAATGTGCTTTTTGTCAACATCGACTGACATTATTTAGACTTTTTGTCTCATAGGTATGACTATGACTTTTTATCCCAGAATTATTATTAATTATGACTTGGTATCTCATAACTTTGACTTTTTATCTTATAATTGACTTTTTGTCAATTTCAACTCTCATAATTTTGATAATTATGACTTCTTATCTCAGACTTCTAATTATCTCATAATCTTGACTTTTTATCTCAGAATTTAATTATTTTTTTAAAAAAAATCTAAATAATAACAAAACTGCTTTACTTAGAATTAATATTCAAAAAAGTTTGTCTGCAAAAAATCAAAGTTGTGTGGTTCAACTAACATGCAGAAAAGATAAAACATAAAGGCCAGGTTAGTTAGGTTAGTTTTTCTTCGTTCTTTCTTTCTTTCTTTTTTTCTTTCTTTCTTTCTTTCTTTCTTTTAGAGAGAAATTAATACGCTTTTTTAACCAAGGATGCATTAAATGGTTGAATATGACTTAGTATCTCATAATCTTGACTTTTTATCTCATAATTGACTTAGTATCTCATGATTTTGACTTTTCATGTCATAATTATAATATACAATCTAAATAAAAAGATGATTTATTTTCTTAAGTGGAGGAAATGTGCTACCATATATGTTTCTTCTGCTTGATACCATAACTATTATTGGTGGGCTGCATAACTGGTCATAGCTTTTGAAAATTTGATCACGAATTAGATGTATGTGTTGCTGCAAGGGTTTTTTTTTTTTTTTTTTTTTTTTTTTTTTGCTGAAAATGTCTTAATATAACTTGCAGCAGTGCATAATAGCCTACATAATATCATGAACACGATAAACAATTATCAATGTATGAACTGAAGTGCATTTTCAGTGCATCACTGCAGTTAATTTGCATAAAGTTAAACTTTTCTCAACTTGCCAAGATGCTGGACACACTCACATCATGTCACAGATTACAACTGTCACTCATGTTGCTGGTAATCATAAACTGTCAATGAAAAGGAATGATGTCTGGTCGCTTTGACGCTTTAGGTGTCAAATGAGCTTAAGAGTTACATTTAACACATTCCACCATGTTTAAATCCATTTTTAATGCAGATTATTGCTCAAAATAGTGCAGAAAAAAATAACGTGAAATTAATGTGTCAGTATAAAGTGAAGAGTTTGTTTTTTGCCATCTTTATATCTGTGTATGCATCCCAAATATTTCCAAATTTCCATGCACATTAACAGTTGCATGTTATTGTTATTCTTTTAGGCTTGTGCGTGCATTTCTGTGCGTCCAAATGTAGTGAGCAGGAGCGGAGCTGAGCGCTGAGCTCATTTGTCTGGGTGTTGTCAGGTGTGTGAGCTCTCTCTGCTGTCACTGGGGATTAATTCAGGCTGTCTGCTCTCTGTGTGCCCGAATAAACAGCATGTGCACTCACATATGCCACTGCCATACATTTCAATATACGCAGGCTGTGCGTTTATGTGTGTGCGTAAGCTTTTGCATGTGAGAGTGAGGTCAATTAATTTGAACCCCTCTATTCCCTATTATCCCCCTGCATATAAAAGCATCAAATATTTCCCATATGGATTACTGCTTTAATCACCTGAATAAATGACCTTGACCTCTTCAGAGGCGTGGGTGAGATGGGTCAGCGTGCCGCCGCATACGTCATGACATTGGCCTTCTGCTGCAGGATGGATTAGAATTTAGTGTTCTCTTTACTGCTTTGCATGATGGGAATCCTGGAATAGGAGTACTACTTAACCTATTAGCACTTGTCAAGCTACATGCTACTTAAAATTTAAAGAAACTACTGTCAAGCTCTTTTGAAAATGTGGTTTTAGTATGTATTAGGTATGGTACACTTCAAACTTCTACCAAAAAGTAGCTAACTAATGGGGCAATATCTCTTTAAATAGAATACATTGGGCTTTAGTTTGTATATGTAAAAAAAAATATCGCAGGTTCTTTATCAAATCCTTATATTAAATCATTTTATTTAGTGTACTTCTATTTGTATTTAATGTAGTGATTTAACTTAATTGAATTCAGAATTTATACATTTTATATATATATATATATATATATATATATATATATATATATATATATATATAACCAAAACAATGAGGATTTTGGAGCGAACGAATGAACGAACAAATGAACGAACAAAAGCTGACAGAATTAAATATAATAAATTCAGCAACAAAAATTAAAATACACACTGCTAACTGTACATTTTTATAATCACAAATATAGTTGTAGCTATAAGCTATAAAAAATAGCTGTAGGTTGGAATTGAAATATCATGTAGAGATTTGAATCAGTGACTCAGTTTTAACTGATTCATTTACAGTGAACTGTCAGTTCATTTGGTGCATGTTTAAGTGCATTCTAACATCAGAAACAACAATGAAGTAGTTTTGGCACGCTAAACTTAATGCTCTTTTTGAAAGCTACTGAAAACTGTAGTTAAGTTAGTTAGGGCCCTATGAAATCCATTTTTTCCTAATTTCGTTTTATTTTTTTCTAAGTTTCATTTTTTTCCATTTTAATTTTTCTGTATTCTGTTTTTTTCTCTCTGTTTTAATTTTTCTAGACTCTGTTTTAATGGTTAAATTAAATTTTATTAATGAAAAAGTATGTCTAATTAATTGTAATCATGAAACTTACACAATTTAACAGCAATTTATTAAAAGTTTAACAAAAATCACATTTTAAGTCTCTATGAAATATGTTTTTTTTTTTAACCAAATTCTGTGTTTTCCATTAATTTTCTGGATTCCATTTTAATGGTTTCATTATATTTTTGTAATCAAAAGCATCTCTAATTAATTGATTTTATTTAAAAAAAAAACATTTATTTTTCTGGTAAATATTCCTTAAAAAATAATGTTTTAATAATAATTTTATTAGTAGTAGTAGTATTTTCATTACATTAAGTAATATATTTCTGTCACAGTTTCTTCAAGTTAAACCAAACTTTTATTTTGACGGGTTGCTGTGAAGACCTTTAAGTTTCTGTTTGTATATGATATCACAATAGATTTTCTCAAAAGAAATGGTAAAATGCTCATAAAGTGATGCTCAAACAGCTCTGGAGATTATGTTCATGTGTTCATGTACTCATATATTGAAGCAACACATCACATCTTTCAACAGGAGTCACCTCAATCTGTCTTTCTCATTGCGAATGTGTATTTCTATATGTAGCTGCTCCCTAGTTCTCCTCAATTATCTGCACCTCTGACCCACCTCACCCTCTTCATCTGTCTGCCCTTGTCGTCCTGATTTGTGTGTGAGGTAAATGGTGTGCGTGTTTGTTGTCAGCAAGTGTGCAGCAAGCAAGAGGAAAGGCTATTGATCCATGCTGACCATACACTCCACCAAACAGCTGTCGTCCTGACAGCACAAGACAAATGAAGCATCAGATTCACTGTGTTGACTGACCTATTCCCATTCACAACACCACCGCCAAAAAAGTCTCCAGCGGTGCAGGCAGGGGAGGGGGAGAAAGCGCACCTCATGAAACCAGGCCGCATAAGCCTAGAGGATTTTTATTGATTACTAATGTCCATCCCCTGCACTCAGCTTTATTCCAGTCGGGGTCCCCTGAGGTCCATCGTATTAATGTTAAAATCCAGGACAGAACACAATGTTTTTCTCCTGCTTCTTTCTCTATATTGAACAGAAATCTTAATTTCACAAAAACAGCATCTAGAAGTGGGTCAGAGGGGTAAAAACAACACAAAGAGCTCACTGGCATGGATTAAAAAAAAAATCTGGCTGGATTTTCTATAGAATGATCATGAATAATGGCATAATACAGCACTATTCACTGTATAAGTCTGCATCAAATCCAAAATGGCCCTGTTTACTCACCTAAGGTTTTGATTTTGCACTTTGGGAGTTGACTGGATTTTGAAAAGTGAGTGTTCCATATGAGTAGGGTTGGGTATCATTTGAATTTTATAAATTCCAATTCCGATTCTGAGGTCTTGTTTACACTAGTGTGTTTTCATTTTAAAGCGGTGTTTCAGAAACGATCTCCGTCCACACTACACAACCGAAAACGCATGTCACATGACCATTCATGCAAGTACAACCATAGATATGTATAGGTAGATGCCCTGTTAGTTAGATGGTGGACACGTCTACGTACTTGGAGTGATCGAATGGCGAATCTACCTATACATATCTATGTGTACAACAATGAGCATGATGTTATTGTTTACACAGTATTCAAGGATGCACAGAGCAAATGTGGGCAGCCACACCATCATTGTTAAAAGTCTCAGTTTTGGTCCATTTAAATTGAAACGCAACCCCAGAAATTTCCAACTAAAATGGGGTCCGCAGCATTTTCAAAAACACCAGAGTGTAAATGACAGGCATAACGTAGAAAAAGTTATGCGTTTTAAAATGAAAATGCACTAGTGTAAACATAGCCTGATTCTGCTTATTGATTCCGATTCTTATCGATTCCCAGTTTCGATTCCAATGTAGTTAAAAAAAAAATAAGTCAAACATTTAGATATCAAACATATTTATTCTGTGTCTTTTTTTTTCAAAACGTTTAATTGCTGCTGAATACCATGAACAAAAATCTGCCAGCTACATAAAAACTGGACTCGATTAATAGCTGTTTGTGTGCAAAATAGAACTGCACGATTCTTTTTTTTTTTTTTTTTTTTTTTTTAAATGGAGGTTGTAGTTCTCTCACAATTCTGAACTAAAATCTCATGGAATTTATGAATGGAATGATTCAACGACTCTCTCAAGATTCATTTAAGAATTAGGCTGCATTGGTCTTGGACTTCACTGGTGGCATCATATGTTTATGATTGCGTGATCATGAAAATTAATCATGATTTAAAAAATTCTATCAAGTGACATTACTGTTCAAAATTTTGGGGTTTTTAGATCTTTTAATGTTTTTGAAATCTCTTATGCTCACAAAACCAGCATTAATTTGATCAGAAATACAGTAAAACAGCAATATTGTGAAATATTATTATAGTTTAAAATAACTAATTTCTATTTTAATATATTAAAAAAAAAAAAAAATGACCCTGGACCACAAAACCAGTCTTAAGTTGCTGGGGTATATTTGTAGCAATAGCCAAAAATACATTGTATGAGTCAAAATTATCGATTTTTCTTTTATGCCAAAAATCATTAGGATATTAAGTAGAGATCATGTTCCATGAAGATATTTAGTGAATAGACAACAATTTGTAAACAATCTACTCGGCACTGATTATAAATGTCTTTACTATGATTTTAATGCACCCTTGCTGAATAAAACCATCAATTTAAAAAAAAAAATAAAATCTTAATGAACCCAAACTTTTAATGGTGAATCATTCACAATAGGAACAGAACTGGGCATTAAGAAACTAAATATGGTCAGATTTGATTTGATGTTGAAATAAGTGTTTTGGTCTCGGTATCTCATGTCATACCGAGACCACTTTTCACAAACCTAATAATTCCTGATGGATAAAATCAAGGATGTATGTTTTAACCCATTGAATACCATGTCTCACTCATAACTACACCACATTGTGGAATTATATGGTTTCATTTTGATTTTAAACTGTCTTTTGTTTTTATTAGTTATATTTTCTCTCTATAGGACTGACACACATGGACAGGATCTCTCACTGACAGTCCACACTGTGACTCTGTGGCTGTGTTTGGACCGGGAACAATGCTTGACACAACAACCTCTCACCAATATGGCAACTGTTCTAAAGCACCCTCTTGAAAAAAAGAGCAAGAAAGGTAGTGAGAGAGAGAGAGAGAGAGAGAGAGAGAGAGAGAGAGAGAGAGAGAGAGAGAGAGAGAGAGGAGACTTGTCATAATGATGTATTTCCAGTAGCAGAGATGCACTGTACACACAAACAGGCCACTAAACAGCGCCAGGCTCTAGGACCCTGTGGTGCACTGATGAAGAGAAGAGAGGGGGAAAAGTGGGGGGTGGAGTGGAGCGCAAAAAGACAGTGGAGGAGGGAAAGAGAGATGTGGAGAGAGAAGAGGAGAGGAAGATGCAAGGATCCGCTTCGCTGTTGTAGTTTGAAAGTCTCGCCAAGGGGACTTAGAAGAGCATTGGTGGTATAAATACCCAGCATAAACAGGATTAAAAGAGCAACTACTGACTCCATCAGAGAAGTGTGAAGAGAGAGACACAAGCAGAGAGAGAGAATAAAGTGTAAGCATCAGGAGCACTGTGTACTGCAGTGTGTCTCTACACTCTCAAACAGGAGCTTGCTTTACTACAACACTCAACTTGGGAGACAAGACCATTACTTCTCAACCAGCGTCAAGTGAACTCTTTTACCCGTTTCTCTCTCTCTCTCTCTCTCTCTCTCTCTCTCTCTCTCTCTCTCTCTCTCTCTCTCTCTCTCTCTCTCTCTCCGTCAGACACTCGTACACACAATTGGAGAATATGTCTTGGTGCTGAAGTATTGCTGAAGTTCAAACTGGGCCACTGGATTCATCTGTTTTGCTCCACTCAGTTGCTCCAGTCCCACTGGACACGCACCAACAGACGGACACCATCACAGAGTTCAGGATCAATGGAAGAGGTATGTTTTGCTTTTATTTTATTTTATTTTTTACTTTTTGTGAAAAAAAGAGATTTGAATCTTTTTATTTTTAATTATTATTATTATTATTATTATTATTATTATTATTATTATTATTATCATTATTATTATCATTAATAATAATAATAATAATAATAATAAATATATTTATCGTATTCATATTATTAATATTTTCACTTTTAAATAAACATTTCAATTTTACAATATTTTTCAAATGTAAAAAATGCAACTTATATACATAGTATTATATACATTATATACATTATACATAAATAATATTTAAAACATTATAATATCTATATCTATATATATATATATTTTATTTTTTTTATTTATTTTTTATTTTTTTATTTTTTTATTTATTTATTTTTTTCAGTGGATGTATACTTGCTGAATCTTTACCAGTATTATCCAATATATTCATCATACAGTTACCATACAGTTTCTTTATGCGTGGTCTGGGTGCAAATGCTGTCTTTATCTCCATTCCTCTTTGGATGTGTAATATTTCATGTCACATCCTGGGCAAGCAGATGTGTGGGGCATTTTTCAATTTCACTGTAATGTTATTCGGCCCTCTGACCTGTTCTCTTGCTGCTCAAAACACACAACAAGATTTCAAACAATCCTTTTGATTTCCGTACACAGCTGGTGCTTGTGTCAAACAAATTCAATCACAAACTGTGATGCCTAAATCTTCTGTGCCTCTTGCATGGTATGCAATGATATTTTTGGCAATCATAGCACACACAAGCATTGCCATTATTATTGTGTCACCGACTTCATTGACACAAGGACGTTGTTGCTCAGCTGGTTTGGGCAAGGACACACTTTCTGCTATTGTTAAGGAGAACTGCTGCAGTTCCCATTAGAGAGAGACATTTCTATTGTTAGTCACTATATCTACAATCCACTGTTGCCTCTGTAGTGATTCATGTAGTAGATGATCCCAAGAGATAGAAGGAATAAATTAACTCCCATGTTTAGATGTGCATCAAAACAAAGTAAAACATATTTCATAGTATTAAAAAGCAGGAAAAAGCGACACCCTGCTCCTCACCCCACACTCAAACCATTAAATTCGGTCTACAAATTATACTTCCAGATTACAATAAAAAGGAGATTATTTCATGACATACGGTCTTGTGCGTTATTAAGTCTCTGTGCACCCCCTCTGATGCACGAATCTCACTACTAATCTGCACTGTCCTGTACAGACACACACTACAGCTCCTGTTGTTTATCAGCACTGTGCTGTCACATGCAGTGTGTTGCCATATTCCCCTGCCTGCCACATGCTGGTGAGATAACCTTTTACTTAGCTTGAGTAATAAACAATTAGCCGGTGATTATGTGTGACATGTGAGAGAAATTCTCATTTGATTAAATGTGTTCTCAGCGACGCAGAGCATCTCACAGACAAGCTGTCGTACTTGTGTGTGCTGTATTGGTATTATGAAGTGAAAAGAGGCTGTTTTTAGATTATTTGTAGTGTTAATATCGCATGTATTGTGTGTCAGTGGGATGGGCGCTCTTCATGTGTGTGTGTGTGTGTGTGTGTGTGCTGTGGTCTCTGACTCAGATGATGGAGGAGAAGGCCAGTAAGAGGTCAGGCCACTGAGAGCTCTTTCATTCTTTGCTCTAGGTCTGTTTCACACCGTGCGCATAAGCAGCATGCAAGAGAAGCTGCCGCAGAATCGTGTTGTGCTTTCACATTGTGTAACCAAACTGCGTCTTTATAACGTAAATCAAGTGATTTCTAGGTTACAACTTTGAATATTTTGAATATTTGTTGAATATTTAATAGTGACTGTATGGTATTATATACATATATAATAATATAGTGTATTATAGTAAAGGACTACACTACCTATGAATCCTGTTGCATCAGAAAATCATGTGTACATACAAATACAAACTATATATATAATTTTTATAATTGATGTATATATAAATAATATAATAAATAACTTATTAAATATTTATGTGTGTGTGTGTGTATACACACACACACACACACACACACACACACATATATACTGTATACACACACACACACACACACACACACAATTTGCAAAATTACTTTTATAATAATAAACAAAAACTACTAAAGAATAATTTTTTTGTGATTTTATCTTGAATTTGTTTTACTTTATGTCATTTGCTGTGCTTCATGGGATTGTGGCTCATACCCTAAAAAAAAAGACATCCTAAAAAGCCTAAAAATACCCTAAAAAGATAGCCTAAAAAGACACTATTCATCTGTAAGGGCCATAAAATTACCATGAAATGTAATGAGGAGATAAATCATCCAGATAATAATTAATCTACACAGAATTCAAACACTAGCGTGCAACTATAAATGACTTAATTCATGTATAGATTTCAATGCAATGACTCCATGCTAAGTATAATACAAATACATTTACATATTTATGTACGTAATAAAAATACTCTGCAACTGCATTTTAGTAGACTAAACTAGTATACTTAAAGTCTGCTAAATTGGAACAACTAATTTTGTACTTAATGCTCATTAATTGTGCTGAAGGTATATTTGATTGTGCTAAAGTGAAAGTATTGCAAGTATACTTCAGGTACACTTTAAATATCTTGTATTTAAAGACTGATATTATTCAAGGATCATACAATCCTCATCAATAGTGACATTAAAACACATTTTAGGCTTAATATTAAGAAATATGCATTGTACACAAGTAGTACTCCAAATAAAGATTAAATCTAATTTTTAAATCAGTAAATCTTGAGCAATACGTCAGTAAATATGTTAACAGATTTGAACTATACTTGGTATGAAATAAATGCATTTTAAATATATTATTATTATTATTATTATTATTATTATTTACTAGGGATGTCATTGACCCTTAACATTTCCTGCTTGTCATCAAACTATTTCAAAACAGTTACAGGAGGCACTTCAGTCGTTAAACATGGCTGTCATAACATGTTGTTACCTTTTTTGATACACAGAAGTTATGGAAAGTAAAAATATAAAACCAGAAAAGCGTTAGGGCCATTGCGTTAGATTGTTATTGTTTACATCCCTCAAAATGGTCTATATTCATTCAGTCAGAAAGTGTTTGTGTGACTGTGTACGTAACTTTTATCAAACTTTTTACACTCCATTATTTTATATTGTTTCATAAATGCCAACATTGCAAATCATTGTGTTGATTGATAGGTTTATAGTGCATTTTCAACACAAAAATACAGATACATGTGACAAAATAAGCTTAGAATGGAAACTCTCTTTTTCCACCAGTGTTACGCGGGCAGCGTGAATGCTGTAACCTGTTAATATCGGACTGAAATAAATGTGTCACATATATGAGGAGTGTGAAACCTAAGCTGGATCTGAAATATGTTCCCCTACCACATCCAACTCGAGCGTCAGCAAAACAAGCCTGGAGGCTTGTTTGATTCCTTGATGCACCATCATAAGGCTTTTAATTTATAAAATGCCCTCTAGCAGTAGAAAGCTGCTTGTGTATAGTACTTGCACCTCAATGTGTACTCAACATGCACATACAGCTGGAAGTGTCATATAAGCACAATACATCAGCAGTTCTGATTGATTGGATTTTGCTCCCTATGCACAGCACAGCTATCGTGTTTTGTAGACGTCTCAGTTAACAAGCACTGGCATGAGATGAAAAGACCCATCTCACACCAAATGAAAATGAAATGGAGGTCTGAACCAGTGGCTGTGTCCGAAATTCAACTGTCCAGTCAGTTGGTGACTAAACAGGCAGTGTTTTCTGTATAAAGGTACCTCTGAACTGGAACATCAGTATTATATTATATTATATTATATATTATATTATATTATATTATATTATATTATATTATATTATATTATATTATTAAATATTAGTATTGTAATTTTATAGTTGTACTGAAAAATAAAAATATTAATTATTATATTATTTTTCTTAAATACTCCATTTTTTATTTTACAATAAAATATATATTTCAATGTAAAATAGAAATGTACTGTTTAATAATAATAATAAATAAAATAAAATAAATAGAAATATTACTATTTTTTAGTATTTTTTCTTTAATTAGTTTAATGGATTTTTTTTATTTTATTGCCAAACTGTGCAGTTCTATAAACAAGCACAGCAAACTTTGAACTTTTTTATTGTTTTTTTTTTTTTTTTTTTTCAACATGGTCTCAGGACGAAACCGTACCTCTGGGAACTTTTTCCTAAGATGCAAAATATGTACCGCCGTGTGCGTTTTGTAACATATTCGATGTGAAATATCCACTGGGTGGTGCTAAAAGAGTGTTCGTTTTTTTTCCATGGAACAGATGAACGCACATATGGTACGTTTTATGTGATGTTGGTTTTGTACGTCACCACAGTTTTGACTTGAAATATCCGTTGAGTGGCGCAATAACTATAATGCTCCGTGACGTTTTAAAATAACGTACCATCTGCACTACACCTAAACCTACTCGATAGTATGAACACAAGCGAATGTGATGTAAAAATGCAATTGTAAGCATGCCGTTTTAGCTTGTTTTTCGATCTCTAATCTATCAGTTCTTTAATCATGAGTTTTTCACAGGATTCGTACCCAAGGATTCCGCATCCTAAGTCCAATTCTGTGCCGGCTGAGTTACCGAGCAAGCTTGTTACGTCCAGAAAGCAAAACATGTGGAGCTATAATCATAACTGTGTATATATGTGTATAAATACGAAAACGATTACAAGTGCTCAATGTTTTACCGCCTCTAGTGTTCATTTCTGTTGGAAACCGCAGTGATATGTACTTATTGGTAAGTATTTTGCATCTTACGAAAAAGTTCCCAGAGGTACGTTTTCATCATGAGACCAGGTAGCTTTTTTATTATCAGAAATGTTGCAATTAGATTTTTTCCCCCAAATAGTGCAGCCTTACTATAAAAGTAGACATAAAAATAGACATTATAAATGTATTTATTTTTTCAACTGCTCCACCGAACGTCATTTCTATTAATGTTTGTTCAGTCAACCTTTGAATTGCATGCCAGGTTTGCGAGATATCATAGGCAGCGAAGGATATCTATGTTGCCTTCAACCAACCTTATGAAGGCATCTCAGTCAACAGGATGTTATGCAAACATGGCATTCGGACATGCCTTGATGCTTTCCAACCTCCGGATGCTGCCTGCGAAAGCAGCATTTCTCATCTTTTGGACACCACAGCAACTAGAGCAACTTGGACAAAGATTTCAGACGTGCAACCGGAAATCTAACCCAAACAGAAGACATTCAGTGCAATTAGATGAAAGAAGTCCATTTTTATCTTCACTTGGCTGTGATTTTCTCTCATTCTTTATTGTCACCAGTATAGATCTGTCAAGCCCTGATGCCCTTTTCTGCACCCAAGTGGATCAGCAAGAATAATGAGATGTCCCATTATAAACAGATTACAGATAATGAGAAAGAGTCGCACACATAGACGCAGAGAGTTCATGGCTCATAGACAAACATATAAAGTCTCAAACAAACATCAGTCTGTGGAAGGGAAATGCCCCTACAGCGTCTGTATGTTCACTGTCTGTCTCCCTCTCTCAGGCACAGCTGGTGTGGGGCACAGTGGGGCCTGAGGGATGAGAGAAATTACCCAGCTAAGATATGTGCAAATGGCTCCTCTGAAACACTGACTGCTCTCGCCAACTCAAAGGAGAGAATGAGAGATAGAGAGTGTCAGGGGGAGAGAAGAGGAAATGACAGGGAAAAGAATGGAGGACAAGGCAGCAAGAAAGGACTGCAAAAAGCCACTGACTTCAAAAAATAGTTAGGCCTAAATTTAATATGTAATTGAATCGCATATAAAATTAAAAATACCTGTTTCATTTATGACTGACAAATATGCATCACATTAAGTTTGTTAATTTAATATGTTAACCCAGCAGAATGGAAATTTTGCATACAATTCCAATATAAAAATCTTAAATTTAGACCTGATATAAAACAGTTATTGAATAATTTATTTTATGTTCTATTCTTTTTCTCTTTTTCTTTCTTTCTTTCTTTCTTTCTTTCTTTCTTTCTTTCTTTCTTTCTTTCTTTCTTTCTATCTATCTATCTATCTATCTATCTATCTATCTATCTATCTATCTATCTATCTATCTATCTATCTATCTATCTATTGCCCCAACCTATCTTTTTAAAGATAGGTTGGGGCAAGTTATTGCATATTTTTAAATGTTTTAAATTCATTAAAATTAGTGCTGTCAAAATTAGCACGTTAACGCATGCGATTAATTCTAATAAATTCTATTAAGTCTAATAAATGTTCAAATTGATAGTTCTCAATTATACTATAATGTTGAATGGCTATAGTCAATGGTTAAATATTACGAAAAAAATTATTTCATAGAGACATCAGTAGTATTGGTATCAGTGATGGTATCAGCCTTCAATCATAAAAAAAAGATGCCACTAAACAAATATTACAAAAATCCACTGTCTTTATGTTGCTTCTACATTAATTTGAAGATTGCATGTGAAATTATTGCAATATAAATGCATATTTTAAAACTTTAATGTTAGGCGGGATTAATCGCGATTCATTTCAGGAATGTGATTAATTAGTTACATTTTTTAATCGATTGACAGCACTAATGAAAATATTTGTTGACCAAAACAAAGATTTGACATTTTTTAATGTTTTATTTATTTATTTATTTATTTGCTGTCTCCTATTTTTTTTTTTTTTGTTTGTTTAAATGTAGCCGAAAATGGCTAAATGCAATCTTTTTAAAAGCAGGTTCCATTGTGACAACTAAAAACAGCACACCCTCAAGTGACCTCAATGTCCATCTAGCACACGTTTACATTCACAAACGTATTCTGTAAACAGCCTCTTACAGTGCACATCTGTATATCAGTATAAAATACCATCACTGTACCATGGTATAGACATAGTACTGTTTTGTAACCCTGGTTACAGCAAGAACAGTGAGCTAGAGAGAGAGAAAGAAGGTAGGAACAATTGGACCTGAAAGATGACTGATAAATGAGCTCATTTTCAAACACACGCACAGAATGCTGGGATGTAAAAGCACCCCTCCCTCAGCGATGCTGAATTCCTTTTTCCATTATAATGTCATTTAGGGAGGAATTATGTATCTTTCCATCCTGAGTATAATGTGACACTGTTGGGCTCAAGGAATTATTGTGCTGGAATTATCAAGGCTCACTTATATAAGCAGAGATGTACAGCACAGAAATGATGAATTAGACTTTAGCTCATTAATCTTCGGAACTGCATGAAATATGTTTTCATATAGATCCAATCCTATAGACTTAGAGTTAATTTCTGCTTTAATTAGCGAAATGCAGCTGTTCTCTATCGTGCTTTGTTTTAGTCATGGAGGCTGTATAGTGAAGGGTGAGTGGGTCTGTGTGCTTGATATTGCCTTTCCACTCAGAACACCTCTCTTGTGCTATCAGTGCAATATCTGTCGTCCATCAGCCTGCTCATTGGCACTTACAGTAGCTGCTTCCTCCTGCTGCCGTTTACTGAGTCTGGCCTGTATCCTCTTCTGTTTCCTATTCTGAAAGGTTAAGACACAGAAATTAATAAAATATTAACAAATATGTTTTCCCCTTAACAGTGAGTTTCCTATCTGAACTTAATCAGGAAAATTCAAATAATGAAAAATTATAGTACTGATATTTTAAAAATACAGATTTTTTTTTAAAAGAAATTGATACTTTTATTCAGCAGGGTTGCATTAAAAACTGTGAAAAATGTATCATGTCTTCCATAAAAATATTAAGTAACACAACTGTTTTCAACATTGATAATAATAAGCTGCATATTATGACAATTTATGAAGGATCATGTGACACTGAAGACTGGAGTAATATATCTTATGAAAATTTAGCTTTGCCATCACAGGAATAAAATACATTTTAGAATGTGTGGTAATAGAAAACTTGTATTAAAAAAATAGAAAACAGCTAAATTGTATTACAATTAATGCTTCACAATATTATTGTTTTTTATGGAAGCCCGTTTCCACCACTGAATAAAAATAAAATATGAACTTGCAATTGCGAGAAATTAAGTCGATATAAACGAGATATAAAAGAGATATGAACTCGCAATTCTGACTTTTTTTTTTTCTTGCAGTTGAGAGTTTGTATTAGGTAATTCTGAGGAAAAAAAGTCAGAATTGCGAGTTGTAAACTCGCAATTGTGAGAAAAAAAGTCAGAATTGTGTGATTAAAAAGTCACAATTAACTTTTTTTTCTTTTTTATTCAGTGGCAGAAACGGGCTTCCATAGTTTTACTGTAGTTGTGATCAAATAAATTCACCTTTGGTAAGAGATTTTTTTTTTTTTTTTTAATCTGACCCCAAGCTTTTGAACAGTACAACAGATTTCAGATACTGATTCATGCATACAAAAGCTATCAATTGGTATGTGATTAATAAACTTCAATTAATCATCAATGTTAAAAAATGAAAACACTATTTATACATTGTTTTGTTTGACCTACAAGTGACATTGGCTCAACCAGTGGCATGAGTTTGGGGTGAAAGATTGTTTGACCAATGGCAGATGGGGAGCATGTTCTAGAAACCTGTCTGGAAATGTTTGTGTGTTCGTTCGTTCGTTTGACTGCTTGTTTGTTTATTTGTTTATTTACTTACTGTATGTTATTTATTGGTGATGCTAGCAATGCAGAATTACTTAAAAACAGTACAGTAGAACCCAGTGTTATTAATACCAAATGTACATCCGCAGTGGACACACATTACTATCTTACTTGTTCCCTGTGATAGTTTTTAGCTTTGAAAGCACAGGGACCCTGAGTTTGTCAGTTAAGCTGAAATAATGCTGAACAGGCTAAAGGAATCAAATAAAAGACAGAGGTCAGTAATAAACAGCGCAAAAAGAAGATAAAGTACCCAGAGTTGTAGAAAAAAATGCAAGAAACGGAGCAAAAGAGAGCGAAGCGGTTCTCTATAAAAGTGCTGGTGCTGATTTGCTGTGCTGTCCTTGTAGAGCTCCGTCCAACTGACCGGGTGTTTTATGTGTGAGGCAGAAATCAGAAAGGGAGGCAGGCTTATAATGCAGCTGACAGCAGTGCTTTTATGGTGACTGGTTGGGGTTGGGGGTTAGCAATAAAGCTGAGTGCATCTCCTCTGGAAGCAAGCCATCATAGCTTAAAGGGATAGTTCACCCTTAAATTAAAATAATGGCATCGTTTACTCACCCTACTGTTGTTTCAAACCTGACTTTTTTCTTCTGTGGAACACAAAAGGAGATATTTTGAATAATGTGCTGGTTCCTTTTTTCCATACACTCTCAGAAAAAAAGGTACAATAGCTGTTACCTTTTCAAAAAGTACACTTTTGTACCTTTTAGATACTAATATGTACACTTTAGGTACTGATATGTACCTTTAAGATACCAATATTGACTCTTTAGGTACAAAGGTGTACCTTTTGAAAATGGGGACTGGAACAACAAATGGGGACTGGAACTTTTAAGCTTCTAAAAGCACAAGTGGTCCATTTGACTCTTGTGCTATTTCTCTGAAAAACAGACTTTCACGTTGTGAACTGGATCAACTGATTCACTGAACAGATCTGATAATAAATTGAACATTACATCCATGTACACTGCCATCCAAATATTTTAAATAATTCAGTAATTTAGCTAAAATAATTTTGCATTCCGTCAAGTTTCTTTTTAATATTTTTGAAAGACGTTTCTTATGTTCAACAGGGCTGCATTTGATCAAAAACACAGTATAAACAGTAATATTGTGAAATATTAATACAATTTAAAATAACCTGTTTTCTATTTGAATATATTTTAAAATGTAGTTTATTCCTGTGATGCAAAGCTGAAATTTCAGCAGTCATTACTCCAGTCTTCAGTGTCACATGATCCTTCAGAAATCAAGAAACATTATTGCTCAAGAAACATTATTTGTTTATTGTTATTAATGCTGAAAACTAATTTTGAGGGAAGTGTTTTTTAGGGTTAGGGTTTCAACTTTGTCATCACAGGAGTACATTAAATTTAAAATATATTAAAATAGAACATTGCTTTTTTTTTTCTTTTTTTTTTTTTTAAATGTAATGATATTTCACAATATTACTGTTTTTACTGTGTTTTTGATCAAATATTAATATTTTTTTTCTTTTACAATAATCTGTTACGTTCGGATACACATCACAATAGAAGAAAAAAAAAATACCAACTTTAAATTCTCCTTTCCACATAAAAAAGAAGTGTGGAATGCATGAGGGTGAGTAAATGATGACATAATTCTCATTTTCGGGTGAACTACCCCTTTAAGAGCCATAAACAATGTGAATGTGTGTGGGTGTAGGTCTGTCCATATTTTCCTTCTGATGTCTGTGGGCCTCTCCATCCTGCCTGTTCTCCTGGTGTCCAATGTGTTCAGCGGTGCACTGCAGTAATGTTGATGTCAGGGAGAGCAGGGATCTGCTCCTGAATTATCACCCTGGTGTTCTGTCTGCACTCAAGCGCACGACCAGAGTGGAGGAGGAGAAAGACAGGAGAGCAGAGCAAAGCAATATGAAGCAGAGTAATGCAGGCTTCAGCACTCGCTGCCACTATCCAGACCACCATTATGTTGGGAGATCTGCACTCGACCGGAACAGTCTCATATGGTGCTCCATATATCTTCATTATGCTCTGTGCGGTAATGGATAGTGTATAAAATCAGATGCAATTCGATTTTGCTTCTACTTTATTGATCTAAGTGCACCAATATATAGTCAATTTCTTTCTTTATCATGCCACTCTATGTGCTGCTGAAATCAGATTTACTTTTTTACTTTCTATTTGAGGCAAAGCAGTTGGATATGGCTATAAAACAGTAGGCATTGACTATTTTTGATTTAAATTTTTTTTTAAATATTCCTTTGCCAATTAACATACAAATACAAAACAGAAAACAGTGTCAAAAGATGTTACCAGAACTGACTCATCTGTTTTGCCTTCCAAAAAAACTCATAATGATCTAATGAGTGGGCAACTGTATGAATCACTTCATCATCTCTATTTGTCAGCTTTATTTTTTTAAAAACTGCATTCATAGTGTAAATGATTACCTTGAGGAAATTGTTAAAATCAAAATTTAAATTAAATTGTATTTTTTTTCTAATGCAGTATTCTTGCATATCATTAATATTAAGTATGCTGTATCCTTTTATCAAAGTTTCCATTAACACTTAGTAGAATCCATTAACAACTAGTTTAAAGTATGCGACGTGCATCCTAAACCTAAATCCATTTACATAATAAATTACAAAATAATCAGCTATGCCTTGGGTAATCTCTAGCAGCTACATAATGCCATTGACAGAGATGATTTCAGGTGTGCTAGACTGGTGCAGACAGGCATGTAGAGGACTGATCGAAAACAGCACAAGGTTAGCAATGAGAGACAAACGCTCACCTGCACCAGATGCCTATCATTCTGTGACTGTCATCCTGGTTTTTCAGGGGCTGACTGACTGACAGAGGGGCCCCTGGGAAATGTGACAGCAGATTCTGATCAGACCAAGTTGCTCTTTTTAGCACCCACTGACTGAGACTATTCAACCAATAATGATTGATCAAATAAAGGTCTACATCAAGTGTATTGTCATAGGATTGGAGACTTTAGACTGTCAAATTGCACTTTTTTCATCCTTAAAGGTTACTGAAGTAAGGGGACTCTACTTTTAAGGTCATTCTAAGCTCAAGTGAGTAACTGAAGCTCTTTAAAAAGCCCCTTTCACAAGGCTGTTATTGAAATGTAAAGATGAGAGTCATTTTAAGGAAGTAATTGTGCCTTACATGATCATCTGATTATTTTGAACCCTGAGTTCATTTATCTGGCTTTTCAGAACCCTCAGTTGTTTCCAAACACCAAATGATTATTAGCAAAAAATCTTTTGGTAACACTTAAATTAAAGCCTTTATGCATAATGCATTATAAATGCATTATTATGCCCTTTAATGCACCTTATAATGCATTGTACAATCTCATGAATAATTGTAATCACAGTTAATACATTATAATGCGTATCAATTCATTGTTACACTATGCATTTTAAATTTGGTCATAATTATTTACAACTAAATATGTTTCTTACATATTTACAGTCTTTGTTAACAGTCTTTCTTACATAGTTACAGTCTTAACCCTATAAAGCCATGATCATATTTGATACTCAAATTTCTAATGCCTCTAAATTATGAACCTGATTTTATTGAAAAAACAGTCTTATATATTCCTTCAATCTTTTTTTTTTTTTTTTTTTAACAAATAAAATGCCTTTTAGTATAATTCTAAAAATGTCCCACTTTGGTTGTGATACACATCTCTTTGCTTTGAAATCTTTACTTTTTTTCTAAAGTAAATGAGATTAACTTTTATATTGTTATAAAAACTACAGAACTTTGATCATAAAGTGAAGCACTTAAATATCATCTTACTAAGACATATTATTGGGAGATATAGGCCCGGTTTCACAGACGGGGCTTAGACTAAGCCAGGATTAGACCATAGTTCAATTAGGACATTTAAGTAATTTTTATAAACGTGCTTAGGAAAAAACATTACTGGTGTGCATCTTGAGACAAAACAAAGGCACTGATATATTTTAAGATCAGTCAGTTTAAGTTTCTTTCAGTTGAAACAGCTCAGACTTACATTATAGTCTAGGACTAGGCTTAAGCCTTGTCTGTGAAACCGGGGAACTATGTCTTAGTATAGGGGATAACAAGCTATTTTAACAGCTATATAAATGAGTTACACTGTTATGTTCCCTAGTGAAAAATAAATATACTAAGATGTATTTGAAATACATTTATTTCATGCTAATACAAATACATTTACATATTTATGCGCTTAATAAAAATACCCTTCTATTTTTACTTTTGGTATACTAAACTGGTACACTTAAATTCTACTAAATTGGAACAAGTAATTTTGTACTTAATGCACTTTAATTGTGCTGAAGTAGTGCTGAAGTCCATCTAAAGATATACTGAAATATACTACAAGTATACTTCAGGTACACTTCAAATATCTTGCATTTAAAGACCAATATTATTCAAAGATCATACAATCATCAATAGTGACGTTAAAACACATTTTAGGCTTAATATTAAGAAATGTGCATTGTGCACAAGTAGTACTCCAAATACAGTTGAATTATAATTTTTATATCAGTAAGTCTCGAACGATTTGTCAGTAAATATGTTAATAGATTTGAACTACAATTAGTATGAAATAAATGTATTTTAAATATATAACTTTTTTTACAAGGGTTGTCAAGTTAACATTCTCATTAAAAAAAAGAAAAATGTGGTGGTATGTAAGTGGCATTCATGGTGTCCCGTAATTAGAAATTGGCCCCCCAATAATTAGAAAATCTTGAAAACAGCTCTGCTGGACTCCATTACGCAATGGTCTGTTTGTTGTAAGGATGACAAAAAGGTTTAAATGTTACATTTTTAGGATGTTGTGTCTCAACAGTCTAATGGCACTTGTCAATGTCAAAATAATTGAGATGGCCAATCAAATCAAAGTAAGCAGGGTTTATTGATCACAGAAACAGAGCATGAATTCCAATGTGAAGCGTCAGTTTTAATGCTGAAAATTTTAGGAGAGAAAGGTGAGATGGAAGTAGCAAAACAGATTTACTAACAACTTCGCCAACACAAACCATCTTTTGGCCTTAAAATAGTACTGTCAGGATTTACTAAAGACGCGCACTTGAAGAATTAGCGCTGAAAAGGCTTGGACACAGTTATTTTTGCGCCTGACCTTATTAAATATGCATTTGTAGGAGTTGCCCTTTCATGTGAGGAGAGTATTAAAATGAATCACGCAACGCGATTTACTAACGTTTGCGCTCATCAAATTACTGGTATTTGCACCATTATTTAACACCCAAAAAAAGCATGTCTTAAAGCTGGCGCTAATTTGTGCTGCTCTTGGTAGATTGTGCTGGTCATTATGGAAATGATCTGGCTGCGTCTGTGTTCTTTAATGTGAGTATTGTCAGTAAATCACAAGCAGAAATTTCCCCTCCCATCGGTGCTTTTATGGAATTGCGCTCTAACACTAATTTGCCCTGTTTAGTAAATCTGGCCTGTGGTATTTTACAACTATTTTTCAAAATAGATGACTTTTTCCAAAAGAAACTTTTTTTTTCTCAAATCCGGCTGTTTTGAATTGAAAACATGGTATAATTTACATGATTCATGTAATTCCTAACTGAATATGACAAGACTGGAAACATTTTGTGGTTTCAACATATCAGGCATACAAATACGAGTGAATGTGTGCATATTTGAAAATTTAATTTGCAAATAGTTCAAAATGATTACTTCCCTATTTGAATAGACCTAACATTTCCTTCACTGTTCTATTCCTTTAAAATGTCCCACAAAAATGTCCCACTGTTCAGCATGCAATGATAGTTACAACAAATCCAAGATGTATGTACATGACAAGATACACATTACAATATACAATGCATTCAAGAGTGATTGGTTTATTAAACCAGAGGCTATTGTGGAGAAGAAAAGCGGTCACCAGTTGATGAATAATCAAGATGGCTCACATCCTGATGACAAATGAGTCTGACTGACAGAATAAACAAGCTGAAGGGCATATCATAGAGGGAGGACGTCACCACATCATAAGCTCCATTTCACACTGACTATCTTATATAACTAGGCATTCGTCCAGATGTTTACATTGGAAATATTTTATGAATACACCGCCTGGAGCCGCAGACCTCTGCTGGACCTCAATTTCTCTCCGGCTATACATTCAGATGGCTGTTCGGTTGTTTTTAGGTGAGGGCCACAGAGATTTGTATGCAGAGCGAGTAAGTGGACTAGTTGACGTGTAACACATTGTAATCAGAGGGTGTGTGGCAGCAGTGCCTCTTGAACCGTCATGCCCATCTAACATTTTTAAAGAGAGCTTGGGCCGCTGACCATATTTTTCAAACCAATGAGCGTTCTGCCCTCTCACTGATGCTCTTTGCCTTTGAGACAGACGTGCTCCTGGAATAGACCGCTTAGAAGTGTTCAGAGGCAGATGTTGAGTTCATTAGTGTCCATTCACATACTATCCTGCCACTCAAGCATTATAGCAGACCGGCCTTATAAAATAAGACATTTAGGGATCACTTATCAAGCGCTGCTCTGTGTGCACTGAAACTAAACGCTCTTTCTGACTTTGTTCTTTTCTTTTGGCAGCACAGTCCAAGCACCACCATGAGAGGTGAGGGGCGTCGGACACGACTCTGAGAGACTTCACACGGCCGGGAGAGCGTGGCGCATTAAAAATACAGGTCCCCACAAGAGCTTTCTGGTCTCAACTAGTGCTATAAATCAATAGCCCAGCACTCTGATTTCTTCATCAAGATATTTCTCCTCGGCTACAAACGGAATGGCTTTCTTGGGCACTTGCTGACCAGAAGCCGCACTCCAGGGGATACTATTTTTGTGGACGTCTGAAGTCTATTTCACACTGCGGCTCTGAAAACACACCGGATGACTAAAATGATATATTTATATATATGTGCATAGTTGATAAAGCTGATAAGTCTTTCAACCACCTGTCAATGTTCTTTTTTTACGCTTACGCTGACACTACCTTCAAAGCTTTTGGCACTTCAGAGAATTTTCCTATCAGCTTTGGACTGTCTAAATCGCAGCTATTTTTATTCCACTACATATTTAGATAAAAGTCTTCCACTACAGACTTCTGTTCAAAACATTTCGGTCCTCTCGTCTGAATGAGTGAGAGCTTCACGTTTAAAATCTTCACTATTTCACAACCTGTCTACAGTCTGTTGCTAATCATGGTTTTCCGTCATCAGAAGTGACTTCCATCTTTTCTCATGCAAAATGAAGCACATTAGCGTATTTATGGGCTGAGATATATACAGTCATGTACAACGTGCTACATGGATCTTGCATTCAGTCATCAAGCGAAGGAACACATAGCTTCTGACGTGTGAAGAAAATGGAATATTCAAAAGCTCTACGCACTTAAACACATGGACTAAAATCAACCTGGGAGGAGATGGAGCACATTAGTTAGTTTCCCCGTTAAGGTTTATGCTTGTATCTGTGTGAAATCAACCCCCCAAAAGACTATTTATATTGGTATGTTACTGCTTTCATATAAATGACTTGTTCGTAAGACTAAAATTATTGGTCAGATCTGCCAGAAAGCATTGGTTGATGTCAAATCCAGACTTTGGAAAATGGAGAATCTGGATGAACTAGAACATCCATTGTTGGGTGACAGCAGCCCCAAAAACTCAAGTGGAACAGGCACTAGTGGTAGTGGACTATTCAAAAGCATATTGATGAGAAATGAGGAGGACAAAAGACTGCCCCCTCTGGACTGGAGGAATTATTGCAGCTCTACAGACATTCAACAGCAGCAGCTACTGGATCCATGTTCATTACCTAGCACTCTAGAGACTCTTTATCCTCCTACTACCATTTGGACCGCTGCTGATTCCTTGGGCATCCATAGTAAGGAGTATCTGGAAACCACTTTTGTGGACATTGGCCCTGGTTCACCATTGGAAAGGAAGTTACTGGCAGAGACAAGAGATGTCCATAGTGTATCCTACAGCATAGAAGATGGGGATGACCTTTTGCCAGACTTTGAGGTAACATTTTTTTTCTCTGTAATACAATACATGCATGTTTTTTCAACTACAGGCAATTTTGACCTTGTGTTCTTGTAGAAAATAGGGTATGAAAAATACATTTAAATGAAAATACTGAAATACTATTTATGCTCATTTTTATTTATGCTCATGTTTATCCAAGTTTTAATATAATAATCCATATTTTTTATTAAAAATCTCATGAATAATTGTAACCACAGTTAATACATTATAACAATTATCAATTCATTGCTACAGTATGCATTTTAAATTCGGTTATATTTATTTACAACATAAATCATTATGCATAAAGACTTTAAGTGTTACTGAAACATCTATATACAGGTGCATCTCAATAAATTAGAATGTCGTGGAAAAGTTCATTTATTTCAGTAATTCAACTCAAATTGTGAAACTCGTGTATTAAATAAATTCAATGCACACAGACTGAAGTAGTTTAAGTCTTTGGTTCTTTTAATTGTGATGATTTTGGCTCACATTTAACAAAAACCCACCAATTCACTATCTCAACAAATTAGAATACTTCATAAGACCAATAAAAAAACAAAAACAAAAAAAACAACAACATTTTTAGTGAATTGTTGGCCTTCTGGAAAGTATGTTCATTTACTGTATATGTACTCAATACTTGGTAGGGGCTCCTTTTACTATAATTACTGCCTCAATTCGGCGTGGCATGGAGGTGATCAGTTTGTGGCACTGCTGAGGTGGTATGGAAGCCCAGGTTTCTTTGACAGTGGCCTTCAGCTCATCTGCATTTTTTGGTCTCTTGTTTCTCATTTTCCTCTTGACAGTACCCCGTAGATTCTCTATGGGGTTCAGGTCTGGTGAGTTTGCTGGCCTGTCAAGCACACCAACACCATGGTCATTTAACCAACTTTTGGTGCTTTTGGCAGTGTGGGCAGGTGCCAAATCCTGCTGAAAAATGAAATCAGCATCTTTAAAAAGCTGGTCAGCAGAAGGAAGCATGAAGTGCTCCAAAATTTCTTGGTAAACGGGTGCAGTGACTTTGGTTTTCAAAAAACACAATGGACCAACACCAGCAGATGACATTGCACCCCAAATCATCACAGACTGTGGAAACTTAACACTGGACTTCAAGCAACTTGGGCTATGAGCTTCTCCACCCTTCCTCCAGACTCTAGGACCTTGGTTTCCAAATGAAATACAAAACTTGCTCTCATCTGATAAGAAGACTTCGATTTTGCTTGACAATCCTCATAAGGCTGCAGTTCTCTCGGTTGGTTGTGCATATTTTTCTTCCACACTTTTTCCTTTCACTCAACTTTCTGTTAACATGCTTGGATACAGCGCTCTGTGAACAGCCAGCTTCTTTGGCAATGAATGTTTGTGGCTTACCCTCATTGTGAAGGGTGTCAATGATTGTCTTCTGGACAACTGTCAGATCAGCAGTCTTCCCCATGATTGTGTAGCCTAGTGAACCAAACTGAGAGACCATTTTAAAGGCTCAGGAAACCTTTGCAGGTGTTTTGAGTTGATTAGTTGGTTGGCATGTCACCATATTCTAATTTGTTGAGATAGTGAATTGGTGGGTTTTTGTTAAATGTGAGCCAAAATCATCACAATTAAAAGAACCAAAGACTTAAACTACTTCAGTCTGTGTGCAGTGAATTTATTTAATACACAAGTTTCACAATTTGAGTTGAATTACTGAAATAAATGAACTTTTCCACGACATTCTAATTTATTGAGATGCACCTGTATATACACTACTGTTCAAAAGTTTGGATCAGTGAGATTTTTTTTTCATATCAAAGATGCATTAAATTGATCAAAAGTGACAGTAAAGACTTTTATATTGTTAAAAAAAGATTTTAATTTCAAATACGTGAACTTTTTATTCATCAAAGAGAACGTCTCGGTTACTTATGTAACCCTCGTTCCCTGAAGGAGGGAACGGAGACGTCACGTCGGATGACTGACGAAATTGGGATCTCGCCAGAGAGACCAATCCACTTCGAGTGTAACTAATGAGCGAATGGACATTGGCATGCGATTATTGCATCCAGCTGCTGCTGATCACAGCGTGAGCATGAGAGGCAGCTGGTGCACAGCATTAATTCATGCTTTCGCTGAGGAGCCGAGCGGTGGTACAGTGACTGTGGCAACGGGACGTGACGTCTCCATTCCCTCCTTCAGGGAACGAGGGTTACATACATAACCGAGAC
Source organism: Spinibarbus caldwelli (assembly GCA_039654775.1). Lineage (NCBI taxonomy): Eukaryota > Metazoa > Chordata > Actinopteri > Cypriniformes > Cyprinidae > Spinibarbus > Spinibarbus caldwelli. The sequence goes on along the minus strand of CM077239.1, from coordinate 16,903,255 downwards.
ATTCCCCTTTCAGTCGGTCACTCCGAGTCATGTCGGATGACCGACGAAATTGGGATCCCTACCAAAGCTCCACAGGAGCTGCCCCTTCCACTGCCCTGTGTAGGCCTCCTGATCCTTCCTATAAGGCAGACGATAGGACCGGGCTCTACACAGAGAAGGTCAACTACTGTTGTTCCTTGAGCAGCCCAAACAGTAGGACTAGGATAACACTGGGAAGCGTACCCTTCCACTTGGAAGAGGCACACTGCGAAGTCACCTCCTCCCAGAGGGGGTTAAGTGACATTCAGACATGTGAAGTAATCTCGTAGGGCCCTATTGCACATGGAAGTCTCTGAGATGGCTTAGGCGGCATCATTAGAGATGGCAGAACGTGGTCTGCCAGGGGAAACACAGCTCTAATAAGCATACCGTGGAATACACATATGGGATCCCGACAGGGTCTCTCATATGGGCACTAGCCTCGCACCAGATTTCAAGAATTCATTGGCTGAAAGGCCTGGTGCCAGACGCTCCACCACGTCCGGACGCCAGAGTGCTGGAGGACTTGACAAGGTTTGCCTGGTTAAGGAACTCTCTGGAGAATTAGGCATAAGGACGCCACAAGCCGACTCTGAGCTGGCCCTCTCAGTGCCACTACTGTTTGAGGTGAGAACACAGGAGGAAACCGGTTCAACACGTAGGCTATAAAACCTAGCGAACGTGTTGGGAGTCACCCAACCTGCAGCTCTACAGATGTCTGCTAGCGAGGCACCACGAGCCAGCGCCCAGGAAGATGCGACACCCCTAGTAGAGAGAGCACGCAACCTGAGCGGGCAGGGCACACCTTGTGCTTCGTAAGCCAAGGTGATGGCATTCACTATCCAGTGGGCCATCCTCTGCTTGGAGACAGCCTTTCCCTTCTGCTGTCCTCCGTAACAGACAAAGAGCTATTCTGAGGTCCTGAAGCTCTGAGTTCTATCCACGTACTGACGCAGTGCGCGTACAGGACAGAGCAAAGCTAGGGCTGGGTCTGCCTCCTCCAGGGGCAGCGCTTGCAGGTTCACTACCTGGTCCCTGAAGGGAGTGGTAGGAACCTTGGGTACATAGCCTGGCCGGGGCCTCAGTGTTGCACTGGAGTCAGCCGGCCCAAACTCAAGGCACGACTCGTCGACTGAAAATGCCTGCACATCCCCCACCCTCTTGATTGAGGCCAACGCAGTCAGGAGTAGGGTTTTCATAGAGAGAAACTTCAACTCGACTGACTGCAATGGCTCAAAGGGGGCAGTTTGTAGGGCTCTTAGCACCAATGCCAAATCCCAAGAGGGTAGGGAGGGAGGCCTAGGAGGATTTAACCTCCTGGCCCCCCTAAGAAACCTGATGACCAGATCGCGCTTCCCCACCGACCTTCCCTCTATGGGGTCGTGGTGGGCAGAATAGCAGCAAGGTCAACCTTAAGGGTGGAGGGGGACAGCCTACGCTCCAACCCTTTACCCAAAAAGGAAAGCACAGCTCTGATCGGACATCTCCGGGGGTCCTCATGGTAAGCGATAGTGAGAGCTACCTCCTGGGGCAGGTCACCTAGAACCTCCGCGTCCCGTCCAGGGACCACACATGGAGTTTCCACAAATCTGGACGCGGGTGCCAGAGGGTGCCCCATCTCTGAGAAAGCAGATCCTTCCTCAGAGGAATCGGCCAGGGAGGGGCTGTCGCGAGGAGCATGAGTTCCGGGAACCAGGTCCTGTTGGGCCAATATGGAGCCACTAGCAGGACCTGCTCCTCGTCCTCCCTGATCTTGCGCAGTGTCTGTGCTAGCAGGCTCACTGGGGGAAAAGCATCATTGCCTCGGATAGGGAGTAGAACCACTGGCAGTGGGCAGTTTCCGGAGATGCAAACAGGTCTACCTGAGCAACTCCGAACTGACTCCAAATCAGCTGAACCACCTGGGGAGGGAGTCTCCACTCCCCAGGAAGTGTCGCTCGAGACAGCTCGTCAGCCGCCTGATTGAACACTCCTGGGATGTGGATGGCACGAAGGGACTTCAGATGCTTCTGACTCTAGAGGAGGAGGTGGCGGGTGAGTTGCGACATGCGACGGGAGCGTAAACCACCTTGCCGATTGATATACGCAACGGTCGCAATGTTGTCCGTACAGACCAGAACGTCCCTGCCCTGAAGGTCCCCTCTGAGGTGGCTCAGGGCAAGGCGTACTGCCAGCAACTCGAGGCAATTGATATGCCAACGCAGTTGGGTGACCCGTCCAAACCCCTGACACTGCGTGCCCATTGTATGTAGCGCCCCAGCCAGTAGCCGAGGCATCCGTGAATACCACAGCATGCCTGGAGACCTGCTCCAGGGGCACTCCTGCCCGAAGGAACGAAGGATCTGACCACGGGCTGAAGGTTTTGAGGCAGGCTGGTGTAATCTGAACCCGGTGAGTACCGCGTTTCCACGCCCACCTCGGGATTCGGCCATGGAGCCAGTGCTGAAGCAGTCTCATATAGAGCAGACTGAGAGGAACTATGGCCACAGCTGCAGCCATATGCCCCAGGAGCCTCTGAAAGAGTTTCAGTGGGACCGCTGTCCTGCCTGATAAAGTCTTGAGGCAGTTCAGCACCGACTGAGCACGTTCCTGGGTGAGGTAGTTGAGGATGCGCATGCCTCATTCTCTCAGGGGAACAAGGGATGCCTCTGCGAATTTGGTGAAGACGTGAGGCGAAAGGGACAGCCCGAAGGGCAGGACCTTGTACTGATATGCTCTACCCTCGAATGCAAATCGCAGGAAAGGCCTGTGTCGCGGGAGATTCGAGACATGAAATCACGCGTTCTTCAGGTCGATCGCTGCAAACCAATCTAGGGGACGGATGCACCCAAAAATGCGTTTCTGCGTCAACATCTTGAACGGCATCTTGTGAAGTGCACGGTTCAAAACTCGCAGATCCAAGATCGGTCGTAACCCACCACTTTTCTGGGGCACAATGAAGTAAGGGCTGTAAAACCCCGACCTCATATCGGCTAGAGGGACCGGCTCTATCGCATCCTTCGCCAGCAGGACTGCAATTTCCACGCACAAGACAGGGGCATCGACGGCCTTGACTGAAGTGAACCGAATGCTCCTGAACTTGGGGGGACGCCGGGTGAACTGAATCGCATAGCCGAGTCTGATGGTCCGCAGGAGCCACCGAGACGGACTGGGGAGCGCTAGCCAGGCTCCGAGAGACCGTACCAGCGGGACCAACAGGGCAACCGGAGTACCCGCGGTGGGGCAGCGAGGTGGAACACAGGGACCGGCCCCGGGGCCTGTGACGGCAGGGGGCGGGGTCTGGGTGTGTAATGTAACACTCACCTGATTCCTCCTTGTGTGGGAGGAGACACAGGAACCCGGCTTGAAGCTTGTGACAGCCTGGCGTGTGACGACTTGAAGCGGGGCTGGAGTGCTACCGCCCTTACCTGGTTCCACGAATGGGCAGGAGTGGTGCTCTTGGGCAACCACCCGCTGCCTGCTGGCGAGAGAGGAGGAGGGAAGCGATCCCGTGATGCACGGATCACCGCTCTCCTCCTCTTGAGACCCAGAGATTGAGGAGACTGCTCTTTATTGTTGTTTTGGGTACCGCTGGCTGCTGGGCCAGCGGCGGAACAAAATGAACAAAAAATTCTCCACCCAGCCCTCCTCCGGGGGAGGGAGTGGTGCAGTCACCATCTCTCGACAAGCAGTCTCCTCCATCTCTGGGTCGCCCGTCCCAGGGCCGGTTGGACTTGCCTCCAGGTTTGGCGGGGACCTGGATGGGCTGGGCGTCCTGCCTGCGACCGGCTCCACGACGCTGCCTGGTGGAAGGCTGCTGCAGCTGCGTGGGAGCGGGGGCGCGCACGGTGAGGAGCAGGCTGAGGGGCTGAGGCCGGAGTGGAAGCAGCAGGTTTCCTCCGGCGCATGATGTGTTTGATCGCCTCAGTCTGCTTCTGGACTGCCTTTGAACTGCTGGGCAAAGCTCTCGACAGCGTTGCCAAAAAGGCCGGTCTGCGACACGGGAGCATCCAGGAACTGTACCTTCTCCTGCTCCTTCATGTCAGCGAGACACAGCCAGAGATGGTGCTCCTGGACCACTAGCGTGGACATCGCACGACGCAGAGACTGTGCGGTCACCTTTGTCGCTCGAAGCGCTAGGTTCGTCACAGTACGCAGCTAAATTAGAACCGCCAGGTCGTGACCACCCTCGTGCAGGTCTTTCAGGGCTTTGGCCTGGTGGACCTGCAGTAACGCCATAGCGTGGAGGGCAGAAGCCGCCTCCCCACAGGCTCTATAAGCACTGCCAGTTAGACCTGACGAATACTTACAGGCCCGTGAGGGGAGACACGGGTCACCCGGCAGAGTGGTAGCGGCTGTTGGGCACAGTTTCATGGCCACAGACCGCTCCACCAAGGGGATGCCCGTATACCCCAAAGCGGCCCCACCATCGAGGGTGGTGAGAGCGGAGGAGCCACAAGATTTGTTTCGGGCAGTGAAAGGTGCCTTCCACGATCTTGTAAGTTCCTCATGCACTTCCGGAAAGAATGGCACCAGAGGGGGGCACTGAGAACCAGCGCAACCCCCACCGAGAAACCACTCGTCCAGCCTCGAAGGATCGGGACGCGGTGGAGGATTCCACACAAGCCCGACATTCTCGGTGGCCCGGGAAAGCATAGCCGTCATCTCTGGGTCTGGCTCAGACAACGCTACCACAACTGAAGGGGGCAACGCAGCCGTGTCGTCATCCCTGGAGAGAGAGGGCACGCCCTCCGATGCAGTGACCGACATCTGGTCGTCAGAGGGGGCACCGAAGGAAACGCGTGGTGCACCCCGTTCAGCAGAGGGCCCAGCGCTCCTCCGGCCGCTCCACCGGCTGCGGAGTGCTTGAGGAGCGAGGAGCTCCACTTGGGGAAGCCCTCACCGTAATCCTCAAATCACCTCTGACTCCACCGGATCCAGCGGCGCGCACGCCGGACCGCGGCAGAGGCAGAGGTACTCCACCATGTTTGACATAGCGGAGTCTATTACGCAACTCCGAGATAGTCATGTCCCCACAAGAAGAACGTGAACCATCCATGAAAGCCTCCTCAGCGTGCTGAATGCCCAGACACATGAGGCAGCGATCTTGACTGTCCTGAGGTGCCAGGAAACGACCACGCACGGGTGATAAGACATCTTTAAAAAGACGCGATCACCCGTGTTACTCTTTTAGAGAAATTGCTCTTTTAGTGCTGAAGCACGCAGGGGAGCTGGCCACCGCACACTCCTACTGTGGCTGTCAGCAGGAAGACGATCTTTCTCTCACGGACACCATGACCACCGCTGCTGTGCTGTATCGCCCGCACTCGTCTAGCAGAGCACTCTCTAGGAAAGGGAGAGCAGTAGCTTCAACCACTACCGCTCGGCTCCGAAGCAAAAGGATGAATTAATGCGGTGCACCAGCTGCCTCTTATGCTCATGCTGTGATCAGTGGCAGCTGGATGCAATAATCGCATGCCAATGTCCATTGGCTCGTTAGTTACACTCGAAGTGGATTGGTCTCTCTGGCGAGATCTCAGTTTCGTCGGTCATCCGACGTGACTCGGAGTGAACGACTGAAAGGGGAACAGTTATTTTAAAAGGACTTGATTTCAAAAACCTCAAAAAAAAAATGTACTAACCCCAAACTTTTGAACACTAGTGAACAGCCTGTTGTTTTCAACTTCGATTTGGTCTTGACAAAAATCCACCAGTGGTAGCAATGGCTGCTTGTTTGATTTTCTTGTTTCCTTTTATTTCTTTATTGTTGTTGCATTTGAACTCTGAAGAGCAGAGGGAACTGAGTTTGTACCAAGTCACTCTCTGTTTATTGGCATCGCAGTTGTTCATTTACAGTCCAAATCCTCATAGCTTCCTGCGTTGGAAAAATAGAAACTCACCTAGCTGTTAAGCCCAGCATTTCCTCTAATACTCTGGATATTGCAGCACAAATTCAAATGCAGTACAGTCAGTGATAGGTGAATGAGCTTTTAAATTGAAAAATCAAAAGGCATGAATAGCAGGGGGGATGTTGAGCGTGGACACTGGCCTTCAAACCCAGCATGATTATTGAAAGCTCTGTGTCCACTGGCGTGTGAATAATAATGCCACTATGCTGATGAGCTCCATGCCAACTTCTATTTCATACACCAGCAAACAAGATCTAGGCCGAAAAAGATTCAGATTACAGATTTGACTTACCCTTTAATCATTTTGAGCGATAGCTTAAAAAAGGCATTTCTTTACCTGTGACAGCCAAGAACACATCAAAGTATCAGACCGTTTATGTCCGCCAAAAAATCTGACATGATTTATTTTGTGCCACCGCATGCAGCTCAAACAAAACATACCCAAACACTTTGCATTCTGCGTCAGAGCACAAAAGAATTCCTCTGAAAAGCGGCTTGTCAATAGCACAAACTGTCAGTCTCTGAATAGCACAAACACTCAGTCCATTTAAAAGATCACTTGAGGTTCTCTCTGTCAGCACTGATTACACGTGCTGTCATGCCATCAGCATTTTCATCAGGAGGTCAAGTGTAAAACTGCTGCCATTGAAATATTTAAAAACATGTTCTGAGCAGAGGCAGTGCTAACAAAGAGGAGAGACGACTGTGAGATCAGCAAGACCGAAGCGAGTGACTGCAGTGTTTTATGAGGACCCGCTCTACTATGACACAGCATTAATAAAATATTATTCTATTTAAATACCAGAATGCGCTTAAAAGTGATGTGGGACATGGTAACATGATTGCAAGGCTACTCTTTTAAATATTCATAGCCTTTATATCATTTTCAGAGGGCTGTGAGGTTTATGTATCATTTAAAATGCCCCATGAGATCTTAAACTTTCATTTGTGACTGTAAAGTAGATTTGACAGGAACCTGACCTGTTAAAGATACAGTGGCTTGTCAAGATCCAAAAAGTGCTGGGAAGTAACTGATTACATGTAATCTGGATTACATAATTGGATTTCAGAGATTGGGTTACACTTTATTTTAAGTTGTCATTGTTACAGTGTAATTTTGCATTTAAGTACTCAGTAATGTTAATTAACTACATGTACTTACTGTATGGTTAGGGTTAGGATTAGAGTTTAGTTTAGGGTTACTTGCATGTAATTATGCATAATTAATTGTTATTATAATAGTAAGTACATGTAACAGGTGTAACAAGGACACCTTAAAATAAAGTGTTACCCAGAGATTAAGTACTTGTAATTACATTATATTTCAAAATACTCATAATCAGATTAGTTACTTTTTTAAAGATTGAATGATTACATTATATTCACAAAATGGTGGTAAATTGTTCATAATTTCTTGATTCTCCATAATTTTTTTTTTCAATTTTAAAATTATTATAAACAAATTTGTTTCTTTGTTGTTATAAACAATTTTTTATTTTTAAAATTTGTTAAAAACACTTAGACATGTTCAGAAATACATAATATACATACTAATTCAGAAATACATAAAATGCATAATGCTAGTATTAGTTTTGTAAACTGGTTTTGTACTCTGCTTCAAAAATGTAAACAAAATACGCTTTTACTTTTTTGATAACTTTTGAGACTGTTTATGTGTTTTAGAAGTATAACTGACATATCCAGTGACCTTCATTAATTATTAATTCTGGAAGACCTGAAAAAGTATTTAAACCTAGTTCTTGTTTTTTTCATGTTTATGAATGCTTGTTCGTGTAATGTAGTGTTTAATTAATCCTCTTTGTATTTTTATATCAAAATAGTGAAATATTTTCTATTCAGATATATGTAATAAACGCATTATGTCAAATGTAATTTAAATAATCAAAAAGTAGTCAGATTATATAACCTAAAATAGATTAAATTACTGACTACAATTGTAATCATTTAATTAGGAATCAGTAACAATTACAATTTGTGAGAAATCTAGTCTGGTTTCAAACTACTTATAATTGAAATTGATTAACTAACAAGTTTCCTTTTAAAAACTACTGGTCACTATTAAGGAGCTAACAAAATTCAGTCTAAGGGGGTATTATTCAAGCACAAAAAAAAAAAAAAAACATTCAAACTAGGGTTAAAATTAATTAGTGAATCATTTATTTGATAAGTGATTCAGTTATTTACTGATATGCATCAGACTTAGAGCTATATATGGGAGAGAAGTCAGAGCCTGTTTGACTTTTCCCTCTGCTCATCTGGCTGTATAGCTGCAATGCAATAAAATGTGATGAAAAATACAGCAATATAGCATTTTGTCATGCTACACTGCTCCATGTTGAAAAAAGTAGCTTGTAGTTAAGGTACTGTAGTTGCGTCATGCTGCTGAAAAATTAACCTGACTGGGTTATTTAGGAAAAAGAGAATCAGAAATATCATATCAGAGTCCAGTGGAAAACTTAGACACTTCTCAGTGACTTAAACAATAATGCAATGGCTAATCGTTTCCCTTTCCCCATACTTTTTAGTCCATGAATCCTTTTTGTGTAGAGAAGAAGTCAACGAAGTACAAAATACATGACACACATCTGGAGGACGTAAACACTATGGTTGTAGAGAGAGTCAAATGAGCAGAGTTGTCAGACACAGTCCTAGAAAAAGAGACAGACTGAAAACAGCGCTTTTTGGAAACAAGAGTCAGAATTTGCCCGTAGGCAGCACAACTACTGCACATTTGGCATAACCTCATTCAGTCACATTATCTTACAGGAACCAGAAAAACCTGCAACAGATACATTTATACAGCACAGCAAAAATAAATGCAAGTCACCGCCTTTGTTGGATAAAACCTAATTACATCTGAAGTTCACATGTTATGAAAGCTATTTATATAACCTACAATTTTAGACTAGTCATACCTCTGAAACTCCTTTTTTAGGATTCTGTGAACAACTGAGTGCAACTTACAATAAATAATAAATTAATAAAAGATTTATCCAATGACAAATTTAATTTCTGACCAGTAAATCATTTTCATTCACATCATGTAACATTATGTAACTTCTCTGGTGCTGATGATTGTGAAATTTGCTGTAGGACTCCTCCAGTGATGACTTCAGTGATACAGACAGTGAAAGCAACTTTCCCATCATGATTCCTCAAGATTACCTGGGCCTGGCTTTCTTCTCCATGCTCTGTTGTTTCTGGCCTCTGGGCATTGCTGCGTTCTATCTTTCGCAAAAGGTAAGGGACAATATTTATTTTTCATTCTCTTGGGCTCTTAGAAAATTAGGAGTTTATTGAGGCAAAAGTCCTAGTTAATGGTTTGTTAATGGGACCTTAAAATAAAGTGTGACCAAAAATTCAATATATGCTCATGTTAAAAATTCAACTCTGACAGAAGTTTTAATTTTTCTTGAGTATGTCTAGCATTTATGTAGCTCTTAGCCTAGACACTATTATAAGACTTCTATGAGACTCTCCAGACCAAATGAACAGTGAGAATAAGCAGAACGTACTAGCAGAACGTAGTGTTTCAAGTGTTTTCAAAACCTGAAAATAACACAGGAGTAGCTAAATTTTAAAGTTACCTCTCAAACAATAGCCTTTTATTTACGTTGTTTGTAGGTGAATATCTACATCATTCAGCACTAATTGTGTTTTTAAAGCATCTTCATACTGTCTGTTTGTTTTACTGACTGAGAAACCACTTCATATGATTCAGACTCGAATCGTGAATCGATTCAGACCATTTTGCACACATTCTACCAATTCACTGAAAAGAAAGAACTGACTGAAAATAATGATTAATTCACAAATTGTTGGCATCGCCAGAAGTTCAGTTGTTGCTGAAATATTTGTAAGGAAAACGCACAGTACGTACAGCTGTACAGCTACAGGCACCACTGTCATTTTATTGTGAACATATTATTCTAGTTGTTTAAACAATATTTGCATATCAATACTCAAATACAGAAGTAGGAGTCATATGCGACTCTCAAATACTTGTACTGATCTCTCAATAGACTCCTCCAATCTGACTGACAGTGCTATTATCATTATCCTTTACTTGTAACCTTGCATCTTTTGTGCGCATAAAGTATTCTGATGTCATTCATGTCCTTCAGTGAAATATTATGAAAATGACAGATGATACATTGGAGAAAACAGATTGGAATGCCAACTAATGGAGAGGACAAGAAAAAAAGACAAGAAAAAGGACACAACCCATAAATCATACATTTAGAGGTCCATTATATAGATGACTGCAGCAGTGCTCCATATTGCCTGATTATAAAATCACATTTAGCCTTTTTAAATACATTTGATATAAAGAATATCAACCAAATGTAGATTACACTACATATGTATGGACAGACAGACGGACGGACAGACAGACAGATATCTAGGCAGTAACAGTCGGCATAACAGTTAAAAAAGTGTATATCAGATACAAGTTGGTATTTGTATCGCGATGCATCGTTTCAAACATATTTGCATCAGTAAAAAATGTACTCGGTTACTATCGTAACCTCGGTTCCCTGAGATAAGGGAACGAGTACTGCGTCTTACTAGACGCATATGGGGAAAATATTTTTCTCCGATAACTGAAGTCTTTTTTAATAACGCAGTGTTACTGCACGGCCATTGGTTCGTGCAGTGCTTTAAAGACGAACCAATGGTGTCAGAAAAGCCCGCCAGAACGGGCGGGGCATCTGGCTATATAAGCAGCCGCATTGCCATAGGATCCTCAGGTTTACATCGACTGAAGCGATGACTGAGTCGTACAGGACCATAGCATGGCAAGGAACGCAGTACTCATTCCCGAATCTCAGGGAACCGAGGTTACGATAGTAACCGAGTACGTTCCCTTTCGATACTTTACTCGTACTGTGTCTTACTAGACGCATATGGGGAACCAGTACAACCACGCCATTCTATAGTAGGGGAACGACTGGATAACTAAATTGCCATGGGCACCGAAGGGCCCAGGGGACAAGTAGTAGAAGCCCTCGAAGCAGCAGGTCGAGCTCATTGAGGTCGCCCCTGGCCCGGGTAATCGTCCCAAGGGGGTTCTATACAGCCTCGGCACCCTGGGGGCCGAGAGCGCACAAGTAAGCAATATTGTCGAGTTGGGCGTGCTACGGCCGAGCTCTGCACAGTGCTGGTCCCACCTGTTAAGGTTCACGTCCATTCAAGCACTGTAAGGCAGGGACTTCCAGGTTATAAAACCTAGCAAATGTGGATGGCGAGGCCCAGCCGGCCGCCGCACATATTTCTGCGATGGACACTCCGCTAGACCACGCCCACGATGAGGCAATGCCTCTTGTGGAGTGTGCTCATACTCCAATGGGGCAATGCAGGCCCAAGGAAGAGTAAGCTAGCGTAATAGCGTCAACTATCCACCTTGAAAGTCTCTGCTTCGTGACTGGATGCCCTTTGGTGCGATCACTGAAGCAAACGAAGAGCTGTGCCGTCTGCCTAAAGGGGGTGGAACGCTCCAGGTAGATTCTCAGTGCCCTAACGGGGCAGAGTAAATTCAGCTCCTGGTCCTTGTCTGAGGGAGGAAGCGCAGAGAGGGAAATGACCTGTGCTCTGAACGGATTGGAGAGCACCTTCGGTACATAACCGTGCCTTGGCTTTAGGATGTCGTTAGGCCCAAATTAAAGGCAGGTGGGGCTCACAGAGAGCGCCTGCAAATCTTCCATTCGCTTGACCGATGCTAGCGCCAGTAGCAGAGGAGTCTTTAGCGACAGGGGTTCGGAGGTCGACAGACTGTAGCGGCTCAAAGGGAGGGCCCTTCAGGGCCCTCAGAACAGTAGGCAGATCCCAAGTAGGGACTGTGAAGGGACAAGAAGTGTTCAGCCTCCTGGACCCCTTCAGAAAGCGAACAACTAAGTTGTTCCTGCCCACCAACTGGCCTGCTATAGAAGCGTGCGAGGCTGCTATAGCTGCTACATAGACCTTGAGCGTGGACGGGCAGCGCCCCTTGTCCAGCAGCTCTTGCAGGAAGGACAATATCAGCGATATGTCATAGGAAAATGGGTCTGCGCCACGGGTTGAGCACCAGGCGGAAAAGACAGACCATTTAAGGGCATAAAGACGTCTCGTAGACGGGGCTCTAGCCTGAGTGATTGTGTTTTGAACACTCTCGGGGAGGTCCGTGAGCCCCCATCGAGAGGCCAAAGGTGCAGAGCCACAGCTCGGGCCAGGGATGCCACAATGTTCTGTTCGCCTGAGAGAGGAGGTCCCGTCTCAGGGGAATGGGCCAAGGGGCTGCGGTGAGCAGCTGAGACAGCTCTGAGAACCAATGTTGGTTCCTCCAGAGCGACGCCACTAAAAGAACCTTGTGTTTGTGTTCCCTGATTCGTCTGATGACCTTCGGGATCAGAGCGATCGGGGGAAAAGCATAAAGGAGGAGGTTGGGCCAGTTGTGGGCCAACGCGTCCAAGTCCTTCGAATAATAGGTCAGGCAATGAGAGTTGTCTTTTGAGGCGAAGAGGTTGACCTCTGCCTTGCCAAAGATCTCCCAGATCTCCTGAACCACTTGCGGATGGAGCGTCCACTCCTCTGAGGGGACTTTGCTCCGTGACAGCATGTCTGCACCCTGGTTCAGTCTGCCTGGCACATGCGTCGCTCTCAGCGAACGCAGGTTGCGCTGAGACCATACCAAGAGGCGCTTCACTAGAAGGAGGAGGCGCCTCGAGGAGAGCCCCCCCTTGGTGATTTATGTAGGCTAACACGGTCATGCTGTCCGAACGGACCAGAACGTTGTACCACTTTAGGTCTGGTAAGAAGGTATGAAGGGCCTGACACACTGCCAGCATTTCCAGGCAGTTGATGTGGAGACTTCCTTCCTCCACCGACCACAGGCAAAAGGCTGGTCGGTCCTCGCACAGAGCTCCCCAACCCGTGTTGGCGCATTTGTCGAGACCACCTTTCTCCTGCAGACCATTTCCACACTGTTCCATCCACTGATGACACTTCCAAGGGTTCAGGGCTGCCACTCAGGCCCGGTTTACCTTGATTCGCAGGCGTCCATGACGCCAGGCGTCAGATGGAACCCTCGGTTTCAGCCAGCGCTGAAGGGGCCGCATATGAAGCAAGCCCAGCTGTAGTATTGGAGATGCAGAGGCCATGAGGCTGAGCATCTTCTGAAATGCTTTGAGGGGGCGAGAGGCTCCTGTCGTGAAGGAGGCCGCGAGACGCTGTATGGCCAGAGCGCGCTCTGGCGTGACCGCCGCCTTCATTTGGGCTGAGTTGAAAACTGTTCCCAGGAACGATATTCGTTGGCTGGGGGACAGTGCGCTCATGGCAAAGTTGACCCTGATTCCAGTTCGCTCTAAGTGGCTGAGAAGGAGGGACCTGTGAGACAGCAGTTTTACCTCTGACTGGGCAAGAATGAGCCAGTCGTCGAGGTAGTTGAGAACGCGGATTCCCATCTGTCTCAGAGGGCAAAGAGCTGCGTCCATGCACTTTGTAAAAGTGCGGGGAGCCAGGGACAGCCCAAAGGGCAGGACTGTGTACTGATAAGCCACACCCTCGAAGGCGAATCTCAAGAATGGCCTGTGATGGGGGCTATCTGGATGTGAAAGTAAGCGTCTTTCAGGTCCAGAGAAAAGAACCAGTCCTCTGGGCGTATTTGCGAGAGGATCTGTTTCAATGTAATCATCCTGAACGGCCGTCTCATGAGGACGCGGTTCAGGAGCCTGAGATCGAGGATGGGCCGCAGGCCACCATCCTTTTTGGGGATGAGGAAGTAACGGCTGTAGAAGCCAGACTCGCTCTGGGCTGGGAGGACCGTTTCTACGGCGCCCTTTGCCAGCAAAGTCATCACCTCGGAGTGCAGGACGTGTGCGTCTTTGCTTTGAACAGAAGTGGGAACCACACCGCTGAAGCGCGGGGGTCTTCGAGCGAACTGCAGTGAGTAACCTCGTTTTATTATCCCCATCACCCAATCTGACACTCTGGGGATGGCCTGCCAGGCCTCGGCCCGCGTGACAAGGGGTTGAATTGACTCGAGTGGTTTATCGCCGTGCGGGGATGCGCCACTCGTATTGTGTATATGAGGAAATTTGCTCTCTTTTTGAGAATGTCTGTGTTTTATTTGTTCCGCTATCACAGCGGTAGGTGGTTTGGGCGCTTGAACGGGCCCAGTGACTGCAGAAAACACATCGCCCTCGGCACCCGGAACAAGACGGGGTGCTTGGATGTTCAACCGAGGCAACTTGGGGGGTGGTCCGGCAATCGCGGGACTTAGCCCCCTCCTCGTCCTGTCCCACAGATCAGGATGCTGCCTTGGGCGCCTGGTCCAGCACAATCTTGGGCCGGGGTCCCTGGCGCTTAGGAGGTGGGCGGCGTCTAGCCGAACGAGAATGATCTCGAGGCTCCGGCTTGGGCTCTGGCTGGGGAGCCAGTGGCGCAGTCTTCACGAGCTGGGGAGTCTGCACCGATCTGGGGCGACTTGAGCCAGCTACAGAGCTGGAGCACTTTGGTAGGAAGTGTTGCATTGCCTGAGACGACTTCTGTGCCGCTGTGAAACGCTCTGCAAACCCTTCCACAGTGGGTCCAAACAGGCCGGTGGGGGAGACTGGTGAGTCCAGGAAGGGGACCTTGTCTGCATCCTTTATCTCCGTCAGCGTCAACCACAAGTGGCGCCCGAGCACCACTAAGCTGGCCATGGACCTGCCTATCGCCTGGGCCATGGTTTTGGTGGCGCGTAAAGCCAGGTCGGTCGCACTGCGCAGCTCCCTAAATGCTGTGGGGTCTGGGCCAGTCTCGTCCATGCAGTGGAGGAGTTTGGCCTGAAACACCTGGAGGACCGCCATGGAATGAAGCACCAAGGCTACCTGTCCAGCCGATGAGTAAGCACATCCAACGAGCGCTGAAGTCGTCTTACAGGGCTTGGACGGGTGGGCAGCGTTTGCCGTCCAACCGATGGCTGTGGGTGGGCAAAGATGCGCGGCCACTGACTCATCAAGAGGAGGCATCCTCTCGTACCCTTTTTCTTCAGCGCCATCAACGGAGGTGAGGGCGGATGAAGAAGAAGCACGCAGGGGGCGCGCCATGACCTGGTCAGTTCTTTGTGGACTTCTGGGAATAACAGCGAGGTTCGCTGACGAGGGGCCTGATGGCGTTCCGGCAGGAACCACTCATCCAGGCGGCTGCAAGTGGGCTCCTCCGGTGGAGACCACTCCAAACCCAGCTCATCCACGGCCTTAGACAGGACGCGGAGCAGTTCGGCGTCCGTGCTCGGCTTGGGCTCGCTGGGCTCCACAGACTGACGGAGGACGGGGTCATTAACCGAGCCCGACAGCTCCTCAGCGTCCAGTGACACGCTGTCATCCAGGATCTCGTCTTCACTTCCCCCGAACGAGACCAGGTCGTTCGCAGCTGCAGAGGGACGCTGGTCTGGACGGGAGAAAAAGATGGGCAGAACCTCTCTCGTGGGAGAAAGTGAGGTACGCGGGGTCTGAGCCGGCGTAAGCTCACTCATCTCGGCGCGCTTGCATCCTCTGCCCCGCTGCTTTTTCCTCACAGGTTCCTGGGAGGAAGGAAGCGGGAGGGCGCGAGGGGCAGAGTTGCTCTCTGAAAAGAAAGCTATCCGTGAGCGCAGAGAGGTGAGACTCATATCCTCGCAATGAGTACATTCCGCCTCAGTGAGTGCAGTTTCAGTGTGGGCGGCGCCCAAGCATGAAACACACTCGCCGTGACCGTCAGTGGCTCCCCTGCACGAGCGACAGAAACGGCGCGGCATTTGTAACAACGCCGAGAAATTTGCTCTTCGAATTTTGCTCTTTCGAGCATTCGCTGGATGGCGGCAGACCGCGGCTGCTACGGGCGCTGAAGAGGCTAGAGAGTGGCGAGTCAGCGGGGAGATCAGCCGAGCCAGAGGGTCTTGATCCGCTGCAGAGGCTGGTCAACGGCGAGAAGGGCCATTGGTTCGTCTTTAAAGCACTGCACGAACCAATGGCCGTGTAGTAACACTGCGTTATTAAAAAAGGCTTCAGTTATTGGAGAAAAAGGAGTTTTCCCCATATGTGTCTAGTAAGACGTAGTACAAGTAAAGTATCGAAAGGGAACTATTTAAATTATTAGTAGATGCTCTATACTTTTATAATTTAGAAAGTGACCAATATTTTTTTATGTAAATTGACTTCTCCTCTCTAAACTGTTTCTCAAGCGCGTTCTCTCATCACCACTGCTGCTACGTGAATATGACGTATCACAACACTACGGAGACCTAAGCGTTTCCTAGATTAACATAGTTCACTTTCTTTGGTTCAGACAGACAGCTATCTACCATATTGAATTGCATAGCAACATTTTTTTTTTCCATTGCATCGTATTGCATTGAATCACATTGTGTTGAATCGAATCAGAATCGGATCACATTGCATTGTAATAGTGGTGAATTGTATTGCATCACATCACATCAGCTGCTTCATATGCATCTTTAATGTATTGTATCATTGGCTATCGAGATGCGTATTGCATCTGCCTCAGTTATGGAGATGCACATCCCTAGACAGATATCCAGTATTGTGGTTAACACATTACTAGTGATGTGAGTATGTAATCAGATTACTTTTTTCAATAAACTAGTAAAGTAACACATTACTTTTAAATTTACAATGAAATATGTATATTATAAATATCTGAGTAGTGTAGTGAATTTTGCTTTCGCCAACCTGAGGCGGCAAAATAGTGTAGTGATGGGTACTCACGTCACAGGTGACGTTATGATTTTTGGATCACGTGTCACTTAAGGTGTGGTTAGGAGTACATCACATAAGAAAGATTGGTGGGATACCTAACTTGTAGAACCTTACTGCATTATCAACACAAGGAAGACACAAGTGTAATAAAATAAATTTTATTAACAAAAGATAGACAAGAGTAATCAACAACTACTGAATGAATACCATGAATGAAAAAGGAATAAAGTGCATAAGATGCATAAAATGCAAGTGATTATGTTGGATGTTGCTATGTCAGAGCTACGTTATCTGTAAAGATAAACTGTTGCTACTTTGAAAGAAATAAGGTGAAGAACCTTATTATGCATCAAACAAATACATGAAAGATTTGCTATAAAATGCAATCAGCTATATAAAATCTAATGTCAATTAGAAAAATCATATACTGATAATACACAACAATGCCAAGGTCTCTGGAAGAGGTTTGGATAGGTGATAGTTACGTTCTCTGTGGTTGAGTGAGCAGTCTGGTGGCAGTGACTTCATCCACTGGTTGTGCTGGTAACAATGCAGTGGTGAAAGGAGCAGGAATCCGTTTCGACAGCCTTGAACACGAAGCGCTGGAGGATGCTGATCTCCTGGAGCACCAAAGGGTCCTAAAATCTGAAACACGCAGATGTGACACTGAAGTAGGTGCAGAAGGTTCTTAGCCTGGAACACGCAAGCAAAGGTACCTTGGAGTGAAGGTTTGCTCTCTGGAGCTTAACCTTGTTGCAAATGTCTGTGTGTCTTCTGCCTCTCTGGGCTAGAGACTCAGAATTTGGTCGATCCGCTTTGTCTCTCTAGGATGGAGACTCAGGACATGCTGCATCTGTTGTTGTCTCGCTGGACGAAGACTCTGAATGAAGTCTGAACGTAGATTATCTCTTTCCTCGCAGGCTGGAGGCTCAGAATATGGTCGTATCTGTTGCTGCCTCAAAGCTGCAGACTCAGGACTTGGTATCTGTTGTTGCCTCTTCCCTCACAGCCAGAGGTTTTGGTGTTTCTGTTAGTGTCTCTCCCTTTCGGGACTCGGAGCAGAGCAACCTCAGAACGGAGGTTGATCTGCTATCGTCTCACCCTTGCAGGGCTCAGACTCAGAACGGGTTGTTTCTGATGCTACCTTCCCTGTAACAGGCCGGAGACTCAGAACAGTGTATCTGTTAACGTCTTTTCCATTGCAGTACTCAGACTCAGAACGGATGTGTCTGTTACTGTCCCTTCCCTTACGGGCTGGAGACTCAGAACGGAGGTATCTGTTAGCATCTCTCCCTTTCAGGACTCAGACTCAGAACGGGGGTATCGGATGCTCTGTTACTGTCCCTTACCTTACGGGCCAGAGACTCAGAACCTGGTGTCTGTTACTGTCCCTTCCCTAACGGGCTGGAGACTCAGAACCTGGTGTCTTTTGGAAAGGTACCTTTATCTCTTTCCGATGAGGAGGAGATTGCAATCCGGCACTTCCCATTTCCAGGCTGTGATTGGCTATTTCCATCAGAGAGGGGGGACACGGTGTGGCCCGCCCTTCTTTCCTCCTGTGGAACTTATTTGCATAGTCCAAACACACATTTAGAAAAGTGTCATTAAAGTTTTACCAATGCATCATTCAATTACCAAACCACAACCAGAATACCTTTGGCAATGTTACGAACACATTAAGTCCAAACATGATGGAAGAAGATTGAACTGTCATGCATGCATTCTTTTGTCCATTAACAGCTTGTTTGTGTAAGATGTTGCACTACACGTCGCTGTCACTGAGAATACTTATTTCTCTGAATAAGTATAAGACGTGTGTGTTGTAGTTTGCATCAGTTTAATGTTTGAGAACATAGTTATGAATGGATTTGGATGGAACTCTGTGATCCCCATTTATTTTACCCACTGCTGCTGTGTCCAGAGGTCTTAAGGAATTTTTATGGCAGTCACACGCCAAAACCTGAGTAATCAGTCTGTTGGTGGGTGAAGGGCAAAAACTGCATTTTGACCAATAGGAAGTCCCGTCCTTCCCAGGCTTTGTACCAAATGTCATCTTCTTGCTCTCTAAGAGGTGTCTGGGCGTTGTCCTGGCATCTTTATCTGATGGCGTTGGACAGTTTGCTTATGTTAGTTCACCAAGGTCCAATCAAAATGTAGCAAACCTTTGTCCACTATAGTGGTCAGAGATGAGCCCTGCCATAAACTGGGCCCTGGAATGTGCTGTCCACTACAGTAGGCAAAAGTAACAATGCATTACTTTCCATAAAAAGTAATGGAATTAGTTACTTTTTTATAGAGTAACACAATACTGTAATGTATTACTTTTAAAAGTAACTTTCCCCAACACTGCAGATATCTGGGCAGACAGTTTTTAAATATGACCTGTTGATAGTTCTGTGTCTAAAGGGCAAAAGGTCAGTTGGACTGAAAGTGGCAGAGATTAGCAGTAAAGGCAAGTGAGTGTGGACATTATGGAATTACACCTCAGAGTTTAGGCAAGATTACACTGAGATTTGCAGGATTATGCCACCAGCGAATCAAAGTCCCACACATAAGAATAGCAGAAGTCAAGGCACTTGTATTGTTAAACTTGTCTCATCCTCAGACGAAACCTTTGCTGTTCACCTGATGTACATCAAATACAAAACTCAAAACAAAAGCTTCTTTTCAATCTGAAAAGCTTTAATCTGATTGGCCGCCTTTACATAAAGTGTTTTTTGGGATTATTTAACAATTTAAAGCGACTTTTCTGATTCTCTTCAAGCCTGTTTTCAGTAGAGCCACTGCAGATGTTCAGCCCGCATAACTGACAAGACTCTGATCAATGGATTTCATCCAGATTTTAATTCAATTCAATTCAAGTTTATTTGTATAGCGCTTTTCACGATACAAATCGTTGCAAAGTGCTGTACAGAAAATTAAGTTTTTACAATACATTTAGTAGTAGCTTATCATTGGTGACTATGTCAGTTAATGTACATATGGCAGAAATGTACGGAAAAATCAATTAAAGACATAATCAAACAGATGATGAACACTATTAACAGCAATTATTATATATTGAAATCAAACTTATAGCAAGATTTAGTTCTGTATGTTGTTTCAGGGTTGGCATCGTCTGAGGTCGTCTGAGGGGTTGGCATCATCTCTTCTCAGGTGTTCTGGATTCAGACTGAAGCTTGTGTAAATCCTAGTTACATCCTGTGGCAGAAACAGAGAAACAAATAGAGACATAATTAGCGTAGCTGCTGTTCCAACCAAGCAAAACTGATTTGTTTAACTCAAACTAAAGGATAATAATGTGCATTTGATCAGATATAACTGAAGTACAAGATTATGAGATGCATTATTTGAAAGCTTGGCCAAAGAGATGTGTCTTTAATCTAGATTTAAACAGAGAGAGTGTGTCTGAACCCCGAACATTATCAGGAAGGCTATTCCAGAGTTTGGGAGCCAAGTGCGAAAAAGTTCTACCTCCTTTAGTGGACTTTGCTATCCTAGGTACTACCAAAAGTCCAGAGTTTTGCGACCTTAGGGAGCGGGATGGATTGTAGCGTGGTAGAAGACTAGTTAGTTACGCAGGAGCTAAACCATTAAGGGCCTTATAGGTAAGTAATAATATTTTGTAACTGATACGGAACTTAATTGGTAGCCAGTGCAGAGACTGTAAAATTGGGGTAATATGATCATATTTTCTTGACCTGGTAAGGACTCTAGCCACTGCATTTTCGACTACCTGTAGCTTGTTTATTGAAGATGCAGGACAACCAGCTAGCAGTGCATTACAATAGTCCAGTCTAGAGGTCATGAATGCATGAACTAGCTTTTCTGCATCAGAAACAGGTAACATGTTTCATAGCTTGGCAATGTTTCTAAGATGGAAGAATGCTGTTTTTGTAACATGGGAAATATGATTCTCAAAAGACAAGTTGCTGTCTAATATAACACCCAGATTTTTGACTGTAGAGGAAGTAACAGTACATTCGTCTAGTTTCAAATTGTAATCCAAGAGATTCTGTGTACTGTTTTTTGGTCCAATAAGTAATATCTCTGTCTTATCTGAATTTAATAGGAGAAAAATTATTGGTCACCCAATCTTTTACATTTTTAAGACACTGTTAGCTTAGATAATTTAGAAGTTTCATCTAGTCTTGTTGAGATATATAGTTGAGTATCATCAGCACAACAGTGGAAACTAATCCCGTATTTTCTAATAATATTACCAAGGGCAACATGTATACTAAAAATAGTAGAGGACCTAGGACAGATCCTTGTGGTACTCCATACTTTACTGGTGATAATTGAGATGACTCCTCCCCATTTTAATAAACAAAGTGGTAGCGATCGGACAGGTAGGATCTAAACCATCTTAAAGCCTGCCCTTGAATACCCGTATAGTTTTGTAATCGATATATGAGTATGTCATGATCTATGGTGTCAAACGCAGCACTAAGACCAAGTAAAACTAGCAATGAGATGCAGCCTTGGTCTGACACAAGAAGCAAGTCATTTGTAATTTTAACAAGTGCGATTTCTGTGCTATGATGGGGCCTATGATGAAATTCTTCATAGAGATAATTTTTTGCAGGAAGGAGCACAATTGAGCAGACACAACTTTTTCTAGAATTTTAGACATAAGCGGAAGATTTGAAATGGGTCTGTAGTTTGCCAGTTCACTAGGATCTAGTTGTGGTTTCTTAATAAGAGGCTTAATAACCGCCAGCTTGAATGGTTTTGGGAGGTGACCTAAAGATAACGACGAGTTAATAATATTGAGAAGTGGTTCTTCTGCTACAGCTAACAACTCTTTCAGTAATTTAGTGGATACAGGATCTAATAAACATGTTGTTGATTTAGATGCAGTGATAAGTTTATTTAGCTCTTCCTGTCCTATAATTGTAAAGCACTGCATATTTTCTTTGGGTACAATGAATGAAGCTGAAGTATTAGATGCTGTAGAATCTACATTTGTTATTGTATTTCTGATGTTATCTATTTTGTCTGTGAAGAAATTCATAAAGTCATCACTACTAAACTGTGAGGGAATATTTAGATTGGGTGGCGTCTGGTTATTTGTTAATCTAGCTACTGTGCTAAATAAAAACTTGGATTGTTTTGGTTATTTTCTATAAGTTTGCGGATATGCTCGGCCCTGGCAGCTTTAAGAGCCTGTCTATAACTGGACATACTGTTTTTCCATACAATTCTAAAAACTTCCAAGATAGTTTTTCTCCATTTGTGCTCAAGATTACGAGTTTCTTTCTTGAGAGAATGGGTATTACTGTTGTACCATGGTGCAGTACGTTTTTCTTTAACTTTTTTCAGTTTGATGGGGGCAACAGCTTCTAAGATAGTGCCCATGTTGCTAGTCATTAGTGTCATAATGAGAGGCCTCTGGTGATTGATTTCCAATAAAGCATGAGGTGTTGTCTAAAATGAGGGGATCAAAGTTGAAAGGAGAAGAGAAATGAATAAAAGAGGCTAGTGTATTGACGGAAAATACGCAGGCCTTTGACCGATCCTACACGAAAGCTAATCGCTGCAGTCATACGGTAAACAACCTCGAGAGAGCGGAGGGACGTCCATCATTCACTATGATTAATGCTACTGTTTACCTTCTTTTCTCTCCACTCCAGACGAACAAAGCATCAGCACAAGGAGATTTCCAGGGTGCCAGTGCGGCATCTCGGCAGGCTCTGTGGCTTTCTGTCCTTTCAATCGTGTTCGGCATCATCACTTATATCTGCGCCATCGCTGCCCTGATCTCCTATCTGTCTGGGAAACCACCTTAAAGACTACTGTATCGGTATCCTCTCTCAATTCTTCCAGAAATGCACCTCCCTGGTTCCTAATTACACAAACCGCTGCTCCTTATATTCATCTACACCTGTAATAAGTACATTCGTTTGGCAGAGACACCACCTTTGTAACATTTTCTGCAAATTCACGGCTGTCATATTAGATTAAAAAATGCAAATCACTACATTTTGGAAAGAGGGTAGTTTCAGTTGAAATCTTTGTATTTGGGTCAAAAAAATATGACACCCACTTCAGAAAGAGAGACCTGCGCTCTGTCTTGGCGCTCATGTCTAAGTTGGCAGGGGAGGGAGTGATTGAGGCCTAAGGGTTTGTTAGAAGGGAACTAGACAAGGACTGCGAGATCAGGAGATCATAACGGACTTGGCTGTGAAACAGCAGGACGTGCCCGCCGAGACACATGACTCGAGCGAACTGGGTCATTTTCTATCTGAGCTCTAAAGCTGGTCATTGATTCACTCTCCAAATTGAAAACACCACAGTAAATGACTTTAGAACACAGATAGAAAACAAGTACAAGTTCAGGCAGATTCTGCAAATATGAGGATGCATAACAAGTATGCACAGGCAAAAGTTCAATGCGATGAGGGAAATACACACATATACACTACAGCTTCTCATGCAGGACTCTATTCGTAGCTTGATAAATGTAGACCATTTTCCACCTACTGTACCAACAAAACCGTATGTAGACACTTCATATGATTCAGCAAAACCATGCCTGCAAACTCCGGACTGGTAAAAAAAAAGGGGTGAATCAGAAATCGGGCCATCAAACATTATTAAAAATACATCATTTTCTTAACTATTTTCTTCTTTTTCCCCTAATTTAAGAATAAAGTTAAGTATATGTTGTTTTCCCAAAAACATTTCTTAAGATTGTTCTAATAGAGAAAAAAAAAAAATAAATACATAAAAAATAAACTTAAGAAGAATCTGAATTCCTGAAATGAATGTTTGTAAATATGTACGTAGATGTTTCATGAATTTTTTGGGTCATTTCAAGTATTAAGCATTATACCATGATTCTGATAATTACGATTATTTCATAAATTTGCGAATGCCTTTGAAGTGTTGAGTTGATCAGCAAATCTTCTGCATAAACCAAAACCACCATACAATTAGGCTACACCAACGTCTATGTTTAAAAAAAAAATTGAGAATTATTCAACATGAATTGCACTTAGGAACATTTTTATAAACTTGGATTTTATCTTAAGAAATTAAGATTTCCATGAATCACAGCAGTTGAAATAATTTTGAAGAAATTCAGATTTTTGAATAGAGCTACGTTTATGGAGCCAAGATGTTTTGAAAGAACACAAATGTCTATGGTAACATTAACTGTAAACTGTAAAATGGTCATAAAAACAATGATTTAAACAGCTTTACAGGTCAAATATAAGTTTCGACAAAACATTTTATATAATGCTAAACCTTATGTCAGCCTTTAAACCATTTTTCAAGAAAAGGAATGAATCAAAAATTATAAAGTTATGTAATTTAAATATAACTGTTCTGAACAAAAACTGCAAACAGGATGAATGAAAATTAAAATTCAGCTTTCACAATATGGTGACACTTATGAAAAGCAGAAATATAGCAGTTACCCCTTTACAGGAAGCAGATGTGGATTTGAGGATGAAAAGAAAATACCATCAAATACCGTCAGTTCCTTTCAAAGATACATTCAGTTTTGCCCAAAAGCGTTGAGTTTGCAGGTATGTAAACATCTTTAAATGACAAGACCATAATTTATATTCATTCTGAACTACTGAACATATAACATGTATGTTTTGCAGATGTAAAATAAAGGGTATTTGCCTGCCTGGGCAGTTATTAACTTGAAGCTGCATTCGTGCGACTGAAGGCATCCACTTGAGATAATGGAATCCCCTATGTTAAAAGGGAATTCTGGGATATAGGAAGCTTAAAACTGTAGTCAGTGACATTTCTACCACTAGGCACTCTATTTTGTTGTAGCACTTCACTCTATACTTAAATCCCCTTTGTGGGCCTACATTTTGCCTTGATAACCTCAGAGGCGAGTGATAAGCAGTGCCAAACACAACGCTTTGACTGAAGTGCTTTAGTTGCTACTATAGGAAGTGTGTCTGAGTATGAAACATCACATTCTCACGCCTTCAAATCCATCTGCATTCATGTACAATTAATGGCACTACCTTTTTTAAACAGTATATTTGTATTTATACATTTACTTTGCAAATGTTCTGTTCATTAATTTGACTGATGAACTGTTACAATCCATACAACAGATATATCTAGATTGATCTAGAATCAGTGTACAAATGCATCCAGGACTAGACAATATATAAAAGCCGTTCAAAGGTTTGGGGTCAGTTTTTGAAAGAATTTATATTTTTATTCAGCAAGATTATGTTAAAATGATCAAACGTGACAGTAAGGACATTCATAATGTTGCAAAAGATTAATATTTCAAGTAAATGTTGTTCTTTTGAACTTTCTATTCATCATTTTCACACAAAAAAAATATTTTTAACATTTTAAAATGTAATTAATAATAAGTAATGTTTCTTGATTACCGAATCATCATATTAGAATGATTTCTGAAGAATCATGTGACACTGAAGACTAGATTAAAGACTGCTGAAAATTCAGCTTTGCCATTACAGAAATAAATTATATTTTAATATATATCCAAATAGAAAACATTTTTAACTGTGATATTTCACAATATTAGATTTTACTGCATTTTATAATAAATATAAAATGCAGTATAAATGCAAAATGAAATAAATGCAGCCTTGATGAGAAAGAGAGTGTTTCAAAAACATTATTAAAACATCTTACCGACCCCAAACATTTGAATGGTACACTGTTCATTCCAGATAAAGTCTATATTCAAATGTCAAGTGCACGATATTACAATCAGAAAACCACATGTGATTTAAAGGTTGAAATGTGCCCTGTTCCAAAAGATTAAACCACAAAACAGCGGTCAGCATAAACTGCCTTGGCAGGTGCCCTTCGAGCTCCCCGCAGTTAGAAATTAGGTCACATCATGGTAGGAAATTATGTATCACTTCTACAACAGGCTGCCCCATAGAGCAGAGGAGAGGAGCGATAGCACAGCCCCCTCCAGTGAGTTATCATTGCCTGTGTGGGATCACACAAACAGTCCTCCAGTCCACAGGTACAGGAATACAGACCAGACAAATCCTCTCCTGTCATTTAGTCCTCCTCTACATTAATCTTGTATAAATGTGTATGTAAATTTTGCAGGTAAACTGTTATGAACAAATAAATGCACTTGATTGAAAATGTAATTTGGTTTTGCCTTTATAATACTTGCACTTGCGTTGATGTTGTGGAAAGAGCCTGCATGTTTTAATGATACAATACACATCTCTAGAGGAACTAAAAAGAAGATCAAGCACAACTGCGGTGAACAGCAATTAATGATAATGCATATTAATATACTATGCAATTTTCTCACTGACCCGGCTTACACAGTCTATCAGTTTGTCATTTTGAAAGCTATGGTTCCCAAGGCTGTGGTCTTAAATTGCTATTTTAAGTTCAAACGTGCTTTGGGTTACACAAAAAAGCAGCATTATGGTCTATTTTACTTAATATGACTCTGAGTGTTTTTTTTTTTTTTTTTTAGACATCAAGCTGTTTATTAGCTATTTATGAACAGAAACTAACACCTGGGTAGCAAAATGGCTATTTACGGTACATCTCTTCATTTTTATTATTATTATTAGCGCAGCATAAAAACACTTTGGTTTGAGTTTGGCACCAAATACAAAATATTATACAAATTAATATGGTATGAGCTAGATAATGAAATCTTGAAATTATTTTAAAAAAAGTACCATTTTGGGAGTAATAGAATTGCTCTGTAAAGCTTTGTGGGTGAACACACACACACGTTCAAAGTTTGGAATCTGAAAGATTTTTAATGTTTTTTTTTTTTTTTAAAGAAGTCTCTTAAGCTCATCAAAGTTGTTTATTTGATCTAAAATACAGAGAAATAAAAAGTAATATTATGAAATATTATTGCCATTTAAAATAATGATTTACTATTTAATATACTTTAAAACAATGTATTCCTGTGATGAAAAGCTGAATTTTCAGCATCATTACTCCAGTCTTCAGCGAATGATCCTTCAGAAATCATTCTAGTATACTGATTTATTATCAATATTGGGTTTTTGCTGCTTAATATTTTTTTGGAATCTGTGATACTTTTTTCAGAATTCTTTGTTGAACAAAAAGTAAAAAAGAACAGCATTTCTTTAAAAAAAAAAATTATATATATATATATATATATATATATATATATATATATATATATATATATATATATATATTATAATAATATCCACTACCGTTAATTTTTTTTTTTTTTTTGAAGGAAACTAATATTTTTTTCAGCAAGGATGTGTTAAATAAATAAAAAGATGGTAAAGACTTACATTGTTAGAACATAGTTCTATTTTATATAAATGCTGTTATTTTTAACTTTTTATTCATCAAACAATCCTGAAAAAAATATCACAGGTTCCAAAAAAATATTAAGCAGCATAACATTCCAACATTGATAATAACTCAGCATGTTGTTAATAAATCAGAATTATTTCTGAAGGATCATGCGACACTGAAGGCTGGAGTAACCTAACCTAACCCTACCATAAATATATCAATTTAATTTTTGATTAGTAATATGCAATGCTAAGAACTTCATTTGGACTTAAAAGGCGATTTTCTCAGTATTTAGACTTTTTTGCAATAGTATTTCGGCCAAATATTGTCCTATCCTAACAAACCATACATCAATGGAAAGCTTATTTATTCAGCTTTCAGATGATGTATAAATGTCAAATTCAAGAAATTGACCCTTATGACTGGTTTTGTGATCCAGGGTCATATATATATATATATATATATGACAGATATAGATATAGAGAGAGAGAAGAAATGATGATGCAAACTCAAATCCCAACAAGCGTGTTTTATTTTATCTTTGAATATCGACGTTTGACAGAATCCCTATAAAACTGGAAAATTTGTTCAGAAGTCTTTTGACTGATTGCGATGCACTGCTGCAGCTGTGTAGGAAGAAAACACATTTATGTCATTGCCTTGTAGAAAATTCAAGCAGGTTATGAAACACACACAAGTACCTATGTATCATCACCACAAACAGAGCAATGAATCACACACAAGAATGAAATGCGCATCCGATCTCACCTCCTGGACTGAAAAAGAGCCTGTGGTAGATGACATCAAAACACTGCGCTCAACGCTATCAATAGCAAATGTTAACAACGCTCGACTTTCCTGGAAAAGAAAACATAAAAGACACAGATCAAGAGCTTATGGTTTGTGTCAGCCCTGGGCAACAGGTAGTGCGGTTTGTACCTTTTCCTGCCGTGCCGTAGGATCAGTAATTATCTGGCCCTCTTTGCTAATAGCACAGGTGACGCTACAAAAAAGGTGGCTCATGGGCAGCCCAGCATCCATTAGAGCCATACAGGCAGCATTCAGGCAGCACGACAGCAGCTGACAGTTAGATAAGGACCCAAACTGTAGGGACACACAGTGTGAATGCAAGAAAATGGGACAGAAAAAAAACAATCAACAGTAACATGGAAGTTTTTTTAAATGAAAAAGGTCTCTTATGCTCACCAAGGCTGCATATACAGTCCAACCAAAAATTATTTAGACACCAGATTTAATTTTTGATATTTTTTTTATTAGTGGGTGCAGGACACTATAGTTCATTTATGTAAGTGAGGATAGCAAAATGAAATAAACTGTGACATATTATACCCAGAATTCTTCATACAGTGGACTACCAGTAAAATTGATAAAAATTTGGGACCAAAAATTGTATTTGACACTTTGAGCTTACCATGTTTTGTTACATACCTTTCTATCAAAGTTATCTGACATTATCCAGATGAATTTGTTCTGACACAGTTTAACTCTTGAGTTCTTGTCATATTTTATTACCATTTTCTAAACTATAGCAAATAAACTTTGATAATGTCAGAAATGTTGAAGGTGTCTGAATAAATTTTGGTTTGACTGTATTTAATCAAAAATACAGTAAAAGCAGTAATATTGTGAAATATTACCATATAAAATAACTTTTTCTATTTTAATGTTTTAAAATGTAATTTATTCCTGTGATGGTAAAGTTGGATTTTCAGCAGCATTACTCCAGTTTTCAGTGTCACATGATTCTTCAGAAAACATTCTAATATGCTGATTTGATGCTTAAGAAACAATTCTTATTATTGTCAAGGTTGAAAACAGTTGTGTAGTTTAATATTTTTGTGGAAACAGGAATACATTTTAAAGATTCTTGAATAGAACGTTCAAAAGAAACGCATTTATTTAAAATAAAAATCTTTTATGACATTATAAATGTCTTTACTGTCACTTTTGATCAACTTAATACATCCTTGATGAATAAAAGTATTAATTTCTTTCAAAAAATACCTTGCTGACCCCAAAGCTAGCTTTGAACAAATTCAATTTTGTAATTGTTCAGATGAATATGCTTATCACTTTCAAATTTTGAATGAATTGAACCCTATGCCTTAAAAAAAAAAAAAAAAAAGTTCCCTTCAACAGTGAGTAACTAAAAGTGGTCAAACAATATTAACCAGACGTATTACATATGTGACCCTGGAGCACAAAACCAGTCTTAAGCAGCACAGGTATATTTGTAGCAATAGCCAACAATACATTGTATGGGTCAAAATTATTGATTTTTCTTTTATGCCAAAAATCATTAGGATATTAAGTAAAGCTCATGTTCTATGAAGATGCTTTGCTAATTTCCTACCGTAAATATATCAAAACTTAATTTTTGATTAGTAACATGCATTGTTAAGAACATCATTTGGACAACTTTAAAGACGATTTTCTCAATATTTTGTCAAATATTGTCATATCCTAACGAATCATACATCAATGGAAAGCTTATTTATTCAGCTTTCAGATGATGTATACATCTCAATTTCAAAAAATTGACCCTCATGGACTGGTTTTGTGGTCCAGGGTCACATATACCCTTTTATTAATTTAACACATATTAGAAATAGTTTTGCTGGTGTTCAGGATACAGAGCCATCATCGTGGATGACTTGCAAGATGACTGTGACAGAAGAGCGAGGATGAAGCGTCAACAGAAGAGCAGCCTCGCACGTCTCACGCACACACTGCTCTCTCGCGCGCTCACGGACTCCTAACCAAACAACAACATCAGAAGAGTTTGAGATGGAATGGGAAAACTCAGTCTGTACCAGACTGCCACCTAATAGTGAGAACTGGCAGTGCAGGTCGAGACGAAGAACACTACTGAAGGTGCTTGTTGACTGTAGGAGTGTGTGAATAATGTAATTACAGAAATGAAGGACACTTATTATTTAAAACCTGACATAAATATTAGTCATGCAATTATAGTCTACACGATTATTAATTTTTAAAAGCTGTTTGTTTGTAAACAATTTGTAGGTAAAAACCTTACAAATAATGTGCCAAACACACACAACTGGCTGAAATAATATTATATAATTCTTTCCAAGGCCCTTTGAAGGGTCAGTTCCAAAAATATTACTATACTTACATTCATTATACTTATTATAATCCATCTATCTATCTATCTATCTATCTATCTATCTATATATATATACATACACACACAGTGTATTCTTTGAACAAAAATTAAAATTTAAAAGATAGATATAGATATATCTTTTAAATTCTAATTTTTGTTCAAAGAATACACTGTGTGTGTGTGTGTGTGTGTGTGTGTATATATATATAAATATCTGTATATGTATATACATATATACATATATATATATATATATATATATATATATATGTGTGTGTGTGTGTGTGTATGTATGTATATATATATATATATATATATATATATATATATATATATATATATATATATATATATATATATATATAATATAGTATATAGTATATATAGTATATATATTTTATATACACAGAATGCGTGTAAAGTGTCTACTTAAACATTTAAAATAACTTTTGTGAAAATAAAATATCAAAAAAATCGGTGAAGTAATGTTCCATCATCATTCAGCATAACAGATGTGTATGTAAAAATTAAAAAAATAAAAATAAAAAATAAAATTCTGACCTGTACATATTAAAAAATATAAAAGAAAATTATTATATTTTAAAAGATTACATGATTGCTGACAAATGAGTAAAACCTAGTAGTTTAAGGCTAGTGGCAAAGATTGGTAAAGATTTAACATTACAGTTTTTGGGGGCTGTAATGTGATCTTTAAATAGAGTATTAATGCCATCTAATGATTCTTCTTTCAAATATCCCTGACAAGATGTTTTGGAATATGAACTATTGTTACTGAATGACTGTAGATGTCTTCTGTAAATCATGATAAAAATGCATGATCCTCATTTTTGTTTAAATATAATTAAACATGACACTTCTTTAAAGTATGGTGGGAAACTGCATTTAAAAAGCTGTATTAAACTAGTTTTAAAGCTGTATTCATAGTTTTAATGATTGAAAAGCCATTTTCGTATTTGCCCTAAATCACTAATTCTGAAAACGTACAGCATAGAATGCAAATAAATTGATTTCTAAAAAATGCATACCCGGAAGCCCCATTTTGGGTTGGATAAGAACCTCTACAGTAGCTCGATCATAGATTTCCTTGCTGACTTTCACCTCAGCTGGTCCATAAACTCCAGCCAGGATACTAGTATCACCTGAAAATACAATAATAAATTCAGAAAGATACAGATATGAATGAATAAGCTTGACAGGCAACCAGTCGTTTCGAACAAAAGAAACAAATCAGTTACAAACTAACATAAATACCTTGAACAAAAGTGGAAGATCCGTCAGGTTTGGATAACATACTCTGCTCACTTCCATATTTTCTTAAAACTGAACAACTTTGATCTAACTCCATCATGGTCCTCACGCGCGATCCTCTCGTCGCGCTCATATATGCGTCAATGTTTTGAGCGCATCAGAATGACGACATGGCATACGTTGCCCTTGACCGGTTTAATTAAAATTAATCTGGTACTTAATTGTAGTTATACAGAGGAATGTATGTTTAATAAAATTTAATATGTAATTAAAATTATACATTTCCCAGATAAAACGGTTAAAAATTGGATGAATGCAATTTCAACAGACGCAAGACACGCACTTGACGTAAAGATGGCGGCTGCTAGAGGTTTAAAGAAATTATACGGGATTGGGCTTCACGCAATCCGTCAAAATACTACGTTAAAAGCAACAACGTTTCTCCAGCAAAGAGAATTCCGCGTAAATGTAAGTTTTACGTCTATGACAACTGCATGTTCTCCGCGAACAGACTTTTCTCATTAGCAAAAGTTGCTAATCAGATGTATGAACTGTGTAGCTGCGCGAGCATCAAAACATTAATGTAATTTGGATTGTATGATTTTTTACCAATAATACAGCACCTTAATAAAAAGCATGATGTTAGTCTTAAAATAATGTCAAGTCTTTGAGTATTTCTAATGCTTATGTATAGGTATTCCTCATCTGACCTACTAGAAACGGTATATAATTGTGTTCGATCTGTCAGATCATGTAATCTAGTAATTGTTTTAATCTAATAATTATTGGTCGGATCTCTGTGTATTGTTGTGGGTTTAGATTTCCACTGAGTGCCGATTGGCTGGTTCTGGGGGGTGTGTGGAGGAAAACACAATGCTAAACCCAGCAGCCGTGTGTCATTGAAATATATTAACTATTTCTATTTTCCTAGCATTAGATGATTTTGGATTAAATATGTGCATTAAGTATGAGAAAGTGTATTCTCTGTGATCCTAAATCTACCAGCTGATATAAAGATGTGCATCAATACGCAAGCCATGCATTTAAAATATTTTGACATTCATAGATTATTATACATTATACATTAATTTGCAGTTGTTTGAATATTACTGAGGTAATCTTTGTTTTCATGCAAAGTGCATTGCTCTCTAACAAATTCCAAGGCACATTTATAAATCAAGACATCTCATATACACGCTTTACAGTTTCTCTTAATATTTAATCTTATATTGTATTTATTTATTTTAAGGGATCTGTATTTTTTCTCCTTAGCTTTTGTTTATAATTCTGCATCAAAAGCATAAGATGACCCATATTACCTCTAAACCAAAACAAAAGGGGGAAAAGATCTCATCATTAGATAGTAAAACTTCCTGGTCAGGAATCGACTGTTAAAAGTCTCTGTGTGTAACAGTGTTTTTTTTAGTTATTATAGATATTATTATAGTTTTTATTTATATTTTGAATTAGTTTTTTATTTTATATTTTTAGTTTTTATTTTAATTTTAGTTAAAAGTTTTAATAATTGTGTTGTTGGTTTTCATCATTTTTATTAGCTAGTTAGTTTTTAAATATGTCTATATAGTTTTTTTTTATTAATATTCATTTCAATTTTAGATATTTATCAATCTAAAATGAAAATGAGGAATGCTGCCTTGGCAAATAGCTGAAATAAAATAAGTTTAATTATATTACATTATTTCAAGTAACGTAAATGTTTTTATGATTTAAGTTTTAGTTAACTATGATAACCTTGGTTTGTGAGGGAAATTTTTGAGGTGTTTTTGTCTGATTGTTAAAGTGTGTGATCATATCTCATAATCATAATGCTTGGTCTCATGAACTGCTGCTCCGATACTTTTTTATTTTACTCCCTGATCCTCTGTCTCTGTCTTCAGGGAGCTCTTCGCCAGCAGCCGTTTGATACTTCAGCGGAGAAGCCACAGTTTCCCGGGGCCTCGGCGGAGTTTATTGATCATTTGGAATTTATCCAGCCCAATGTGATCTCAGGAATCCCTGTGTACAGAGTGATGGACAGACAGGGCCAGATCATCAATCCATCTGAAGATCCTAAGGTGTGGAGTATATTATTTGTACCATATGGTAAAGATAATGTGTGGAAATAAGCTGGTAGCTGGTTACTAAATAGTATCCACAGATTTTGCACTTACACAGCGTTACTTGTCTGTTTCAGCTTCCAAAAGAGGTGGTTTTGAATTTCTATCAGAAGATGACACTACTCAACACTATGGATCGGATTCTTTATGAGTCTCAGAGGCAGGTGAGAGATGCAGTGGATTTTAGTGTGATGTTTATTCCATCATAAAATGAAATTAAAATGACATGTTTATAATGCTTATATCTGGTATGCTTTTGTGTTCAAGGGCCGTATCTCTTTCTACATGACCAATTATGGTGAGGAGGGCACACACGTTGGAAGCGCTGCAGCTCTTGAACCTACTGATTTGGTCTTCGGCCAATACCGAGAAGCTGGTGAGAATGTTTACAAGCTGGAGTCACAAGAGTGGCTCTCCCAGTTTTGTTATTATAAGGGTGCACACACAGTAGACACCTTAGCCTTGTAACTTGCTCAGACACGATTGACCCCTCCTCCTACTCACACTGCACTTTAACATTCGGGGCTTAAACACACTTACGTCATTACGATGCAGCTGAAGAAAAGCACTCTCGCTTAGCAAAATGGAGTCCATCATAATAGGTGCTTTCGCACCAGCAGCAGGAACTCTGAAGAGTCTGATAGTGACGTCTTTAATTGAGCCATTTACAAACGCCAACAACCAGTGAATGGGGGACGCCGTGATCTGAGCTGTTTTTGTCATGGGTTTCATTATAACGGAGATGGAATGTAATAAACGCACAATTTATGCGATTGAAAGAGCACGAAAATGTGACTAAATCTCCTGTGACAACTTGTAGTGTTATCATCGAGGCTGAGAAAAGAACAAAACGCTGCAGACAACAGATAAATGCCATTATCACTGTTTTCCATGTTCGTGGAGTCAATATTTTTACACAGCTTTTTAAAAATGCCAGGTAGCCGGTGTTTTGTATACGTTTGGCCAATCAGAGTACACGTACGTCACTGGTAGATCCTAGAGAACTGTTTTAGACCTGATTCTGAAGTAGGAGTTAATTTAGTTCCCCCAAACGGAGTTCCTAGAACTAAATGCGTTCCTAGTTCCTGCGGTGCAAACACGCCAAAAAGTGGGAACTTCCGCCAATAGTTCTAGGAACTATGAAAAGGCTCCTCCAGTGCGAAAGCGCCTAATGTTAACTTTGTGGCTTATTATTTTGAGTCGTTTGGCGCACAGTGACACACAGTCCTCTCATGTGCATAACATGCTGCTTAACAGACCTTTCAGATGCCTAACAGAGTTCTCTTCTTCTTCTTCTTTTGCTTTGGTTGTAATGAAAAATTTCTGTCTGCGCTTTGTTTTCTTCAAAATGTTTGTTAAATAAATGTTGTTAAATAAATATTGTATGATAGAAAAAGTCTAATTTACTATGCATTGATATTTGATTAAATAATTTGTATTTATTTACATTATATATTATAATTATATTTATTCATTTATAAAAAATAAAATATATTTATACATTTATAAAATATATTTATAAATATAATATTTATTTATTAATTAATATTTGATCAAATATAAATGTATTTGTTTCTAAATTCCCCTAGGTGTATTGATGTACAGAGGGTTTCCTCTGGATCTGTTTATGGCACAGTGCTATGCCAATGCTGATGACCTTGGCAAGGGCAGACAAATGCCAGTTCACTACGGCTGCAAAGACCTTAATTTTGTCACCATCTCCTCACCGCTTGCCACTCAGCTCCCCCAAGGTCAGAAGTGAGCATGTCTGTTACACAGACCTGTTTTTTTGTTTTGTTTTGTTTTTTGTTTTTGAAGAAAGACTTAATGCTCATCAAGACTGCATTAATTTAATCTAAAACAGTAAAACAGTAATATGGTGAAATATTATTACAATTAACTAAAATATTATTACAGTTATTACAAGTAATTGTTTTCTATTTCAATGTGTTGAGCAGAATTTTCAGCATCCATTACTTCAGTCTTCAGTGTCATGTTATCTTTCAAAAATCATTGTAATGTTGTTTTTGGTGCTCAAGAAACATTTATTATCATCACTGGTAAAAACAGTTGTGCTGCTTAATATTTTTTATTTAATTAATACTATTATTACTATTATAATTTTATAAAGCATGATATATTTTTACATGATGCTTTGATGAATATAAAGTTAAGAAGAAAAGCATTTATTTTATATAGAAATGTCACCTTTTAATGAATGTAATTTAATTTAATATTTTTTATAACCCATGATACATTTTTTACATGATTTTTTTGATGAACAGAAAGTTGAAAAGAACATCATTTATTTTATATAGAAATGTGACTTTTTAAGGAATTTAATTTAATATTTTTTATAACCCATGATACATTTTTACATGATTCTATGATGAATAGAAAGTTAAAAAGAATAGCATTTATTTTATGTAGAAATGTGTCACTTTTTTAATTTAATGCATCTTTGCTGAATAAAAGTATTAATTTCTTTGTGCCAAAAAAACAAACAAACAAATCAAAATACTAACTTTGATCTGCTGTAGCGGCCGGGGCGGCGTATGCAGTGAAGAGGGAGAACTCAAACCGTGTGGTGGTCTGTTACTTTGGAGAGGGGGCCGCCAGTGAGGGAGACGCACATGCTGGATTTAATTTTTCTGCCACCCTTGAGTGTCCTCTTATATTCTTCTGCCGCAACAACGGTTATGCTATCTCCACACCGACCAATGAGCAGTACAGAGGAGATGGTATTGGTAAGTATGTGTGGCCATCACACATCATCCCATATGAGTCTCTGCGTTTCATTTGTCTTATGTGTTTTTTTTTTTTCTCTCCCTTTTTTTGTCCATAGCTGCTCGAGGTCCAGGGTATGGACTGATGTCGATTCGTGTAGATGGAAATGATGTTTTCGCAGTGTACAATGCCACGAAGGAGGCACGACGCAGAGCGGTGGCTGAAAACCAGCCCTTCCTCATTGAAGCCATGACCTACAGGTAAAGTTTATTCTCCCTTAAACCACATGAATTAAACTTGGTAGTAGAACTTCCACAGCATTCTATTACCTATAAACAGCCTATGTGGCACAATGTAGACCTGGAAGAGACCACAAGGGTGCCATTTGGGGTAGGGCCTATTTATACTGTGTGTAGGGTGAAAATGCTATGAGATGCACTGTAAACCGATTTATCAACACAATGTTTTGCAGTGTAGGCTTTTATGAAACAGCATAAAATATGTGGGGGAGAACTACTGGCCTATTGCTTGAAAAAACGTGTGTCAGGTTTGATGCAAGTTACTCACACAGAAACAGCATTTTTGATGCAGTGAACTGTTTTGGCAGTTTAAGCAGATTACAGTTTTCTCTTTGGGGTTTGGATTCTGTTTGTTCATTCATTACCACTTAGATGTAAATTTGACCCTCCTCTTTGTGTAGATTTGATTTCATGACAATCAAGTTTTTGAATGGCCCACTTCTGATAACTGCTTTATAATATATGGCCATTATTCAAAGACATACTCAAGGTAGTATCATTCTAATATGCTGATTTGGTGCTCAAGAACAATTCTAATTATTATCAATTTTAAAAACAGTTGAAAACAGTCGTGCTGTTTAATGGTTTTGTGGAAACCATGTTACATTTTTTCAGTATTTTTTGATGATTTGAAAGTTCGGTCACACTTTATTTCAAGGTCCAATTCTCGCTATTAACAAACCATTAACCACGACTTTTGCTTCAATAATTTACTGCTTATTAACAGTTAGTAACCGTTAGTATCAACATCATAAAATGCCTTAAATATTACATTACACTGGGGTTTCCCAAACTGGGTTTAATGTAAAAACTGCAGTGGGTTTGTGAGTTGATAAAAATAAATTAGGGAGAATCAATAAATTATTCATAATTTACTGACACTGTGTGAATAATATGTAATTATGTAATCCATAAAAAGTAACTGTAATCTGATTATGAGCATTTTAAAATGAAATATATCCTAATTACAATGTAATCAGTTACTACCCAGCACTGGATATAGCTATATATATATATATGTATGTGTGTGTGTGTGTGTTTTTATTGTTTACAGAGATGTTTTCACTGACCTGGTTTAGTAATTTCAGCCAACTTTTAATGTTGTTTGTGTCTTTATGTGGTCCCTTACTACAAAGCGTTGGGAGATCTAGAGCAGAGATCAAAGACAACTTTTTTGTTTAAATTTTTAACGCCCACTTTTAAGTTTGAGTTTGAACGCTCATCTTCCACAATGACTAGAATTATTAAATAAAAAGAAAATAAAAAGTTGACTTTAAATAAAGGCTAATTCAATTTGAGATCTTACTTTTTGCCGAACACAGTAACTCTCAGTAATTTTTTTTTTTACAC